>JBBGZY010001360.1:365000-1098503 GCA_037952925.1 Lithobates clamitans | reverse complement strand
ACCCCCCAGCAGTAAAAAATAGATCCTCCAGCAACCAGAAAAAATAGATCTCCCCCAGTAACAATAGATCCCCACAGCAACAATCGATCCTACTCAGAAACAACAGAACCCCCCAGCAACAATAGATCCCCACCAGCAGCAAAGGAACCCCCCAGCAATATAGACCCCACCTCGTAACAGTAGTTCACCCCAGCGACAATAGACAACCACATCAACACTATACCCCCCAGCAGTAAGAAATAGATCCTCCAGCAACCAGAATCAATAGACCCTCCAGCACACCCCAGCACCCCTTGCCAGCACATACATTCAGCATTCCCTCGCTCTGCCTGGCTGGGGTGTGTACTTTCCACCAACCCTCGACTTCTGATTGGCCGTTTTGTACTGTCGTTCAGAAGCCGGGGCCAGTACGGCTGATGTATGAAGCATGGGTCGAACAGCAAGAGAATTTTTTTGCATTCTTTGATCCCATACAATACAAGTCACCAGCAGAAAGCCCTCCACACTCAGATGGACCGTATGATGGATTACATAAAAAAAGGGGAATCAAAGGTTTTATCCATTCTGTACATACCGGGCGAGAATCCAACTCCAGCCACAGCCCGCTGAGATCCCACAGCCCATAAAGATGTCAGGCCAGGCAGATGTTTGTTTTTGAATTTGCCATTGTTCAGAAGACCTGTCCCAGAAGCCTCTGCTGGAAGCAGGCAGTCCCCAACTCATCAACTCAACTGAAGCTTTGCTGGGAGTGATCAATAAATAGACCACATTTTGTGAATCAAGGAATCGCCTCTATCAGAGGCTTCTCAGGCTTTGAAAAAAAAATCCCTTTAGAGACATTTTCAGGACTGAGCCCCAGGTAAGCAGCCAGGTAGTCTGATCACTGGGGGGGAGAGGGGACCGAGGGAATGCTTCCTCCTGCCTGCAGCAGACTGATGACATCATCTGAGCCTAAGCAAAGTAACAGTTTTGCAGTCTGATCACTGAGGGGAGGGGGGGGGGGGATGCTTCCTTCTACCTGCAACGAAGAGCTGGACTAAGCCAGTATCTCAGTCCAGATGTTCCCATTAAGGTGGACATTGTTTTATTTTTCTTTTAGAAACAAAGGGTTAAGCTTAGCATTGGATTACCATTAATGGGGAGCTTCACTCTCCTTTTTGTTTTTTTTCTTTATTCTCCTCCCTCATACCTTTGACCCGCTGCTCAGGTGCCTCAGTCCAGATCCCATACCAGCACCTTGGTCCTTCACAGTCATTAGAGGCCAGCTGCCTCCTCCAGGTTCATGCTGCATACCAGCAATGCCTACCAGCTGCAGTATGTCCCTGGAAGGAGACCTCTTCCTTATCTGGATGAGAACGACGGTGAGGATCAAAGACAAAATGATTAAGCAAAAGTTAACAAACTATATAAATAGAAAGTGGTACTTTACACTGTGGGGGGGGGGGGGGGGGGCAGTGAGTGGAGTCCAGAGAGCTAAAAGGAATCGGGAATTTTAAAGGTCCACTTTGTCCAGTAGTCCAGTTTTGGTTTGGGTTAAGGTTATCGTTTTGGCAAAGCAAAAGCTTCCGATTTTGCTTCTTGCTGCTCTGGAGTTGGGAACTGACTTATTGGCCTAGAGCCAGAATGGACCATGATAGGTCACTAGGCTCTGGAGCTGACTCCATGGCCTATAGCTAGAATGAACCATGATAGGTCATTAGGTTCTGGAACTGACTTCATGGCCTAGAGCCAGAATGGACCATGATAGGTCACTGGGCTCTGGAACTTACTCCATGGCCTACAGCTAAAATGGACCTTGATAGGTCACTAGGTTCTGGAGCTGACTTCATGGCCTAGAGCCAGAGTGGACCATGATAGGTCACTAGGCTCTGGAACTTACTCCATGGCCTACAGCTAAAATGGACCTTGATAGGTCACTAGGTTCTAGAGCTGACTTCATGGCCTAGAGCCAGAATGGACCATGATAGGTCACTAGGTTCTGGAACTGGCTCCATGGCCTACAGCTAGAATGGACCATGATAGGTCATTAGGTTCTGGAACTGACTCCGTGGCCTAGAGCCAGAATGGACCATGGTAGGTCATTAGGTTCTGGAGCTAACTCCATGTTCTAGAGCCAGAATGGACCATACATAGGCATGGGGTGGGAGGTGTGCCAGGTGTAACTGGGCACACCCTAATCACTATGTGCAGTGCAGATTCCACCTATTGCTTGAGCTTCCCCCCGGTTTGCCCCCCACCCCCACCCCACAGTGTTGCTGGCATGCCTCCTCTCTTCCTGGTTGCTGCGGGGGATGTTTCAGGGTACAGGGCAGGGGAAGAGGCTAGTAAATATGTCATTTACCGGCCCCTTTTCTAAATGAACACAGTGAACACACTCACTCACTGTGTTCATTCACAACTTAAGCATAGTAAATTGTGTTTACTATGTTTCAGTTTGTGATTAAATAGGAAGCCGCTCAGTACAGAGCACTTCAAATTCATTCACTGTCCAGTACAGCTGGCACTGCAGAGAAAGGCATGTTTTTGAGCTTTGTTGTGCACACCCTAATGCGTTAAGCTGCGCACACCTATGGGGCCATGGTAGGTCTCTATGTTCTGGAGCTGACTCCATGGCCTAGAGCCAGAATGGAACATGACAGGGCACTATGTTCTGGAGCAGACTCCATGGCCTAGAGCTAGAATAGACCATGGTAGCTCACTAGGTTCTGAAGCTAACTTCATGGCCTAGAGCCATAATGGACCATGGTAGGTCACTATGTTCTGGAGCTGACTCCATGGTCTAGAGCCAGAATGGACCATGATAGGTCACTATGTTCTGGAACTGGCTCCATGGTATAGAGCCAGAATGGACCATGGTAGCTCACTAGGTTCTGAAGCTAACTCCATGGCCTAGAGCCATAATGGACCATGGTAGGTCACTATCTTCTGTAGCTAACTCCATGGTCTAGAGCCAGAATGGACCATGGTAGCTCACTAGGTTCTGAAGCTAACTCCATGGCCTAGAGCCATAATGGACCATGGTAGGTCACTATGTTCTGGAGCTGACTCCATGGTCTAGAGCCATAATGGACCATGATAGGTCACTATGTTCTGGAGCTGGCTCCATGGTCTAGAGCCAGAATGGACCATGGTAGCTCACTAGGTTCTGAAGCTAACTCCATGGCCTAGAGCCATAATGGACCATGGTAGGTCACTATGTTCTGGAGCTGACTCCATGGTCTAGAGCCATAATGGACCATGGTAGGTCACTATGTTCTGGAGCTGACTTCATGGTCTATAGCCAGAATGGACCATGGTAGGTCACTAGGTTCTGGAGCTGACTCTATTGCCTAGAGCCAGAATGGGCCTTGGAAGGTCACTAGGTTCTGGAGCTGAGTTGGAGTGGAGGTGGAATCAGAATGGATCTAAAGGTTGAAGGTCCACTTTGTCCAGTTGTCCAGCATTGGTTAGGGTTAAGGTTACCATTTTGGCAAAGTTTAAGCATCCAATTTTGCTCATTGCTGGGAGCTGACTTCATGGCCTAGAACCACAGCGGAGCATGGTAGGTCCCTAGGTTCTGGAGCTGAGTTGGAGTGGAGGTGGAATCAGAATTGAAGTGGGCTCCGGGGCTTGGAGCCGACAATCCGCTACCCTCAATTTCACATCACATAACTTCCATAGGGCCCATAGACAACACTACAATGTGTGAGGTGTGTTGGTGTGCTGTGGTTATCACCACTTATTGTTAATGGCACCCCAATGCACAACAATTGCGGTGTGCAGCAGTAATGTGGCACTGTACTGGCAAAAGAGAAGCCGGTACCAAGCACAGAAATGTGCTTCACAACGCACATGAACGTGCCGCGTACCGCGCCTGCACGTAAGCCTGTTAAAAAATTTGCAACAGACCCGAGCGGTGTGAATGGGCCCTTAAAATAAGTCAGCGCGCAATTAATTTTTCGGTAGCAAATCCAGTGTAATTAAAGTAAAAATGTCTGAGTAGATGGAATTAAAGTCGTAGTTTAATGCGCTTCTTTCTGGATCTGCAGTTAATTACATAATCGTTAGAAAAGCCGGTTCTGAAACACTTCCACGCTAAAATTGGCAGAGACTCCGTTTTTGTTCTTAATTTCTTTTTTTTTTTTTTTTTTCCAGTAGGGATGAGAAAAATTAAATGTTTAAATTTTCCCAGCAATTTCACTAAAAATCCAGAAATTTCATACAAAATGTCACTATTTTAGCAAATTGCATTGGAGCCAATGGATTGTGGAAGTTGAATCGGCTTATATTTTGTCTTCCCCGCCCCCCCCCCCCCCCCAATCAGCACAATAATAACATGCTTATGTAAATCTTTTCTGTTTTTTTTTTTTTAATCTTATTTTATATATTTTTTTATTGTGGGGAATATTGGTGCTTACTGGGGGGGCATTGGTGCTAAGGGGAGAGGGGGGCATTGGTACTAGGTGGGGGGGGCATTGGTGCTAAGGGGAGAGGGGGGACATTGGTACTAGGTGGGGGGGGGGCATTGGTGCTAAGGGGAGAGGGGGGGGGCATTGGTACTAGGTGGGGGGGGGGGCATTGGTGCTAAGGGGAGAGGGGGGACATTGGTACTAGTTGGGGGGGGGGGCATTGGTGCTAGAGAGGGGGGAGGGGGGCATTGGTGCTAGGTGGGTGGGGGTAGGGAGGGCCACTTGTACTTACTGGGGAGTGCATTGGTTCTAGGGGTTGAAGAAGGGAACACTGGTGCTCCCTGGGGGGGGGGCATTGGTGCTAGGTGGGGGGGACATTGGTGCTAGGTGGGGGGAATTGGTGCTAGTTGGGGGGAGAAGGGAATTGGTGCTCACTGGAGAGGCATTGGTGCTAAAGGGGAGGTGGGGGGCATTGATGCTAGGTGGGTGGGGAAAGGGGGACACTTGTGCTCACTGGGGAGGGCATTGGTTCTAGGGGTTGGAGAAGAAGGGGACACTGGTGCTCCCGGAGGGGGGGGGCATTGGTGCTAGGTGGGGGGGGAATTGGTGCTCACTGGGGAGGCATTGGTGGTAAGTGGGGGGGAGGGGACAAGGCATTGGTGCCAAAGGGGAGAGGGGGGGGACATTGGTGCTAGGTGGGTGGGGGGAAAGGGGGACACTTGTGCTCACTGGGGAGGGCATTGGTTCTAGGGGTTGGAGAAGAAGGGGACACTGGTGCTCCCGGAGGGGGGGGGCATTGGTGCTAGGTGGGGGGGGAATTGGTGCTCACTGGGGAGGCATTGGTGGTAAGTGGGGGGGAGGGGACAAGGCATTGGTGCCAAAGGGGAGAGGGGGGGGACATTGGTGCTAGGTGGGTGGGGGGAAAGGGGGACACTGGTGCCCACTGTGGAGGGCATTGGTTCTAGGGGTTGGAAAAGGGGACACTGGTGCTCCCAGGGGGGGGGGCATTGGTGCTAGGTGGGGGGTAATTGGTGCTCACTGGGGGGAATTGGTGCTAAGTGGGGGGGAGGGGACAAGGCATTGGTGCCAAAGGGGAGAGGGGGGGACATTGGTGCTAGGTGGGTGAGGGGAAAGGGGACACTTGTGCCCACTGGGGAGGGCATTGGTTCTAGGGGTTGGAGAAGGGAACACTGGTGCTCCCGGGGGGGGCACATTGGTGCTAGGTGGGGGGAATTGGTGCTCACTGGGGGGGGCATTGGTGCTAAGTGGGGGGAGGGGACAAGGCATTGGTGCCAAAGGGGAGAGGGGGGGACATTGGTGCTAGGTGGGTGGGTGGAAAGGGGGACACATGTGCTCACTGGGAAGGGCATTGGTTCTAGGGGTTGGAGAAGGGGGGCACTGGTGCTCCCTGGGGGGGGGCATTGGTGCTAGGTGGGGGGGGAATTGGAGCTCACTGGGGGGGGCATTGGTGCTAGGTGGGGGGGAGGGGACAAGGCATTGGTGCTAAAGGGGAGAGGGGGAGACATTAGTGCTAGGTGGGTGGGGGGAAAGGGGGACACTCGTGCTCACTGGGGAGGGCATTGGTTCTAGGGGTTGGAGAAGGGGGACACTGACGTTCCCTGGGGGGGCATTGGTGCTATGTGGGGGGGGCACTGGTACTCACTGGGGGGGGCATTATTGCTAGGGCTTTTTATTTTTTGGTGGTCCAGTGGGCTTCAAATTGCCCCTAAGGGTCACAGTAGCTGCATTCTTGGACACCTATCTTGGACTTGCTCCCGTGCCAAAACACGGCCCCTCATCAGTCTCATTATTTTACAAACGTTTCACAGAAAGAAAAAACTAACAAACAACGAAACAAAAGTTAAAAAAATAAAGAAAATTCTAAAAAATTCTAAAAAATAAAATAATTCTCAAGAAAATTCAGCATTTGGCTTTTGCTAAATTTCTCCGATGGAGAGACTGGTCCGGCAGTTACATGGTGAAATCAATTCCACCGAAATCCCTTCTCCAGTGTTTTCTTTATCCGTCTATGAGCCACATTCGGAGTGTTTGTGACCCAGCGTGAGTCTAAACGGCAGAAAGTGTGATCGTTCCCTCAACAATCCCACACATCTGTTTTCTGGGAGCTGTTCCGGCACCGAAAACGTCTGGGTCGACTTTGACATGCGTTGGTATATTTCTATCCATGTATCTCAGTGTGGGTCCAGTGATGACAAGGCTCTCCCATGCTGGGAGGAGGAGGAGGATGGAGGATCTGTTTGTTTGTAAGACTCTTACCCAACATTTGATGACAGCGATCAGGTAGAAGGAAACAGCTGGAACCAGAAATGATCAAATACGCCGAGGAATTCTTCGTTCCTCAGATGACGAGAACACTCAATGTCATTGTCTCCCCCGTTCTGAACCCCACGTATAATGAGTATCCCAAGGCTTTGTTCTGTATTTGTATGTTTTGGTTGAGTTTTCTGTAGCTGAAGGAACAACAATTTCCCTGACTGAAGACGGGGAGGTTCAGGCCAGGGGGAAGGTAATTGGAAGCAAAGGAAGGCAATGGGGGGAGGGGGGTATAAAAAATGTAAAATTGTATATAATGTAAGACCATATCCAAGTGTAGCACCCTCCTAGATAGCGTATAGGATGTTAGGTAAATTTAGTTTGGCTCTTCTGCAGCCAGTGGAGCAGTTGTTGATTGCTTTGGCCTGCTTAATGTTTCACAGGTTGCTGGTCTGATTATTTCCCCCTGCATTCTAGAGGGTTCTGGAATCATAGTGGGAAGATAAGCAGTCTTAATATTTGTAGGGACCCAGCCAATCCCAAAGGACAAGTTATCGGAATCCAAAAGTGCAGCAGCCGAAGGATAAAGGTGCGTTGTGGTGTCCAAGGGGGTCCCCAGTTTGGTGGCATTCGATGGGCTTGTTCCATGGCAAAGAAGGAGGAAAAAGCTGCCCTGGATAATAGGCACTCAGTAAACGCTACTGGGTCAGGGCCCTCCAAGTCCTGTGGTAGCCTCAGGATCCCAAGATTTTTTACGCCTGTTATGGGTTTTCGGCATCCTCCGCTATAGATTCAAGGGATTTGGTTGGTGATAAAACTTTTTTGAGGGCGGCAAACAAACCCCCCCCCCCTAGGCCTCCAGGGTCAGGGCAACGTGGCTTTCCCGGCTTCTCCTCCCGGCCAACCCAGTCTTCTTTAGATCCGCCTCCTGTCCTGATTGGCCAAGAGGAGAAGCCGGAAACCGATAGAAAATATTGATTCGCTAGTGTCACAAGTGGGTGGGTTCGGGGGCGCAAAGCCCAACATTTTTAGGCCAATTAGAGCCTCTGGCTCTACTCATGTGAAAAAAAAACTCATAGAAAGCTATGAGTCCGGCACCCCGCATGCAAACTAGGGGAGCGGCGCCCCTGCACCCATTATGGACCCGCCGCCACTAGATTGCACCTCTGGAGTGTGTGCAGGAGGGCCGAATGATCTCAGATGGTGTTTTCCGAAACCCCTATCCGACGCTCGCCTCAGTGATGGGATGGTGGATCTTATCAAAGTCCTTCCACAAAAGCCCCACATCGAGTTGCAGAGATTCAATCTTGTTAGTGAGTGTAGTTTGGCATCCCGTTATTGCCTGGAAGTTGGCTTTCTCAGTGAGAGCCAGGTTGGGATCCTACGTCTGTGTCACCATACTGGCTGCACCTGCCACATGCGCGCCCGTTCCTGTGGAGTTAACTGTAGTGTCCCCATGGTGCCGAGACTCAGATTGCTGTCAGCCTCTCGCCATCATCAACAGAAGGCAAAAGGGGGGACCATGGCTGAAGCAGTGGGGTACAGGGCAGCAGTTCAGGATAAATAAAACCCTTCAAATCAGCAGTGCCCCTCAACTAGGCATCCAGCATGGTTGCCATCTTGGTGGTTGGAAGTGGCTGGAGAGCCATAAATTGTCTGAGGCCTAAAGCAGAGCTGAGTTGGTCCTGGGTCTAGCCCTACAGCAGAAGCCCCCTGCCTAAGAGCCTCTTGCCTCTGGGACAGTGTGCTATAACACCGCTGGATGTTCATCGAGGTTCTGGCTGTAGCATAACTGCAGGTCCTACTTCAAAGGTTCCAGTCTGGAATTTGGGTTTGGAAAGTTTGCTGAAGAGTGCCTGGTGAAAGTTGGAGGAGGGTGTCCAGCTGTCCTGTGGCATTTTGAGCTTTGTATCTCCCTCACTGAAGAGTGCCCCGTGGATATCTGAAGGAGGCAACCAATGATCCTATGGCATTGTGAGTACTGACTCAAATTCTGAGCCCTAGTGACTGTGTGCTGGTTTTCTTTTCTTCAGAGGGCTCTAGTAATTGTTCAGCCTGTGGTGGCCTTATTGAGAACCTAATTCCAGCTACCTCTTCTGCCTAATGCCCAGAGACTGTTAAGACAATAGGAGACGAGTCCTCTGATTTACAGGTGTCCCTAGGGTCTTGATGGACTTGATGGACTTGTGTCTTTTTTCGACCTCACCTACTATGTAACTATGTATCCCATGCCCCCCCCCCCCCCCCTTACAGCCATTCAAATTTTTACAAGCAATAAGCCGGATAAAAAGACATTCCCTAGACCCTTTTTTGAGCCAGAGAGGGAGGATGCTGTGTGCTTGGCTGCCTATGCACTAACATTGGGGAAGGAACCAGTCTAACTACATGGACTCCTTTGAGGGGTGTTCTACACAATGTTCCGTGGAACCCAAAGGTTCCTCCAGAGGTTGCTAAGGGTTCCTTGAGCTGTGGCTGATTTACCTCCCGTTTGATGGTGCCTTTAAAGTTCCAATACCACTTGGCTGAGACAGCAACATGGCATCAATAATCCTTTAAGCTAACTTACAGAGTGCCATTCCGACCACTACCGTAAGAGGGCATTCCTCCCACTGCCGACAAGTCTAATAGACATATCACTGAAAGTGATATCAATGGGTAAAAAGGTTGGGAATGGCCGGTATAAATGTACTACTCTCAGTCAGACAGATGCATGCAATGCAATTTATAAATATCAATATGAGTCTTTGCATTTAGCCATAGAGTTTGGTGGACCCATTGCATCACCAGGAGTGACGTGCAAATAAAAGGCAAGACAGACACCAGAATGGGGTAAGTCTTCAGACAGATGTCCAACAAGCTCATGATCAGATCAGCCACAGACAAACCAATCCTAAATAGAGTCTGAGCAGAGCAATGACTGACAAGAGCAGAGATAAAGGTCCAGGATAACTAAAGACAAACTAAGGACAAATACAGTACATTCAACTCACTGGAGTAATCAAAGGCATGTATAGCTAGACAGAAGCCAGACAGACAAGACATGAGCACAGATTCCCACGGGAACCCTCCAAAATGCGTGGAAGCCTTTCCAGAGGAAAGGTTATTGCCACATTGCCACAAAGGGTGACAACTGCACATGAATGGCCATAATCTTGAGGCACTCAAAAATCTTGTGAAAAGCCTTCACAGAAGAGTGAAGAACATTAAAGTCACACAGGTAAGGCCAACTCCATATCAATAGTCATTGGGGGGGGGGGGGGGGGGTTAACTCAATTATAATAGCCAGGGTTTTGGAATGGGATGCCCAACAAACTCATATGGTGTGGTGGTCAGATCTCTACAAACCTCTGACCACACGGTGTACATATCCTAAGTTTAAACAAGGCTTAAGTAGGACAGCCTCCTCAATGCCTATCCATCACTGATTACAGCGGAGCACATGGTAGCTTGACCACCTTAGGACCATAGTCATGTTTAAAATTTCAGAAGATGCCAGATCAGACATATATTGCTGGTTTTAACCAAGTCTACCATAAGGATGGCACTGTAACTCCAATGGGGGTACGGTTGACTTTGCTAAGTCAACCAATCCTTTGACTAATCCAGATTTTCAAGGCCATCAGGTCACCAGAGTTCTAATACTCTACGTGAGACAATGGAGGTGGCAGAGAAGACCAATGACACCTCCACTATCACACAATCAAAATGTCCAACCTGAGATAGCACATTATTGAGTGTTCTTTGGTAGGTATTTGTGGATGGTGGACAGAAGCCAGGGACTAACCCCAAAAACGAAACCTCCGGGGATGCTGTATATCAGTCTAGTTATAACTCAGTGATGTGTATTTTATTTTTTCCTGATCTAAATTTCTTCTAGAATTGTATTCAAGTGTAATACTGCGGCAATAAAAAGATGTGTTAATTTTGGCCCACAAAGCACTAAATGTCAGTGCCGGAATCTCATGTGTCGCGCCACGGCGTTGTTTTAGTTCTCTCGTCATAGCAGAGATCAAACAACTGAAATGTTCAAGCCACCAGTCCAACAAAGCTTGCAGTGAACCTTTTTTATTTGGCAGCACGGTCCTTCATTTTTCATGCTAATGCTTCTGCTTTGTTCCCATGTATATGTCTCGGGGTTTTGAGCAATTAGAGAAACCTTAAGCAAGAGAGTTTTATTGATGCCTACGCCTGGAGCTCATCAGTATGTACTCATCAGTGAAAGGGCATTGGAACCACTGAAATGTTAGGAAGCCAGCATCACATGACTGGTTTTAGAGTCGTCTTTTGGAATTCGCTTGCTCTCTGCTTGACAGAAGAGCATTCATGCATCGTGTATCTCTTCTGTAGATCACCTTTGTCTCTTGACATAACCATAGACCAGAATTTCTCAAACTTTTTAATATGGAGGAACCCTTCAAATAACTTTCGGGTCTAAGAGAACTTCTGGTGATAATTACCATATCTAAAGCTCACGGTACATTAACATATGAGCACTAAGTGGAGATATAGGAATAATCAAAAGAATAAGGAATGTGACATACTTTAAGTATTTGACACCCAGGGCTGCTCTACATAGCAAATATATTCAGTAATAATAATGAAACTAAACAATAATAATGGCCTGAAAAGAATATTGTGTTCCCTTACATCAGGGGTCTCCAAACTTTATAAAGAAAGGGCCAGTTTACTGTCCTTTAGACTTCAGGGGGGCCGAACTGAGCCCAGTGTGGGAGTAAACAATGCCCGATCTGGTGTCGTTGGGAGGAATAGTGCCCCCTTTTTGTTGTCAGTGAAAGGAATTATGCCCCATCATTGGGGTCAGTGGATGGAATAGTGCCCCGTTGTTGGTGTCAGTGGCAGGAATAATGCCTCAAGGGCCGGGTAAAGACAAGCAAAGGGCCACAGTTTGGAGACCACTGCCTTACATAGTTGGTGTGTGAAACAATGCCCCTGCACATTGGCTGTCAGTGGAAAAGGGTCCCTTTAGATTGGTGGTCAATGGTAGGGCCACCTTACATTAGTGATCATTAGGAGAGGGACCTCCTTACACTGGTGGTCAGTGGAGAAGGTCCATTTACATTTGTGGTCAGTGGGGAAGGGCCCCTTTAGATTGGTGGTCAATGGTAGGGCCACCTTATATTAGTAATCATTGGGAGAGGGAGCCCCTTACACTGGTGGTCAGCGGAGAAGGGCCTCTCTAGATTGGTGATCAGTGGTAGAAGAACCACCTTACATTAGTGATCGCTGAGAGACAGACCCCTCTTATACTAGTGGTCAGTGGAGAAGGTCAATTTACATTTGTGGTCAGTGGGGAAGGGCCTCTCTAGATTGGTAATCAGTGGTAGAAGAACCACCTTACATTAGTGATGTTGAGAGACAGACCCCTCTTACACTAGTGGTCAATGGAGAAGTTCCTCTTTAGATTGGTGATCAGTGGTAGAAGAGTTAGCTTACATGCACAGGCAAGTGGAGAAGGGCTCCTCTAAACTTGTGGTCAGTGGAGGAGAGCCTCTTTAGATTGGTGGTCAATGGAGAAGGGCCCATTTACATTAATGGTCATGGAGATGGGCCTCTTTAGATTGGTGATCAGTGGTAGGACCACCTTACATTAGTGATCATTGGGAAAAGGACACCCTTACCCTGGTGATCAGTAGAGAAGGGCCACTTTACAATTGTATTCAGCGTGGATATAGTTTCTTTAGATTGGTGATTAGTGGTAGAAGGGCCACCTTATATTAGTGATCACTGGGAGAGGGACCCCTTTACACCAGTGGTCAGTGAAGAAGAGCCTCTTTAGATTTGTGGTCAATGGAGAAGGGCCTCTTTAGGTTGGTGATCAGTGGTAGAAGAACCACCTTACATTAGTGAATATTGAGGAAGGGACCCCCTTGCACTGACAGTAAGCGGAGAAGGTCCCTTTAAACTTGTGGTCAGTATGGGAATATTCTCCTTAGACTGGTGGTCATTGGAGAGGGATCCTTTTACACTGGTGGTCAGTGGAGAAGGACCTCTTTAGATTGGTGATCATTGGTAGAATAGTCACCTTACATTAGTGAATATTGGTGAAGGGACCCCCTTGCACTGGCAATAAGTGGAGAAGGGCTCAGTGGAGCTCACTTGTGGTCAGTGGAGGAGAGCCTCTTTAGATTGGTGGTCAATGGAGAAGGGCCCATTTACGTTAATGGTCATAAAGATGGGCCTCTTTAGATTGGTGGTCAGTGGTAGAACCACCTTACATTAGTGATCATTGGGAAAGGGACTCCCTTACCCCGGTGGTCAGTAGAGAAGGGCCACTTTACAATTGTATTCAGCGTGGGTATAGTCTCTTTAGATTGGTGATAAGAGGTCGAAGGACCACCTTTTATTAGTGATCACTGGGAGAGGGGCCCCTTTACACCAGTGGTCAGTGGAGAAGAGCCTCTTTTCATTTGTGGTCAATGGAGAAGGACCTCTTTAGGTTGGTGATCAGTGGTAGAAGAACCACCTTACATTAGTGAATATTGAGGAAGGGATCCCCTTGCATTGACGGTAAGTGGAGAAGGTCCCTTTAAACTTGTGGTCAGTGTGGAAAGAGCCTCTTTAGATTGGCGATCAGTGGTAGAAGAACCACATTACATTAGTGCTTATTGGGGAAAGGACCCCTTTTCACTGGTGGTCAATAGAAAAGGTTCCATTTACATTTGTGGTCAGTGGAGGAAAGCCTCTTTAGATTGGTGCTCAATGGAGAAGGGCCCATTTACATTCATGTTCAGTGGAGAAGGGCCTCTTTATTTACACAGTGCTTTACACAGTCCCTGCCGCCAAGGAGTTTACAATCTCGCTTACTCCCTAAGCGGCACACAGTCACCAGGATCCTACACTCAGGTCCTGTACTCACAATGTCCGTGGATATTCGGATGCCTCCTTCCAATATTAACCAGACATTTCTCCTGTGAACTCTACAGACCAGATCCTCGGCTAATAACCCTTATTCAGTTCCAGCAAGTTTCAGCAGAATAGGCCCTCCCAGCTTTAGCACAGCACATGTAGACGGACAGCTGGACTGCCCAGAGGGGCGGCAGCCCCTTGGGCTGGGAACTTCTCCCCCTGGACAAGAAACAGGGCTGCCTCAAGCCCCAGACTATTTATGGATGCCTCAGCCACCTACTGGGCATCATCTCTCAGTGATTGGCCGAGACCACATAAATATTCAGGCTTTGGGTCCACTACATTGTACAGTCCTCCAGAAGGCAGGGGGAAGCAGTTGAACCCACAGCCAGTGAAGCCTAGAACAGACCAAAGCAATTACAACCTGCTCCACTAACCACAAGCAAGCCAAAAAAAAAAAAATTACCTAGTTTATGTAGCAACCTATCTAGGAGGGATCCTTCTAGAGCAGGGGCCTCAAACTGGTGGCCCTCCAGCTGTTGCAAAACTACAAGTCCCATCGTGCCCATGCCTGTGGGAGTCATGCTTGAAACTTCCAGCCTTGCAATGCCTCATGGGACTTGTAGTTTTGCAACAGCTGGAGGGCCGCCAGTTTGAGACCCCCTGCTCTAGAGAGAAGAGTAGACAAAGGCATTGTCAGGGGTACACTGACACGTTACTTACACATGTGACGACAGGTCCACTTTAATATAACAAAGTAGTTACAAGAAAGCCCCGTCAGGCTCGCTCTCTCTGACAATTACCGTGCCATCTGTATGAAGAGAGGGAGGAAGGTCCTAAGGCTGGGCACAGCTGGGTGGTCCGCGCCCTTAATTACAGCCTTGTGGTGACATCAACATTAATGAGCAGGAAGCCGGGGACGGCTTCAGAAAAGAATAATTGCCGTGTATGGCAAAGTAATTACAAGGTGTGCCGGCTCTGACATTAAATATTCCGCGCTGCCACCGTAACCTTTGTGCCATCACCGCGCGCCTGCCAACGGTCTGGAGGTGAGGAGGAATTACCGCCTTATAAATAATTGTTTTCCATTCATCTCTCCCCGTTCTGGGGACGCAGGCTGCGCTCGCGGGACGGCTCTTCGAGGAGAGTTGGTCTACGCCGAACGTAAGCTGATAAATGAGTTTGACCTTGAAAGTGAGCCGCAGATTCACGTCCTTCGGGTAATTACTAATGAGGGAGGAAAGGGGAGGATCTCCGGATGGCCACATATGAAACAATTTCCATAAAAAAGGAATAATAAGGAGATAGGACCGAGACTTCCATTCCATAACGCTGCAAAATATCTCTATCCTGAGCGTGAGTTGGGAGTCATGTGACCTAGGGAGGGATGACCCAATTGGAGGGAAGACTTCATTCTAATAACGCCAAGGTTGCGGGTTTCGATCCCCATATGGACCATTCTGGTTATTAAAAAAAAAAAATGGATCTGGTATGTAGAAGTGTCTAATGATAAATGTGAAGAATTGTTAGTCTGAGACCATTAATGGTTGTAATTCTCAGACATGAAACTTGAACAAAGCATATCCCTCTATAGTGTGTGTTTGTCTCAGTCCAGAGCACTAAGTGTCTGTTTCTGTCTGCTGCTTCCTTCCTTGGCTATCAGCAGGAGTCACTTCTGATAAGTTTTCCTGACACCAAGAGATAAAAGGTGACAGGGGGAGGGAGCTTCAGCACTCAGCCTGCGATTGACAGCCTCAGCTTTGTTTCTGTGTGCTGAGTGGAGGGGGCTCTCTGAGCTCTGAAGAGTGTAATTTCATCTCCACACCCCCTATTTTCGGACAGCTCAGACAAGCTTTATAAATCCTCTATTTTCACGAAGACTGTCCTAGGGAACGTCTATGTGTGATGCTGAGTCTTCATGGTGGAAATAGACGCTATATGAGTAACATTTAGATTTCTAGGGCCCTGAGTACAATAATCTATTGTCTTTTTAATATAAAATACTTGTTTCCACTTTTTTAAAAATGTGTTGCTGATCTCCTGCAGCCTCTTTGCTGTCACTAGTTGGCATTTCTTAGGACTAGTAAGTACAGTGGACCGTGCCTACGTAATTTGCATTAAAAGGGTAGTCCGTATCGGAAGCCCATGTGACAGGGTGACAATGCAGGAGACACCCTATAACTGAAAGAGCCCGAACGAGGATCTTCATGGCAGGATCACCAGTAGTGAGGAAATTGGATTTCAGGCTTGGGTTTGGTCCAAAATTTGCTGTTATTTCTGGGACCTGCAACTGATGGGATGCCTTTAGTCATAATTGGAAGCCCATATGACAAGCTGACAATGCAGGAGAGCAATTTGGAAACAGGGACAAAGGGTTGTCATCCTATCACAGGAAGAGCCAGAAGGAGGACCTTCATGGCAGGATCCCCAGTAGTGAGGAACTTGGGTTTCAAACTTGGGTTTGGTCCAAAGTTTGCTGTTATCTCTGGGCCCTGCAACTGATGGGATACCTTTAGTCACAATTGGAAGCCCATGTGACAAGCTGACAATGCAGGAGATCATTTGGGAAACAGGGACAAAGGGTTGTCATCCTATCACAGGAAGAGCCAGATGGAGGACCTTCATGGCAGGATCCCCAGTAGTGAGGAACTTGGGTTTGGACCGAAGTTAGCTATCGTTGCTGGGCCCTGCGACTGATGGGATACTTGTAGTCTCCATTGGAAGCCGGTGTGACAAGGTGACAATGCAGGAGAACAATTGGGAGACAGGGACAGAACGTTGTCACCTTAAAAAGGAAGTGCCTGAATGAGGACCCTCATGGCAAGAGCACTAGAAGTGAAGAGCTTGGGTTTGGTACAAAGTTTTCTATCATAGCTGGACCCCACAACTGATGGGATGCTTGTTGTCTTCATTGGATGCCCGTGTGACAAGGTGACAACACGAGAGAACAATTGGAAGACAGGGACCGAGCAGTGTCACCCTATAACAGTAAGAGCTTAAATGAGGACCTTCATGGCAGAATCACTAGAAGTGATGAACTTAGATTTCAGGCTTTGGGTTTGGTCCAAAGCCAAATTTATCCGAACCCTAAAGTTAGCTGTCATTGGTGGGCCCTGCAACTGCTGGGATGCTTGTAGTCTCAATTGGAAGCCCGTGTGACAAGGTAACAATGCAGGAGAACAGTTGGGAGATAGGGACCAAGCATTGTCACCCTATAACAGGAAGTGCCTGAATGAGGACCTTCATGGGAGGATCACCAGAAGTGAAAAGCTTAGGTTTTGGGCTTGGGTTTGGTCCAAAGTTAGCTGTCACTGCCAGCCCTGCAACTGATGGGATGCTTGTAGTTTCATTGGAAACTCATGTGACAAAGTGACAATGCAGGAGAACATTTGGGGGGCAGGGACTGAGCATTTTCCCTCCATAACCTTTATGGCAGGATCACCAGTAGTGATGAGTTTGGGTTTTGGGCTTGGGTTTGCTCCAAATTTAGCTGTCATTGCTGGGCCCGCAACTGCTGGGATGCTTGTAGTCTCCATTGGAAGCCATGTGACAGGGTGACAATGCAGACGAACAATTAGGAGGCAGGGACCCAGCATTGTTACTCTGTAACAGTAAGAACCTGAATAAGGAACTTTATGGCAGGATCACCAGAAGTGATGAGCTTGGGTTTTGGGCTGGGGTTTGGTCTAAAGTTTGCTGTCATTGCTGGGCCCCCACAACTGATGGGATGCTTGAAGTCTCTACATGTGACAAGATGACAACACAGGAAAATAATTAGTAGACAGGAACTGAGGGTTTTCACCCTATAACAGGAAGAGCCTGAAGAGGGACCTTCGTGGCAGGATCATCAGAAGTGAAGAGCTTGGGTTTTGGGCTGGTGTTTGGTCCGAAGTTTGCTGTCATTGCTGGGCCCCACAACTGATGGGATGCTTGAAGTTTCTACATGTGACAAAGTGATAACGCAGGAGCACAATTGGGAGACAGGGACCCAGCTTTGTCATCCTATAACAGAAGGATCCTGAATGATGACCTTCATGGCAAGATCACCAGAAGTGATGAGCTTGGGTTTTGGGCTTGGGTTTGCTCCAAATTTATCTGTCATTGCTGGGCCCGCAACTGCTGGGATGCTTGTAGTCTCCATTGGAAGCCATGTGATGGGGTGACAATGCAGGAGAACAAATAGGAGGTAGGGACCCAGCATTGTTACTCTGTAACAGTAAGAACCTGAATAAGGAACTTTATGGCAGGATCACCAGAAGTGATGAGTTTGGGTTTTGAACTGGGGTTTGGTCCAAAGTTTGCTGTCATTGCTGGGCCCCCACAACTGATAAGATGCTTGAAGTCTCTACATGTGACAAGATGACAACAGAGGAAAACAATTGGTAGACAGGACCTGAGGGTTGTCACCCTATAACAGGAAGAGCCTGAAGAGGGACCTTTGTGGCAGGATCATCAGAAGTAAAGATTTTGGGTTTTGGGCTGGTGTTTGGTCCGAAGTTTGCTGTCATTGCTGGGCCTCACAACTGATGGGATGCTTGAAGTCTCTACATGTGACAAAGTGACAACGCAGGAGCACAATTGGGAGACAGGGACCCAGCGCTGTCACCCTATAACAGGAAGATCCTGAATGATGATGACTTTCATGGTAAGATCACCAGAAGTTTCAGGCTTTGGTTCAAACCCAAGTTTGTGTGAACCCTAAAGTTAGCTGTCATTGCTGGGCTCCCGTAGTTGATGGAATGCTCCTGACCTCGGTGAACCAGTTTGGACTCAACCCAATCTTATCCCCAATCGCCAGTTATTATTTTTATTGAAATCTGCAGATTTAGAAAAGTTGAGTGACATTAACATAGAGCTTGTAGAGAAATTTTGTGGTTGGGTTCCTATCTACTTTCATGACGAGCAAGTGTGAAGGCATCATTGGATCAAATTTTTTCTACTTAATATATTATTACCATCATTTTCATACCGAGATCCAACCTTCATAACTGCTTTATTGGGTAACTGGTAACTGTGTCCATTATAGGGTGTTGATTGTATGTTTTCTATGTTTTTAATCATGTTGTAGTAACATTTATCATTTTTTAACAAGGTTTCCTCTCATATGTGCCCACAAAGTCCACCTATTTTTTGAGTTTCTCAATCCTTGTATATATACTTTAGATGTTGGCATGGTGAGGGTCCTCCCTTCCTATATCTACTTTCATGGTATCCTTGAATGACCCGGGCTGTTTGCGATGCCCTGTTATACCATTCTGCAAAAGGAGATGTGATGTCAGCCGCATGCAGAGATCCATAATATAATTCATCAGAAACTTTCAAGGTGATAACATATCCGCACATATGAACGCCAGACAACACAGCCATTAATTGAGAAATTGGTCAGAAGGAGCCAGGCTGATGACAGCTCAATGAAGAGAAAACACATGTTGTGAGCTTTGAAGACCAGAAAAAGGAACCTTCGGAATGCGCCTATATACCTACAGGTCTGTGCGGTGCGGACAGGGCAGGGCGGCCCTACCCCGCTCTCTCCATCTCTATATCCCATGCCAAGTCTGTGCAATGGCTAGAAGCATACCAGAAATGTATTCATGCCTGCCGCCAATTCTGTAGACCATGAAGTGCTAAGTATCCGAGTCCCTTGGTCATGGAATGACTTCTAGCGGTGACAGAGTTTGGTCCAGATTAAGTCTCGGGTCTGCTGGTTCCGTCATTTTTCCATTGTCTCGGGGGGCTCCATGTCTGGTTCCACGCACATGGTCACAATTACACAGCGATAAAACAGTTTTTGATCTTATCTTGTTTTTGTGGTGAACCTTTCTCGAAGTCTGGATTCATTTTTTTTTTTTTTTTTGCAAACATGAATTACATTCTTCTTAGGAGAAGCAGGACAAAGTTTAAACAATCTTTTCTTTGCTGACTAAATCCTATTATTGAGTATGCACATGTAAACATTTCCATTATGTGAGCTCCATCGTTTTCCAAGGGAGAACCTTCAGAATCTTTATTCTTAGGAAAAGACTATGTTATTTTCTGAAACCTTCGATCGAAACGTTTCACCATAAATGTTTCTGACAACCACCAACCTAAAAATAGATGGTGAAGACAATGAAATGGTTGAGATGTTTATGGTGTTTTCTTTTGTGTACATGATATCCAACTCTCTGCGATTCTCTGGGCACTGTGTCTAATATCCCGGAGCCTTTTCCATAGAATTGTCTTGGCAAATTTTTCTATGAGGTCGGTCACTAGGTCTCCCACAAGGCCTAACCATTGTATACCTATTGGCGCTCTTTTATTTATACACTCTCCACGTGTCTTTTTCTTTTACTCATTAATAGTAAGGTGTGGGTCTTCAGGCCTACCCTTAAGTCTACGAAGAGGATGTGTGGCCATTTGGTTCCTTCTTCCCTTGACTTGGGACGGGTCTCTCTTTGGGAGAGCCCCTCACTTTGTACTCGCTGGTCAGCATCGGCTGATGATGAGGAGCGGGGTGGACCTGAGTGTGAATTACCCCCATCAGGAGTCTTGTGCCCCAAGGGGTTAAGGTGTGGGTTTTCAGGCCTACCCTTAAGTCTACGGGGAGGATGTGTGGCCATAAGGCTCCTTCATCCCCTGTCTTGGGGGGGTCTTCCTTTGGGAGAGATCTCCCCCCAGTATTCGTGGGCCGGCTTAGGCTTATCATGAGGAGCAGGCTAGGTGGATATGAGTGTCCTTACCCCTGTCAGGAGTCTTGTGCCCTGACGGGTCAGAGTTTGAGTGTTCAGGTCTACCCTGAAGTCTCGGGAGAGGATGTTTGGCCAATCGGTTCCTTCTGCCCCTGCCTTTTGGGTGTCTCTCTTCAGGAGAGTCCTTCAATTAGTACTTGTTAGTCAGCTTCAGCTGATCGCGAGGAGCAGGGTTCTCCAGGTCTTTTAGCTAGGTGGACCTGAGTGAACCTTATCCAAGTCAGGAGTTTTGCGCCCTGAGGGACCAGGGTGTGGGTCTTCAGGCCTACCCTGAAGTCTATGGAGAGGATGTGTGGCCATTAGGTTTCTTCTTCCCCTGTCTTGGGGGGGTCTTTCTTTGGGAGAGCTCTCAATCCAGTACTCATTGGCTGGCTTTGGCTTATCATGAGGAGCAGGATGATCGGCTTTTTGGCTAGATGGACCTGAGCTTGCCCTAACCCCATGAGGAGTCTTGCCCCCTTCCCCTGAGGACCAGGGAGGGAACCGAAGACACACCCTAGTGCACTTTTTTGGTTCACTTTGGTGTTTAAAATTTGCACACTGCAGGCTCAAAAAAAAAAACCTTAACCCTCCCCATTTTCATGGGCTTGGAACTGGCTTGCAGCATGAGATAACACACATGCTTAGCCAATTTGTATAGACCCTGGGTTCTGATCTAGATCCTGACATTGCTGAATGCCCTATGTTGTTTTAGCTATGACATTATCACATCAGCACTTCCTCAATCAAACCATTGATTACTGGCATCATTGGCCATAAAATCAAGGATTACTGTGCTTGGGAGCAAGGTAGTTTCAAAAGGCCTGGTGGTGAACAGTCTTTTGGGATTGCTGCTGCACACCCTTGGAATTCCAGAGGACTGTCTGTCACCATCACTTTGCCCACTGATGGAATGGTCTGAGCCTTCTTCTTCCACTTTCTCCATCTTCAACTTGACTATGGGGGGTGCCAACTATTTGCAAGGAGTGCCCATAAACTGTATAGCGCTCATGCACTATTTTCAACACCAAACATCTGGAAGAGTGGCTTGGTCCAGTGATAAAGTTTCACATGTGTATGGTCACTCCTTCCGTGTCGGGCTGTTAACATTTAGTGACTCCCCTCATATATATTTATGCCGATCATACGCCAGGTCTTCTTGACCAACATTAGAACCTGACCACATATTTCCGTAGACACGCTCTACAATCTTCCTAGAAGAGTGAAGGATGTTATTGCTACCAAAGGGGAACCAACTCCAAAATATTAGCCATGGGGGGGGGATCTTCATATTAATGGCCATGGGGGGAAGGGGGTACTACCATAATAATGGCCATCGGAGGAATTGGGCAATTCCATATAAAAAGTCATGGAGGGAGGTGGACAACTCCGTATTAAATTATATAGTTTTGCCGATCCTGAGCCAGATGATCTTGATCAATGTTAGAACCTGACCACAAATTTCCGTAGACATGCTCTACAATCTTCCTAGAAGAGTGAAGGATGTTATGGCTGCAAAAGTGGAACCAGCTCTATAATAATAGCCATGGGGGGGGGGCAATCTTCATATTAATGGCCATGGGAGAACGGGGGCAACACCATATTAATGGTCATGGGGGGGAGAGGGGCAACACTATACTAATGGCCATGTTGGGAAGGAGGCAACACCATATTATTGGTCATGGGGGGAAGGGGGCAACACCATATTAATGGCCATGTGGGGAAGGAGGCAACACCATATTAATGGTCATGGGGGGAAGGGGGCAACTCCATATTAATGGCCATGTGGGGAAGGGGGCACAACCATCTTAATAACCATGGTGGTGGAGGGAGTAACTCCATATTAGTGGCCATGTGGGGAAGGGGCACAACCATATTAATGGCCATGGGGGAGGAGGGGGGAACGCCATATTGATAGCCATGGGGGGGAAGGGGCAACTCCATATTAATGGCCATATGGGGAAGAGGGCACAACCATGTTAATGGCTATGGGGAAGAAGGGGGGAACGCCATATTGATAGCCGAGGTGGGGGAAGGGGGCAACTCCATATTAGTGGCCATGTGGGGAAGGGGGCAACTCCATATGAATAGTCATGGAGAGAGGAGAACAACTCCATATTAATGGCCATGGGGGGGAAGGGGGGAACTCCATATTAATGGCCATGTGTGTGTGGGGGGGGGACTCCATAATAATGGCCATGGAGGAAAATGAGGACAATAAAGACAACTCCATATTAATGTCCATGGCTTTGGAATGGGATGTCCAACAGGCTTATATATGTGTGATGGTCAGATGGTCAGGTGTCCACCATGTTTGGTCACATTTGGTTGGCCTTTCTTCAACAACAAGCTATGTAAACCTCATCCTGATGGACATTTAATTCCACGAGTTCAGTCTAGTCTTGGATGCCCTCTATCCAACAGATAAGGGGATAGAATGATTCATAATGTAAAAATTTGCTTCAAAAAGTCATCAAAGGTAACTGTTGGGGAGTTTACGAAAGTAATTAAATTCAAACAATAGGGATCCTTCAGAACAACATGATTTATAAAGTTCACGCTACGGGGAAATCAAAAGTAATACCGCAATTTTGATGCAAGGGAGGTAAAAATGCAAACAATGCATGGCAAACAGCTGTAGCCATAGAGCCAGTATCTGAGCAACAGTCATGCACTATTGTCTCCTCGGCTGACATATACTTTAGGAGGAACATACATCATTCAAGACATGACAGCTGCTTCCACTGATGAGGCCGGGGCATGGATACCAGAAGTTTCAAAATTCCCGAACAGCTCAAATCCAGAGGTATCTCCGGGAGGAAGATATACAGACCCACCGATTCCTGAATCATCATCACAAGGTCAACAGCCAGATGATCTGTAGGCCTTCTTGCCATGGAAAGTCTAGAGACAACATTACATTTAAGGGCGTTTCTGTGAAATTGTTACATTTGATATACAGGATAACCATATTTTACAGTAAATTCCAGAATGATACATTGTTTCCATTAATAAAAAAGGGGGATGGACATACTCATGGCAAATCAAGGTGCCTTTAACATAACCGCTCCAGTGATCCACAAATGAAGAGGGTGCAGGCATCTGAAGTGCTCATCGAGGAAGCGTCCCAACCATGGGATTCAGAGACGTCGCACACCGCCAGCTCAGCGCATGATTAAATGTAAGAACGGCCCCAGCCTCGGCTCCTCCAAGGCCATGCCCATTGGTGCATTTTATCCCGCCCCATGAACCTCAAAATTCAATCATAAATAACTATTATCATAGAGTATTCAAACAGTGCCAACAGTTTGCACAGCGCTGTACAACATAAAGGGAGACAGTACAGTTGCAATGCCATTCAAGATAGGAGGGTTTGGAGGGCCTTGCTCGTAGAAGCTTGCAATCAAAAAATCTCTTCTAAACTTTAATGCATTCAAGAAATTGCAAAGGTTGTGTGCAATCTATAACCCTTGGTGATCCAGCCATACATACTCCCCAGGACATTGTCACCCCCACCCCATGGCCCACACTTTACAGGCCTACCTTCTGGGCGGTTCAAGTCTGGATCATGCCCACTTTCTGGGTGGTTCTGACCAGGTCATACCCACTTTCTTGACGTTTTCACCCCTAATTATGCTGGAACTGCCCATTTGCAGCCAGAACACCATTTTTTTTTTAAGGGAAATGTTGTGATCCCGGGACACACCCTGGCGACACCACATCACCAGGACATAGCACATTGATACGGGACTGTCCCAGCAAATCCGGGACAGCTGATATCTATGAATCCTGCCGTGAAGGTCAGTTCAGGCACTTCCTGTTTGGGCTTGGTGATCCAGCCATACGTACTCCCCAGGACATTGTCACCCCAACCCCATGGCCCACACTTTACAGGCCTACCTTCTGGGCGGTTCAAGTCTGGATCATGCCCACTTTCTGGGTGGTTCTGACCAGGTCATACCCACTTTCTTGACGCTTCCACCCCTAATTATGCTGGAACTGCCCATTTGCAGCCACAACACAATTTTTTTTTTAAGGGAAATGTTATTATCCCGGGACACACCCTGGCGACACCACATCACCAGGACATAGCACATTGATACGGGACTGTCCCAGCAAATCCGGGACAGCTGATATCTATGAATCCTGCCGTGAAGGTCAGTTCAGGCACGTCCTGTTGGGGCTAAAAAAGGCCTATCACACATTCCTGATGAAGTCTACATACAAGCAACCTTGCCAACACGTACTGCCCGGGCATGGCCCGCCATTGTCTTATATCAGGAAACCAACTGGTCCGGAGCAGTGATATGCAGCCAATCCTGAAGCGGTTGTAAAAGGGATGCAGGAGTTCAGCAGCGTTAAGATGGAAAAAAAAATAGAAATAAAAAATACGAAAAATACGAAAACTGTATTTTATGGAAAGAAAAAAAAAAAGGAGTTTATGATACAAAGGAATGTTCCCCGCTCAGGGCTTACATCTGCTCCGCTCACATGTGGCCACATCGTTCAGCTTCAGAAATCTCAGACGGCTCAAATTTTTACTGGACAAGTCACCATAACAAGTGAACTGCCCACAACATCGGGGTGAGCTAACTGTTGGCAGCTTTCCTTTCTAAGTAACACGTTATCAACGATATTTTAACATGCGTCTGCTGTGCGTGACAATGCCGGGATAAGCTGGCATCACACTGTACAGAGCCGGGTGACACATAAAGCTCTCCTCGCTGCCTGGCAGGCTGCCACCAAATACATTTCAGCTGAGCATTGACTTTAGATATGATAGAAAAACACTGCAACTAGGCCATACTCAAAAATAGAATACAATGATAATACTAAAATGTATTTATATTTAAATGTATATTTATTTAATTCTTATATTCATTTTTTTAATTATATATTTTTTTAAATATATTCTTAATTTATTTACTTCTTATACTATAAGAATTATAATATATAATGCTATATTATATTATATTAATTTTATATTATGTTATATTATATGAATTTATATTATATTAATTTTATATTATGTTATATTATATTAATATATATTAATTACAAAAATATTATGTTATATTATATTAATTTAACAGTATGTGACATATTTTTTGTTTTATTTAAATGTATATATTTCAATGTAATATTTATTTAATTCTTATATTAATTTTTTTTATTATATTTTTTTAATTATATTCTTAATTTTTTAATTCTTATATTATAAGAATTATAATATATAATGCTATATTATATTAATTTATATTATATTAATTTTATATTATGTTATATTATATTCAATTTTAATGAATATATATTAATTATAAAAATATTATGTTATATTATATTAATTTAACAGTATATGACATTTTTTTTGTTTTATTTAAATGTATATATTTAAATGTAATATTTATGATATCCAATGGTTGCCACTGCACACAAGTCAAAGATGGTGGTAGTGCATATAAACCAAAATAGAGAGCGGCACTCACGGGGCTTGAAAGGTGAACTTTTTTTTTTTTTCGACATTCCGACAAGGCGCAAGCTGTGGAAGACGAGCTTCCATTTGAGGATGCCCCACAGATGATCAATAGGGTTTAGGTCTGGAGACATGCTTGGTCAGTCCATCACTTTTACCCTCAGCTTCTTTAGCAAGGCAGTGGTGGTCTTGGCGGTGTGTTTGGGGTGGTTATCATGTTGGAATACTGCCCTGCGGTCCAGTCTCTGAAGGGAGGGGATCATGCTCTGCTTCAGTATGTCACAGTACATGTTGGCATTCATGGTCCCCTCAATGATCTGTAGCCCCCCAGTGCCGGCAGCACTCATGCAGCCCCAGACCATGACACTCCCACCACCATGCTTGACTGTAGACAAGACACACTTGTCTTTGTCCTCCTCACCTGGTTGCCCCCACACACACTTGTCACCATCTGAACCAAATAAGTTTATCTTGGTCTCATCAGACCACAGGACATGGTTCCAGTAATCCATGTCCTTAGCCTGCTTGTCTTCAGCAAACTGTTTGCGAACTTTCTTGTACATCATCTTTAGAAGAGGCTTCCTTCTGGGATGACAGCCATACAGACCAATTTGATGCAGTGTGCGGCGTATGGTCTGAGCACTGACAGGCTGACCCCCCACCCCTACAACCTCTGCAGCAATGCTGGCAGCACTCATACGTCTATTTCCCAAAGACAACCTCTGGATATGACGCTGATCACGTGACCTCAACTTCTTTGGTGGACCATGGCGAGGCCTGTTCTGAGTGGAACCTGTCCTGTTATACCGCTGTATGGTCTTGGCCACCGTGCTGCAGCTCAGTTTCAGGGTCTTGGCAATCTTCTTATAGCCTAGGCCAGTGATGGTGAACCTTGGCACCCCAGATGTTTTGGATCTACATTTCCCATGATGCTCATGCACTCT
This sequence comes from Lithobates clamitans, assembly GCA_037952925.1. Classification (NCBI taxonomy): domain Eukaryota; kingdom Metazoa; phylum Chordata; class Amphibia; order Anura; family Ranidae; genus Lithobates; species Lithobates clamitans. The sequence goes on along the minus strand of JBBGZY010001360.1, from coordinate 1,071,850 downwards.
GCAGTGTAGGTGAGCATCATGGGAAATGTAGTTCCAAAACATCTGGGGTACCATTGTTCACCATCACTGGCCTAGGCCATCTTTATGTAGAGCAACAATTCTTTTTTTTCAGATCCTCAGAGAGTACTTTTGCCATGAGATGCCATGTTGTACTTCCAGTGACCAGTATGAGAGAGTGAGAGCGATGACACCAAGGAGACAAGGAGGAAGGAGGGGTGAGGGGGAGAGCAGAGAGCAGGGGAAGCTACCAAACTGCAGCAGAGAGAAATCAGGTTTCCTGTCCTGCCAGCTGGGCAGGGTTGCAAGGTCCTTGGGGACGGCCATTCTGGTTAGAATTTGAACTTGGTAGGTCCCTATCTTAGGTACGGCATCCTTTAGATTGTATGGACGAGTGCCGGTGAATTGGCGGTTGATTGATGGCCGTGTGTGCGGATAATTGTGCCGTTCCCTCCGGGGTCAGTGTTCTGGGACTAGAGGCCTGGGTTTAATGTAGGGTTCCTCCAACGGGCCTTGGACTCCATTTGTATTGTATTTATTATACTCTGTTATTTATATGTTTGTTAATTAAAGGATTCTATGGCCATTACATTAGAGTTTGTGTCTGGTGCCGGTTATTTATGTTGTGCCGTTCCCTCCAGGTCAGTGCTGGGAACCTAGAGACCTGAGTTTTATGTAGAGTGGCCCCCAAGGACCTCGGACTCCATTCATATTGTATTCATTAATACTCTGCTGTTTATATGTTTGGCAATTAAACAATGCTATGGCCTTACATGTGACTTTGTGTCTGGTGTCGGTTATTTATGTTGTGCAATTTCCTCTGGGTCAGTGTTGTGTGTCTCGGTGTCTATCATATGGGTTTACAGAGTTTTATGTAGAGTGTCTCTGAAGGACCTTGGATTCCATTCATATTGTATTCATCTGTAATCTGTTATTTATATGCTTTAAGAGCATATTAAATAAGAAGGGCATTAGACAATGTATCCCATTGGGTAATAAATTTAAAAGAGCGAACAAAAGTCCTGGATGGCTTAACTTCAATGTAAAAATGCATATAAAAGCAAAGGAAGAAGGCCTTCAAAAAATACAAGGTTGAGGGATCATCATCAGCATTCAGACTTTATAAAGAATGCAACAAGAAATGTAAGGGTGCAATAAGGACGGCTAAGATAGAACATGAAAGACACATAGCGGAGGAGAGCAAAAAAAATCTCAAGAAATTTCTTTAAGTACCTTAGTTATGAGGAAAGGTTGCGAGCACTGAACTTATTCTCTCTGGAGAAGAGACGCTTGAGAGGGGATATGATTTCAACGTATAAATACCGGACTGGTGAACCCACAATAGGGAGAAAACTTTTTCGTGGAAGGGAATTTTAACAAGACTCGTGGCCACTCATTAAGAAAAGAGGTTTAACCTTAAACTACGTAGAGGGTTCTTTACTGTAAGAGCGGCAAGGATGTGGAATTCCCTTCCACAGGCGGTGGTCTCAGCGGGGGGCATCGATAGTTTCAAGAAACTATTAGATAATCACCTGAATGACCGCAACATACCGGGATATACAATGTAATACTGACATATAATCACACACATAGGTTGGACTTGATGGACTTGTGTCTTTTTTCAACCTCACCTACTATGTAATCATGTAAGTATATGTTTGATGTTTAAAGGATGCTATGGCCTTACATGTTAGTTTGTGTCTGGTGTCAGTTATTTATGTTCTACGATTCCCTCTGAGTCGGTGTTGTGTGGCTCGAGGCCTATCATAATGAGTTTTATTTAGAGTTCCTCTTATGTACCTTGCACCCCATATTGTATTTAATAAAACTCTGTTGTTTATATGTTTAGTGGTTGAAAGATGCTATGACCCTTACATGTGAGTTTATGTATGGTGTTGGTTATTTATGGTAACAGATGGTCAGGCAATCCAGGAGACAGGTCATAGTGATGGTCACACAATACAGGAGACAGGTCATAGTGATGGTCAGGCAGTCCAGGAGACAAGTCATTGTGATGGTCAGGACATCCAGAAGACAGGTCATAGTGATGATCAGGCAATCCAGTAGATAGGTCATGGTGATGGTCAGAAAATCCAGGAAACAGGTCATGGTGATGGTCAGCCAGTCCAGGAGACAAGTCATGGTGATTATCAGGCAATGCAGGAGACAGGTGATGGTGATGGTCAGGCAGTCCAGAAGACAGGTCACAGTGATGGTCAGGCAATCAGGAGACAGGTCAGGCAATGATGGTCAGGCAATCCAGGAAACAGGTCATGGTGATGGTCAGGCAATCCAGGAGACAGGTCATGGTGATGGTCAGGCAATCCAGGAGACAGGCCATAGTGATGGTCAGGTAATCCAGGAGACAGGCCATAGTGATGGTCAGGTAATCCAGGAAACAGGCCATAGTGATGGTCAGGTAATCCAGGAAACAGGTCATGGTGATGGTCAGACAATTCAGTAAACAGGTCATGTTGATGGTCAGGCAGTGCAGGAGACAAGTCATTGCGATGGTCAGGATGTCCAGGAGACAGGTCATAGTGATGATCAGGCAATCCAATATATAGGTCATGGTGATGGTCAGGCATTCCAGGAAACAGATCATGGTGATGGTCAGTCAGTCCAGGAGACAAGTCATGGTGATTGTCAGGCAATGCAGGAGACAGGTAATGGTGATGGTTAGGCAGTCCAGGAGACATGTCATAGTGATGGTCAGGCAACCCAGGAGACAGGTCACAGTGATGGTCAGGAAATCCAGGAAACAGGTCATGGTGATGGTCAAGCAATCCAGAAGACAGGTCATGGTGATGGTCAGGCAATCAGGAAGAAAGGTCATGGTGATGGTTATGCAGTCCAGGAAACAGGTTATGGTTATGGTCAGGCAATCCAGGAGACAGGTCATGTTGATGGTTATGCAGTCCAGGAAACAGGTCATGGTGATGGTTAGGCAGTCCAGGAGATGGGTCATGGTGATGGTTAGGCAGTCCAGGAGATGGGTCATGGCGATGGTTACGCAGTCCAGGAGATGGGTCATGGTGATGGTCGGGCAGTCCAGGAGATGGGTCATAGTGATGGTCAGGCAGTCCAGGAGATGGGTCATGGTGATGGTCAGTCAGTCCAGGAGATGGGTCATGGTGATGGTCAGTCAGTCCAGGAGATGGGTCATAGTGATGGTCAGGCAGTCCAGGAGATGGGTCATGGTGATGGTCAGTCAGTCCAGGAGATGGGTCATGGTGATGGTCAGTCAGTCCAGGAGATGGGTCATGGTGATGGTTAGGCAGTCCAGGAGATGGGTCATGGCGATGGTCAGGCAGTCCAGGAAATGGGTTATGGTTATAGTCAGGCAGTCCAGGAGATGGGTCATGGTGATGGTTAGGCAGTCCAGGAGACAGGTCATGGTGATGGTTAGGCAGTCCAGGAGATGGGTCATGGTGATGGTTGGGCAGTTCAGGAAAGAGAACCTCTTTACCTCTAATCATATTCTAGATATAGTCTGTGCGTGGTGCTGCTTCCGTTATTTGTCCTGTTGAAGTCTCCTATCAATACTACGCTCCCCATAGAGAGAAGTTCATCGGAGGATTCTCCGGGAACCTATTGTTCTGTTAGCCTGAGGGATAAGTGAAAGTCCTGCACCTGTCATCCCAAATGTTCCACAATCACTGGAGATCTGACCTGATCCGAGTAATCCCATGTGAACCTCAATCAGAGCTCGGGGCTTGTGAACAAGTCAAAGCCGGGAATTACAGGTACAAATAATCATCGCTCTACATCTGAACTGATTAAAATACGACAACTAAAGAGATTTCCTCATGGCGTTCCTCCGGGACGAACTTCGGCCCCCTAAAAATAATTTGTACCTTAAATCCTCCCCCCGGCCCTCCCTCCAGTCTTGCACAGTTGTAGCGGCTCCTCTCCTTCCTCCGATCTCACCGCACACTGTGAGCTTCTCACCATGTGCATTAGAAGCTGCAGCAAGTCGGATAGAGCCCCGCCCTCATTTCCTGGCTGGAGGACGTCCAGCATCCTCTAGCTCCTTCCTCCCTAGCCTGGCTGTCCCTGGCCCAGCAGAGGGTTGTCACCCCTATAATAAGGCAGTAAAAACCTGCCAGAACCTCTAACCCTTTTCCTACTGCATCTAATGAGAAAAAAGAAAGGCGGGAGTTCCCCTTTAATGTGTGTTGTAATTATCGGAAGAGTCTGATTCCCGAGAAATGAATGTGTATTTATGATTCATATTAAAAACTCGGGGAGCTAATAACGTACAATTTTATTTTTTTATTTGCAGATAATTAGTTCCCGCACCTGCTGTTATTATCTGCGCTCCCTGATAATCCCGTCTCCGTAACGCTTCAATTCTGATTCTGTTTTTCTTTCTCAATAATCGCTATTTTTTTTTACTGTCTCCTTAAAGGGGAACTCTGCTGTGCCCACCCAGGGCAGAGCAATGAGTCCGTTATAAAGAGAACCTGTCACCAGATTTATCATCTCACCAACAATCCTCCCAGAGCAGGGGTCTCCAAACCTTCTACACAAAGGGCCCCATCTTTATGACTTTCTAAAGGAATAGTGCCCCATCATTGGTATTAGTGGGAGGAATAGTGCCCCATCATTGGTATCAGTGGGAGGAATAGTGCCCCATCATTGGTATCAGTGGGAGGAATAGTGCCCCATCATTGGTGTCAGTGGGAGTAATAGTGCCCCATCATTGGTATCAGTGGGAGGAATAGTGCCCCATCATTGGTGTCAGTGGGAGGAATAGTGCCCCATCATTGGTGTCAGTAGGAGGAATAGTGCCCCATCATTGGTATCAGTGGGAGGAATAGTGCCCCATCATTGGTATCAGTGGGAGTAATAGTGCCCCATCATTGGTATCAGTGGGAGGAATAGTGTCCCATCATTGGTATCAGTGGGAGGAATAGTGTCCCATCATTGGTATCAGTGGGGGGAATAGTGTCCCATCATTGGTATCAGTGGGAGGAATAGTGTCCCATCATTGGTATCAGTGGGGGGAATAGTGTCCCATCATTGGTGTCAGTGGGGGGAATAGTGCCCCATCATTGGTATCAGTGGGGGGAATAGTGCCCCATCATTGGTATCAGTGGGAGGAATAGTGTCCCATCATTGGTGTCAGTGGGGGGAATAGTGCCCCATCATTGGTATCAGTGGGGGGAATAGTGCCCCATCATTGATATCAGTGGGGGGAATAGTGCCCCATCATTGATATCAGTGGGGGGAATAGTGCCCCATCATTGGTGTCAGTGGGAGGAATAGTGTCCCATCATTGGTATCAGTGGGAGGAATAGTGCCCCATCATTGGTATTAGTGGGAGGAATAGTGCCCCATCATTGGTGTCAGTGGGCGGAATAGTGCCCCATCATTGGTATCAGTGGGGGGAATAGTGTCCCATCATTGGTATCAGTTGGAGGAATAGTGCCCCATCATTGGTATCAGTGGGAGGAATAGTGCCCCATCATTGATATCAGTGGGGGGAATAGTGCCCCATCATTGATATCAGTGGGGGGAATAGTGCCCCATCATTGGTGTCAGTGGGAGGAATAGTGTCCCATCATTGGTATCAGTGGGAGGAATAGTGCCCCATCATTGGTATTAGTGGGAGGAATAGTGCCCCATCATTGGTGTCAGTGGGCGGAATAGTGCCCCATCATTGGTATCAGTGGGGGGAATAGTGTCCCATCATTGGTATCAGTTGGAGGAATAGTGCCCCATCATTGGTATCAGTGGGAGGAATAGTGCCCCATCATTGGTATCAGTGGGAGGAGTAGTTCCCATCATTGGTGTCAGTGGAGGAATAGTGCCCCATCATTGGTATCAGTGGGAGGAATAGTGTCCCATCATTGGTATCAGTGGGAGGAATAGTGCCCCATCATTGGTATCAGTGGGAGGAATAGTGTCCCATCATTGGTATCAGTGGGAGGAATAGTGCCCCATCATTGGTGTCAGTGGGCGGAATAGTGCCCCATCATTGGTATCAGTGGGGGGAATAGTGTCCCATCATTGGTATCAGTTGGAGGAATAGTGCCCCATCATTGGTATCAGTGGGAGGAGTAGTTCCCATCATTGGTGTCAGTGGAGGAATAGTGTCCCATCATTGGTATCAGTGGGAGGAATAGTGCCCCATCATTGGTATCAGTGGGAGGAGTAGTTCCCATCATTGGTGTCAGTGGAGGAATAGTGCCCCATCATTGGTATCAGTGGGAGGAATAGTGTCCCATCATTGGTATCAGTGGGAGGAATAGTGCCCCATCATTGGTATCAGTGGGAGGAATAGTGTCCCATCATTGGTATCAGTGGGAGGAATAGTGCCCCATCATTGGTGTCAGTGGGAGGAATAGTGTCCCATCATTGGTATCAGTGGGAGGAATAGTGCCCCATCATTGGTGTCAGTGGGAGGAATAGTGTCCCATCATTGATATCAGTGGGGGGAATAGTGCCCCATCATTGGTATCAGTGGGAGGAATAGTGTCCCATCATTGGTATCAGTGGGAGGAATAGTGTCCCATCATTGATATCAGTGGGGGGAATAGTGCCCCATCATTGGTATCAGTGGGAGGAATAGTGTCCCATCATTGGTATCAGTGCGAGGAATAGTTCCCCATCATTGGTGTCAGTGGGAGGAATAGTGCCCCATCATTGGTATCAGTGGGAGGAATAGTGCCCCATCATTGGTATCAGTGGGGGGAATAGTGCCCCATCATTGGTATCAGTGGGAGGAATAGTGCCCCATCATTGATATCAGTGGGGGGAATAGTGCCCCATCATTGGTGTCAGTGGGAGGAATAGTGCCCCATCATTGGTATTAGTGGGAGGAATAGTGCCCCATCATTGGTATCAGTGGGAGGAATAGTGCCCCATCATTGGTATTAGTGGGAGGAATAGTGTCCCATCATTGGTGTCAGTGGGAGGAATAGTGCCCCATCATTGGTGTCAGTGGGAGGAATAGTGCCCCATCATTGGTGTCAGTGGGAGGAATAGTGCCCCATCATTGGTATCAGTGGGAGGAATAGTGTCCCATCATTGGTATCAGTGGGAGGAATAGTGCCCCATCATTGGTGTCAGTGGGAGGAATAGTGCCCCATCATTGGTATCAGAGGGAGGAATAGTGCCCCATCATTGGTATCAGTGGGAGGAATAGTGCCCCATCATTGGTATCAGTGGGAGGAATAGTGTCCCATCATTGGTATCAGTGGGAGGAATAGTGTCCCATCATTGGTATCAGTGGGAGGAATAGTGGGACTTGTGGTCACTAGGATGACAACGCTCTGTCCCTGTTTCCTAGTTGTGCTCCTGCGTTGTCACCCCGTCACAAGTAGCCGATCCGTCACACATGACACAGACAAGGTCCACCGTTGTCACCATCAGGAAACCCGCCCTGAGAAACGGTGTCACCGGAGGCAGAAAGTGGCTGCAAAGAGGCTGCAGGTGATCAGCAGCACTGAGATGCAACAAAGAATCGAAAATGGTGAAAACGTAGCATGACGCTTTATTAAATGCCGGATGTAAGACTCCGGACATCTCTATTTCCTGTACCTGTAACAACGTTGATAAACATCGCTCTCTTCTATCCGTCTGTGTTCTGCTGCAACACACACCCCCCCCCAAAATAGGTGATATCTTCAACCCACATCTGCAGCGTCTCTTCATACCACCCAACATCCTGGAACTACAGATTTCCACGCCGAGCAGAAACTGCGCCCGTTGCGCCGCGTGGAACGCTTCCCGCTGGCCGTTCTCCAAATTTAATCTCTTGAAAAAAAAAAAAACGCCGACCGATTTTTCTTTCTGGCACCGGACGCTCCGAACTGAGCGCCTTTTTTTTTTTTTATCTCAATTATCAGCTTTTTTAATTTTTTTTTTTTTTACAAAATTTGAAGCGGCACGGCGAGGAGGGGGATGGGGGGGAGACGAGCGCCGGCTGTGTATTAAAAATAACCCCGGGGTAATGGATCTGACGAATGTTATATTATATATCGATCGGCTCCTGGATGAGCTTTGTATTCATATCTCTTTAATTATAGATTGGCTCTCAGAGACGGAGTCAGGAGGATGGCGATGTGGGGGGGAGGGGGGGTGGCGATGAGTGTGGGGGGGGATTATTATTGTGTGTTTGTGGGGGGGGGGGGAGGAGGATGGCGGCAACTGAGGGTTTTTTTTTCGATCCCTTTTTTACTAGGGATGCACCGATACCTTTTTTTTTTTTACAACGCATACGAGTGTCGAAACTTTGTTTTTTTTTTTTAAATTTATTTAGTACTCGCCAATACCAATTTACCGATACTTACCGCAACTGTTTTATTTAAATGTAAATATATGTTAAAAAAGATTAGCAAAAAAAAGTTTTAATCATTAATAGTTTATAAACTAGACGTGGGCAAAAAAAAATAAAAAAATCAGGAAAATATTAATTAAATTGGGAACGAGAAAAAGAAGTTAATTAGGGCTGATTGGAGTAAATTAAGGGTTAAAAGGGGTTAAAGGTATAAAAATATTAGAAAATAAAAAAAAAATTTTTAATTATTAATAGTTTAGAAAATAGAAGTGAATTATAATAAAAAAAAATCATCAGGAAAGTATTAATTACATTTGGGAACAATAAAAATTAGTTAATTAGGGCTGATTAGAGTAAATTAAGGGTTAATAAGGGGTTAAAGGTATACAAAATATTAGCAAACAAAAAAAAAAGTTTTCATTATCAATAGTTTATAAAATAGAAGTGAACAAAAAAAAATCATCAGGAAAATATGAATTAAATTGAGAAGGAGAAAAAGGAATTAATTAGGGCTGATTAGTGTACATTAGTGTAAATTAAGGGTTAAAAAGAGTTAAAGGTATTAAAATTATTAGCAAAAAAAGAAAAAAAAAGTTTTAATTATTAATAGCTTATAAAATAGCAGTGAACAAAAAAAAAAAAAACTCATCAGGAAAATATTAATTAAATTGGGAAGGAGAAAAATTTGTTAATTAGGGCTGATTAGTGTAAATTAAGGGTTAAAAGGGGTTAAAGGTATGAAAATATTAGCAAAAAAAGAAAAAAAAAAGTTTTAATTATTAATAGTTTATAAAATAGAAGTAAACAAAAAAAATCATCGGGAAAATATTAATTAAATTGGGAAAGAGAAAAAAATTGTTAATTAGGGTAAATTAAGGGTTAAAAGAAAGTTAAAGATATAAAAATATTAGCAAACAAAAAAAAAGGTTTAATTATTAATAGTTTATAAAATAGAAGTGGACAAAAAAAATCAACAGGAAAATAATAATTAAATTGGAAAAAAAAAGGAGTTAATTAGGGCTGATTGGAGTAAATTAAGGGTTAAAAGGGGTTAAATGTATAAAAATATTAGCAAACAAAAAAAAATATTATTAATAGTTTAGAAAATAGAAGTGAATAATAAAAAAAAAATCATCAGGAAAATATTAATTCAATTTGGGAAGAAGAAAAATTAGTTAATTAGGGCTGATTAGAGTACATTAAGGGTTTATAAGGGGTTAACTTGAGGAACATTTAATTAAAATTTTTTTTTTTTTTTTACTTGTCAGGTTTTCTTTAAACTGACTTCATCTGCAGGTTAAAGTTCATCCCTTTAATCTGTAGATGAATAAGCAGAAAGATACAAAAAGAAACAATGTTTCTTCTTATCTTTCTGTTTTGGCTGAGCGATGTTGTTGATAAACAATAACCAGGTGCTTTTTTTTGTAACAGCTCCAATTTCGGATATCTAAATACAATATCTCACAAAAGTAAGTACACCCCTCACATTTGTGTAAATCTTTTCATGTGACAACACTGAAGAAATGACACTTGTCTACAATGTAAAGTAGTGAGTGTACAGCTTGTATAACAGTGTAAATTTGCAGTCCCCTCAAAATAACTCAACACACAGCCATTAATGTCTAAACCGCTGGTAACAAAAGTCAGTACACCCCTAAGTGAAAATCTCCAAATTGGGCCCAATTGGCCATTTTCCCTCCCCGGTGTCATGTGACTCGTTGGTGTTACAAGGTCTCAGGTGTGAATGGGGAGCAGGTGTGTTAAATTTGGTGTTATCGCTCTCACTCTCTCATACTGGTCACTGGAAGTACAACATGGCACCTCATGGCAAAGAACTCTCTGAGGATCTGAAAAGAAGAATTGTTGCTCTACATAAAGATGGCCTAGGCTATAAGAAGATTGCCAAGACCCTGAAACTGAGCTGCAGCACGGTGGCCAAGACCATACAGCGGTATAACAGGACAGGTTCCACTCAGAACAGGCCTCACCATGGTCCACCAAAGAAGTTGAGGTCACGTGCTCAGCGTCATATCCAGAGGTTGTCTTTGGGAAATTGACGTATGAGTGCTGCCAGCATTGCTGCAGAGGTTGTAGGGGTGGGGGGTCAGCCTGTCAGTGCTCAGACCATACGCCGCACACTGCATCAAATTGGTCTGCATGGCTGTCATCCCAGAAGGAAGCCTCTTCTAAAGATGATGCACAAGAAAGTCCACAAACAGTTTGCTGAAGACAAGCAGACTAAGGACATGGATTACTGGAACCAAGTCCTGTGGTCTGATGAGACCAAGATAAACGTATTTGGTTCAGATGGTGACAAGCGTGTGTGGGGGCAACCAGGTGAGGAGGACAAAGACAAGTGTGTCTTGTCTACAGTCAAGCATGGTGGTGGGAGTGTCATGGTCTGGGGCTGGATGAGTGCTGCCTGCACTGGGGGGCTACAGATCATTGAGGGAACCATGAATGCCAACATGTACTGTGATATACTGAAGAAGAGCATGATCCCTTCCCTTCAGAGACTGGACCGCAGGGCAGTATTCCAACATGATAACCACCCCAAACACACCTCCAAGACCACCACTGCCTTGCTAAAGAAGCTGAGGGTAAAGGTGATGGACTGGCCAAGCATGTCTCCAGACCTAAACCCTATTGATCATCTGTGGGACATCCTCAAACGGAAGGTGGAGGAGCGCAAGGTCTCTAACATCCACCAGCTCTGTGATGTCATCATGGAGGAGGGGAAGAGGACTCCAGTGACAACCTGTGAAGCTCTGGTGACCTCCATGCCCAAGAGGGTTAAGGCAGTGCTGGAAAATAATGGTGGCCACACCAAAAATATTGACACTTTGGGCCCAATTTGGACATTTTCCCTTAGGGGTGTACTGACTTTTGTTGCCAGCGGTTTAGACATTAATGGCTGCGTGTTGAGTTATTCTGAGGGGACAGCAAATTTACACTGTTATACAAGCTGTAGTTTACAAAAAAATTGCCTATTATTATTGTGTTTGTGGGTACTAACATTCTTTTCCTGACTTGGATGAATGAAGATGTAGTCCTTCCTTCCGGCACATTGAGGTGATAGTAAAGAATCCTTTCCACAGATAACGGCACACACCACACACGGAGAGATCCGTACAATATACTTCAATGGTCCGTTGTATTGTTTACAACGTCTCCTCGGATTTTTCTCCCTGGAAGAAATATTTATCCTTCAATAAATCAATGATAGAAATCTCGGTCACTGGGATATGTTCAGGAGACCAAAAAACAACAAGAAAATGTATCGCCGAGCCATTGTCCCCCCCCCCCCCCGTCACCGCTATCGGAAGACGCAGGTTTCACCTTGCAGTAATGACACCATCCATCCAGATTAATTGGCTCACCTGTTATGGGCCAACTTTCCCGAAGCAAGGAATAGGCGGAATTGCTGACGTCCGGTCCCCAAGGAGTTAAGTGCAATAATTTGCTGCGTCTCGGGAGGACGCGCCTCCGAGATCGGCCATATTGCTCGCTAACAAACCCTTCCTCCAGAAGGTGACATTGACTTTTCCCAAGATTACGGTGCCGGCACAATGGTCCTGATCACCCGGAGCAAAAACTAAAGAGATAACAGCGAGCAGGGAATATCGGAGCCAGTTTTCGATACTGAAAGCTGCCGCATTTTAATTTTAATTTTTTTATGTTTATAGTTTACTTTTTTAAATTTTTTTTTAAATGTATTTTTTATTTTATTTTTTTTATATTTTACATTTATTTTCTTTCTTTTTTTTATTTTAAAATGTATTTATTTATTTTTATAGTTTACATTTTTTTTATTTTTTAAATTGTTTTTTATTTTTATTTTTTTATATTTTATATTTATTTTATTCCTTTTTTTTTTAATTTTTTTTATTTATTTATGTTATGGTTTACATTTTTTAAAAATTTTTTTAATGCATTTAAAAATTTTTTATTTATTTTTATATTTTACATTTTTTTTATTCTAAAATTTAGTTTTTATTTATTTTTTACATTTGTAACCATTTTAATTTTTTTAGACCTTAAAGATGAAGTTTACTTATATTTTCCTCCCCTCCTCCCGTATTAACATGCTATGAAAAAAAAAAAAAAACTTTTCATTTTATAAGACACCTTATGTTTAGACCCAGTGGTGTCATTATGTCATCACCAGATCCCACCTCAACGTAGACTGAATTCCGAACCCACCAGGTCACACTCTTCCTTAGACTGACTGCCAGTCTCACCAGGTCACACTCTTCCTTAGACTGACTGCTAGCCCCACCAGATTCCAACTTTCCTTAGACTGAATGCCAGACCCACCAGGTCCTGCCCTTCTAATATAGATTGACTGCCAGACCCACCAAGCCCCACCCTTTCCTAGAATGAATGCCAGACACACCAGGTCCCATCCTTCCTTAGATTGACTGCTGGTGTCACCATGTCCCACCCTTCTTTAGATTGACTGCCAGTGTCACTAGATCTTACCCTTCCTTAGAATGAATGGCAGTTCCACCAGATTCCACCCTATCTTAGATTGACTGCCAATCCCACCAGGTCCCACCCTTCCTTAATTTGACTGCCAGATCCACAAGGCCCCAGCCTTCCTTAGACTGAATGCCAGACCCACCAGGTCCCACCCTTCTTTAGATTGACTGCTCTGGTGTCACCATGTCCTACCCTTCCTTAGATTGGCTGCCAATCCCACCAGGTCCCACCCTTCCTTAGATCGACTGCCAATCCCACCAAGTCCCACCCTTCCTAAAATTGACTGCCAGACCCACCAGGTCCCATCCTTCCTTAGATTTACTTCTGGTGTCACCATGTCCCACCCTTCCTTGGATTGACTGGCAGTGTCACCAAATCCTACCCTTCCTTAGATTGAATGGCAGTTCCCCCAGGTCCCACCCTTCCTTAGATTGACTGCCAATCCCACCAGGTCCCACCCTGCCTTAGATTGACTGCAAATCCCACCTGGTCCCACCTTTCCTTAGATTGACTGCCAGTCCCACCAGGTCCCATCCTTCCTTAGATTTACTTCTGGTGTCACCATGTCCCACCCTTCCTTGGATTGACTGGCAGTGTCACCAAATCCTACCCTTCCTTAGATTGAATGGCAGTTCCCCCAGGTCCCACCCTTCCTTAGATTGACTGCCAATCCCACCAGGTCCCACCCTGCCTTAGATTGACTGCAAATCCCACCAGGTCCCACCTTTCCTTAGATTGACTGCCAGTCCCACCAGGTCCCATCCTTCCTTAGATTTACTTCTGGTGTCACTATGTCCCACCCTTCCTTGGATTGACTGGCAGTGTCACCAAATCCTACCCTTCCTTAGATTGAATGGCAGTTCCCCCAGGTCCCACCCTTCCTTAGATTGACTGCCAATTCCACCAGGTCCCACCTTTCCTTAGATTGACTGCCAGTCCCACCAGGTCCCATCCTTCCTTAGATTTACTTCTGGTGTCACCATGTCCCACCCTTCCTTGGATTGACTGGCAGTGTCACCAAATCCTACCCTTCCTTAGATTGAATGACAGTTCCCCCAGGTCCCACCCTTCCTTAGATTGACTGCCAATCCCACCAGGTCCCACCTTTCCTTAGATTGACTGCCAGTCCCATCAGGTCCTACACTTCCTTAGATTGACTGCTAGTGTAACCAGATCCCACCCTTCTAAGTAGCCCAGGTATAATTTATGTAGGAATTGGCTCAGATTTTTGGCCTTATCATTAAATTTTTTTGGCCTTATCATCTCAGAAGGCCTGGGCTTCCAGAAGCTTCCCAATTCATTCTTTATAATTTTGAATCATCTGCTGCTTCGTGATACACACTTTTTTGAAGCCTGGTTCAGATTTTCATTGGTTTTAAAGAGACTGCCAAATTTCTAAAAACTTTCTAGAAACAGCTGATCAAACTTATCAGAAGTTCCAGTTTCTCTCCTCAGGAGAAGCGAGGAGTTTTCATTCCCACAATTTATTTGCACAATTTCAGAGATTGTGGCAAAATTGCACCGTTTTGGCTAAATGAATTTTAGGTCAATAGGGAATGTGAAAAGAATGTGACTTTTCTGATCTATGTACGTATTTTGGGTCATCTTCTCAGAAAGTACTGAAGCAGTGGGTCATCATACCAGCCAGGCATCGTCATTTTCTGAAGGAGGTCAGCAGTGGCAACCCCCCTACCTCTCTAATAATGGGTTTACATTAAAGTAAATTATTATTATTATTATACAGTATTTATATAGCGCCAACAGTTTACGTAGCGCTTTACAACTTGAGGGTAGACAGTACAAATACAATACAATTTGATACAGTAGGAATCAGAGGGCCCTGCTCCTTAGAGCTTACAATCTAAGAGGGGAGGTCAAGAGATACAAGAGGTAGTAACTGTGGGTGATGTGCTGATTGAGAAGATAAATGTACAGTTGTTAGGTGGGGGCCAGATAGGCTTCTCTGAAGAGATGAGTTTTCAGGGATCGTCTGAAAGTGGATAAAGTAGGAGAAAAACGGACGGATTGGGGTAGAGCATTCCAGAGGATGGGGGAGGCTCTGGAGAAGTCCTGAAGGCGAGCATGGGATGAGGTGACAAGGGAGTTTGAGAGCAGGAGGTCTTGGGAGGAGCGAAGAGAACGATTAGGTTGGTATTTTGTGACTAGGTTAGAGATGTAGCTAGGGGCCAAGTTGTGGATGGCTTTGTAAGTTATAGTTAGTATCTTGAATTTAATTCGGTGACTGAGTGGCAGCCAATGGAGGGATTGGCAGAGGGGTGTAGCAGACGCTGAGCGGTTTGTGTGGTGGATGAGCCTGGCCGCAGCGTTCATAATGGACTGAAGTGGGGATAGCCTATTTAGAGGTAAACCAATGAGGAGGGAGTTACAGTAGTCAAGGCGGGAGATGACCAGGGAGTGGATTAGAAGCTTTGTGGTGTCGATGGTTAGGAAGGGGCGTATCTTGGAGATGTTGCGAAGACAGAGGCGGCAAGCTTTGGATAGTGATAGAATGTGGGGTCGAAAGGTTAGTTCAGAGTCCAGGATTACACCTAGGACCTTGGCGTGGGGAGATGGGTTGATAGTTGAGCCGTTGATCTTGACAGGGAGATCAGGGGAAGTGGCACCTGAGGGAGGAAATATCATGAGCTCGGTTTTGGATAGGTTGAGTTTGAGAAAGTGATGTGACATCCAGGCTGATATGTCTGCTAATAAGTTGGTAATGCGTGAGGAGACAGGTGGAGAGAGCTGGGGGGTGGAGAGATAGATTTGGGTGTCATCAGCGTAGAGATGATATTTAAAGCCGTGGGAGGCAATCAACTGACCCAAGGAGGTGGTGTAGATTGAGAAAAGGAGAGGTCCGAGAACAGAACCTTGGGGGACCCCAACGGAAAAAGGAAGAGGAGAGGAGGAAGTAGAGTTGTAAGTGACACTGAAGGAGCGGTGGGATAGGTAGGATGAGAACCAGCGAAGAGTACAGTCACGGAGACCAAAGGAGTGGAGTTTTTCGAGGAGGAGGGGGTGGTCCACTGTGTCAAAGGCAGCAGAGAGATCCAGGAGAAGTAGTACAGAATAGTGTCCATTGGCTTTGGCCATTAGTAGGTCATTTGAGAGTTTAAGGAGAGCAGTTTCCGTGGAGTGTTGAGGGCGAAAACCGGACTGAAGGGGATCAAGAAGTTTATTCATGGTCAGATGGTCGCTTAGTCGGTTGTAGACCAGTCTTTCAAGAAGTTTGGAGGAGAAGGAGAGTAAGGAGATGGGACGTAAGTTGTTGAGATTGGTGGGATCCAGTGAGGGCTTTTTTAGTATGGGGGTGACTAGCGCATGTTTTAGAGAGTTTGGGAAGATGCCACAAGAGAGGGAGAGGTTGAAAATGTGAGTTAGAGAGCGTAGAATCGAGTCAGAGGGTGAGCGTAGCATTTGCGAGGGGACAGGATCCAGGGGGCAAGTGGTTAGATGAGTGCTAGATAAAAGTTTAGCAACCTCAGTAGTAGTAGCAGGGTTGAATGAGGGAAGTAATGACTGTATCTGTGGACATGGGGTGTTGCATGGGGGAGGTTTTTGCGCATTGGCGATCTCCTCATGAATTGTATCAATCTTAGTTTTGAAGTGATTGGCAATCTCCTGGGCGGTGATTGAGTTGGTGGGTGGAGGCAGTGGAGGACAGAGTAAAGTGTTGAAGGTAGAGAAGAGTTGACGTGGACTGGATGAGAAGGTGTTGATGAGTGTGATAAAGTAGGTCTGTTTGGCAGTGTGAAGGCAGGAGTAGTATTTTAGGAGGGCAGATTTATATTGTGTGAAGTCTTCCTGGGTCTTAGTCTTATGCCACAGGCGCTCAAGAGCGCGGCTACGTTTTCTGAGACTTCTGGTGTCATCTGTTTGCCAGGGTTGTAGCAGCCGGGGCCTAATTCTGCGTGTAGTGAGGGGGGCCAGCTTGTCTAGGGAGGAGGACAGTGAGCTGTTGTAAATGAAAGTAGCTAGGTTGGGGCAGGACAGGGGGGAGATTTTGTCATAGAGGTGATCAGTAGCAGAGTAGAGAAGAGAAGGGTTGAGGTGGCGAAGGTTTCTGCGTGTAACTGTTGGGCGGTTGGAGGGAGAAGAGGTGGAAGACAAGGAGAGAGCAAAACTAATAAGGTGGTGATCAGAGAGTGGGAGTGGATTGTTGGAAAGGTTGCACGGAGTGCACAGATAGGAGAAGGCAAGGTCAAGGGTGTTGCCGTTGGAGTGGGTAGGAGCCTGTATCCATTGCTTCAGGTCAAGGGATGAGGTTAGACTGAGAAGTTTAGAAGTAATAGTAGTGTTAGTGTTGACAGGGATGTTGAAGTCCCCAAGAATAATTGTGGGGATTTCAGAAGAGAGAAAGTAGGGTAGCCAGGCAGAGAAGTCATCAAGAAAGGCTGATACCGGTCCAGGGGGCCGGTAGATGACAGCAATTCTTAGAGAAATGGGAGAGAAAAGACGAATGCAATGTGCCTCAAAAGAGGAGAGTGTCAGAGAGGGAGGTGGGTGAAGAACCTGATAGGTGCTGCATGGGGCTAGAAGGATTCCCACTCCACCTCCCTTCCGTCCACTTGGTCTGGGGGAGTGAGTCCAGAGAAGGCCCCCATGGGAGATGGAAGCAGGAGAAATAGTATCCGATTCATGAAGCCAGGTTTCAGTAATGGCGAGAAGGTTAAAGGAATTTGTGATGAAGAGGTCGTGGAGGGCGGTGAGTTTGTTGCAGACAGAACGTGCATTCCATAGGGCACAGGAAAAGGGGGGGCTGGTTTTGGAAAGAGGAATATGGACCAAGTTCTGTGGGTTGCGGCTCCTGCCAGAGGGTGTAGGGGGATGGGAGCGATGGGCAAAGGCAGATGATGGTGGCCCAGGGTTTGGGGATATGTCACCAGAGATTAGGAGAAGCAGGAGGGTGAGGGAGGTAATGTGGGACTGTGATTTATGTGAAGGGGCATGTCTCAGAGTACTGGAGGTTTTATCAGTGTATGGATGTAGAATGAGCGAGAGTTGGTAAGAGCAGTAGTAGGGGGAAGACAGAAGGCAGGGTGATATGTATAAGCAGGTGGGTGGAGAGGGGGGGTGGAGGTAAGAGAGTTTGAGGAGAGAGGACAGGAGTGTCAGGAGCAGTGGTAGAGAGTGCATGTTACAGAGTGGAAGGACAGCTTAATAGAGAGATGGGTCACCTGCAGTCTGTTAGCTGCTTTCCAGTGCAGATTGCTGTATTTGTTTGCTTCGTGCAATCGCTGAAGTGCAGAGAATGAAGTGCATAACACTTGTATAAAGAAACACTTAGAGGAAGAAGCCTTAAGGATAGAAGCCCCTGCAATGTGCAGCCCCCTTAAGGATGCTCAAATATATACTGTTATAAGGGTGGGGTTGAAGTTCGTTAATTAATCATGAGTGACTATAAGAGTGCCTAGCAATCAAAGTGAACTTTTTGCTACAAAAGTCAGAATAGCAAGAGGCCAAGACAAGATCAACACATAAAACTTAGGTAAGACAGTTCAGAAAAACAAATAATGTCATGGTTGTTCGCACAGGGCAACAGATAGAGAAGGCCACATACCAGAGAGAGACACACACACAGAGACAGCAAGCAGATCCCAATTGCAGTTAACGGTGGAAGATGTGGATGAGCTGACACATACCAGAGAGAGACACACACACAGAGACAGCAAGCAGATCCCAATTGCAGTTAACGGTGGAAGATGTGGATGAGCTGACACATACCAGAGAGAGACACACACACAGAGACAGCAAGCAGATCCCAATTGCAGTTAACGGTGGAAGATGTGGATGAGCTGACACATACCAGAGAGAGACACACACACAGAGACAGCAAGCAGATCCCAATTGCAGTTAACGGTGGAAGATGTGGATGAGCTGACACATACCAGAGAGAGACACACACACAGAGACAGCAAGCAGATCCCAATTGCAGTTAACGGTGGAAGATGTGGATGAGCTGACACATACCAGAGAGAGACACACACACAGAGACAGCAAGCAGATCCCAATTGCAGTTAACGGTGGAAGATGTGGATGAGCTGACACATACCAGAGAGAGACACACACACAGAGACAGCAAGCAGATCCCAATTGCAGTTAACGGTGGAAGATGTGGATGAGCTGACACATACCAGAGAGAGACACACACACAGAGACAGCAAGCAGATCCCAATTGCAGTTAACGGTGGAAGATGTGGATGAGCTGACACATACCAGAGAGAGACACACACACAGAGACAGCAAGCAGATCCCAATTGCAGTTAACGGTGGAAGATGTGGATGAGCTGACACATACCAGAGAGAGACACACACACAGAGACAGCAAGCAGATCCCAATTGCAGTTAACGGTGGAAGATGTGGATGAGCTGACACATACCAGAGAGAGACACACACACAGAGACAGCAAGCAGATCCCAATTGCAGTTAACGGTGGAAGATGTGGATGAGCTGACACATACCAGAGAGAGACACACACACAGAGACAGCAAGCAGATCCCAATTGCAGTTAACGGTGGAAGATGTGGATGAGCTGACACATACCTGTAAAGAGACAGAAGGAATGATCAGGTGAGGCAGAACTTAGTGCAGAGAATGAAGTGCATAACACTTGTATAAAGAAACACTTAGAGGAAGAAGTAAGTAGTAAATGCTAGTAGTAAAAGTAGTAAAAGTAAATGCTCTAAACCAGTGATTAGGGATCTTCGCTAGCTTTGATGTGTCTGCCAGCAGCTGTCTTGCACATGCCCCCAACATCTGCCATCAAAATTTTCCTAATTTTTCATAATTTAAACAATTTCTTTAAAACATTTAAAGCTATTTTAAAGAAGTTTTTATTGCTGTTGATTTTCTGTGTATTACGATACTAGCCTCGTGTAAGTGTTTCCATCTTGTGAGATTGAATTTATGACCCACCACAATGTTCAGAATGTTTCATGGATTGACCGACACCCCCCCCCCCCCCCAATAAATATTGATCTCTACATTCCTGCTGCAGAATTTTTTATTTTTTTTTGCTCACCTAGATGCATGGTTCCATTTTGCCTTGAGTCTATAGTCTTCTGTGTTCTGTCCTGGAGAGTGGGAAGGTCCTGCTTGAGGTGTTAACATCGCTGCCTAAATATTTGGACACTTCCCATTTGCTGTCAATCATCTGGGTCCTCACAGCATAGGGATGTTGTGACTTGTGTCAGCGACTGGCCTTCGGGGGGTCTGGACTGAAGTTCTAGTTTACCGGTCCCCAAAAACAGAAGAGGCGCCTCATAGGGCCACATCAAGGCAGAGTCAAGTAAGGGAAAAAAAGAGCTTTGGAGGGCTTTAACAATGGTGAATCGGTCGGAGTAAGGCAGGACTAGGAATCTTTGACCTAGGGAGCAAATACAACTAACTAACCCTGTAGGCAGGTGCAGTCTGTTTTCTCCACTGTAGTTGGCCCTCAACTGGAGCGGCACTGTAGCTGGAGAGGAAGTCAAGACAAACTTGGTCCCTGGAGCAGCGTTCTGTTTGGCTACGCTGCATCCAGGTTACCCTGGCGGCCATCTTGGGTCATGCAGAGTCTTTTTAAGTCCAGGCCCCTGGATTTTGGCATGCATTTGTGAAGTGGCTAGTGTAGGGAGAGTATACCCGCCTGTCAGGAACAGCTCTAGCGGTAGGGAGAGGTTCTGGAGGAGTAGGGAAAGAGCAGGGCCTACGTCTGCACTTCCGAAAGCTTTATCTTGGTTTGGACTGGCCACAGGATCACTATACTGATGGTGACCTGGACTCCTTCCAGGGTTTAGAAGCTACACACAGTCATTACTCTTCAGTGCTGAGGTCATTTACTCGCACAGCCACAGGATCATGGGTTGCCTCCTGCCGATATCCACAAGGCTCTTCCTAGTGAAGGAAATGTAGACTCCACACCCCCATAGGACAGCTGGACTCTTTCCCGCCAACTTCCTCTTGGCTCTCTCCAGTGAACTCTTCCAGACCCAATTTGATCCCTGGACGTGAGCTTGCGAATAGCCCCCCCCCCCCACAGCTAGCTGGGACCTCGGTGTCTTCCTGACAGCTTGCTCCCAGACTTCTGTCCCAGGGGGCGGAACTAGAGTTGCCACCTCATCCCTTTAAACCCGAACACCTTTGAATTACACAGGTTCTGAGGCTAATTAAATGCAGATAAGGCACCAAGTGAGTTTAATTACCACCTTAATCAGCCACAGAACCTGTGTAATTCATATGTGTTCGGGTTTAAAGGGATGAGGTGGCAACCATAGGCGGAACCCCTGCAGAGGGGTCTCCTCCTGCAGGACTGGACCAAGGAACACTGCACCCTGCTGCTCAAGCCTCAGACTATTTCTGGGCTCTCTCACCACCTACTGGGCACACCTCCCCAAGGATTGACTGGAGTCCCATAAATATTTAGGCTGCCTGCTCTGTTCTTCCACCCACTATGATTCTAGAGCCTTCTAAAAGACAGGGGAAAGTAACAGAGCATCAGCCTGTGAAACACTGAACAGCCCCAAATAATCAACCCCAGCTCCTCTGATTACAGTGGAGCCAACAAAATGTTCCTAGCAGCCACCTCTACGCTAGGAGGGTGCTACACAAGGGTTGCCTATGATCTGAAAATTATTTTAAGGGTTCCTCTGAGATAAAAAAGTTAAGAACGCCTAATTTAGGATATCTATATTTTTTTTCATTTGTCATCCAAGATACTTGGACCTTAACACCTAAAATGGGGTCCTCCATGTTTCCGCAATGGATTGTTCCTCAGTTGTTAAGGTTGAAGTCATAAGCTTAAATTGAGCATTTGTAATCTCCTCCGGCCACTTGAGGAGCAGCCCTTCCTCCGGGTCTTCAGTAAAATTGCGGTGAAAAAGCACACGAAGAATATCATCTATGCCAATTACTTTCATTGCTGAAGCTATTGCACAAATTAAAGACAGTTTACATAAGTGCCATCATTACTATTCAGTACAGCCGTACATCTTAATATCCGTTTATAATTGGCGCAGGCATTAATTGTACAGGGAAGGTTTTATTACAAAATCCCGAAGATAAAAAAAAAAAATCTCCCTATGTGTGTGAAATACAGCAGAATTAAAAAGTCAAGCTGGAGTGTCGGCTACCAATGTCTTTCTATCAACACTGGCCTAGTAACCTACGGGCAATGATTTTCCTTCAAATCATACAAGGCTCGTAGATGCAGCAAATGTAAATATGCAAAAAGTTGACTAGAATATTACAAATGTATCCCTAAACAGAAGCTGCTTCTCTTCAATGAAATCTTTCAGCTATTTATTTTCACGCTCGTTCCGTATCTTCTAAGAAATGCCCTGGAGCAGATTCTAGCAGTAGAACATCAAAAAAAAAAAAAAAAGAGAACTTTCATTAAGATATTGTCCCTGTTCCTCGAATTTACCCTTCTCTTTCTATCTCTCGTTTTTAAAGGGTTTCAAAGGCTGATTGAGATGATTGCTGGTGGATGAATTCTTCAGGGACAAAGCCCAAGAGGTTTGAAGACCCAAACTACGAACAAGGAGACATTTTTATCTGCTGCCGAAACCAGAGTACTGGGGAGACGAAATGATATTTTGATTTGCGCCCTCAGCTTGGGAAAATTGAAATGTAAAGCTGATGTTGGAAGTCTAGGAGAAGAGTTATGAAGAGTGACAGGACCAGTGATGGTAAATTGAGAGAATCGTTAACCGCTTCTCTTCCAAGTTGGTCGGCGATGGATACAGCATTTTAAGCTGAGGTCTAAATGGTGGCCAGTGATGGCCACAGCAATGCAAGCTGAAGTTTATATGGTGGCCAGTGATGGATACGGCATTGTAGGGTGAAGTCTAGATGGTGTCCAGTGATGGATTTGCCATTTTAGGCTGAGGTCTAGATGGTGGTCAGTGATGGACGTGGCATTGTAAGGTGAAGTCTAGATGGTGTCCAGTGATGGATAAAGCATTTTAAGCTGAAGCGTAGATAGTGGCCAGTGATGGATTCGGCATTGTAAGCTGAAGTCTAAATGGTGGCCAGTGATGGATTTGGCATTTTAAGCTAAAGTCTAGATGGTGGCCAGTGATGGATGTGGCATTGTAAGGTGAAGTCTAGATGGTGGCCAGTGATGGATATGGCATTGTAAGGTGAAGTCCAGATGATGGCTAGTCATGGCTATGGTATTTTAATCTGAAGTCAAGATGGTGGCCAGTGATGGATATGGCATTGTAAGGCAAAGTCTAGATGATGGCCAGTGATGGATTTGGCATTTGAGACTGAAGTCTAGATGGTGGCCAGTGATGGATATGGCATTTTAAGCTGAAGTCTAGATAGAGGCCAGTGATGGATTCGGCATTGTAGGGTGAAGTCTAGATGGTGTCCAGTGATGGATTTGCCATTTTAGGCTGAGGTCTAGATGGTGGTCAGTGATGGACGTGGCATTGTAAGGTGAAGTCTAGATGGTGTCCAGTGATGGATAAAGCATTTTAAGCTGAAGCGTAGATAGTGGCCAGTGATGGATTCGGCATTGTAAGCTGAAGTCTAGATGGTGGCCTGTGATGTATTTGGCATTTTAAGCTGAGGTCTAAATGGTGGCCAGTGATGGATTTGGCATTTTAAGCTAAAGTCTAGATGGTGGCCAGTGATGGATGTGGCATTGTAAGGTGAAGTCTAGATGGTGGCCAGTGATGGATATGGCATTGTAAGTGAAGTCCAGATGATGGCTAGTCATGGCTATGGTATTTTAATCTGAAGTCTAGATGGTGGCCAGTGATGGATATAGCATTGTAAGGCAAAGTCTAGATGATGGCCAGTGATGGATTTGGCATTTGAGACTGAAGTCTAGATGGTAGCCAGTGATGGATTTGGCATTTTAAGCTGAAGTCTAGATAGAGGCCAGTGATGGATTCGGCATTGTAGGGTGAAGTCTAGATGGTGTCCAGTGATAGTTTCGGCATTTTAGGCTGAGGTCTAAATGGTGGCCAGTGATGGATTTGGCATTTTAAGTTGAAGTCTAGATGGTGGCCAGTGATGGATATGGCATTGTAAGGTAAAGTCTAGATCAGTGGTTCTCAACCCCTGTCCTCAGGACCCACTAACAGGCCAGGTTTGCAAGATAACTGAAATACATCACAGGTGATATCATTTGCTGCTCAGTGATTTCAGCATTCTAGTCTGCATCTCCCCAAGGTAATACATAAAACCTGGCCTGTTGGTGGGTCCTGAGGACTGGAGTTGAGAACCACTGGTCTAGATGGTGTCCAATGATGGATATGGCATTTTAAGCTGAAGTCTAGATAGAGGCCAGTGATGGATTCGGCATTGTAGGGTGAAGTCTAGATGGTGTCCAGTGATAGTTTTGGCATTTTAGGCTGAGGTCTAAATGGTGGCCAGTAATGGATTTGGCATTTTCAGTTGAAGTCTAGATGGTGGCCAGTGATGGATATGGCATTGTAAGGTGAAGTCTAGATGGTGGCCAGTGATGGATATGGCATTGTAAGGTGAAGTCTAGATGATGGCCAGTCATGGCTATGGTATTTTAATCTGAAGTCTAGATGTTGGCCAGTGATGGATATGGCATTGTAAGGTGAAGTCTAGATGATGGCCAGTGAGGGCTATGGCATTTTAATATGAAGTCTAGATGGTGGCCTATGATGGATATGGCATTGTAAGGTAAAGTCTAGATGGTGTCCAATGATGGATATAGCATTTTAAGCTGAAGTCTAGATAGAGGCCAGTGATGGATTTGGCAATTTAGGCTGAAGTCTAGATGGTGGCCAGTGATGGATTCAGCATTTTAAGCTGAAGTCTAGATAGAGGCTAGTGATGGATTCGGCATTGTAGAGGGAAGTCTAGATAGTGGCCAGTGATGGATTCAACATTTTAAGCTGAAGTCTAAATGGTGGCCAGTGATGCATTTGGCATTTAAATTGAAGTCTAGATGGTGTCCAGTGATGGATTCGGCATTTTAAGCTGAAATCTAAATGGTGGCCAGTGATGGATTTGGCATTCTAAGCTGAAGTGTAGATGGTGGCCAATGATGGATTTGGCATTTTAAGCTGAAGCGTAGATGGTGGCCAATAATGGATTTGGCATTTTAAGCTGAGGTCTTAATGGAGGCCAGTGATGGATTTGGCCTTTTAAGCTAGGCTAATGCACCACTCCTTGGCCTGTGGATGAACGGACCGCACAGTAGGAGGTAAGCGGCGACCACGGTCCGGATAGGGCTAACACAGACTGTGGTCACCGCTTACCTATCACTATGTGGCCATGCCTGAGTCTCCTCTCCCAGCTCTCCCACCCCACCAATGATGTCATCCTACTAGCAGAGCAGGGGGCGGAAGGAGCTGGAGATCTGCACAGAGAGCCCAGGAGTCTTTTCATATTAACAAACGGGTAATCACCCGCTGATTACTATGATCCAGTGCCGGTGCGGAAGACCCTGGCGAGAACACACAGCCTGAATCCTGCCTCTGCCCTGCCGAAGGTAGGGAGACAGAGAGTAAAAGGGGGCACTGTAATTACAGAGAAAAGGGGTAAAAGATATCAAGGGGCACTGTGATGGGGGGCTGTGATTGCTAGGGGCACTTTAATGTAAAGGGGCATTTGTGATATAAGGGGGACTGCAATGTAAACGGGTACTGTAATCATTACATACAGTGCAGTTCCCTTTTTTTCACAGTGCCCCCTTTACATTACAACGTGGAGAACCGACTCCACGAATATCCCGCCACCAACCAGCCCTGGGAAAACCTGTGCCCCTGGCTGCTTAGTCTAAAGTGCCCGGGCCTATTTTTTCGTCCCAGTCCAGACTTGCCCCAAGGCAAGGGAGGAAGGAACCTAAGGGCCACCCATTCTCCCCCTAGAGTTAACGGTAGGCCCACACCCTACAATCCTGGGTTTACAAACACTTTTATAAGTGAAGGTGAGAAAAATAAATACATAGAAAGTAAAAAAAAACTGCCATTGATAGTAGCGTGCCTTGCGGGCCAGTAACAAAAATTGTCCCCGTCTCAGCCAAATGGCCTAGCCCATGAGGTGTGGTGCAGAAAAAAAAACTTTTGGGGTCAAGGCCTAGTGCAGTTTCACACAGTTGGGTTCCTGTCAGGGCTGGGCTCAGCCCTTCCTTCTCTGAGCTGGTCGCTCAGCTGTCGGCTAATTGCCAGATCCCATCTCTCCACAGTTACTCAGCTGTTGATGATATCCTGCTCGTCAGTCCTGCCTACTTAAGCCGTCCAGTCCAGAGGATCTCTGCCTTCGCCTTGGTCAACATCACAGAGACTATCTCCTGCGATCCTGTTCAAGACTTGCTTTGCTGACATCCCTTCTGGCTCCAGATCCTGCTTGCTGTTCCACTACATTGCTCCCTGACTTCTGGCTTGGCTGACTATCCGTTTCAGGTTACTGAACTTTGGCTATGTTTTGACTACGTTTGTTCTTTTTACTTTTAATAATTAAACAAGTGTGATTTAACTGTACTTCTGCCTCGGCCTGATTTCATGGTTTCTGACAGTTACAAACTCATAGTGCTACCCTGGCACTCCACACCCAGGGGGTGCTTGACACCGTGGGACCTCTGCTTCCCAACCTTCAGCCAGACCAGGTAATACAGGTAGCACATCAGAAGGCACTGGGCCCCTCAGAACCCCCCCCACGTCAAGGAAATACTCTTGACCCAAACCTCACCCGGTGGACGCTTCATTTGGTTTTCTTTCTGACGGGGCAGATCCTTCAAGACCCCGATCATACCAGCAGGGATAGTATACAGCCAATGCCTAGTAAGGGGGGCACCCTTACTGGACACTGATAAGAATTGATACTACACGTGATCTTAGACAAAAAGCCAAGAATGAATGGGCCACCTTAGAGCAACGTACGTCCACCGGAGTGGACAAGTGTGAAGCCAGTCTAAGTGTAATGGAATAGACGGGATTTTTGGCGTAGCATCCTAGATTATGGAGATCACCACTTTAAGAATCTGAAAGCCATGCAGATAATAAATCCCATGTATGTAGGGTATTGATAACATAAGTATATAGTACATTTATTACTTCTCTTTAAAAACCCTATGAAACAGTAGATGATGATGATAGACCTTTCTCAACCTTTTCACCATCCCACGTTCCCATCTTCTCTTTCTCCTCAATTTATGCCTCCAATGCTTTTGTTTATTAAATTTGAAATGCTCCGAGATTAAAGACAGTTTTTCAGATCGCCTGAAGCATGAGCCAAAGGCTTCACTTTGATTCAGTTCTGCGCTCATTTACTATGTCTACTTTTATCTTTCCTCAAGGTGAAATGGTGATCAGGATAATGGGACAATCTGCCAACCTAATAGGTCAGTACAGTACACCCGCGCTGCTTATTAGTAGAAGAATCATCCATTTAGACTTCGCCACCTGCTGGGCATTATTTGTCACTTTTTTTTCCTTTACAGTAATTAGCACTGAAGCTCAGGTCCCTGTAGTGTTTTAACATCTGCCCTAATCAGGAGTTCTTAAGTAGACTGCTGGACATTTAAGTCTGGGCTTAATCAACAGGTTCCGTCTACACATGCTCTGGATTCAGGTCTGTCTAAGGCAGGCCATACGTTATGATTTTTTTTTTTTGTTTAACCCCTTCACACCGACGTAGCGCAAATATTCGGCCTTCGCCTTCAAGGGGTTGTAAACGGGGTGATATGCAGCTGCAGGCATCACCCTGGTAAAGTAAAGTAGCATAGATTGGAACCCTTTTAGCATAACGGGAGATATTGCATCCCTATGGCCTGCCTAGCCCAGAAATGGGACAATATGGGACAATATAAAGAGCGAGATATAGGCAAGCTTTTACACCATATCTGAATAACATAGCCCATTACTGAATCAGGGAGACGGAGGAGGGAAAGCTGCCAGAGGGGGAAAGGGTTTGGAGATTAGGCATCCCCAAAGCGTTGAAAGAAACGGGATAAGGAGAGGAGAGAAAGGATCCACGTCTCTCGCCCAGGAAGTGGGCCACCTCCCGAAGATAGGCGTCAGTGTACACAAAATGCTTCCAAGGTCTCACGAAAGCTCTCCTCCCGGTTATGCAAGGTATCGGTGAGGTCCTCCATGTCTCTCAATTCGTTCACTTTAGAGAACTTTAGAGAACCACAGAGATTTTGACGGGGGGGGGGCTCTCCGATCTCCAACAGAGGGGGGTGCATGCCTTGGCCTGGATTGTAAGGGATGCCTTATATTTCTTGATCGGTCTCTCTGAGAGATGGACTAGAAAAGCCGCAGGGTTTCCTTCCAGATCGACATTGGTCAGGTGTTTGATTGTGCAGGTCACCTCACGCCAAAAGGGACCCAAGTTTAGGACAATTCCAGAAAATATGCAGCATCGTCCCCTCAGCATTGCCGCACCGCCAGTAGGAACTTGAGGGAAGAAACGGTGCAAAGTGGTAGGCACTCTGTACCATCTGGTCCAGTTCTTCTAACATGTCTCTTGAACCCTGGTAGCTATGGAGAACTTTTGGGCAAAATGAAGGATCTTCTCCTTCTGAGAGTCGGTGAACTGGGTGCCTAAGTCCGACTCCCATTTTGGTAAGGAAAAGTGGGAGAAACCCTCCCGCCGGTCAAGTCAAAGAGGCATAGATATTCCAAAGACTATGGTGGACTGGCTCCCCCCCCCCCCAACGACACATGTGTTCCAGTTCTGTTAGCTGGCGAGATATGCCCAAAGTCCGTAGACACCCACACAGAAAATTACGTAGTTGGACATCACTCTAGAAATCCAAAGGGGGGTCCGCAGCAGACACCCCAGCAGAGGGTGAGAGTCGGCCGCCTGAGGCCCCAGAAAGTCACAGAGATGGAGTCGTCCACTCGTGACCAAATGCTGAAAATAAGGGGTTCTGGAGGCCGGGCGGGATTTCCAGGTTGCCAAGTATCGGTACCATAGGGGAGGATTGTCTCATCCCGGACGAGCCCCCATCTGAAAGGAAATAGGTATTCTGGACGACCACCCGTCTATTAGGTACACCAACAGGGCCCTCAGATATCTGGAGACACCGAATGAAACGAGAGGCAGGTTGCGCATTTGTAAAATGTCTCCCTTTATTAGGTGTGTTACAATTTATATATGGTTCAATATTATTACACTGAGGAGTGTTTGAAAGGCATCCCTGGCCACCAGAAGTGTGCTGCCCAGCGTAGGATCAGTTGGCTTTCTAACAACTGATTTGGCTAATAAGCCACTCAGCTGTTATTACAAGCAGCGGGAGGGGATTCCCCCCCCCCCCCCACTGCCTTCCGAGGCTCGCTCGGGCTCTCCCGTCCCACCGGAAGGCCTCGAACGACCAGCCGGCGTGTCCGCCGGGCGGAGACCCCAACAAAGCCGGAATCGGCTCTGATCGGGTCTCAGATCTAGTAACCCGGAAGCCATGTCATGACATCACTTCCGGCTTTAAGGCGTAAAGCCTTAAAGGCGCCAAATTAAAAAAAAAACAAAAAACATCAGTATTTAAAAAGCCAAACTTGGAATTTTCAATGCTTTTAAGTGCAAAGGAGGGATTTGGGGGTCTTATAGATCCCTCCATAAAGAGGACCTGTCACCGCCTATTACTGTCACAAGGGATGTTTACATTCCTTATGACAGCAATAAAAGTGACTATTTTTTTTTTTTAAAGGGACAGTGTAAAAATAAAATAAAATGAATTAAAATAAATAAGAAAGCAAGAATGAAAATTTAAAAAAAAATAAGAAAAAATAAGAAATAAGAAAAAAAAATTAATAAAAAATGTAAAGCGCCCCACTCCCTCGTGAACGCATAAATAAGTCACGCCCGCAAATCTAAATGGTGTTCAATCCACACATGTGAGGTATCGTTAGTGCGAGAGCAATAATTCTATCAGTAGATCTCCTCTGTAACTCTAAACTGGTAACCTGTAAAAAAAATTTAAAGCGTCCCCTATGGAGATTTTTAAGTACCGTCGTTTGTCGCCTTTCCACGAGTTGTGCGCAATTTTAAAGCGTGAAATGTTAGGTATCTGGTTACTCGGCGTAACATCATTTTTCACATTATGTAAAAAAAATTGGGCTAATTTTTTTATTTTTTTTATTTTTACATTTATAAATGCATAGTGAAATTTTGGTTCTTCTTAACCCTTTCTTCCTTATTTTCCCCCTTTTTTGTTTTTATTTTTTTATTTTTTTTGTGGGGGGGTTTGGTGACTCCAATCAAGATTCACCAATTTTTCACTGGGTATACCGTCCCTTAGGAGTTAATGTGTTTTAAATTATTATAATACAACTTCACTTTTTTTTTTTTCTTTTTTTTTTTTCATTTTTTTTTTTTATTGAATTAGGGGTGTAATGATTGATTGGTGCACTGAGAAATATTAGGAACCTGAATAGCTAGGGAGGGCCCTCAATTAGGGGGGGGGGGGGGAGTCGGAGCAAATTCAATGGTACAATATGTTGCATGTCAAGAGGGGAAGTGATTTTTTTTTTTTTTAATTTTCCCTCTTTATCTCCTTTTTTTTCTCTTTCTTTTCTCTTTCTTTTTCTTTTCGAGTAGAAAATTTTAAGATGAGTATATAGAGTTTTTTGATACTATGTAAATGATGTATATGGACACATGTCTTTGTTTTTAGCTGACTGATTGTTAAGTTGAATTCGAATAAAATAAAATGTAATTATTAAAAAAAAATAAATAAAAAAAAAAATAATCCAGGAAAGTGTGCTTCTTTCGAAAAAAAAAAATTGCATTTGAAAGACCACTGTGCAAATACGGCGTGACGTAAAATATTGCTACAATCGCCATTTTATTCTCTAGGGTCTCTGCTACAAAAATATATATTTGGGGGGCTTCTAAGTAATTTTCTAGCAAAAAAAATACAGATTTTTAACTTGTAAGCAACAAGTTTTAAAAAAAGGTCTTGAAGGGCTTAACCAGGGGGGTTGAATGAAAAAAAATCGCGCTGATTCCACCCCCCTCACGCATTGGGGGAATCACTCCTGTAGTCCTATTGAGTTCTGCCAGTGGGGAGCCTTCCGCTGATCAGCGTTTCTGGCTATAGCCGTCAGGCACTGATTGTTCGGTAAAAAACCTGAAAGGCTGGTTGTACACAAGTCAATCGACTTGGACAACCAGGTAGCCCATATATGGATCGAAATTTGCCCCGATTGGCCCATGTATTCTTGGCCTAACTCCTGACTGTTCATGCCCCGGACTACCTACAGATTGTTTGGACTGCATTTGTACTGAGCTTGTCTGTGCTGATCCTGATTGGCCACATACTGTATGGGCGTGTATATACTGTATACAGACGGCGTCAGTAGAGCGGTGGATGGTGTCAGTCGGGGGCCATCTTTAACATTGTTTGGACCCTGAGGAAACATATTCTTGGGCCCTCCTGAATCCACTTATCAACTTTTAAGGGGGGCAGCGGGGGCTGAAGAGGCAGCTGTTTTGGGGCCCCACAACAATGACTGGACCCGGGGCAGCTGCCCCTTTTGCGCCCTGTGTTAAAGACAGCCCTGGGGTCAGTCGTTTCTGTTCTTATTATTTTACTTTTGGAATTTTTAATTATTTTTTTACTATTTTTTTTTTTTTTTTTTAGGAGAAAAAGGAGAATTTTTTAAAATGTATTTATTTGGTGAAAAATCAGGGGGGATAAAGAGGGTGAATATGCGCCACGCGGAGTGATTAGGGTTGCGCCCAGGCTGTGCGCACGCCTACGGGTCCGAACTTTTCATGCGACTTGAGGTCCATAGACATCAATGTAAACCCTCAAAAGTCGCACCTGCATCGTATCGATGCGATTTTGATGCGACTTTGGATACGCGCGGGAAAAAAAAACGTTAGGTTTATTTATTTTCTAACGAATTCCAAATTTTCAGAACGATTGGAATTCGAATCGGACAAAAAAAACGTATCTACCTATTCGTATTCTGTGTGAAGAATGGCTGGTTGTTAAGGAAGTGGGCCAGGGAGCCAAGCGCCACGTCCTTAGCAACCGATGAAGTTTCCCCACTGACAGCTATAAGTAAAAAAAAAAATGCATGCAATATAAAAAATAAATAAAAAATTGATCTACCTATTTGTATTCTGTGTGAAGAATAGCTGGTTGTTAAGGAACGGGCCAGGAAGCCAAGCGCCACGTCCTTAGCAACCGATGACGTTTCCCCACTGACAGCTGAATGTAAAAAAAACAATACAGTATAAAAAATCGTTAGGTTTCTTTATTTTCTAACGAATTCCAAATTTTCAGAACGACTGGAATTCGAATCGGACAAAAATTGATCTACCTATTTGTATTCTGTGTGAAGTATAGCTGGTTGTTAAGGAAGTGGGCCAGGAAGGCAAGCGCCACATCCTTAGCAACTGATGAAGTTTCCCCACTGACAGCTAAATGTAAAAAAAACAATGCATGCAATATAAAAAAAACAAAAAAAATTGATCTACCTATTTGTATTCTGTGTGACGAATGGCTGGTTGTTAAGGAAGTGGGCCAGGGAGCCAAGCGCCGCGTCCTTAGCAACCGATGAAGTTTCCTCTCTGACAGCTGAATGTAAAAAAAAAACAATGCATGCAATATATAAAAAAAAAATCGTTAGGTTTCTTTATTTTCTAACAGATTCCAAATTTTCAGAACGATTGGAATTCGAATCGGACAAAAATTGATCTACCTATTCGTATTCTGTGTGAAGAATAGCTGGTTGTTAAGGAAGTGGGCCAGGAAGGCAAGCGCCACGTCCTTAGCAACCGATGAAGTTTCCCCACTGACAGCTAAATGTAAAAAAAACAATGCATGCAATATAAAAAATAAATAAAAAATTGATCTACCTATTTGTATTCTGTGTGACGAATGGCTGGTTGTTAAGGAAGTGGGCCAGGGAGCCACGCGCCGCGTCCTTAGCAACCGATGAAGTTTCCCCACTGACAGCTGAATGTAAAAAAAAAACAATGCATGCAATATATTAAAAAAAAATCGTTAGTTTTCTTTATTTTCTAACGGATTCCAAATTTTCAGAACGATTGGAATTCGAATCGGACAAAAATTGATCTACCTATTCGTATTCTGTGTGAAGAATAGCTGGTTGTTAAGGAAGTGGGTCAGGAAGGCAAGCGCCACGTCCTTAGCAACCGATGAAGTTTCCCCACTGACAGCTAAATGTAAAAAAAAAATGCATGCAATATAAAAAAATAAAAATGGCCTTACCCGCTGTTGCCCCCCAAATTCCCCCACCCAAAACAAATGCCCCCCTAATCTCCCTGTGGCACCCCCACACCTCCCATGATACCACAGTGCCCCCG
Source organism: Lithobates clamitans (assembly GCA_037952925.1). Lineage (NCBI taxonomy): Eukaryota > Metazoa > Chordata > Amphibia > Anura > Ranidae > Lithobates > Lithobates clamitans. Next base: position 1,038,833 of record JBBGZY010001360.1, on the reverse strand, counting down.
AGTCCTGGCCCTGGGGGGTGGGAAACGGTATGAGGACCTTCCACCGGCGTTGTCCATAGTGTACGCTCTGATCTTCATCAGTTCCCCACATTGTCCCACCTTCCTTCCACAGGTACAGCTTGTCTTCAGACCCGGTGGAGTTCAGGAGGAGATGACATCTTGCAGAGAAGCAATTACTTGCTGGAAGAAAAACATTTTTATTGCTTTATATATATATAATTTCATGTACTTGGAAGATTTTGTTAAGCTGTCAGAACGAAGTAGCTGGGTTGATGATTAGCTCTTTATAGTGATGTCAAAAGTCAGAGTTGTTTTGTAGTCATGTTCCACCGAGGTTCAAACCTGGTGAGACTAATTATGTTTTCTTTTCCTTAACTCCTTCACCGACGCCGCCCGGATCACATTTCGTACCCCAGGTGGCCGGGACCATTCTCTCTCTCGCTTTCACACTGATTATAGAACACACCGTACACATTCCTAAAAAAACTGATCAATGTATCTACAGGGTCATATATTTTTTAATAGCAAAAGTTTTTACAGAATTAAAAATGTCATCCCTGACATTCTGTATATTCAGATATCATTCAGATTATCCTTGGCAGTTCAGTTTCCCAGAAGGCTTTGGGGGGGGGGGGACCAAAGACTTCTCCAAAGGCCGTTTCTGTCTTATATTTGCTTTTGCAGTTGCCTGAGCACCCTTAACTTGGCTGCCAGTCCCACCAGGTTGCATCTTTCCATGGATTGACTACCAGTCGCACCAGGTCCCATCCTTTCTTTGATTAATTGCAAGTCTGGCCAGGTTCCACCCATTCTTAGCTTGACTGCCAGTCCCACCTTGTTCCATCTTTCCTTAGCTTGACTGCCAGTCCCACCAGGTCCCATCCTTTCTTAGATTGACTGCAAGTCTGTCCAAGTTCCAGATAGAATAGTCCAACCAGGTCCCATCTTTTCTTATACTGACTGCCAATTCCTGGACAGGTTCCACCTTTCCTTAGCTTTGCTGCCAGTCCAACCAGGTTCCTCCTTTCCTTAGATTGGCCAAGTTCCAGTAAAATAGTCCCGCCAGATCCCATCTTTTCTTAGATTGACTGCCAGTCCGGAGAGGTTCCACCTTTCCTTAGCTTTGCTGCCAGTCCAACCAGGTTTTTCCTTTCCTTAGATTGGCCAAGTTCCAATAAAATAGTCCCACCAGGTCCCATCTTTTCTTAGATTGACTGCCAGTCTGGACAGGTTCCTCTTTTCTTTAGATTCACTGCCAGTCTCATCAGGTAACAGCCCACATTAGAATACCTGCCAGCTACAGCAGGTCCCTCTCTTCCTTAGATTGACTGCCAGCCCCACCAAGTCCTTCTCTTCTGTAGATTGACTGCCAGCCCCACCAGGTCCCACTCTTTTTTAGATTGACTGCAAGTCTAGCCAGGTCCCACCCTTCCTTAGCTTGACTGCCAGCCCCACCAAGTCCTTCTCTTCTGTAGATTGACTGCCAGCCCCACCAGGTCCCACTCTTTTTTAGATTGACTGCAAGTCTAGCCAGGTCCCACCCTTTCTTAGCTTGACTGCCAGCCTGACCAGGTCCCATCTTTCCTTAGATTGACTGCCAGTCCCTCCAGGTTCCACCCTACCTTAGATTACCTGCCAATCCCACCAGGTCCCACACTTCCTTAGAATGACTGTCAGTCCCACCAGGTCCCTCCCTTTGCTAGACTGACTGCTAGGCCCACCAGGTCCCATCTTTTATTAGATTGACTGCCAGTCCAGACAGGTTCCACCTTTCCTTAGATTTGCTGCCAGTCCAACCAGGTTCCTCCTTTCCTTAGATTGGCCAAGTTCCAGTAAAATAATCCTACCAGGTCTCATCTTTTCTTAGGTTGACTGCCAGTCCGGACAGGTTCCTCCTTTCCTTAGATTCACTGCCAGTCTCATCAGGTACCAGCCTACATTAGAATACCTGCCAGCCCCACCAGGTCCCTCTCTTCCTTAGATTGACTGCCAGCCCCACCAGGTCCCACTCTTTTTTAGATTGATTGCAAGTCTAGCCAGGTCCCACCCTTCCTTAGCTTGACTGCCAGCCCCACCAGTTTCCATCTTTCCTTAGATTGACTGCCAGTCCCTCCAGGTTCCACCCTTCCTTAGACTGACTGCCAGTCCCATCAGATCCCACCCTTCCTTAGATTACCTGCCAATCCCACCAGGTCCCACACTTCCTTAGGCTGACTGTCAGTCCCTCCAGGTCCAAACCTTGTATCTTAGAATGTTTAAAGGAAGTGGCTCAGCCTGTTTTTATCCGGAAGGGCCACCAGAAGCTTCCCAAACGGCTCTGCACCACTTTCGACTCTGTAATGCACAATTTTTTTCAGCCTGGTTTGGAATCTCATCGATTTCATTTGAAACATTTGAAGTGCCACAATGTTTCAAACTTCCGAAAACTCATCTCTGTAAACCAGAGGACACTAATGACAGAGAAAAATATCTTTCAATCCGGTCTTTCAATGCAGTTTGCTCACAGCAGCCCCCCGAATGGTTGGTTTGGCTACCAAACGGCAAATTCTATCACCGAGGGGTGCAGGCAGCAAACATAGGAGGGTGAGCAGCTCCGGCTCAAACTGTTATTGCCTGAATGTGAGTTGCCGGCGAGCCGACATCTGTGATGTATTAGGAGCACACTGCTAAGGCTGGGATGTTTTCAGCTAAATCCCATGTCTGTTTATACAAGTCCACCTCTGTCCACTTCCAACCAGCAGGCGGGAGAAGTCATGTTATGGTGCTGGACCACGATAGGTCACTGATTAATATCCCAATGGAAGGGCCTATCCCTTAACCCCACAGCAATAGTCATGAATACAACGTATCTATATATAATAAGTATCGGTAAATAATGTATGTGTACATACACTCACCGGCCACTTTATTGGGTCTTCCTTGTTAGTAGTGGGTTGGACCCCCTTTATTAGGTCCTCCTTGCTAGTAGCGGGTTGGACCCCCTTTATTAGGTCCTCCTTGCTAGTAGCGGGTTGGACCCCCTTTATTAGGTCCTCCTTGCTAGTAGCGGGTTGGACCCCCTTTATTAGGTCCACCTTGCTAGTAGCGGGTTGGACCCCCTTTGATAGGTCCCCCTTGCTAGTAGCGGTTGGACCCCCTTTATTAGGTCCTCCTTGCTAGTAGCAGGTTGGACCCCCATTATTAGGTCCACCTTGCTAGTCCCGGGTTGGACCCCCTTTATTAGGTCCACCTTGCTAGTAGCAGGTTGGACCCCCTTTGTTAGGTCCTCCTTGCTAGTAGCGGGTTGGACCCCCTTTATTAGGTCCACCTTGCTAGTAGCAGGTTGGACGCCCTTTATTAGGTCCCCCTTGCTAGTAGCAGGTTGGACCCCCTTTATTAGGTCCTCCTTGCTAGTAGCAGGTTGGACCCCCTTTATTAGGTCCTCCTTGCTAGTAGCGGGTTGGACCCCCTTTATTAGGTCCACCTTGCTAGTACCGGGTTGGACCCACTTTATTAGGTCCTCCTTGCTAGTAGCGGGTTGGACCCCCTTTATTAGGTCCACCTTGCTAGTACCGGGTTGGACCCACTTTATTAGGTCCCCCTTGCTAGTAGTGGGTTAGATCCCTTTATTAGGTCCCCCTTGCTAGTAGCGGGTTGGACCCCCTTTATTAGGTCCCCCTTGCTAGTAACTGGTTGGAGCCCCTTTATTAGGTCCCCCTTGCTAGTCCCGGCTTGGATCCCCTTTTGGCCTTCATTCTTGGTGGCATAGATACAACAAGGTGTTGGAAACATTCCTCAGAGATTTTGCTCCATAGTGACATGATAGCATCACACAGTTGCTGCAGATTTGTCAGCTGCACATCCATGATGCCAATCTCCTGTTCCACCACATCCCAAAGGTGCTCTATTGGATGAGATGTGGTGAGTGTGGAGGCCATTGGAGGACAGGGACCTCATTGTCCAGTGGTGAGATGATTGGAGCTTTGTGACATGGTGCATTATCCTGCTGGAAGGAGCCATCAGAAGATGGGGACACTGTAGTCATAAAGGGATGGGCATGGTCAGCAACAATACTCAGGTAGGCCGTGGTGATTAAACCATGCTCAATTGGTACTAAGGGGCCCAAAGTGTGCCAAGAAAATATCCCCCCCACCATTACACCCCCCACCACCAGCCTGAACCGGTGATACCCCATCCCCCACACCATTACACCCCCACCACCACCAGCCTGAACCGGTGATACCCCATCCCCCACACCATTACACCCCCACCACCACCAGCCTGAACCGGTGATACCCCATCCCCCACACCATTACACCCCCACCACCAGCTTTTGCACCTCAGACCAGCCCATCTGGTACCAACAAACGTTCCACGTTCAAAGTCTCTTAAATCCCCTATCTTCCCCATTCTGATGTTCGGTTTGAACTTCAGAAAGTCATCTTCACTCCATCTAGATGCCTAAATGCATTGAGTTGCTGCCATGTGATTGGCTGATTAACAGTTTGTGTTACCGAGCAATTGAACAGGTGTACCTAATAAAGTGGCCAGTGAGTGTATAATAAGTATCTGTATATACACTATATTCCCAAAAGTATTGGGACGCCTGCCTTTGCACGCACATGATGAACTTTAATGACATCCCAGCTTCAACTCTTCTGGAAAGGCCGTCCACAAGGATTAGGAGGGTGTCTATGGGAATGTTTCACCATTCTTCCAGAAGGGCGTTTGTGAGGTCAGGCACTGATGTTGGACGAGAAGGTCTGGCTCGCAGTCTCCGCTCTAATTCATCCCAAAGGTGTTCTATCGGGTTGAGGTCAGGACTCCACCCCAAATGGTCCAAATCATTTGGTGGAGGGGGAATTATGGTGTGGGGGAGGGGGGATTATGGTGTGGGGGTTGTTTTCCAGGGTTGGGCTTGGCCCCTTAGTTCCAGTGAAGGGAACTCTTAAGGTGTCAGCATACCAAGACATTTTGGACAATTTCATGCTCCCAACTTTGTGGGAACAGTTTGGGGACGGCCCCTTCCTGTTCCAACATGACTGCCCACCAGTGCACAAAGCAAGGTCCATAAAGACATGGATGAGCGAGTTTGGGGTGGAGGAACTTGACTGGCTTGACCTTGATAGACCACCTATGAAGCCTTAAAAGTTCCCTTTACTGGATCTAAGGGGCCAATCCCAACCACTGAAATACAACCCCCCACCATAATCTCCCCTCCACCAAATGATTTGGACCAGTACACAAAGCAAGGTCCATAAAGACATGGATGAGCGAGTTTGGGGGTGGAGGAACTTGACTGGCCTGCGCAGAGTCCTGACCTCAACCCGATAGAACACCTTTGGGATGAATTAGAGTGGAGGCCTTCTCGTCCAACACCAGTTGCCTGACCTCACAAATGCTCTTCTGGAAGAATGGTCAAACATTCCCATAGACACCCTCCTAAACCTTGTGGACGGCCTTCCCAGAAGAGTTGAAGCTGTTATAGCTGCAAAGGGCGGAGCCAACTCAATATTGAACCCTACGCACTAAGGCCAAACCTCAACCCAATGGAACACCTTTGGGATGAGTTGGAACGAGCCAGGTCTTCTCAGCCAACATCTTCATAAAGACATGATTTGACCAGTTCGGTGTGTGGATGAACTTCAGTGTCCTGCACAGAGCCCTGACCTCAATGAATAAATTAGAGCGGAGACTGCGAGCCAGGCCTTCTCGTCCAACATCAGTTGCCTGACCTCACAAATGCTCTTCTGGAAGAATGGTCAAACATTCCCATAGACACACTCCTAAACCTTGTGGACGGCCTTCCCAGAAGAGGTGAAGCTGTTATAGCTGCGAAGGGTGAAGCCAACTCAATATTGAACCCTCCGGACTAAGACTGGGATGTCATTAAAAGTTCATGTGTGTGTAAAGGCAGGCGTCCCAATACTTTTGGTAATATAGTGTATTTTAAGTGCAATTCCTAGGAGTTCCTTCATTTGATCTGGTATCAGCCTCTCAATACTTGGCGTCCCAATACTTTTGACAACGCAGTGTGTCTGCATATAATGCATTTATATATATTATAAAGTATCTGTATACAATGTATCTCTATATATTATATATATATATATAATGAGTTTTATCTGTAGGTAATGATTTCACATCCTGGTGCTCATTGGAAATGGATGACATTTGTAAACCCCCCCGGGCATGGACGCTTCTCGTTTCGCCAAACCCGTCGGCGTTCCTCCTCCAATAGGAAGCCCCCTGAACCGGGCCGTTCTCACTTCAACATAACAAGTGGTCCTGCTGCTGGAACCGTGGGAAAAAAAAGAAATGTGTCCCCCTCCCCTGGCTACCAGTAGCCTTGTAAAGTGCGCTAATAAGGCGTCTTTGTCCTTGGCGGGCCGTAATGAGCAGAGAGCTGGGAACAGTAGCCGTGTTTTGTAGGAGGTAATTATTGTTATCATCATAAGTTGAGCTCACACAGATGATTACCACCTCCTCCACTCAATGCCCTGGAAAAGCCGGCGTGTCAGGTGACCAGCGGGGGGGGGGGGGGGGGGACGCAGATCCGTGTCCGTTTGTTTTGGGGATTGAAGCAGGAGCATAATTTATCCTATCAAGGGCGTAATTATCCTTCAAGGGGAAGCTCTACTTTAAGGGTCGCTTTCAGCCTTTGTTTTAGGAAAGCGGAATTACAGCGGCTCGTTAATTCCTGATTAGCTGGCGTATTGTTGGTCGTGCTGGACCCGCTCCCGCTGCAAGCGCTAACAACCTGCTCTTAGGAAGCCGGGAATGTCAACGGCTCAACTTAATATGCAGGTTAATGAGCCCCGAAGGGAAAGGGAGTGCTGGGCGCCCTTAAAGTGATAGCAAGACAACGAGGTCAGGAGCTCAAAGTAGATGGGAACCCAAGCTGGAGGACTTTTGTTTTCACCTTGCGTTCCATCCTTTGTTGCTACTAATCTCCTCTTTTGCAGCCACCTTTTGTCTACATGCATGCCGGTGATGGCTTCATGGCATTTCTCAGGGCAGGTTTCCTGATGGTGACCATATCTGTGTTATGGAGGTCAAAGTGTCCACTCGTGGTCACCATTGCAAGCCCATGTGACCCTATAACAGAAAGTGCCTGTCCTTCCTGAAGGGACCTTCATAGCAGGACCCCCAGGTAATATTTTCGGGGGCCTATCCTTTAATTCTGAAAAGACCACAACCGGCACTGAACACAACCCACTGAAGTGACCCTATAACAGAAAGTGCCTGTCCTTCCTGAAGGGACCTTCATAGCAGGACCACCAGGTAATATTTTTGGGGGGCCAATGTTTTAACCCTGAAAAGACCACAACCAGTGGCACACCACAATCAGGGCAGGTTTCCCGATGGTGACCACATCTGTGTGTTATGCAGTTCAAAATGGCCACTTGTAGTCTCCATTGCAAGACCAAGTGACCCTATAACAGAAAGTGCCCGTCCTTCCTGAAGGGACCTTCATAGCAGGACCACCAGGTAATATTTTCGGGGGCCTATCCTTTAATTCTGAAAAGACCACAACCAGCACTGAACACAACCCACTGAAGTGACCCTATAACAGAAAGTACCTGTTCTTCCTGAAGGGACCTTCATAGCAGGACCACCAGGTAATATTTTCCGGGGGCCAATGTTTTAACCCTGAAAAGACCACAACCGCAGGCAGTACCACCACTGAACACGACCCACTGAAGTGACCCTATAAAAGAAAGTGCCCGCTCTTCCCGAAGGGACCTTCATAGCAGGTCCACCAGGTAATATTTTTGGGGGCCAATGTTTTAAGCCTGAAAAGACTACAACCATGGGCACACCACAACCAGGGCAGGTTTCTGATGGTGACCATATCTGTGGTATGCAGTTCAAAATGGCCACTTGTAGTCTCCATTGCAAGACCAAGTGACCCTATAACAGAAATTGCCTGTCCTTCTTGAAGGGACCTTCATAGCATGACCACCAGGTAATATTTTCGGGGGGGCTATGCTTTAATCCTGAAAAGACCACAACTGCAGGCAGTACCACCACTGAGCACGACCCACTGAAGTGACCCTATAACAGAAAGTGTCTGTCCTTCCTGAAGGGACCTTCATAGCAGGACCACCAGGTAATATTTTCGGGGGCCTATCCTTTAATTCTGAAAAGACCACAACCGGCACTGAACACAACCCACTGAAGTGACCCTATAACAGAAAGTACCTGTTCTTCCTGAAGGGACCTTCATAGCAGGACCACCAGGTAATATTTTCCAGGGGCCAATGTTTTAACCCTGAAAAGACCACAACCGCAGGCAGTACCGCCACTGAACACGACCCACTGAAGTGACCCTATAACAGAAAGTGCCTGTCCTTCCTGAAGGGACCTTCATAGCAGGACCACCAGGTAATATTTTTGGGGGCCAATGTTTTAACCCTGAAAAGACCACAACCACTGGCACACCATAATCAGGGCAGGTTTCCTGATGGTGACCATTCCTGTGTTATGCAGTTCAAAATGGCCGCTTGTAGTCGCCATTGCAAGCCCATGTGACCCTATAACAGAAAGTGCCTGTCCTTCCTGAAGGAACCTTCATAGCATGACCACCAGGTAATATTTTAGGGGCCTATCCTTTCATTCTGAAAAGACCACAACCGGCACTGAACACAACCCACTGAAGTGACACTATAAGAGGAAGTGCCCGTCCTTCCCGAAGGAACCTTCATAGCAGGACCACCAGGTAATATATTCGGGGGCCTATCCTTCAATTCTGAAAAGACCACAACCGGCACTGAACACAACCCACTGAAGTGACCCTATAACAGAAAGTGCCTGTCCTTCCTGAAGGGACCTTCATAGCAGGACCACCAGGTAATATTTTCGGGGGGCCAATGTTTTAACCCTGAAAAGACCACAACCAGTGGCACACCACAATCAGGACAGGTTTCCTGATGGTGACCATTTCTGTGTTATGCAGTTCAAAATGGCCGCTTGTAGTCTCCATTGCAAGACCAAGTGACCCTATAACAGAAAGTGCCCGTCCTTCCTGAAGGGACCTTCATAGAAGGACCACCAGGTAATATTTTCGGGGGGGCCAATGTTTTAACCCTGAAAAGACCACAACCACGGGCACACCATAAATGGGGCAGGTTTCCTAATGGTGACAATATCTGTGTTATGTGGTTCAAAGTGGCCGCTCGTGGTCACCATTGCAAGCCCATGTGACCCTATAACAGAAAGTGCCTGTCCTTCCTAAAGGGACCTTCATAGCATGACCACCAGGTAATATTTTAGGGGCCTATCCTTTAATTCTGAAAAGACCACAACCGGCACTGAACACAACCCACTGAAGTGACCCTATAAGAGGAAGTGCCCGTCCTTCCCGAAGGAACCTTCATAGCAGGACCACCAGGTAATATTATTCGGGGGCCTATCCTTCAATTCTGAAAAGACCACAACCGGCACTGAACACAACCCACTGAAGTGACCCTATAACAGAAAGTGCCCGTCCTTCCTGAAGGGACCTTCATAGCAGGACCACCAGGTAATATTTTCGGGGGGCCAATGTTTTAACCCTGAAAAGACCACAACCAGTGGCACACCACAATCAGGACAGGTTTCCTGATGGTGACCATTTCTGTGTTATGCAGTTCAAAATGGCCGCTTGTAGTCTCCATTGCAAGACCAAGTGACCCTATAACAGAAAGTGCCCGTCCTTCCTGAAGGGACCTTCATAGAAGGACCACCAGGTAATATTTTCGGGGGGGGCCAATGTTTTAACCCTGAAAAGACCACAACCACGGGCACACCATAAACGGGGCAGGTTTCCTAATGGTGACCATATCTGTGTTATGTGGTTCAAAGTGGCCGCTCGTGGTCACCATTGCAAGCCCATGTGACCCTATAACAGAAAGTACCTGTCCTTCCTGAAGGAACCTTCATAGCAGGACCACCAGGTAATATTTTCGGGGGGCCAATGTTTTAATCCTGAAAAGACCACAACTGCATGCAGTACCGCCACTGAACACGACCCACTGAAGTGACCCTATAACAGAAAGTGCCTGTAAGGACCTTCATAGCAGGACCACCAGGGATGGCCCGTGCATTGTGGGCGCACGGGCGCAGCCCCCCTAATCCCTGCCGCCACCTCCCAATCCATGCGCCCGGCCCCTTTCAGGACGCTGGATGCATGGACTCCTATGGCAGTGTGGGCGGAGCTGTTTTTTTTTTTTTTGATGCACCTGAATAGAGCCTGAGGCCCCTTAGTACCAATTGAGCATGGTTTAATCACCACGACCTACCTGAGTATTGTTGCTGACCATGTCCATCCCTTTATGACTACAGTGTCCCCATCTTCTGATGGCTCCTTCCAGCAGGATAATGCACCATGTCACAAAGCTCCAATCATCTCACCACTGGACAATGAGGTCACTGTCCTCCAATGGCCTCCACACTCACCACATCTCATCCAATAGAGCACCTTTGGGATGTGGTGGAACGGGAGAGATTGGCATCATGGATGTGCAGCCGACAAATCTGCAAAAATGAATGATGATATCATGTCACTATGGAGCAAAATCTCTGAGAAACATTTCCAAAACCTTGTTGTATCTATGCCACCAAGAATGAAGGCAAAAGGGGGTCCAACCCACTACTAGCAAGGAGGACCTAATAGAGGGGGTCCAACCCGCTACTAGCAAGGTGGACCTAATAAAGGGAGTCCAACCAGCGACTAGCAAGGTGGACCTAATAAAGGGGGTCCAACCCGCTACTAGCAAGGGGGACCTAATAAAGGGGGTCCAACCCACTACTAGCAAGGGGGACCTAATAAAGGGGGTCCAACCCGCTACTAGCAAGGAGGACCTAATAATCGGTGTCCAACCCGCTACTAGCAAGGTGGACTTAATGAAGGGGATCCAACCCGCTACAAACAAGGTGGACCTAATAAGGTGGCCGGTGGGGGTATGTGTGTCAGCTTTGGGTTTCTGTCTTCCTAGCACAGAATCTTCGAACCAAAGTACCAGACTTGCATTGTGTATTGTTATCTCCTTTTGAAAACACTTGAGATATTACTTTATAACTGCCGGTTGCAAAACCAAATAATTATTTCCCATAAATGACTCAACGGGCACGGTTAGCTTTACATATAAACACGCGCACCTTATTATTAGCTCTGAGAATTCTAAGAAATTTAATCATACCCTTGGAACACAATCAGACAATAAAGTTTATATATTTATTTTTTGAATAATAGGGTAATGGTTCGTCTTTGTGCAAAAAAGAGCACCGAGGTGAAAAAAAAAAAAAAGAAAACTTTGCCATTTGCGATGTCATGAGGCTGATCTACTAGAGGAGTTAGGAATGTACACCCCCCAAAAAAAAATTGTGTGAATATTCACTTTAATTATCCAATTGTGTAGATATGAAAGCGAATTTTGCTTTTCTCATGGTTGGATAATTGATTTGAACCTTCTCACATAAATTTTAATTCTCATCTTCTTTAGTAAATGAGTCCTGTTGGCAGTAGAGCTGATAGAACTTGATGTTCTTGATAGAACTTGACTTGATAGAACTTGATGTTCTTGATAGAACTTGACTTGATAGAACTTGGTGTTCTTCATAGAACTTGATAGAACTTGATAGAACTTGATAGAACTTGATGTTCTTCATAGAACTTGATAGAACTTGACTTGATAGAACTTGGTGTTCTTGATAGAACTTGATAGAACTTGATAGAACTTGATGTTCTTGATAGAATTTGATAGAACTTGACTTGATAGAACTTGGTGTTCTTGATAGAACTTGATAGAACTTGACTTGATAGAACTTGATGTTCTTGATAGAACTTGATAAAACTTGATAGAACTTGATGTTCTTGATAGAACTTGATAGAACTTGACTTGATAGAACTTGCTGTTCTTGATAGAACTTGATAGAACTTGACTTGATAGAATTTGGTGTTCTTGATAGAACTTGATAGAACTTGACTTGATAGAACTTGGTGTTCTTGATAGAACTTGATAGAACTTGACTTGGTAGAACTTGCTGTTCTTGATAGAACTTGACTTGATAGAATTTGGTGTTCTTGATAGAACTTGATAGAACTTGACTTGATAGAACTTGATAGAACTTGATGTTACCCTATGGTAAGTTGGCACTCATGGTCTTGAGATCGGTGTGGTGACAAGGGGAAGGAGGGTAGGCACGTTGCCAACCAGGGTCATCATTCTTTAGCATTTCATTGATGAGCCTAGAGGACCGGGTAGACCATTGCTGGTTGAGGTTAGAGGTTTAGATACTCTATTGGATCAAGGGAAAATTTTGAAAAAATGCCAAAATCGGAGGCATTGCTGAGGACTGAATGCCCAGAGGAGGTAGTCAGGCCATAGCAGGGTTCAAGGCCATGTTAACTATCTGAAATAAAATGATAGTGTACAAAGAAAGACCAAACAGAGATTAACAGTTGTGTCAGGAGTAGGTGGCAAAGATTTACCATGAGGGGCAACACCTGAGAGGGCCTATTTTTCACCAGAGCTCCTGATGGTGGAAATGAGGTTGCGTGGCTTTCATATGTAAGAGTGGCTTTGAGATTGGCTTTGAGATTGGCCAATTGGTCAATGTCCAATGCTCCTGGCCTTTTGTTAGGACACTATCCCTCCTGCTGAAACTGGACCCTCCACCATATTGTACCCAATCCCTGCCAGAGGCCTCCATGCGACATTCCCGGCCATTGATCTTTATATCCCAAGGAAAGAAAGTCCACACAAATGAGTAGATTTTCTGCACTTTACTGATGGAATTTAGAGAACGACATGTAAGTCACCTCACATTGACATACATTTCTGAGTCACTTGGCATCACACAGTCAATCACATTTAGTGGATGGTCTGCAGCCGTCACGCGTGAAAGCATATGGAGCACTTTAAGCAGTCATCTCCCTCTAACGTTCTCTCCTTCCACCATTAGTACTCAGAGGACTGGGCTCTCTGTAGATGCCTCCTCCATAGGTTCATCCCTCCCGGGACCCTCCAGGGAAGAAGCCTCACTCAGGGAATGCTTGGCCTGGCCGCAATCCGCTCAAGCCTCCCTTATATACTCCTTGTGACCCAAAAGAAATGGACAGCAGAGCTAACAGGGCTTGATGTTTTAACCCCTATCGTAAACTGGCACTCACGATGGTGGGATTGGTGTAGTGAAAGGAGGGAGGGTGGGTACGCCATTGGGGTCGTCAGTTGGCACCCTTCTTCATCGATGTTTGGTGGATAAACCCACGATATCTTCAAAGGGAAATTATATGACATATGCTATGGTGTGATGTGACATGACGTGACATCAATTGATGTGACAAAACGTGACAATACATGACGTGGCAAGATGTGTTGTGACATGAGGTAACATGACGTCACATGACATGACTTGATTTGATATGACGTGACAAGACGTGACGTAATAAGAAGTGATGTGAAATGACATGATAGGATGTAACATGATGTGACGTGACTTGACATGACTTGATTTGACTTGATGTGACAATGACGTGATGTGGCGTGACATGGTAGGACATGTCGCAATGTGATTTGACGTAACATGATAGGACATGACATGACGTGATGTGATGTGACGTGACATGACATGATAGGACATGACGTGACGTGATGTGAAGTAACATAATAGGACATGATGTGACAGAATGTGACGTAACATGATAGGACTGGACTTGACTTGATGTGACGTGACATAATAGGACATTATGTGATATGACGTAACGCGATAGGACATGACGACGTAGCAGGACATGAGCATACAATTTTGGTGACGGTGGTAATGGTGAGTATACAGACAGATATGAACTCCTCACCATATCGGAAGCTGTGAGGGTCTCAGTGAACCCAGAATGGTATTTTATTGGGTAATCAGTAGAATAAGAAAGTCGACGCATTTCAGGGTTTTGGACATTGTAATCTGTACAATGTAACAATAATAACAATAGGAGATCTGGCAATGAAAACCTGACAGAGGTGTAAACCCCTACCCCTCCCCCTCCCTTTGTATGGAATCCTGAGCCACCCAGAGTCGGCTCTGCCGGTGATATGAGAGTCGTGTGCTGCGTGTTGTATTTATGAAGCGTGTGAGTCCCGGCTCGGCAGTCATGAGAATTGATAAGATCCCTTGAATCCGGGATCCGTGAACATCTCAATGTGATGAATACAGAGGCAGAAAATGCCAGAAATTCAGACTTTGTACATCATAACCGCTGCAGGCGGACCTTCCATCCTCCATGTCCCTCCATTCACCCACTACAAACATTGTATTCTATTCTACAAGTCAGATAGAGCCCACCTCATTTCCTGGATGGAGGACACCCAGCATCATCTAGCCCTTTCTTCCTCAGCCTGATTGCCCTTGCTCTGCCCCTTTCAAGGAGGACTCCGGCCTCCCTTTCAGTCTTGCACAGGTGTACCGGTTCCTCCCCCTTTAGTGTTGCACAGGTGTACCGGCTCCTCCCCCTTCAGTCTTGCACAGGTGTACCAGCTCCTCCCTCTTCAGTCTAGCACAGGTGTACCGGCTCCTCCCCCTTCAGTCTTGCACAGGTGTACTGGCTCCTCCCCCTTCAGTCTTGCACAGGTGTACCGGCTCCTCCCCTTCAGTCTTGCACAGGTGTACCGGCTCCTTCCACTTCAGTCTTGCACAGGTGTACTGGCTCCTCCCACTTCAGTCTTACACAGGTGTACTGGCTCCTCCCCCTTCAGTCTTGCACAGGTGTACTGGCTCCTCTCCCTTCAGTCTTGCACAGGTGTACTGGCTCCTCCCCCTTCAGTCTTTCACAGGTGTACCGGCTCCTCCCCCTTCAGTCTTGCACAGGTGTACCGGCTCCTCCCCCTTCAGTCTTGCACAGGTGTACCGGCTCCTCCCCCTTCAGTATTGCACAGGTGTACCGGCTCCTCACCCTTCAGTCTTGCACAGGTGTACGGCTCCTCCCCCTTCAGTCTTGCAAAGGTGTACCGGCTCCTCCCCTTCAGTCTTGCACAGGTGTACTGGCTCCTCCCCCTTCAGTCTTGCACAGGTGTACCAGCTCCTTCCACTTCAGTCTTGCACAGGTGTACTGGCTCCTCCTCCTCCAGTCTTTCACAGGTGTACTGGCTCCTCCCACTTCAGTCTTATACAGGTGTACTGGCTCCTCCCCCTTCAGTCTTGCACAGGTGTACCAGCTCCTCCCTCTTCAGTCTTGCACAGGTGTACCGGCTCCTCCCCCTTCAGTCTTGCACAGGTGTACTGGCTCCTCCCCCTTCAGTCTTGCACAGGTGTACTGGCTCCTCCCCTTCAGTCTTGCACAGGTGTACCGGCTCCTTCCACTTCAGTCTTGCACAGGTGTACTGGCTCCTCCCACTTCAGTCTTGCACAGGTGTACTGGCTCCTCCCGCTTCAGTCTTACACAGGTGTACTGGCTCCTCCCCTTCAGTCTTGCACAGGTGTACTGGCTCCTCTCCCTTCAGTCTTGCACAGGTGTACTGGCTCCTCCCCTTCAGTCTTGCACAGGTGTACCGGCTCCTCCCCCTTCAGTCTTGCACAGGTGTACGGCTCCTCCCCCTCAGTCTTGCACAGGTGTACCGGCTCCTCCCCCTTCAGTCTTGCACAGGTGTACTGGCTCCTCCCCCTTCAGTCTTGCACAGGTGTACCGACTCCTTCCACTTCAGTCTTGCACAGGTGTACTGGCTCCTCCCCTTTAGTCTTTCACAGGTGTACTGGCTCCTCTCCCTTCAGTCTTGCACATGTGTACCGGCTCCTCCCCCTTCAGTCTTGCACAGGTGTACTGACTCCTTCCACTTCAGTCTTGCACAGGTGTACTGGCTCCTCCCCTTTAGTCTTTCACAGGTGTACTGGCTCCTCTCCCTTCAGTCTTGCACAGGTGTACTGGCTCCTCCCCCTTCAGTATTGCACAGGTGTACCGGCTCCTCACCCTTCAGTCTTGCACAGGTGTACGGCTCCTCCCCCTTCAGTCTTGCAAAGGTGTACCGGCTCCTCCCCTTCAGTCTTGCACATGTGTACTGGCTCCTCCCCCTTCAGTCTTGCACAGGTGTACCGGCTCCTTCCACTTCAGTCTTGCACAGGTGTACTGGCTCCTCCCCTTCAGTCTTTCACAGGTGTACCGGCTCCTCCCCCTTCAGTCTTGCACAGGTGTACTGGCTCCTCCCCCTTCAGTCTTGCACAGGTGTACCGGCTCCTTCCACTTCAGTCTTGCACAGGTGTACTGGCTCCTCCCACTTCAGTCTTGCACAGGTGTACTGGCTCCTCCCGCTTCAGTCTTACACAGGTGTACTGGCTCCTTCCCTTCAGTCTTGCACAGGTGTACTGGCTCCTCTCCCTTCAGTCTTGCACAGGTGTACTTGCTCCTCCCCTTCAGTCTTGCACAGGTGTACCGGCTCCTCCCCCTTCAGTCTTGCACAGGTGTACGGCTCCTCCCCCTCAGTCTTGCACAGGTGTACCGGCTCCTCCCCCTTCAGTCTTGCACATGTGTACTGGCTCCTCCCCCTTCAGTCTTGCACAGGTGTACCGACTCCTTCCACTTCAGTCTTGCACAGGTGTACTGGCTCCTCCCCTTCAGTCTTTCACAGGTGTACTGGCTCCTCTCCCTTCAGTCTTGCACAGGTGTACTGGCTCCTCCCCCTTCAGTCTTGCACAGGTGTACTGGCTCCTCCCCTTCAGTCTTTCACAGGTGTACCGGCTCCTCCCCCTTCAGACTTGCACATGTGTACTGGCTCCTCCCCCTTCAGTCTTGCACAGGTGTACCGACTCCTTCCACTTCAGTCTTGCACAGGTGTACTGGCTCCTCCTCCTTCAGTCTTTCACAGGTGTACTGGCTCCTCCCCCTTCAGTCTTGCACAGGTGTACCAACTCCTCTCCCTTCAGTCTTGCACAGGTGTACCAGCTCCTCCCCCTTCAGTCTTGCACAGGTGTACCGGCTACTCCTCTTCAGTCTTGCACAGGTGTAGCGGCTCCTCCCCTTCAGTCTTGCACAGGTGTACCTGCTCCTCCCCCTTCAGTTTTGCACAGGTGTACCGGCTCCTCCCCTTCAGTCTTGCACAGCTGTACTGGCTCCTCCCCATTTAGTCTTGCACAGGTGTACCGGCTACTCCTCTTCAGTCTTGCACAGGTGTGCCGGCTCCTCCCCCTTCAGTCTTGCACAGGTGTACCGGCTCCTCCCCCTTCTGTCTTGCACAGGTGTACCGGCTCCTCCCCCTTCAGTCTTGCACAGGTGTACCGGCTCCTCCCCCTTCAGTCTTGCACAGGTGTACCGGCTCCTCCCCCTTCTGTCTTGCACAGGTGTACCGGCTCCTCCCCCTTCAGTCTTGCACAGGTGTACTGGCTCCTCCCCCTTCAGTCCTGCACAGGTGTACCGGCTCCTCCCCCTTCTGTCTTGGACAGGTGTACCGGCTCCTCCCCTTCAGTCTTGCACAGGTGTACCGGCTCCTCCCCCTTCTGTCTTGGACAGGTGTACCGGCTCCTCCCCCTTCAGTCTTGCACAGGTGTACCGGCTCCTCCCCTTCAGTCTTGCACAGTTGTACCGGCTACTCCTCTTCAGTCTTGCAAAGGTGTACCGGCTCCTCCCCCTTCAGTCTTGCACAGGTGTACCGGCTCCTCCCCTTCAGTCTTGCACAGGTGTACTGGCTCCTCCCCCTTCAGTCTTGCACAGGTGTACCGGCTCCTCCCCTTCAGTCTTGCACAGGTGTACCGGCTCCTCCCCCTTCAGTCTTGCACAGGTGTACCGGCTCCTCTACTGGACTGAAATGGATTTCACTGCACACTGTGAGCTTCTCACCATGTGCATTAGAAGCTGCAGCAAGTCATGATAGCCCCACCTCATTTCCTGGCTGGAGGACGTCCAGCATCATCTAGCTCTTTCATACCCAAAATGAACTGTCTCTGGTCCCGCCCCTTTCATTCATTGGATTTTAGTTCTTTCAATCATGAAGGCTCAGCGTCACATGTGGGCGTTACCTATGCAAATCCAGCCTACCTAGGAACGCCCCCTCCTACAGACCAGTATTGGGTCAGACATCTGCGGTTTGTTTTGTTTTCAAATTGAAATTTGGGTGAATTTTTTTTATTATTTGGAAATTTGGATTCATCAGAATTTTCGAAGTAGAATAGTAATGAATTGAAACAAATCAGAAATAACGAAAAGAAATTCAGGCGGAATTCAAATTCAAATAGAATTCCAAAACAAATTTGAAATCAAATTGGAAAACAAGAATAGAATAAAATAGAAAAAATGTAACCGCCTTCTGAAACTCGAATAGAATTAATGCAAAGTCAATTAGAAAAGAATAGAAAATAAGAGAATAGAATAAAAACAAATACAATAGAATAGAATAAGAAAGAATATAACTGTCTTCCGAAATTCTAACAGAATTAATGCAAATTCAATTAGAATAGAAAAGAATAGAATAGAAAATAAGAGAATAGAATAGAAAAATATAACTATCTTCCAAAATTCGAATAGAATTAGTGCGAATTTGATTAGAATAAAATAGAAAAAAGAAAAAAAAATAGAATAGAAAATAAGAGAATAGGATAAAAACAAATAGAATAGAACGAATATAAGCGCTTTCCAAAATTCTAATAGAATTAATGCAAATTCGATTAGACTAGAAAAGAATAGAATAGAAAATAAGAGAATAAAATAGAAACAAATACAATAGAAAGAATATAACTGTCTTACTAAATTCTCATAGAATTAATGTGAATTCGATTAGAATACAATAGAAAAAAGAATAGAATAGAAAATAAGAGAATAGAATAGAAACAAATACAATAGACTAGAATAGAAAAAATATAACCAGTTTCCTAAATTTGAATAGAATTAATGTGGATTCAATTAGAATAGAAACAAATACAATAGAAAAATATAACTTCCGAAAATTCTAATAGAATTAATGCAAATTCGGTTAGAATAAAATAGAAAAAAGAATAGAAAAGAATAGAATAGAAAATAAGAGAATAGAATAAAAACAGAATATAGAATAGAACGAATAGAACCTTTTTCCAAAATTCGAATAGAATTTATGCAAATTAGATTAGAATAGAATAGAAAAGAATAGGCTAGAAAATAAGAGAATAGAATAGAAACAAATACAATAGCATATAATAGAAAGGCTATAACTGTCTTACGAAATTCTAATAGAATTAATGCGAATTCGATTAGAATAAAATAGAAAAAAGAACAGAAAAGAATAGAACAGAAAATAAGAGAAAAGAATAGAAACAAATAAAATAGAAAAGAAAAAAATAAAAAGAATATAAACGTCTTCCGAAATTCGAATATAATTAATGCGAATTCAATTAGAATAGAAAAGAACAGAATAGAAAATAAAAGAATAGAATAGAAACAAATAGCAAAGATTAGAATAGAATGAACATAACCGTCATCCGAAATTCAAATAAAATGAATGAGAATTCGATTGGAATAAAATAGAAAAAAGAATAGAAAAAATTAGAATAGAAAATAAGAGAATAGAGTAAAAACAAATAGAATAGTATAGAAAGAATATAACCGTTTTCCAAAATTCAAATAGAATTAATGCAAATTCGATTAGAATAGAATAGAAAAGAATAGAAAATAAGAGAATAGAATAGAAACGAATACAATAGAATACAATAGAAAGAATATGACTGTCTTCCGAAATTTTAATAGAATTAATGCGAAGTTGATTAGAATAAAGTAGAAAAAAGAATAGAAAATAAGAGAATAGAGTAAAAACAAATAGAATAGTATAGAAAGAATATAACCATTTTCCAAAATTCAAATAGAATTAATGCAAATTTGATTAGAATAGAATAGAAAAGAATAGAAAATAAGAGAATAGAATAGAAAGAATATGACTGTCTTCCGAAATTTTAATAGAATTAATGCGAAGTCGATTAGAATAAAGTAGAAAAAAGAATAGAAAAGAATAGAATAGAAAATAGGAGACTGGAATAGAAACAAAAAGAATAGAATAGAATAGAATTAATATAATTGTGTTCAGAAATTTGAATAGAATTAATGCGAATTAAATAAGAATAGAAAAGAATAGAATAGAAAATAAGAGAATAGAATAGAAAGAATATAATTGTCTTAAGAAATTCGAATAGCATTAATGATAATTTGATTAGAATAAAATAGTAAAAAGAATAGAAAATAAGAGAACAGAATAAAAACAAATAGAATAAAAAGAATAGAACTGTCTTCCGAAATTCAAATAGAATAAAATAGAATTAATGCAAATTTGATTAGAATAAAATAAAAAAAAAGAATAGAAGAGAACAGAACAGAAACAAATACAATAGAATTGAATAGAAAGAATATATTCGTTTTCCAAAATTCGAATATAGAATAGAATAAACTCGAATTCGAATGACGATTTGAATTATACAAATTCGGTCGACTTGAATTCAATCTGTCCAAATTCGGAAAATTCGAATCGAAAACTGAAATAAATTCCGAAAATGAATTAAACAGATTTAAACGAAACAAAATGAATTAAAAAACGGATCGAAACGAGAAACAAATGTTTGTGTTCTGCACATGTCTAGTCCCGGGATCGGTTCGTCTGGCACCCCGGGGGGGGGGGGAAGGATGCGGAACTGAGCCCCCCCTCCCCCAACTCTTAATGCATACCATAGAATGGGTATTTCTGCCCCCCCTTTGCTCCGCTGTGCCCGGGGCAGCTGCCCCTCCTGCCCCCCCCCCCTGCTCCAGGACTGACACCCACCCAGCAAGAGATTTTGTTATTTGCATAGCTCCGCCCACTGCTTGCATCAGGACTGAGAGCTCTTGGGAGGGGCACAGAGACACCGGGTCTCTGTGCTCCTCTATGCGATGCAGGCGGATCGTGGCTGGTGGGAGGGGCCGAGTATGGAGTCAGGGGGGGGGATGGGATGTTTTCAAGAAGTTATGTACAGCCCCCCCTCTGCTGGCCCCTCCCACCAGCCACGATGTGCCTGCATTGCATAGAGAAGCACAGAGACCCGGCGATGACATCACAGTGTGTGAGGTCTGCAGTGAAAACGGAAAGATTTCATATAAAAAAAAAAAGTCAAAATAGAAGCAGAAAAATGTAACTGTCGGCGATCGGCGTCTCTTCCACGTGTTCGATGATCGGACGCCCGCTGACCCGGCAACAG
The DNA here is from genome assembly GCA_037952925.1 of Lithobates clamitans. NCBI lineage: Eukaryota > Metazoa > Chordata > Amphibia > Anura > Ranidae > Lithobates > Lithobates clamitans. The sequence goes on along the minus strand of JBBGZY010001360.1, from coordinate 1,017,707 downwards.
ATGGCCGTCTTAATGAAGACACGAGCACCTGGATCCGAGAGCAGATGGTGTCATTATGGGATGTGTAGGAGATCAGCGGGGGGAGGGGGGAGGGATTGACATGGAGTGGTGGAGTGTGAATGGCAGCGCAGCGATCGTCAGAGTCCCCGACTGTCATCAGATAATGAGCGACGCGCTTCGCATTTCACTGAAGATGGGATAGAAGAATACAATGTAACTAAAAACAAAGAAAATACCGGAATACCCCTCCCCCCTCATTCCAACGCTGACAGTCTCACCTTCCTTTTTTTTACCTGTTGATCCCGCCAGTATAGTCCCGGAGTCCCAAAATCATCCCGCTAGGATGTGCCCCTCCCCCGCGTTACGTGTAATCTGCCTAGATTTGACCTTCCCTTGTCCCCCCCCTCCCCCCATCAACATGATCAATAAAACATTTCCATTTGCAAAACTTGCCGATATTTTCGAAGTGTCATCACCGGGTCTCTGTGCCTCTCTATGCACTGCAGGCAGATGGTGGCCGGTGGGGGAGGGGCCTGTGACGTTCTCAGAAATCTATGTGCAGCACCCTCTCAAAGTCCTCTTAGGATTATTGTGAATATTTTCTATAAAAACACTCCCAGGTGTGTCAGAGGTCTAAAATATCCCCCCCTCCCCCTCCCCCTCCCCCTCCAGCTAAATCTCCCGGGAATGTCATTCCCAATCTGCAGCTTTCATTAAAAAAAATAATCTCCGGTGATCCCGCCATGAAGGTCACTTCCTGTTATAGGGTGACAACACTTCATTTCATATTGATTGATGGTTTATCCAATTAGGTCCATATAGATAATCAGTGTTATTGGTCATTTGCTTTAACCAATTCAGTGAAGCTGCACTGATTGGTACTAATGAGGCAGCAATGATGGGTACAGATGAGGTGGCACTGATGGGCACTAATTGACACTGATGGGCACTGATGGGCACTGATGAGGCAGCACGGATGGGCACTGATAAGGCTGCACTGATGGGCACTGATGAGGCTGCATTGATTGGCACTGATGAGGCTGCACTGATGGGCACTGATGAGGCTGCATTGATTGGCACTGATTGGTACTGATGAGACTGCACTGATGGGCAATGATGAGGCTACATTGATTGGCACTGATGAGGCAGCACTGATGGGCACAGACAAGGCAGCACTGATGGGCACTGATGAGGCAGCACTGATTGGCACTGATGAGGCAGCACTGATGGGCGCAGACAAGGCAGCACTGATGGGCACTGATGAGGCAGCACTGATGGGCGCAGACGAGGCAGCACTGATGGGCACTGTTGAGGCAGCAATGATGGACACTGACTGGCACTGATGAGGCAGCACTGATGGGCACTGATGAGGCTGCACTGATGGGCACTAATTGGCACTGATGAGGCAGCACTGATGGGTGCAGATGAGGCATCACTGATGGGCACTGATGGGCACTGATGAGATGGTACTAATGGGCACTAATTGACACTGATAGGCACTGGTGAGGCAGCACTGATTTGCACTGATGAGGCGGTACTGATGAGCACAGATGAGGCAGAACTGGTGGGCACTAATGAGGTGGCACTGATGGGCACTGATTGGCACTGATGAGGCGGCACTGATGGGCACTGATGAGGCGGTACTGATGGACACTGATGAGGCGGTACTGATGGGCACTGATGGGCACTGATGAGGCGGCATTGATGGGCATTGATGAGGTGGCACTGAGGGCCATGGACACCCTCCCAGAACATCAGAGGCACACTGTAGAAATCTTTCGGACTATAGGGCGGTTATGAAGTGGTTAATCTACCCCTTTCTACTGATGAAGAGGGTGCTTTGAAACGCGTTGGACCATTTCCCATTCAAGAAATATAAAATTGATAGTTTACCCAATTAGGTGAAGAGGACATCTGGGAATATGGGGTGGTGGAGAGAATATGGTGACATATTAGTAATATATATCAGCCGTAATGTTTTATGTACAGGCGCCCCTCTTCTAACCACTTGATGACCAGCGGTGTTCCCGGTATGTCGCTGGCCTTTGAGTGCCGCGGGCGTCACCCAAGTATCATTTTGTTCAGCTGGCGGTTGGCTTTCTTGTAAAAGCAATCCTGGTGGCTAATTAGCCCCTCCCCTCCCATCGCCTTCCATGGCTCTCCTATCCAACCGGTAAACCCGAGTGTGCAGCCAGCGGTTTCTCCCGCTGACCATAGAGATGACCAGGGACCATTACGCCCCCCCAGATCATCTCTGTGGTCTGAGAAACCGGAATTGATGAACATTTCATTACTTCCGGTCTCACCGGTTGTAAACAAACCCTTGGCTTATACCAATCTGGGTGTGCTCAGATGCTTTTAAGGGCAGGGGAGAGATCTGAGGTCTAATAGACCCCAGATATCTCCATTAGGAGGACCTGTCACTATGTATTTCATCCTCCACTACTCTAGGAAGACTTTCCACAAATTTCTGAAGGGTGTCTGTGGGAATTTGTGTCCGTTTGTGAGGTCAGGTCCTGATGTTGGATGAGAAGACCTGGCTCACAATTGGTATTCTAATTCATCCCAAAGGTGTTCAGTAGGGTTAGGATCGGGACTCTCTGCAGGACATTCAGGTACTCTTCCCATTGTACCTATATGAGCTTGTTGGACAACCCAGAGATGAACCCACCCATGCTTGTTGGACAAACCATAGCCCCATGTTGTGGCTATGCCATCCTCCACTCTTCTGGGAAGACACTCCACAAGATGTTGAAGATGTCTGTGGGAATTTGTGCCCAATTGTGCGGTCAAGTACTGATGTTGGTTGAGAAGAACTGCTTTATCATTGGCATTCCAATTAATCCCAGAGGTGTTCAGTAGGGTTGAGGTCGGGGCTCTGTGCAAGTCACCAAACTGGTCAAATCACATCTTTATGGACTCTAAAAATCTAGACACCTGACCATCACACTAATATGAGCTTGAAACAGTGGCCTCCAATAAGGAGTTGCCTGCCCCCCCCCCGCCCCTGGCCATTATTATGGAGTTGCCCTCCTCTGTGGCTATATCATCCTCCACTCTTCTTGGAAGACTCTCCACAAGATTTTGAAGGGTGTCTGTGGGGATTTGTGCCCACTTGTGAGGTCAGGGACTGATGTTGGATGAGAAGACCTGGCTCACCATCGACATTGTAATTTAGCCAAAAGGTGTTCAGTAGGTCAGAGCTCTGTGCGGGACACTTAAGTTCCTCCACACCAAACTGGTCAAATCACATCGTTATGGACTCTAAAAATCTGGACACCTGACCATCACACTAATATGAGCTTATTTGACTTTTCATTCCAAAACCATGGCCTTGTGGAGTTGCCTCCTCCCTATGGCCATTAATATGGAGTTGCCCTCCTTTGTGGATATAACATCCTCCACTCTTCTTGGAACACTTTCCACGAGATTTTGAAGGGTGTCTGTGGGGATTTGTGCCCATTTGTGAGGTCGGTACTGATGTTGGATGAGGAGACCTGGCTCACCATCGACATTCCAATTCAGCCTAAAGGTGTTCAGTAAGGTTGAGATCAGAGCTCTAAGCGGGACATTCAGGTCCTTCTCCCGTTGCACCTATAGGAGCTTGTTCGACAAAATATTCCAAAAGCATAGCCCCCTTTTGTGGCTATACCGTCCTCCACTCTTCTGGGAAGGCTTTCCACAAGATTTTTGAGCGCGTCTTCGGGAATTTGTGCCCATTTGTGAGGTCGGGTAATTATAACCACACGGCTAACACTATAAAGATGCAGCAAATATGCAAAGTAAGAAACATCTTCATCTAATTTTATACAAATAAACATCTGCTACTTCAAAAAAAATAAACTAGGATATGAGACATAGAGGAAAGAAAACCGCAATATTTAATGATGCGGTATGACATTTCTCCTGCATGCTGCTTATTTGGCGCTATAAAGGCGAGGCCAGAATACGCAATCCACGAGGCCCACGTAGATAAAGAGGTTAGGCAAAATTAGGTTACCGATTTTACAGAGGAAAAACAGGTGTGTGTCAACCACTATATAGCCAAACTTTATGGACTAGTGACCTTCACACCTATATGAGCTTGTTGGGCACCCCATTCTGAAATCGGGGTCATTAAAATTGAATTGGTCCTCCTCTGTGGCCATGGCCATTAATATGGAGTTGACCCCCTACCCCCATGGCCATTATTATGGAGTTGACCCCATTTGTGGTTGTTACATCCTCCACTCTTCTGGGAAGGCTTTCCAAAAGATTTAGGAGGGTGTCTGTGGAAATGTGCGCCCATTTGTGAGGTGAGGATAAAAGACCTGGTTCACTGGTGATCAAATTTATCCCAAAGGTGATCCGTGAGAGTGTGTGGGCACCTGACTATTATATCTACGTGAGCTTGTTGAGTAGTCAAAAACCATGGCCATCAATATGGAGTAGTCCACTCCTCCAATGGCCATTCATATGGAGATTGGAGCTGACCCTTTGTGGCTATAACATTTCCACAAGATTTTGGTGTCTGTGGGAATTTGTGTCCATTTGTGAAGTCAGGTACTGATGTTGAATGAAAAGACCTGGCTCGCCATTGGCATTCCAGTTCATTCTAAAGGTGTTCAGTAGGGTTGAGGTCATGGCTCTGTACCGGACACTAAGCTGGGAACCCGATCCTGGCTGGTCAAACCATCTGTCTTTATGGAGCTGGCTTTGTACACTTAGGACACTTGCGTTTCTTCACACCATACTGGTCAAACATGTCTATATGCTACACAATAACCTTAAAACCATGTCTATATGGAGCTGGCTTTGTACACAGGGTCAAAGTCGTGTTGATACAGAAAAGGGTCTCCTCCAAACTGTTACTACTAGGTTGGAAGAGCACAATTGTCTACTATGTCTTTGCATGCAGTAGAATTAACAGGGCCCTTCACTTGGGAACACCTGAACTCTATCATTGGAAGGATGGTCTACAAACTTCTGGCCAATTATCTACAATGTCTTTGTATGATGTTGTAACTGAACCCTGCACTGGAAATACCTAAACTCGTTCATTTGGAGGGGGGTCCATGTATGTTTGGCCATGTAGTGTAGCAATTAAGAGAGATGCCAAGCTGGTAGAAAGGAAGAACATCAGGAACAGGCTGGATCAGCAACATGTGGGCAGCGAGGTATCAGACCAACATTCAAAGATCGTAGCTGGGAAACAGGCCGGAATGAGTAGCAGGCCCAGATGATCATCAAGGAGAAACAACAGTAAAGATAAGATCCAAAGGTGTTAATTAGGGTTGAGGTCAGGGATCAGTGCAGGACACTTGAGTTCCTCCACACCAAACTGGTCACACCATGTTTTTATGGAGCTGGCTTTGTACACGGGGAGCACAGTCATGCTGGAACAAAAAAGGGTCTTCACGAAACTGTTACCACAAGGTTATAGAGCACAATTGTCTACAATGTTTTGTATGACAGTACTCTTCAATGGAGATACCTGAACTCCATCATATGGAGATGGGTCCACATAATTTTGTTAAAGCCCACAAAGGGTCAACTCCATATAAATGGCCATTGGAGGAATGGACCACTCCATAATAGTGGTCGTGGTTTTGGCAACAAGCTCACGTAGATATAATAGCCAGGTGCCCACATACTCTTACGGATCACCTTTGGGATTAATTGGATCACCAATGAACCAGGTCTTCTTATCCTGACTTCACAAATGGGCACAAATGTCCACAGACACCCTCCTACATCTTTTTTTGAAATCCTTCGCAGAAGAGTGGAGGATGTTATAGGCACATCATTTTGATCATATTATTAGGTGTGATGGTCAGGTATCCACAGAAACATTGGGCCACGTAATACGATATACATTTCTATGGCTGTCAGCAGTACTCTACACATTCCTCTTGGTTCAACGCTCCTCAAATGTGTTTATTATCTGTGTATTTTGTTGGTTAGAGGTTGGAAAACTGAGACAATCAGTACTGTTTAATTATGTTTTTCAATTTTTTTTTCAGTTTTAAAATTAAATCTGAACCATTCACAGATGTCAGGCCTGGTAGAACACTAATTATAATGGAGATGTTTGTGTTCCTGTTTTTCTGGATCCCGTTTCTGCTATCTGTTAATCGGTTTCATTTTTTTTTTTTCCATCAACATTTCTGTAATGTCAAAACAGATAAAAGGAAAATTGTCATCATGAACAACGTCTGGATATGGAAACGTATACATAAGTACGTACTTTATGCAGCATGCACGCTGGTTGAGAACTGGTGGGCACCAATGGTCAGGGCATTACTAACCTTCAATGTATTCCTCGCTATGGGCCAACATGTCACAGAACCGTTAAGTTAAGGGCCCTCACACATGAGTAGGAAGTAGATAAGGACCTTTTTACATCGGTTGTTAGTGAAGAAGGGCCCTCTTACACTGGTGGTTAGTGAAGAAGGGCCCCGTTAAATTGGTGGTTAGTGAAGAAGAGCCCTCCTACACTAGTAGTTAGTGAAGAAGGGCCCTCTTACATTGGTGGTTAGTGAAGAAGAGCTCCATTACACTGGTGGTTAGTGAAGAAGGGCCCTCTTACATTGGTGGTTAGTGAAGAAGAACCCCCTTACACTGGTGGTTAGTGAAGAAGGTCCCTCTTACATTGGTGGTTAGTGAAGAAGAGCCCCCTTACACTGGTGGTTATTGAAAAGGGCCCTCTTACATTGGTGGTTAGTAAAGAAGAACCCCCTTACACTGGTGGTTAGTGAAGAAGGGCCCTCTTACATTGGTGGTTGGTGAAGAAGGGCCCCCTTACACTGGTGGTTAGTGAAGAAGGGCCCCCGTTAAATTGGTGGTTAGTGAAGAAGAGCTCCCTTACATTGGTGGTTAGTGAAGCAGGGCCCTCTTACATTGGTGGTTAGTGAAGAAGGGCCCCGTTACATTGGTGGTTAGTGAAGAAGGGCTCTCTTACACTGGTGGTTAGTGAAGAAGGGCCCCCTTACATTGGTGGTCAGTGAAGAAGGGCCCCCTTACATTGGTGGTTAGTGAAGAAGAACCCGCCTACACTGGTGGTTAGTGAAGAAGGGCCCTCTTACACTGGTGTTTAGTGAAGAAGGGCCCTCTTACATTGGTGGTTAGTGAAGAAGGGCCCCCTTACACTGGTGGTCAGTGAAGAAGGGCCCCTTTACACTGGTGGTCAGTGAAGAAGGGCCCCCTTACATTGGTGGTCAGTGAAGAAGGGCCCCCTTACATTGGTGGTCAGTGGAGAAGGACCTCCATCTTACATTGTAGGTCAGAAGAGAAGGGTCTCTTACAGTATGAGAGGTGCTAAATTAGTGATTAGAGGGAGAAGGGCCTCCTTAGAGGTTAGAGGAGGATTTCCTCCTCACATTGTTAGTCAGTGGAAGAAGTAGCCCTTTACATCTGCGTTAGTAAAGGAGGGCCCTCCTAATGTGGTCAGTTGGGGAATGGACCCTTTACCTTGGTAGTGAGTGGAGAAGAGCCCCTTACATCGGTGGTCAGTGGGAGAAGGTCCCACCTATATTAATGGGCAGTGGAGAAGGGCCATCTCACATGGTGGTCATTATGATGCCCTCTTACATTGATGTTCAGTAAGGCACCCACTTACATTGGCGGTCAGTGGGCAGTCTCATTAGGTGGGAGATTTATACATCCCTGATCAGTGCTCCAGGAACCCCTATCAACCTCTGGAGACTCTCTGGTTGAGGATGTCTGCTCTAGAGGATGTTGGGAGTGAGTTGAAAGGAGCTTCTCCCTGGTTTTTAATGCTGAAGCTGTGGTAGCTAACTGGTTCCTAACTGACGTCCACGCTGCATGAAGTAAGTGCATATCATTTCTCTTTTACTCTACAAAGTTCTTATGGTTAAAGAGCCAGACGGTTATATATATACAATTGTCCTTAAAGGATGCTGCTATCCCCTGGTGAAGACCTAAGAGCCCTCAGTATGTCTGCAAGCACGTGACCAAACTAGAGAGCCATCACAGACTGCATTATGTTGTCACATTTCTGGTATAATGGAAAATGTCCAACTCTGAAGACATATTGTAAACAGTGTAATAGGAGCTGCCCAATGATGAAGACACATACATCGTATAGTAGAAGGCATCCAACACTGAAGACATACAGTATGGTATAAGATGTCCAAATGATAAAGACACATTCAGTATAATAGGAGACGTCCAATGATGAAGACGCATACCATATAATGGAAGATGTCCAATGATGAAGACTCATACCGTATAATGGAAGATGTCCAATGATGAAGATTCATACCGTATAATGGAAGATGTCCTATAATGAAGACTCATACCGTATAATGGAAGATGTCCTATAATGAAGACTCATACCGTATAATGGAAGATGTCCAATGAAGAAGACTCATACCGTATAATGGAAGATGTCCTATAATGAAGACTCATACCGTATAATGGAAGATGTCCAATGATGAAGACTCATACCGTATAATGGAAGATGTCCTATAATGAAGACTCATACCGTATAATGGAAGATGTCAAATGATAAAGACATATACCGTATAATGGAAGATGTCCAATGATGAAGACTCATACCGTATAATGGAAGATGTCCAATGATGAAGACGCATACCATATAATGGAAGATGTCCAATGATGAAGACTCATACCGTATAATGTAAGATGTCCAATGATGAAGACTCATACCGTATAATGGAAGATGTCCAATGATGAAGACGCATACTGTAAAATGGAAGATGTCCAATGATGAAGACTCATAACGTATAATGGAAGATGTCCAATGATGAAGACTCATACCGTATAATGGAAGATGTCCAATGATGAAGACTCATACCGTTTAATGGAAGATGTCCTATAATGAAGACTCATACCGTATAATGGAAGATGTCCAATGAAGAAGACTCATAACGTATAATGGAAGATGTCCAATGATGAAGACTCATACCGTATAATGGAAGATGTCCTATAATGAAGACATATACCGTATAATGGAAGATGTCCAATGATGAAGACATATACCGTATAATGGAAGATGGCCAATGATAAAGACATATACCGTATAATGGAAGATGTCCAATGATGAAGACTCATACCGTATAATGGAAGATGTCCTATAATGAAGACTCATAACGTATAATGGAAGATGTCCAATGAAGAAGACATATACCGTATAATGGAAGATGTCCAATGATGAAGACATATACCGTATAATGGAAGATGGCCAATGATAAAGACATATACCGTATAATGGAAGATGGCCAACACTGAAAGCATACAGTAAGACAGAAGACATCAAATGATGAAGACATACAGTATAATGCAAAATATCCAAAGGCTGAAGAGATATACAGTGAAATAGAAGATTTTCAATGATGAAGACTTACAGTATAGTAGAAGACGTCAAATGATGAAGACATGCAGTATAATAGGAGATGTCCAATGACGAAAACATATACAGTATAGTAGAAGACATCCAACGCTAAAGACACACAGTATGAAAGAAGATGTTTAAATGATAAAAACACAACCTGGATAATATAAGATGTCCAATGATGAAGACATATACCGTATAATGGAACGTGGCCAACACTGAAAGCATACGGTAAGATAGAAGACGTCAATGAAGACATGTCGTACAATGAAAAATATCCAACACTGAAGACATACAGTACAATATACAAGGGGATGTTCAACTATGAAGACATACAGTATAATGGAAGATGTCTAATGCTGAAGAGATTTACATTATAATAGAAGATGCTCAAAGATAACGGCATACAGTATGATAGAAAATGTCAAATGGTGAATACATATACAGTACAATAGAACATGTCCAACGATGAGAACATCGGGCATAATGGAAGATGTCCAAAAATGAAGACATAGAGTAAAATGGAAGACATATACAGTATAATAGAAAATATCCAATGATGACTACATATACTGTATTGTATAAAATATCCAATGATGACTACATATACAGTATAATAAAAGATGTCCACCAAGGAAGACATATACAGTATAGTAGAAAATGTCCATCGATGAAGACATATATTGTATAATGCAAGATGTCCATCAATAAAGAAATACTATATATAATATAGTACAAGCTGTTCATCATTGAAGATATTTACAGTAAAATGGAAGATGTCCATTGATGAAGACATACAGTGGGGACGGAAAGTTTACAGACCCCCTTAAATTTTTCACTCTTTGTTATATTGCATCCATTTGCTAAAATCATTTAAGTTGATATTTTTCCTCATTAATGTACACACAGCACCCCATATTGTACACACAGCACCCCATATTGTACACACAGCCCCCCATATTGTACACACAGCACCCCATATTGTACACACAGCACCCCATATTGTACACACAGCACCCCATATTGTACACACAGCCCCCATATTGTACACACAGCCCCCCATATTGTACACACAGCCCCCATATTGTACACACAGCACCTCATATTGTACACACAGCCCCCCCATATTGTACACACAGCACCCCATATTGTACTCACAGCCCCCCATATTGTACACACAGCCCCCATATTGTACACACAGCACCTCATATTGTACACACAGCCCCCCCATATTGTACACACAGCACCCCATATTGTACACACAGCCCCCCATATTGTACACACAGCGCCCCATATTGTACACACAGCCCCCCCATATTGTACACACAGCACCCCATATTGTACACGCAGCCCCCCATATTGTACACACAGCACCCCATATTGTACACACATCCCCCCATATTGTACACACAGCACCTCATATTGTACACACACCACCCCATATTGTACACACAGCACCCCATATTGTACACACAGCGCCCCATATTGTACACACAGCCCCCCCATATTGTACACACAGCACCCCATATTGTACACGCAGCCCCCCATATTGTACACACAGCACCCCATATTGTACACACAGCACCTCATATTGTACACACACCACCCCATATTGTACACACAGCACCCCATATTGTACACACATCCCCCCATATTGTACACACAGCCCCCCCATATTGTACACACAGCACCCCATATTGTACACGCAGCCCCCCATATTGTACACACAGCACCCCATATTGTACACACATCCCCCCATATTGTACACACAGCACCTCATATTGTACACACACCACCCCATATTGTACACACAGCATCCCATATTGTACACACAGCACCCCATATTGTACACACAGCCCCCCATATTGTACACACAGCACCTCATATTGTACACACAGCCCCCCATATTGTACACACAGCACCCCATATTGTACACACATCCCCCCATATTGTACACACAGCACCCCATATTGTACACACATCACCCCATATTGTACACACAGCACCCCATATTGTACACACAGCACCTCATATTGTACACACAGCACCTCATATTGTACACACAGCCCCCCATATTGTACACACATCCCCCCATATTGTACACACACCACCCCATATTGTACACACACCACCCCATATTGTACACACAGCACCCCATATTGTACACACAGCACCCCATATTGTACACACACCACCCCATATTGTACACACAGCACCCCATATTGTACACACACCACCCCATATTGTACACACATCACCTCATATTGTACACACAGCACCCCATATTGTACACACAGCACCCCATATTGTACACACAGCACCTCATATTGTACACACAGCACCCCATATTGTACACACAGCACCCCATATTGTACACACAGCTCCCCATATTGTACACAGCCCCCCATATTGTACACACAGCTCCCCATATTGTACACAGCCCCCCATATTGTACACACAGCCCCCCATATTGTACACACAGCTCCCCATATTGTACACAGCCCCCCATATTGTACACACAGCTCCCCATATTGTACACAGCCCCCCATATTGTACACACAGCTCCCCATATTGTACACACAACACCCCATATTGTACACACAGCACTCCATATTGTACACACAGCACCCCATATTGTACACACAGCACCCCATATTGTACACACAGCACCCCATATTGTACACACAGCCCCCCATATTGTACACACAGCACCCCATATTGTACACACAGCACCTCATATTGTACACACAGTACCCCATATTGTACACACAGCACCTCATATTGTACACACAGCCCCCCATATTGTACACACAGCACCCCATATTGTACACACACCACCCCATATTGTACACACACCACCCCATATTGTACACACAGCACCCCATATTGTACACACAGCACCCCATATTGTACACACAGCACCTCATATTGTACACACAGCACCTCATATTGTACACACAGCACCCCATATTGTACACACAGCACCCCATATTGTACACACAGCACCTCATATTGTACACACAGCACCCCATATTGTACACACAGCACCCCATATTGTACACACAGCACCCCATATTGTACACACAGCACCTCATATTGTACACACACCACCCCATATTGTACACACATCACCTCATATTGTACACACAGCACCCCATATTGTACACACAGCACCTCATATTGTACACACAGCACCCCATATTGTACACACAGCTCCCCATATTGTACACACAGCACCTCATATTGTACACACAGCACCTCATATTGTACACACAGCACCCCATATTGTACACACAGCACCCCATATTGTACACACAGCACCCCATATTGTACACACAGCTCCCCATATTGTACACAGCCCCCCATATTGTACACACAGCCCCCCATATTGTACACACAGCACCTCATATTGTACACACAGCACCTCATATTGTACACACAGCTCCCCATATTGTACACAGCCCCCCATATTGTACACACAACACCCCATATTGTACACACAGCACTCCATATTGTACACACAGCACCCCCATATTGTACACACAGCACCCCATATTGTACACACAGCACCTCATATTGTACACACAGCCCCCCATATTGTACACACAGCACCCCATATTGTACACACACCACCCCATATTGTACACACACCACCCCATATTGTACACACAGCACCCCATATTGTACACACAGCACCCCATATTGTACACACAGCCCCCCATATTGTACACACAGCACCTCATATTGTACACACACCACCCCATATTGTACACACATCACCTCATATTGTACACACAGCACCCCATATTGTACACACAGCACCTCATATTGTACACACAGCACCCCATATTGTACACACAGCACCTCATATTGTACACACAGCACCCCATATTGTACACACAGCACCCCATATTGTACACACAGCACCTCATATTGTACACACAGCACCCCATATTGTACACACAGCACCCCATATTGTACACACAGCACCCCATATTGTACACACAGCACCTCATATTGTACACACACCACCCCATATTGTACACACATCACCTCATATTGTACACACAGCACCCCATATTGTACACACAGCACCTCATATTGTACACACAGCACCTCATATTGTACACACAGCACCCCATATTGTACACACAGCTCCCCATATTGTACACACAGCACCTCATATTGTACACACAGCACCTCATATTGTACACACAGCACCCCATATTGTACACACAGCACCCCATATTGTACACACAGCACCCCATATTGTACACACAGCTCCCCATATTGTACACAGCCCCCCATATTGTACACACAGCCCCCCATATTGTACACACAGCACCTCATATTGTACACACAGCACCTCATATTGTACACACAGCTCCCCATATTGTACACAGCCCCCCATATTGTACACACAACACCCCATATTGTACACACAGCACTCCATATTGTACACACAGCACCCCCATATTGTACACACAGCACCCCATATTGTACACACAGCACCTCATATTGTACACACAGCCCCCCATATTGTACACACAGCACCCCATATTGTACACACACCACCCCATATTGTACACACACCACCCCATATTGTACACACAGCACCCCATATTGTACACACAACACCCCATATTGTACACACAGCACCCCATATTGTACACACAGCACCTCATATTGTACACACAGCACCTCATATTGTACACACAGCCCCCCATATTGTACACACAGCACCCCATATTGTACACACACCACCCCATATTGTACACACAGCACCCCATATTGTACACACAGCACCTCATATTGTACACACAGCCCCCCATATTGTACACACAGCACCCCATATTGTACACACACCACTCCATATTGTACACACAGCCCCCCATATTGTACACACAACACCCCATATTGTACACACAGCACCCCATATTGTACACACAGCCCCCCCATATTGTACACACAGCTCCCCATATTGTACACACAGCACCCCATATTGTACACACAGCCCCCCATATTGTACACACAGCCCCCCATATTGTACACACAACACCCCATATTGTACACACAGCACCCCATATTGTACACACAGCCCCCCCATATTGTACACACAGCACCCCATGTTGTACACACAGCCCCCCATATTGTACACACAGCACCCCATATTGTACACACAGCACCCCATATTGTACACACAGCCCCCCCATATTGTACACACAGCACCCCATGTTGTACACACAGCCCCCCATATTGTACACACATCACCCCATATTGTACACACAGCTCCCCATATTGTACACACAGCACCCCATATTGTACACACAGCCCCCCATATTGTACACACAACACCCCATATTGTACACACAGCACCCCATATTGTACACACAGCCCCCCCATATTGTACACACAGCTCCCCATATTGTACACACAGCACCCCATATTGTACACACGGCACCTCATATTGTACACACCGCACCCCATATTGTACACACAGCACCCCATATTGTACACACAGCACCCCATATTGTACACACAGCACCCCATATTGACAGAAAAACACAGAATTGTTGACATTTTTGCAGATTTATTAAAAAAGAAAAACTGAAATATCACATGCTCCTAAGTATTCAGACCCTTTGCTCAGTATTTAGTAGAAGCCCCTTTTGATGAGTCTTTTTGGGAAAGATACAACAAGTTTTTCACACCTGGATTTGGGGATCCTCTGCCATTCCTCCTTGCAGATCCTCTCCAGTTCTGTCAGGGGGGATGGTAAACGTTGGTGGACGGCCATTTTTAGGTCTCTCCAGAGATGCTCAATTGGGTTTAAGTCAGGGCTCTGGCTGGGCCATTCAAGAACAGTCATGGAGTTGTTGTGAAGCCACTCCTTCGTTATTTTAGCTGTGTGCTTAGGGTCATTGTCTTGTTGGGAGGTAAACCTTCGGCCCAGTCTGAGGTCCTGAGCACTCTGGAGAAGGTTTTCATCCAGGATATCCCTGTACTTGGCCGCATTCATCTTTCCCTCGATTGCAACCAGTCGTCCTGTCCCTGCAGCTGAAAAACACCCCCACAGCATGATGCTGCCACCACCATGCTTCACTGTTGGGACTGTATTGGACAGGCGATGAGCAGTGCCTGGTTTTCTCCACACATACCGCTTAGAATTAAGGCCAAAAAGTTCTATCTTTGTCTCATCAGACCAGAGAATCTTATTTCTCACCATCTTGGAGTCCTTCAGGTGTTTTTTAGCAAACTCCATGCGGCTTTCATGTGTCTTGCACTGAGGAGAGGCTTCCATCGGCCACTCTGCCATAAAGCCCCGACTGGTGGAGGGCTGCAGTGATGGTTGACTTTCTACAACTTTCTCCCATCTCCCGACTGCATCTCTGGAGCTCAGCCACAGTGATCTTTGGGTTCTTCTTTACCTCTCTCACCAAGGCTCTTCTCCCCCGATAGCTCAGTTTGGCCGGACGGCCAGCTCTAGGAAGGGTTCTGGTCGTCCCAAACGTCTTCCATTTAAGGATTATGGAGGCCACTGTGCTCTTAGGAACCTTAAGTGCAGCAGAAATTTTTTTGTAACCTTGGCCAGATCTGTGCCTTGCCACAATTCTGTCTCTGAGCTCTTCAGGCAGTTCCTTTGACCTCATGGTTCTCATTTGCTCTGACATGGACTGTGAGCTGTAAGGTCTTATATAGACAGGTGTGTGGCTTTCCTAATCAAGTCCAATCAGTATAATCAAACACAGCTGGACTCAAATGAAGGTGTAGAACCATCTCAAGGATGACCAGAAGAAATGGACAGCACCTGAGTTATATATATGAGTGTCACAGCAAAGGGTCTGAATACTTAGGAGCATGTGATATTTCAGTTTTTCTTTTTTAATTAATCTGCAAAAATGTCAACAATTCTGTGTTTTTCTGTCAATATGGGGTGCTGTGTGTACAATATGGGGTGCTGTGTGTACAATATGGGGGGCTGTGTGTACAATATGAGGTGCTGTGTGTACAATATGGGGTGCTGTGTGTACAATACGGGGTGCTGTGTGTATAATATGGGGGGCTGTGTGTACAATATGGGGTGATGTGTGTACAATATGGGGTGATGTGTGTACAATATGGGGTGTTGTGTGTACAATATGGGGCGCTGTGTGTACAATATGGGGTGCTGTGTGTACAATATGAGGTGCTGTGTGTACAATATGGGGGGGCCGTGTGTACAATATGGGGGCCGTGTGTACAATATGGGGTGCTGTGTGTACAATATGGGGTGCTGTGTGTACAATATGGGGGGCTGTGTATACAATATGGGGGGGCTGTGTGTACAATATGGGGGGCTGTGTTTACAATATGGGGTGTTTTGTGTACAATATGGGGGCTGTGTGTACAATATGAGGTGCTATGTGTACAATATGGGGTGCTGTGTACAATATGGGGTGTTGTGTGTACAATATGGGGGGCTGTGTGTATAATATGGGGTGCTGTGTGTACAATATGGGGTGCAGTGTGTACAATATGGGGGGCTGTGTGTACAATATGAGGTGCTGTGTGTACAATATGGGGGGCTGTGTGTACAATATGGGGGGCTGTGTGTACAATATGGGGTGCTGTGTGTATAATACGGGGGGCTGTGTGTACAATATGGGGTGCTGTGTGTATAATATGGGGGGCTGTGTGTAAAATATGGAGTGCTGTGTGTACAATATGGGGGGCTGTGTGTACAATATGGGGGGCTGTGTGTATAATACGGGGGGCTGTGTGTACAATATGGGGTGCTGTGTGTATAATATGAGGTGCTGTGTGTATAATATGGGGAGCTGTGTGTACAATATGGGGGGGCTGTGTGTACAATATGAGGTGCTGTGTGTACAATATGGGGTGCTGTGTGTATAATATGGGGAGCTGTGTGTACAATATGGGGTGCTGTGTGTACAATATGGGGTGTTGTGTGTACAATATGGGGGGCTGTGTGTACAATATGGGGTGTTGTGTGTACAATATGGGGGGCTGTGTGTACAATATGGGGGGCTATGTGTACAATATGGGGGGCTGTGTGTACAATATGGGGTGCTGTGTGTACAATATGAGGTGCTGTGTGTACAATATGGGGGGCTGTGTGTACAATATGGGGTGCTGTGTGTACAATATGAGGTGCTGTGTGTACAATATGGGGGGCTGTGTGTACAATATGGGGTGCTGTGTGTACAATATGGGGTGCTGTGTGTACAATATGGGGGGCTGTGTGTACAATATGGGGTGCTGTGTGTACAATATGAGGTGCTGTGTGTACAATATGGGGGGCTGAGTGTACAATATGGGGTGCTGTGTGTACAATATGGGGGGCTGTGTGTACAATATGGGGTGCTGTGTGTACAATATGGGGTGTTGTGTGTACAATATGGGGGGCTGTGTGTACAATATGGGGTGCTGTGTGTACAATATGGGGTGCTGTGTACAATATGGGGTGCTGTGTGTATAATATGGGGGGCTGTGTGTACATTAATTAGGAAAAAAATCAACTTAAATGATTTTAGCAAATGGATACAATATAACAAAAAGTGAAAAATTTAAGGGGGTCTGAATACTTTCTGTCCCTACTATATACAGTATAGTAGAAGATGTCCATCGATGAAGACATATACAGTATAATGGAAGATGTCCATTGATGAAGACATATACACTTTAGAAAATGTCCACACTGAACACAAGGCAGCTCAACAGTAAAATACAAAAAAATGACAATAAAATGAATAGTGAGGTCTCGGTTCTCCAAGGAAAAAGCTTTTTATACATACTATAAATTTAATCTACTTTCTGATAGATACATCAATTTGTTACACCGCTAAGAAATAAAGGACAATAGACCAACTTGAAGCATTTTGTTGCTTAGCAACTTTTTATCTATACCGTACTTGTCTAAATACGTCTTCCAGTGATAGCGAGGAACTGGCGGCGCTCGGAGGCGTGTGGGCTGAGGGCTGTCATTAACAGGACACCTCAATATTAGAGAACCTCCCTCTGCCAACATGGTGGAGAAGATCGTCCGTAGTGTCTATAGTGAGAAAAAAGTGACTGCTGCCTGTGACACTTCAATGTATCACCGCAAGACCAAGTGCCAAAGACCTTCACCGCTTGTCATTCCTCTTCATTGGTCTTTTCATTGATTGTTTGCTCTTATTATTTTCATATCTATCTATCTTCAATATTGGGTTGGCTCCGCCCTTCGCAGCTATAACAGCTTCAACTCTCCTGGGAAGGCCATCCACAAGGTTTAGGAGGGTGTCTATGGGAATGTTTGACCATTCTTCCAGAAGAGCGTTTGTGAGGTCAGGCACTGATGTTGGAGGTGTTCTATCGGGTTGAGGTCAGGACTCTATGGCAGGCCAGTCAAGTTCCTCCACCCCAAACTCGCTCATCCATGTCTTTATGGACCTTGCTTTGTGCACTGGTGGGCAGTCATGTTGGAACAGGAAGGGGCCGTCCCCAAACTCCTCCCACAAAGTTGGGAGCATGAAATGGTCCAAAATGTCTTGGTATGCTGAAGCCTTAAGAGTTCCCTTCACTGGAACTAAGGCGCCAACCCCAACCCCTGAAAAACAACCCCCCACCATAATCCCCCCTCCAACCAAGTGATTTGTACCAGTGCACAAAGCAAGGTCCATAAAGACATGGACGAGGTCATTTCAAGATATACAGAGAATAGTTCAATTCTGGTGGGGAGAAGGAGAGATTGCCCACATCCCTAATGATACATCAAAAGACACAAAGAAACCCTCTGACTGGACTTTTTAGGGCAATGACTCAAAAAAAATGATAGAAAAATAGTTTAATACAAATTCTAAAAAACATCGATACATAAAAGCTTTTGTCAAAACTGCATGATAAATTGATGTCATAGATAGAAGAACATAATCAAACCACTGTTTGCAACACTCGTGTGCAATTGTACAGAGTGAAGCTCTACGCGTTTCAAGGTTTTTGGCGTAATTTCTCTTTGTCAGGAGCAAGGGGTGTAGAGATCTATGCAATCATATATATATATATATATATATATATATATATATATATATACACATGCAGATATCCTGATGCTTTACATCATAGATAGGAAAGGAGAGGGACGGACGGGCGACAAGGAGAGAAAATGGCTGCGCCGACCACACGATCACCCAAACAGGAAAGGACGGATGCACCCAAGAAATGGGATGGATTTCCCCAAGGGGTTTTTAAGAGGCATAATAATATGTAAATCAAAAAAAGTATGATAAAATCATTTATTGATACAAACAATAAAGTACAGACTATTCATCGATATTTTTTAAAAGATATAAACTCTGGTTAGGGGCATGTCTCAAAGAATATTCCAGCAATATTTAACAATACAATACATTATAAGTATTAAAAAATTAATTAACATCCACATGAATACCCCGACGCGTTTCGACCAATACTGTTGCCGTCTTCTTCAGGGGGATTTGTATTCTGGTGAGATGTAATGTTATATTTGTATATTTACCACTCAAAAGATAAATTTCAAACAGCTGTCACATATCCAGAAATTTCTAAATAAAAACACTAATCCAGGGATCCTCATATGTCAATCGTCACCCCTCTAGACGGATGCACCCACGATCACCAAAGTGGGGGCCAAAAGAGGGAGCGGCAAACTACTTAGAGATGAAAATAACCCAAAGCTGGAGAATCCGGCGATGTGGGAGGTCCAGGTCCCACTTGGGGGTGAAGGGTGGGCAAGAGACTAAGCCTCAAAAAGGGTCCCGGGTGAAGTGACCCAAAACCGAAAGGGCAATGGTGTCCTGACCAGGACTATAATTTTTCACTTAATACTGAGGTTGGGGCGATAATCACTGAGATGGATATAAGGGAAAAGCCTTGTTGGGTAAATGTCTGAGTTGGAGTAAGTATCAGAGAACCAATACAACAGATAATTGGGTCAGGAATATCCAGAAATATCCCCTATTTTCAGGGAGCAGCCTGAGAACGAGAGGCCTAAGAGGTCACCTCAACACACATTAGACAGACATGGTCCACTGGTGTCACCATCAGGAAACCCACCCTGAGACCAGAAGTGGTTGCAAAGAGGACGGCACAGAAAACAAAATATGATACACGGTGCACAGAGCAAATGTTATTCAGCTTGGGTTTTACTTCTCCTCGAAGGAAGTCCTGCCCCCTTATTCCTTAGACCTTTGGTGTCAACTTCAATTACTCCATCACACAGATCAGTGACAGAGTGGAAATGAGTCTTGGACGGTGAACGCTCTTCTATTTCCGTTTGGTGGCTCCTGTGCCGTCCAGGTTTTCTCTCTCCGTAATGAATAAAAGTCCATAGCGTCCGGCTCTGCTGATTAGACGAATATATATTTTTTGCAGATCCTCGTGGGAAAATTTGAGTTAAAGGGAAGACACGGAAAAACCCTTTAATCCCGGGACGCTATTTACTTTCCTGCTCCTTATTGGGGTAACCTACAGAAAAACAAGGAAGGGGCGACCCCCCCGGACCTCACAGGGAGAGGAAACCGATGGGGAGGAGGCTCAGCCGGGCCCCCCCCCCCCCCGCCACGGTGATAATATCTTGTTAAAACATTCATGGCTGAATTTGAGATCATGAAACATTTAGAAGCAGCTGTGATAAATTATGAAATATTTAGAGTGCTCCCGTTAGCTAATTGCCGGCAGAGTGCGCAAAATGAGAGAGAGGGGAGGAAAAAAATCCCATAATACACAAACAAAAAATAAAACTAATACAATTTCTGGGCTGAGGAGGAAATGAAAAGATAACCCTCTGCGTGCCAAAGCCACCGGATCGCTTCCTTCTCCCGCTAATCAGATCATCAGGTCTTGTTTATTAGGAAAGGAAATGACACAGTCTGGAGGGGCCATCTAGGATATGGTGGAGAAAACAAAAAGCCTTTTCTGTGACCTTTTGATACCATCATGACGTTGGGTGGAAGAGGAACTAGAGGTGAGCCAAAATCGAGTTTCAGTTGCTCAAAATTTTGGTGAAAAATTGGATAATTTTGGCAGAAATTGGGAAATACGAAAAAAACGAAACAAAACACTAAATTAAATACAATAAAATAAACTACCCAAAATATTCCCCAAAAAAACACATTCTCTAAATGAAGAAGAAAGAAAGAGCAAATAAGCTAATTTTGATATAAATGTAGTGCTTCTCCCCCATTGGGGCTGTTGGTAATAACTGGTTCTTCCCTTAAAGTGCATAGGCTGCCTGTCCACCCAATCACCGGTCACTTCACTCCACCTCCAATAAACAGTCTAGGGGTTTTTCTTTTTTTTTTTTTTCTTTTCAATATTAGATCTTTATTGATTTTGAAATGATACAAAACAAACAATATCAGAAAGCAGTGGTGGCTTATGGGACAAAGGTACAATAGTTGGTAAATGGTCATAAAAGGATGTACAAGTCATCAAAGGTTCAGAACTATGGAAGAACCCTGGGGGGGCCATCATAAAACATTTTTTTACAGAATTCTAAGTTTTAAAAAAAAATTTTTACAGTCATCATAAAAGTTTTTGTTTTTTTTCTGAGTTTTTTTTTTTTACAGAATTCTGAGTTTCAAAGTCAGTTTGAAAAAGAATATTTACAGAACTCTGAGTTTGATTTTTTTTTTTTTTTTTACAAACTCAGAATTCTGACAAAGTCAGTTTGAAAAAGATTTTTTTTTTAAATAGAATTCTGAGATTGAAAGTCAGAATTCTGAGATTAAGCCCAGGTTCACACTGACTGCGTGAATGAAATCGTGCGAGTTCAGCTGAACTCGCACGGTTTCATTCCCGCACGTCAGTCCCGACTTCGGGGGGCCATTTCAGAGACATCTGTGCGGGGTTTCTGCACAGATGTCAAAGGAAATCGCACCCCGAAAATCGCCAAATGTAGTACAGGAAATACTTTTGGGAATCGGTGCGGCCTCGCACAGATTCGGACGCTGCCATTGCTGGCAATTGCCGCTGATTTGGCTTGCGATTTGACATGTCAAATTTCATCAATGTGAACCAGAGCTAAAAGTCAGAGTTCTGAGTTTTCAAAATCAGAATTCTGAGTTTCAAAGTCAGAATTCTGTAAAAAAAAAAATTTTTTTCAAACTCTGACTTTGAAACTCAGAATTCTGACAAAGAATTCTGACTTTGAAACTCAGAAATCTGTAAAAAAAATTATGTTTTTCAAACTCTGAATTTGAAACTCAGAATTCTGACTTTTAATCTCAGAATTCTGACTTTGAGGCTGGGTTCAATCCATCGTCTTATGCGGCTCACAGCAGGGGTTCGATGCGTCCTGGTTCACCGTTTCCGGTCCGATCTCAGCCCAAATTTTTGGCTGAATTCGGATCTAAAACAGACCAAAAGACGCACAGCGCTCCTGTGCAAATTCGCACTGGAGAGACATCGGAGATATGTGATCGGACTCCATAGGGAGTCGGTCAAAGTCTCCAGCTATTGCGAATTGGATGCGGGATCACTGCTGAACCCAGCCTGAACCCAGCCTGAAACTTAGAATTCTAAATTTTAATCTCAGAATTCTGACTTTTAATCTCAGAATTCTGTAAAAAAAAAATTCAAACTGACTTTAAAACTTATAATTCTGACTTTTAATCCCAGAATTCTGACTTTCAAACACAGAATTCTGACTTTCAATCTCAGAATTCTGTAAAAAAAAAAAAACTCAAACTGACTTTGAAACTCAGAATTCTGACTTTTAATCCCAGAATTATGATTTTCAAACTGAGAATTCTGTCTTTCAGTCTCAGAATTCTGACTTTCAATCTCAGAATTCTGTAAAAAAAAAAAAAAATTTTCAAACTCTGACTTTAAAACTCAGCATTCTGACTTTGAAACTCAGAATTCTGACTTTCAATCTCAAAATTCTGTAAAAAAAAAAGTTCAAACTCAGAATTCTGTAAAAAAAAAAATATATGATGGCCCCAGGGCTCTTCCATACTGAACAAACAAACGTTCAGAAGTTAAAATTGAATTGAATATCATGTCATGAGGGGTACAGAACTCCATGATTTGGAAAAGGTACAGTAAGAATTAGATCTAACAGCGAGATTACGTTTGTACTCGAATTTTAGGTTAACATGGTTGATCAGGTCCGAAACATTTTGATGCTTGATCTGATCTCCAAAGTCTGGTAATGAGAGACTTAGCACTCAGTAGAACAATAGCAATTATGGTGTGGAATTCTGTGGGGAAATGATCTAACAAAGAAGGTCAAGATCTGGCTCTGGCTTGGTAAGGATTCCAGATACTTGTGAAATGAGTTGGCAAATATATTAATCTAAATATTAACAGGGGGTTCCCAGAGAGCAGAAAGTTATTTCAAGGGTTTCTCCATGGTTAAAAGGTTGAGATAGGCTGGTCTAGATCTTCAAAGCTGAGGACCATGAAGCATGCCCCTAAGCAGTCGTAAGGCTTCACAGCTGAAGACCATGTGCCAAGTTTTTGGCATCTAGTTACGTTGAGCCTACGCACACCTGCTGGAATCCAGTACAGTCACCAGGATACTACACAGTCACAGGGACCAGTTTAGGGTGCTGCTACCTTCCAGCTTCCTCCAGACACAGCCCAATGAGTGAGACAGTCCTTCTGTAGACCAGATACCTTGTGGTGAAGACCTGCAATGAGTTTCTGAACAGCTCCATCCAGGCCTTTAGCCCTGACATTGCTGAGGCCTCCAGCACAGCCTAAGCCCAGCAGCCCAAACGAAACGAACTAGGCCTTTAATGACATATTTCTCTGTGGACAAAACAAAGTCTACTATGCAAAGTATGCCACTGGGGCCAAATTTATTGGTCGGCACGGTGAAAGTGCTTATTAAAGGAAGTGGTTTATTGTGACTCTCCAGCATTGGCTTCCTCTGTGGTCCTCTGCATTTTGATTGCATGACATCTCAAACTCTCAAAGAAGGTCGGTGATGGAAGGCCCCCCCCCCCCACTGTCAAGTGCTGTGCTTGGAGGAGGTCTAAACAGGGAGCGGATAGCTATGTATAATGCCCTACATCACTGCTGGTCCTGATCTAATCAACATCTAAATGATGGTATATCTCCAGTTAAGGCCACCAGCCCAACATATCTCATAGGTACTGACTTGGGAGCCAAATAGCCTTCCTCCATCCTGATCAGTCCTCTCCTGGCTGTTTTAAAGAGGTAACCAGTGGCGGACGCTCCCCGGCTGGAGCACTAGCCACCACTGGAGGTAACCAAGCACTTGGGTTCACATAGAGGATGATGTGGTTCTAGGTTAGATGAGGTTAGGGTAAGGTGGGTGAGCTAACATGTTTCTGTCGAAAAGAAGAACATTTCCTCTAAATCTACTCTGATGCACTCTGATTGCTGGATGTCATTGCTACTGTCCACATTGCTGTACTGATAGAAATGAATAGTCTATACCAAGGGGTGTCAAACTCAATTTCATCATAAGCTACATCAGCATTATGGTCGCCCTCAAAGGGCCGGTTGTATTTGTAAGGCTAGATGTCCAAAGAACCCCCCCTTACCTCACAGTGCACTCCACTTACCTTGTGCTGCTGCAGGAAAGAAGCTGGGGTTCAAAGATAGAAAGCGGAAAGTGCCAGATCTGGAGGAGGACCAGAGGAGTACTAGAGTAAGCTGCCCAAGTCTGCTGAACGCTGAGACCAGGGGGGGGGTGGAGACGAGGGTGTGCTGTTTCTATACAGTGAAGCGCAGGATCTGTACGAGGAGTTCTGTTCTCTCTGATGCTGACTACCAAGATGGGGGGGGGGGGAGGCGGCAGAGACTAGCCTCTCTGCAGCTGCATGGAGAATGGAGAAATGCAGGATCTGACAGGGGAGTTCTGTCCTCCTCTCTGCTGCCGAATGCTGAGGCAAGGTGGGGGTAGAGGCAAGGGAGTGCCGCAGGTGCAGGAAAGGTGCAAGGTCTGCATGAAATGGCCTGGAGGGGATGGATTTACCCCATGGGCATTGCGTTTGACACACATGGTCTAGAGCAGGGGTCTCAAACTGGTGGACATCCAGCTGTTGCAAAACTACAAGTCCCATCATGCCTCTGCCTGTGGGAGTCAAGCTTGTAACTGTCAGCCTTGCAATGCCTCATGGGACTTGTAGTTTCTCAACAGCTGGAGGGCCGCCAGTTTGAGACCCCTGGTCTAGAGATTTTCACATTTTCTTCCTAAAACTAAAGACAGTTCTGTGTAGTTCTGACACTTTGGTGGAGTCACAAAGGTTTGTAGGAAACGTCTACAATTTAGATTGCGTCTGCAAACATTTGGTATTTATGTATCGTGGATGCGCCTGATAAGTCTATTCTATTAATATGCAAAACAACGTATTCCAAGTCGTCCTGCAGTCATGGAGTTTTGTGATGCAGCCCCAAGCTGCCTGTGGCTTTGGGGGAAATCAGATAGCGAGGCCTGGTTCTGGTTCATACGGTAATGGGATGCATGTGTGTCTGTGGGAATATTTTTGGTCTTGGTTTCCTAGCTGTGCCTGGCAGGAAGATTTTTTGTAGCCTGGGACTGGATAATGGGCAGTGTGCGGTGACTGTAATTTCCAAAGGTCACTGTAGGACAGCCGGGAAGTCCTCCACCATTCTGGGACACGCAGTACTCCGGTGGGATTTCTGTTGGATAGAAATGTACATTAGAGAAAGAGGATTAAAACACGATGAGGACAGCATGAGATCTTTCTCTGGTAGATATGCAGGGAACTCTGATCTGCATACCTGGAAGTTTTTTGAAATGGATAAACTGGAGATTACCAGGATGGGGGGTGGGTGACTTATGGGGGATGAAGAGAGGCTTTGGGTTTTGGAAGAGGAAATTAATTTTCACTATGATGTTCTAACTCTATATGACAGCTTAGTACAAAGAGGAGGATGAGGATGATAAAGAAGGGGATGAAAATGGCAGTGCAGCACTCACCTTCCCCTCTTTATTACTCTCCCTGCTCCCTCCTGATTGGGGGCACTTTGTGTTTCCTCTCTCCGGACCTCTGATGGTTCCTGCAGGCTTTGCCTGCTTCAAGCTCTCTTGGTCTCTCACCTGTTGGGGCCCCATCAGCGCCCTCCCTCCTGATTGCCTACTACACTCCCTTTGTGTTTCCTCTCTTCGGCCCTCTGATGGGTTCTGCAGTCTGTGTGTGCTTTAAGCTCCCTTGGTCTCTCACCAGGGGGTCTTCATCAATTTCCATTAGTTTCCCAAAGTTTACCTACACTATGTCTTCTGTCCGGGTTGGATCTCTAGGGCAGATTGGCCTTTGAGTCCTCTCCTGGTTCGCTGCAGTCACTTTGTGTTTCTTCTCTAGGACCCCTGATGGTTCCCACAGTGTGTGTTCCTCAAGCTCACTTCGTCTCTCACCTGATGGGTCCCCATTAGTGCCCTCCCTCTTGATTGGTTTCCTCTCTCTGGACCTCTGATGGCTCCCACAGTCTGTGTGTGCCTCAAGCTCCCTTGGGTTCTCGCCTGGTGGTTTCTTATCAGCGGCCTCCCTCCTGATTTGCTGCACTCACTTTGTGTTTCCTCTCTTCGGCCCTCGGATGGTTCCCGCAGTATGTGTGCCTCAAGCTCTCTTGGACTCTCACCGGGGAGGGCTCTCCATCGGTGTCTCCCTAATTTTCATTAGTTTCCCGAAAATTAGCTACTCTCTGTCCTCTGTCATGGTTGGATCTCTAGGGAAGAGTGACCTCTGAGCTCTATCCTGATTTGCTGCACTCAGTTTGTGTTTCCTCTCTAGGACCTCTGATGGTTCCCACAGTGTGTGTGTTCCTCAAGCTCTCTTGGTTTCTCACCTGATGGGTCCCCATTAGTGCCCTCCCTCTTGATTGGTTGCACTCACTCCGTGTTTCCTCTCTCTGGACCTCTGACGGCTCCCACAGTATGTGTGTGCCTCAAACTTTCTTGGTTTCTCACCTTGTGGGTTTCCATCAGCTCCCTACATTTTGATTGGTACCACTTAATTTGTGTTTACTTTCCCAATGGTTCCTGCAGTGTTCTTCAAGCTCTCTTTGTTTCTTACCTGGTGGGTCTCCATCAGTGCCCTCCCACCCGATTGCCATTTGCTCCCCTAAGTTCACACACACTCTTTCCTCTGTCCTGGTTGGATCTCTAGGGCAGAGTGACCTCTGAGCTCTCTCCCGATTAGTGGCCCAATTCTTGGATCCATTAGATGGAGTTGTAATGGTCAGTGCAGGAAATACCAAGTTATGTCTTTTGGGGACACCTAAGGATGAAGTCCCTTCCCAGCTTTCCCCACATCCCTGCCCCCATCACGCACAGCCCTCACCACCCACCCCCTTGTAACCTGTTCTACGTGACAATGCATACCAGGGAACTTAGGTTGCTAGCACTTGGGTGATAGCTGGCCTTGTCCCGGCACAGTACAGAAGTGCATTGTGACCTCCATGAGAGGTAATAAACACCTTATATTTCTTATTCGGAGTCTCCGAAAAAAAATTATATCTAATGGTACTACCTTAAAAAAAAGTTCCATTTAGAAAAGGTGGTCATTTGCTGTTAAAAAAAGAAAAAAAGCCGAATGCAAAAAAAAAAAAAAAAAATATGTTGAGAATTGCAGTTCTATTTTTACTGACCTTCCTTAGGACAAGCAACAAATTATTTGAAGAGTTATGTGTGCTTTGAAGGATGTACTGTCCTCTTATAAAAAGATCAATTCTATTAAGACCATAAGCATTGTTCTTTCTGCTTAAAATGGGTCCAGATGATAATAACCACACCATTAACACCATAAAGATGCAGCAAATATGCAAAGTAAGAGACATCTTCACCTAATTTTCTACAAATAAACATCTGCTACTTCAAAAAAAACAAGGATATGAGACATAAAGTAAAGCATACCGCGGTTCTTAATGATGCCGCATTCTACGTGACCTTTCTCCTGTGCGCTGCTTAATTAGCCCATTAGAGGAGAAGCCAGCGTGATCATGAGGTCCACTAAGATAGAGTATTGCCAACACGGATTACTAGTTTACAGAGGAAAAGCAGGTGTGTGTCATCCACCATATGGCCAAATGTTATGGACCCACCCTGACCATCACAGCTATATGGGTTTGTTGGCCATCCCACTCCAAAATCATGGCCGTTAATATGGAGATGCCCCCTTTGTGGTTATAACATCCTCCACCCTTCTGGGAAGACTTTCTGCAAGATTTTCGAGGTTGTCTGTGAGAATTTGTGCCCATTTGTCAGGTTAGGTACTGTTGGATGAGGAGATCTGGGTTGCCATCAGCATTCAAATGGTGTTCAGTAGGGTTGAGGTCAGGGCTCTGTGCAGGACGCTTGGGTTCCTCCACCCATCACACCTTCATGAGCTTGTTGGGCATCCCAATCCAAAACCATGGCCATTAATATAGGGTTATCATCCCCCCCTGGCCATATGGCCATTATTATGGAGTTGCCCCCATGGCCATTAACATGGGGTTGACTCCTGCTTTTTGTGACTATACCATCTCCTACTCTTCTGGGTAGATTTCCAGCAAGATTTCGGAGCGTGTCTATAGGAATTTGTGCCCATTTGTGAGGTACCGATGTTGGATGAGTAGACCTGGCTCACCATCGGCATTTCAATTCATCCAAAAAATGTTCAGAAGATCTGGGTTCAGGGCTCTGTGCAGGACACTCAGGTTCCTCCACAACAAACTGGTCAAACCACGTCTTCATGGAGACATTGGTTGAGAAGACCTGGCCCATTCCAATTCATCCCAGTAATATCCTTTAGGGTTAGGGTCAGGGCTTTCTACAGGACACTCGAGTTCCTCCACACCAAACTGGTCACACCATGTCTTTATGGAGCTGGCTTTGTACACAAGGGGCACAGTCATGCTGGAACACAAAAGGGTCTTCTAGTACCATCGGAAGAGCACAATTGTTTACAATGTCTTTGTATGCTATAGTAACAGTCCCCCTCAGATACTGATGTTGGTTGGGAAGACCTGGCTCACAATTGGTATTCTAATTTTTACCAAAGGTGTTCAATAAGGCTCTGTGCAGGACACTCAAATTCTTCCATCCAGCACACCTATACGGAGTTGTCCACCTTTTGGGGCTATAACATCCTCCACTCCTTTGAGGAGTCTTTCCACAACATTTTCGAGGGTGTTTGTGGGAATATGTATCCATTGGTGAGGTCAGGTACTGATGTTGGGTGAGAAGATCTGGCTCACCAAAGGCTTTCCAATTCATCCCAAAGGTGTTCAGTAGGGTTGAGGTCAGCGATCTGCGCAGGGCACTCGAGTTCTTTCATGACCTCGAACCTACTGAACACCTTTAGGATGAGAAGATCTGATCTCAAAAGTGTTCTGTGGGGTTCAGGTCAGGAACTGATGCGGAATGAGAAGACCTTATACCAAAGGTCTTCCAAAAGTAGGGTTGAGGTCAGTGCTCCGTACAGAACCCTCAAGTTCCTCCACACAAAACTGGTCACACCATGTCTGGTTGGCTTTGTACACAGGGGGCACAGTCATGCTGGAAGAGAAAAGGGTCTTCACCAAACTGTTTTCACAAGGTTGGAAGAGTATAATCGTGTACAATGTCTTTGTATCTTGGGGCACTCAGGTGAAGTCCAGGAAGATTTTAGAAGAGAAGAAGTGGAGAGTCCGGAAAATATTTATTTCATCATAAAAATTTTACAAGCCCATTTCTTCTGGATTTCAAGTGGCATTGGTCAGGTATGGTATATACAAAGTTACGATGGTTCAAGCTGTACCAGTGCAACTAGGTATAACATGCCGATGCCTGAAATTATTGTTTGATAAGTGGCTTCAGGTAGTTTTAAACCCAGTCGCTAAAATCTGCTACAGCTTTAACATGTTAATGTCATCTCAATCTTTTTAAATCTGTAGTTTTCATTAAAAAATATCCGGTGATCCTGCCATGCAGATCCTCGTTCAGGCACTTCCTGTTTTGGAGTGAAAACACTTTGACCCTGTCTCCCAGTTGTACTCCTGCGTTGTCACCCAGACATCCTGGTGAGTCTACGAGCAGCTCACTTGATATATAGGCATGGCCCAATGTTGTCACCATCAGGAAACCCACCCGTCATCACCGTAAAATGGCAATTGTTTAAGAAACATGGAGCACACTAAACATCATCCAGTTAAGACTGATATCTATTTAAGAATTGTGGGAAGCTGGTGCATTGTTTGGGTTTCCCACAACTTACATCTCCATTGACATCTGAATATCTATAGCGACATTCAGCAATTGTCTCCTTGCTGAATCTACAGAACATTCTCGGTATATGTCTGATAGCTGGAGGTGGTCTGCTCACCAGATGCAGAAAGTCATGCTTATATGCTAACATACTTGTTGGGGTTTCACGTTGCTTTACACCATGGACATAGAAAAATGATATGCTTATGGTTTGTTGTATACGCAGGAAGCAGTTGTTGGCCGGGACGTGCATTTGAGGAAACCTCGCTTTTCACAGAACTTATTTACTGCGAGCGAAACTATTCGTTTCATAAACAAACATCTCCATCCAAGCTGCCCAGAGAGGCACGACATGGAGGCCAACTCCAACCTTCTGCTAAAAGGACATATAGACATATACAACAAATCATATATACATATAGATGTATACAAAGAATCATATATACAGTATCTCACAAAAGTAAGTACACCCCTCACCAGGGGCGTTGCTAGGTCTACAAAAGATCTGGGGCTAGAGCCCATAGCAGCGTAGTAAAGAAAGTCATACGCTTGGGCGGGCATACACATGTATATACAGTAATATATGTATGGGTGTATATATATCCCCAGAGAACCCCCCACTTACATCAGGGTCCCCAGAGAGCCCCCCCTTACATCACCTTACATCAGGGTCCCCAGAGAGCCTCCTCCTTACATCAGAGTCCTCAGAGAGCCTCCCCCTTCCATCAGGGTACCCAGAGGGCCCCCCACTTACATCAGGGTTCCCAGAGAGGCCCCCTTACATTAGGGTCCCCAGAGAGCCTCCCCCTTAAATCTGGGTCCCCAGAGAGCCTCTCCCTTACATCAGGGTCCCCAGAGAGCCCCCCCCACTTACATAAGGGTCCCCAGAGAGCCTCCCCTCCCCTTGGGGACCCCTGCAGAGACTCGGGGCTATTGGCCTCAGATTTGGGGCTATAGCCCCAAAAGCCACCCCCTAGCAACGCCCCTGCCCCTCACATTTTTGTAAATATGTTATTCTATCTTTTCATGTGACAACACTGAAGAAATGACACTTGTCTACAATGTAAAGTAGTAAGTGTACAGCTTGTATAACAGTGTAAATTTGCTGTCCCCTCAAAATAACTCAACACACAGCCATTAATGTCTAAACCGCTGGGAACAAAAGTGAGTACATGAGGAACATATCAGATACAAAGTATAGTAATAAACCATATCAAAGAAAATGTCCAAAAAAATAAACCAAAAATGTCAATTAAAAAGCCACACCACCGCTAGGAGGTCCAGATTTGACTTTATTCCAATATTAGTCAGGGGGACAAGAAACAGAGTAACCAATACAGTTCAGGGAACAAAAATGCCCCCTTCATCAGGGCATGGTCTAAAGCAGTAGTGGCGAGCCTTGGCACCCCAGATGCTTTAGAACTACATTTCCCATGATGCTCATGCACTCTGCAGTGTAGTTGAGCATCATGGGAAATGTAGTTCCAAAACATCTGGGGTGTCAAGGTTTGCCATCACTGGTCTAAAGCAATGTGAATGGACTAAAAGTGAACTGGATCTTCAATGGTGTTTCCTCTTGCGTGAATGCAAGCATGGGTCTTGTCGGTAGCCGGTTGGTTGCGACCATTGGCATCAAACCATATGCTGACAAGATCTGGGCTCTTTAACCTCAAGCCCTGATGAAGGGGGCATCTTTGGACCCCTGAAACACGTTGGATACTCCTTGGATTGTCCCCCTGACTTTTATTGGAATAAAGCTGTATCTGGACCCCTTGGCAGCAGTGCGGCGCTTTAATTTCTATTTTTTTACATTACACTACAAGCCAAGGAGACCATGGAGATCCTCGGAGGGGTAGAGGCCACCTGCCTGGGAACCAGATGATTTACATCCACATCAATCCTTTAAGATAAAAATACCAATATGATAACCCTATGGGTTCCTCAAAAAGTAAATTAATCATTCAAGGCAGTGTGACAAAACCGAGGCTCAACTGTTCAACATTTTTTTGGGTGCTTAGACCTCTTTGTCCAGGAGGACCCAACAGGTGTCCTAGACATTGGGCTGGCAGCTTCTACAAACCAAAGGGTTCCTTCAGTTTCCTCGGTTGGTAATACAACTCAATGGACCACTTGGTCTTTTTTTTTTTCTGCCGTCACTCTTCTACAGTACATCTGGTGACAGGTCCACATTAAATAAAAAAAAAAATGTGCCCCTAGTTTGGATAAACACTTTGCATTTTCGAGTGACTACCAACATATTTTCTGCTCCAGTTGCCGTCATTCTCTCACATTATACAGGATGATTCATCTCGAAATTTAGCTTTATCATCGATGAATTTTCATTAAACACTAAACCGGGTCAATGAACAAAACATTACAAAAAAAAAGAAAAAAGGGATAATATTCCCCATGAAAAACACAGATGGCTTGCCCATACAGCTCGCAATTACTGTTAACCATGATCAGAAAATTGGTTGAAGTGGCGTATTAGTTAGCCGCGGTATACCGCTAATCCTCCAGGTACGAGAGGGTTAAAACAAAAAAATTTAAGCAGCTTTTCCTCGCAGGGAACAGCAGGGTAATTAATTGTCCTTTGTGCGCCAGTGAATAGCGTCTGATAAAGAATGCTGCAAAATATCTGAGCTCACCCCGGTAATTACAGCCTGACGTTTCCAGAGCCGCCAATCACAAGGGAAGTCCGTTAATTCCTCTAAAGTGTAGGGGTAGAGTGGGGGGGGGGGGGGGGGGCGGAGGAGATGGGGGGGGGGGAATAGGGGGTGCCACGCCTGATCTTTTGTCATGTTCCTTTAACCACTTGGCTGCAAATAGAGAAGCAATTACATGATACCTATACAAAGCCGGGCTCCGCTATTCCCAAGGACTTGTGACTCTCTTCATTGGACATGCCAATGAAACTGAGATCTTTTTATCTCCACAAAAGGCCACTGTGTAGAAAAGCCCAGAAAGGACGGGAAGGGCAAGTCTTGGTGCAGGCCAAAAGTTCACCTTAAAGTAGCTCCTTGCCCAAGAACTTGACACAGAATCTTCTCCACTAACATCACCAACAGAAGGAAGAAGGAATGCTGCTACGCATATGGTGGCAATGCGCCAAAATATAAAATAACTGGCGGGACGTACACCGAATCACTACAGCAGTATCCAGTTGGGCCAGAGTCCGGTGGTTGGGAACCACTGCCCTAGACCATACACCAGTCTATCTCTATCAGCGTTCCCCCACTGCCCTAGACCATACACCAGTCTATCTCTATCAGGGTTCCTCCACTGTCCTAGACCATACACCAGTCTATCTCTACCAGGGTTTCTCCACTGCCTTAGATCATACAACAGGCTATCTCTATCAGGGTTTCTCCACTGCCTTAGATCATACACCAGTCTATCTCTATCAGGGTTCCTCCACTGTCCTAGACCATGCACCTGCCTATCTCTACCAGGGTTTCTCCACTGCCCTAGACCATACACCAGTCTATCTCTACCAAGGTTTCTCCCCTGCCCTAGACCATACACCAGTCTATCTCTATCAGGCTTCCTCCACTGCCTTACACCATACACCAGTCTGTCTCTACCAGGGTTCCTCAACTGCCCCAGACTATACAATAGTCTGTCTCTACTAGGGTTCCTCCACTGCCCTAGACCATACATCAGCCCATCTCAACCATGGTTTATCCACTGCCCTAGACTATACACCAGCCTATCTGTACCAGGGTTCCTCCACTGCCCTAGACAATACACCAGTCTATCTCTACCAGGGTTCCTCCACTGCCCCAGACCATATACCGCCTATCTCTTCTAGGGTTCCTCCACTGCCCTAGACTATACACTAGTCTGTCTCTACTAGGATTATTCAATTGCCCTAGACTATACACCAGCCTATCTCTACCAAGGTTCCTCCACTGCCCTAGACTAAACACCAGCCTGTCTGTACCAGGGTTCCTCCACTGCCCTAGATCATAACCCAATCTATCTCTACTAGGGTTCCTCTACTGCCCTAGACTATACACCAGTCTATCTCTACCAGGGTTCCTCCACTGCCCCAGACCATATACCACCTATCTCTACCAGGGTTCCTCCACTGCCCCAGACCATATACCACCTATCTCTACCAGGGTTCCTGGTCTGCCCTAGACTATACACCAATCTGCACCAGGGTTCCCCCACTGCCCTAGATCATACACCAGTCTATCTCTATAAGGGTTGCTTTACCCGCCCTAGACTATATACCAGTCTGTCAGCTTGTTGCAGAGCTTCCAGCCCCCCCCCCCCCACAGTGTCCCCAATCCCCAACAGTGTCCCCCAGTCTATGAAGTATACACCAGTCTACCACAGTGCCCCAGGAAAGCCCCTCAGCTCGCTTCAGAGACCCCATCCGCTATAAATAATTAAATAAATATATAAACATATATATATATATTTATATATATACTACTACCACTACTACCAATAATGTATTATACCAATAAACATTTAATATATTTCTTTTATATATATTATTTTTTTTTTAATGCGACAATGTATCGGACAGGGAAAGAGGAGATTTTGCAGAGTCCTCTATGATCCGCGCGCTGTGTCAGCAGTTCTAAGCCCATAAGTTTTATAGAACCTCCTTAGAACCTGCAGCTCTGCCAAACCCGCTGTAAAGAAAAAAAAAAAAAAAAAAAGTCGAAATAAATAATCGGTTTTAAAGCGTCCCAGAGACAGAGGCTGCAGTAAAGATGTCAGGCTGTTTACACAGGCCGGCTTTGCGCAGGAATTATTGGCCCTTGTAAATCCTGCCATTTATCCTCAGCGGCCTGCCGCCGCCTGATAGGTTCACGATGAGGGCCATTATTCCATTGTAAAAGAACAGCTGTCTTTAATTGGCTGGAGCGAGCCGCTCCTTGACTTCCTATTGGCTGACATCCCATATGCTAAAGATACATTGTTCCTCATTGGCTGCACTACGATTGAAGGCATTTTTTCCTGAGTTCCAGATCTGTTTATTTGGGGTTGGTGGAGTTTTCTGCTTGGCGGTTATAGGGGGTCACCTAAAATGTTTAATCAAATGTGTAAAGAAAAAGAAAATAACAAATTCTGAATTTTAACAAAATTCAAACATTTAACAAATTTTAAACACTTTTTAAAAAAACTTAAAGACTCTACAAAAAAAAATGTGGAGATTTATAGGAGATGAAGTGAAGTGATAGTTATGGAGAACAGGAGACCAGTAGAACCCTCTACTGATCCCCAACTAAGCAGAACCCCCAGCTCTGCTGATCCCCCCACTCAGTAGTAACCTCCCAGCTTTGTTGATCCCCTGTTCAGTATTAACCCCCAGCTTTGCCGAGCCCCCAGTCAGTAGTAACCCCCAGCTCTGCTGATCCCCCGCTCAGTAGTAAACCCCAGCTCTGCTGATCCCCCACTCAGTAGTAACCCCCAGCTCTGCTGATCCCCCACTAAGCAGTAACCCCCAGATCTGCTGATCCCCTGTTCAGTAGTAACCTCCAGCTTTGCTGAGCCCCTAGTCAGTAATAACCCCCAGTTCTGCTGATCCCACACTCAGTGGTAACCCCCAGTTTTATGGATCCCCTTCTCAGTAGTAACCCCCAGCTCTGCTGATCCCTTGTTCAGTAATAACCCCAGCTCTGATGATGCCCCACTCAGTAGTAACTCCCAGCTTTAGTGATCCCCTGCTCAGTAGTTACCCCCAGCTTTGCTGATCCTCTGCTTGGTAGTAACCTCCAGCTCTGCTGATCTCCTGTTCAGTAGTAACCCCCAGTTCTTGTGATCCCACACTCATTGGTAACCCCCAGTTTTACGGATCCCCTGCTCAGTAGTAACCCCCAGTTTTGCTGATCTCCCACTCAGTAGTAACCCCCAGCTTTGCTAATCCCCCACTCAGTAGTAACCCCCAGCTCTGGTGATGCCCCACTCAGTAGTAACCCCCAGCTTTGCTGATCCCCCACTCAGTAGTAACCCCCAGCTTTGCTGATGCCCCGCTCAGTAGTAACCTCAAGCTTTGCTGAGCCTCCAGTCAGTAATAACCCCCAGCTCTGCTGATCCCACACTCAGTGGTAACCCCCAGTTTTACGGATCCCCTGCTCAGTAGTAACCCCCAGCTTTGCTAATCCCCCACTCAGTAGTAACCCCCCAGCTCTGATGATGCCCCACTCAGTTGTAACCCCCCAGCTCTGCTGATATACTTGGGAATTAGGTTTTGGTACACGTTTCACCAGGCAACACCCGCTTCCTCAGGAGAAGCTAGAACTCATATATCTACAGGATAAAAACAGGTCGTTAGCAATAAGAAAAAAAAAAGAGATGTAGTCCAGACCTCAACCCGAGGCTCAGGGGTTGGGCTTGGCCCCTTAGTTCCAGTGAAGGGAACTCTTAAGGCCTCAGCATACCAAGACATTTTGGACAATTTCATGCTCCCAACTTTGTGGGAACAGTTTGGGGATGGCCCCTTCCTGTTCCAACATGACTGCCCACCAGTGCACAAAGCAAGGTCCATAAAGACATGGATGAGAGAGATTGGGGTGGAGGAACTTGACTGACCTGCACAGAGTCCTGACCTCAACCCCATTAGAATACCTTTTTGGATGCATTAGAGCGCAAACTGCGAGCCAGGCCGTCCAATATCAGTGCCTGACCTCACAAATGCTCTTCTGGAAGAATGGTCAAACATTCCCATAGACACCCTCCTAAACCTTGTGGACGGCCTTCCCAGAAGAGTTGAAGCTGTTATAGCTGCAAAGGGCGGAGCCAACTCAATATTGAACCCTTCGGACTAAGACTGGGATGTCATTAAAGTTCATGTGCATGTAAAGACAGGCGTCCCAATACTTTTGACAATATAGTGTATCTAATTGCGAGTGATACACTTTGCATTCAACCTTCGCACTTCGACTCACTGCAGTAGTTGTTGCCCACTTGCTGTGGCTAAATACAGGCACAATTACAAATCTAGTAAATGTAATATTCTTCTTCTTCTTCTTCTTATATCTAACATATATCCAGCACGATTCAAACTAATGCCAGTTACACATAGATTCCGACAACAGGAAATATAACCCTTCTAATCCAATACATAAATAGCCTTAGTCTGCTTGATCAAACGTTTTTTTTTTTTTCCTGAAGCTTTCATTTAGGCTTTCTAAAAATTATATGTGAAGACATTTATCCCGCTTCAAATTAGGTTAACGAGTTGAACGGAACCATTTGCCTTGGCAATGCTTTAAATGTATTCTTTATTTTATTTCTGCGCTTTTTTGCCTTTTATACTTTAGACATCCAGGCGGCTTTATATAACTCCGAACCCTAATGCTTCTCTAGAAATTCCAATTATTACAAATCTCTGGCTATAAAAACTTGTTTACTATTTCTATCCTCACCCGCTGTAACAGCGTAAGGTCTAATTTATATCTAAGTCTTCACCCTACTGCCGAGCCGAAATTGCCCAACACTTTGCACGTAAATGACAAGTTCTTTGTAGAATATTAATCTTTCTTCTGTAATATAAAATAGAATTCGCGATATGGTCAATGGGATGTGAATGCCTGACCATCACGACTACTATAGACCAGAAGGATTTCGACACCCCCCCCCCTCCAAATAATGGAGTTCAGGTGTCTCCAGTGAAGGATCCTGTTGATACTCCAGGATAGAAAGACATTGTAGACAATTGTGCTCATCCAACCTTGTGGTAACAGTTTGGTGAAGACCCTTTTCTGTTCCAGCATGACTGTACCCCCCCCCCCCGTGTGTACAAAGCCAGCTCCATGAAGACATGGTGTGACCAGCTTGGTGTGGAGGAACTCCAGTCCGGTCCTGCACAGAGCCCTGACCTCAACTCTACTGAATAGCATTGGAATAAATTGGAACCTGGTGAGCCAAGTCTTCTCATCCAACATTAGTACCTGCCCTTAACCCTACGGAACACCTTTGGGATCAGTTCTTCTTATCCCAAAGCTGTTCAGTAGGTTTTGAGGTCATAAGGGAATAGAGTGTCCTGCACAGAGACCTGGCCTCAACCCTACTGGACACCATTGGAATGAATTGGAACACTGATGGTGAGCCAGGTCTTCTCATTCAACATAAGTACTTGCCCATAACCCTACGGAACACCTTTGGGATCAGGTCTTCTCATCTCAAAGCTGTTCAGTAGGTTTGAGGTCATGGAGGAACTCAAGTGCCCTGCACAGGGCCCTGACTTCATCCCTACTGAACACCATTGGGGTGAATTGGAACACCGATGGTTCCTAAACTCACAAATGGGTACAAATTCTCACAGACACCCTCCAAAATCTTGTGGAAAGCCTTCCCAGAAGAGTGGAGACTCTTATAGCCACACAGTTGGGCCAGTTCCTTATTAATGGTCATGGTTTTGAAATGGGAATGTCCACCAAGCCTGTATAGGTGACAACTGTGCTCCTCCAACCTTGTGGTAACAGTTTGGTGAAGGCACTTTTCCAGCACGACTGTGCCCCCCGCCCCCCCGTGTACAAAGCCAGCTCCATAAAGACATGCTTTAACCAGTTTGGTTTGGAGGAACTCAAGTGTCCTGCACAGTGCCCCGACCTCAACCTTACTAAACACCTTCGGGAGGGAAAGCCGATGGTGAGCCAGGTCTTCTAATCCAACACCAGTACCTGATATCAAAAATGGGCACAAATTCCCACTGACACCTTTCAAAATCTTGTGGAAATCCTTCCCAGTAGAGCGAAGAATATTATAGCCACAAAGAGAGTGGGAGTACAACTCCATATTACTGGCCTGAGGGGAAGGGGACAACTCCATATCAGAGGTCATGGTTTGGAAACTAGATGTCCAACAAGCTCACATAGGTGTGATGGATGTGGGAACTCGAATAGCCTGCACAGAGCCCCGACCTCAACCCTACTTAACAACTTTGGGATGGAAGACCGATAGTGAGCCAGGTCTTCTCATGCAACATCAATACCTGACCTCACAAATGGATACTAATTCCCACAGACACCCTCCAAAATCATGTGAAAAGCCTTCCCAGAAAAATGGAGGCTGTTATGACCAAAAGGGGGGACAACTTCATACTTGGTCCTACATTCTGATCATCAATGTAACATATCATTTTCTCCACTTATCAGTAATGAAAGTGAATCCTTCCCCCAATGATCAATAAAAGATAGGGGGCCTTTAACCGTTGACCACATTTCTATTGGCCACCACATGGGCACATTTCTGGCCATATATATTTCATGATTAATAATAAAAACAAGTAAACACCACATTCTTTATTCTTCCATTTGTTCCTATTTTTACAAGTTACAACTAGTACTAAGGTCCCGTGAGCCAAAGATATAATAATTTTTTAGCAGAAATTCCTTGAAACATGAACATAAATGTTTCTCCATACCAAAAAGGTTGACAAAGGCTGACGTAGCGTTAGACGACTCAGCACATCAACTGACTGGCCATAGACATTATTTTTAGCAGGAGTTCCTTGAGACCTGAACATTGTTTTCAAGGTTCCTCCATGCTAAAAAGGATAACAAAGGCTGCCGTAGAGGTAGAGGACTCAGCGCATCAACTGACCGGTCTTAGACATCAGTTTTAGCAGGAGTTCCTCTAGACCTGAACATTATTTCAAGGGTTCCTCTATACTAAAAGGTTGACAAAGGCTGTCTTAAAGGTAGAGGACCCAGCACATCAACTGACTGGCCATAGACATCATTTTTAGCAGGAGCTCTTTGAGACCTTAACATTATTTCAAGTGTTCGTCCATACTAAAAAGGTTGACAAAGGCTGCCATAGAGGGGGAGGATCCAGCGCATCAATTGACAGACCACAGACAACATTTTTAGCAGGAGTTCCTCTAGATCTGAATATTATTTCAAGGGTTCCTCTATACTAAAAAGGTTGACAAAGTCTACCGTAAAGGTAGAGGACCCAGCACATCAACTGACTGGCCATAGACATAATTTTTAGCAGGAGTTCCTTGGGGCCCGAACATTATTTGAAGGGTTCCTCCATACTAAAAAGGTTGACAAAGGCTGCCATAGAGGTGGAGAACTCAGCGCATCAATTGATCGGCCATAGACATAATTTTAAGCAGGAGTTCCTTGAGACCTGAACATTATTCGAGGGTTGCCCCGTATTAAAAAGGTTGACAAAAGCTGCCGTAGAGGTAGAGGAGCCATCCCATCAACTGACCGGCCACAGACATAATTTTTAGCAGGATTTCCTTGAGACCTGAACATACTATACCGCCATACTAAAAAGGTTGCCAAAAGCGGCCATAGAGTTAGAGGACTCAGGACATCAACTGACTGGCCATAGACATCATTTTTAGCAGGAGTTCTTTGAGACCCTAATATTATTTCCATACTAAAAAAGGTTGACAAAGGCTGCAATAGAGTTAGTGGACCCAGCACATCAACTGACAGACCACAGACAACATTTTTAGCAGTAGTTCCTTGGGAGCTGAACATTGTTTAATGGGTTCCTGCATACGGAAAAGGTTGACAAAGGCTGCCATAGAGGTAAAGGACCAAGGGCATAAACTGACCAGCCAAAGACATAGTTTTTTGCCGATGTTCTTTAGGACCTGAACATTATTTCAAAGGATCCTCCATGCTAAAAAGGTTGACAAAGGCTGACACAGAGGTAGAGGACACAGCACATAAACTGACTGGCCATAGACATACATTTTAGCAGGAGTTTGTGGAGACCTGGTCATTATTATAAGGCTTCCTCCATACTTAAAAGGTTGACAAAGAATGCAATAGAGGTAGAGGACCAAGCACATGAACTGACAAACCAGAAAACATCAGAAAAAGGTAAGGTGAAAAAAAAAGGATGATGCTGGTGGGGGCTTTGCTGGGGATGGGGTCCTTGGGGGGGGAGACAGGAATTAGGCTTTAATAAACACTGGATTTCCTTTGGGGATATACATGTTTCTGTATTCAACCTTCAGCTGAGTCAACACCAGATACAGCAACGTCAATATCTTACAATATGCAGGGCATGCGGGATAAGGTGTAATTCAAGAGATGTTATTTTATGGATCCCTTACTATAAATAAAATAATGCTAGATGATGTTGTCTGGAAAACCAGCATCCTATACAACAATGCTCCACCGGAGACATTAAAGTCCTACCTTTTTGGCATGCTTTTTTGCTTACAAAATATTTTTTTTTTAAGCAAAATAATTATCCTTAGCATTCCGAGAGCTCTGTTTAGTATTCAATTTGTGAGCTCACTTTAAAGACAGATCAAAAGGGGTTAAATATCTTCCCACAATTTCTACCCCCCCCCCCCCTTCCTAAAATCCTCCCCCCTTTTTCATTTTTTTTTCAAACATTTTCTGCCCTCCTGAGCCGGTCTTTTGTCTGAGTAATTATTAGCTTCACTTTCCGTTCAGAGCTAAATGCTTTGTGTTCTTTGCTTGCAAGTTCTACCCCAATTATCTCCCTCCCAATTAAGCAGCCTCAAATAATCGTGTTCTGTTTTCTTGAGGGCTTTTTTGTATTCTCCCAAGAGAGTTGGAAAAATTTGTAACCCCTTTAATGCCAAGGAGGAACATGGCTGACCTGCGATCAAGTGGCTTTTGTGAGACGGATCATGGGCGACGCTCAATGAAAGTCTCCTACTTCTGTATGGTCCTCGTCTTGTGTTTTCTCTTGTTTGTTATCAAACATATATTTGCTCACCGTTTTAAATGTAAGAAACCTTCCCGGTGATATCTGTTGGGGCTGGTTAGACATCTTCTTGGCAACAAAGGCCCTTCTCCATTGTCAGCCCACCAGCTTGTAGGCCACGAGGTTAATTGGTCACCTGGGAACATACCTGCGTGGGGTTATTTTACCTTTACCTGAAATTCTAATTCCCTAAAGAGATCCAAGGCTTGCCAAGGCATCAAGGGAACCCTGATGGAGCAAACCTATTAGCCTTTTACATAATAATTGCACTGGGATTGTTTTCTAATTAAGCCTAGTTGAGGAGCTTGTATGGAAATAGGTTATAGCCCAGTTGTGGTTAGATTGGTAGCAAATAAACCGAATGCAGAAAATTCGTTTTTTTTGCACCCGGTCAAATTTTAAGAAAATTTGACCGGGTGCCAGTGCAAGGGGGGTCCAGTTACAAGTTACAAGGTGACAACACTGTTCCTGTCTTCCTGTCTCCAGTTGGACGTTGTCATCGTGTCTTCGTGGCTTTCCAGAGGAGATTGTAAGTGGCCTTTCCCAGACATGGTCCACTGGTCTTTAACCCTTTCACGCTGACCGCCTCCCAGCTCTTTAAGAGTTTACAGTCACAGCGGTCAGATGAGTGGAAAGCTCCCGATCGCAAGTATGCATCGGGAGCCTACCGATCCCTGCCAGGTACCATGATGGGAGCTCTAAGTTTTTTTTTAACAGGGTAGCATATATGGGGCCACTCGGCATCAAGGCCCACCCGCGGAGGGGCCGCATATATATATGTGCAGCCAGAGCCAAGAGGTTAAACAATATCTGGTTTTCCTGCCATGAAGGTCTAAAACAGGAACTTCCTGTTTTAGGTTGACAGCGTTTTTTTTCCCCTGTTTACCAAATTTGCATTTGTGTCATCAGCAAAGCTTCCTGTAAAGTCTACAAGTATCCATTTGAACCCACATTACCCAGGCATGGTTTGTCAGTCATTAATGTCTCAGTTCTTGGCCAGGCGCTTCCTGTTATAGGGTGACAACACTCTGTCCTATCTCCCAATTTTGCTTCTGAGTAGTCACTCAGGCTTCCTGTAGAGTCTACATGTGGTCGTTTCAACACACAATGCGCAGGCATGGTGCAGTGGTCTAATTTTCCTGCCGTGAAGGTTCTCAATTAGGAACTTCCTGTTAAAGGGATGACAACACTCTGCCCCTGTCTCCCAGTTTGGCCTCTGTATTGTCACCAAGGCTTCCTGTGGAGTCTACAAGTAGTCGTTTCAACACACATTACCCAGACATGGTCCACTGGTCATTAAACAATATCTGGTTTATCTGTCATGAAGGTCGACGTTCAGTAACTTCCTGTTAAAGGTGAAAACGCTCTGTCCCTCTTCCCCAGTTTTGCTTCTTTGTTGTCACCCAGGATTCCTGTGTCTGTTTGAACACACATTACCCAGGTTTGGTCCACTGGTCATTAAATAATACCTGGTGATGCTGCCATGATAGTCCTTATTCAGGAACTTCCTGTTATAAGGTGACAACACTCTGTCCCTCTCTCCTAAGTTTGCTTCTGCATTGTCTCCTAGGCTTCCTGTGGTCTATGAGTGGTTGTTTCAACATATATTACTCAGGCATGGTCCACTGGTCATTAAACAATATCTAGTTTACCTACAATGAAGGTCCATGTTCTGTTCCTGTTATAGGGTGGCAACACTCTGTCCTGTCTTCCAGTTTTGCTTCCTGTGTAATCACCTAGGTTACTTGTAGAGCCTACAAGTGGTCATTTCAACACACATTATCCAGACATGGTCCACAGGTCATTAAAAAAATATCTGGTTTTCCTGCCAGGTCCGTGTTCAGGAACTTACTGTTATTGGGTGACAACACTTCTGTCCTATCTCCTAATTTTGCTCTGTGTTATCACCCAGGCTTCCTGTGGAGTCTACGAATGGTTGTTTCAACACACGTGGACCCAGGAATGGTCCACTGGTCTTTGAACATTATCTGGTTTACCTGCCATGAAGGTCCGTGTTCAGGAACTTCCTGTTATTGGGTGACAACACTTCTGTCCTATCTCCTAATTTTGCTCTGTATTATCACCCAGGCTTCCCGTGGAGTCTACGAATGGTTGTTTCAACACACGTGAACCCAGGAATGGCCCACTGGTCTTAGAACATTATCTGGTTTTACCTGCCATGAAGGTCCGTGTTCAGGAACTTCCTGTTATTGGGTGACAACACTTCTGTCATATCTCCTAATTTTGCTCTGTATTATCACCCAGGCTTCTTGTGTAGTCTACGAATGGTTGTTTCAACACACGTGGACCCAGGAATGGTCCACTGGTCTTTGAACAATATCTGGTTTTACCTGCCATGAAGGTCCGTGTTCAGGAACTTCCTGTTATTGGGTGACAACACTTCTGTCCTATCTCCTAATTTTGCTCTGTATTATCACCCAGGCTTCCCGTGGAGTCTACGAATGGTTGTTTCAACACACGTGGACCCAGGAATGGTCCACTGGTCTTTGAACAATATCT
Organism: Lithobates clamitans; assembly: GCA_037952925.1. Taxonomy (NCBI): domain Eukaryota; kingdom Metazoa; phylum Chordata; class Amphibia; order Anura; family Ranidae; genus Lithobates; species Lithobates clamitans. The sequence goes on along the minus strand of JBBGZY010001360.1, from coordinate 972,975 downwards.
GGTTTACCTGCCATGAAGGTCCGTGTTCAGGAACTTCCTGTTATTGGGTGACAACACTTCTGTCCTACCTCCTAATTTTCCTCTGTATTATCACCCAGGCTTCCCGTGGAGTCTACAAATGGTTGTTTCAACACACATGGACCCAGGAATGGTCCACTGGTCTTTGAACAATATCTGGTTTACCTGCCATGAAGGTCTGTGTTCAGGAACTTCCTGTTATTGGGTGACAGCACTTCTGTCCTATCTCCTAATTTTGCTCTGTATTATCAACCAGGCTTCCTGTGGAGTCTACGAATGGTTGTTTCAACACACGTGGACCCAGGAATGGTCCACTGGTCTTTGAACATTATCTGGTTTACGCAAGGCTTTTTTTCCTCAGAGAATAGGTGCAGGAACTGCCCCCTTCTGAGTCACTTCTTATCTCCGCCTCCTACCCACCTCTGAGCAACGTTCCTTGGTTTCCCCCCTATCCACCTCTCATTACTGCCTCTTTTAGAGAGTACAGAGCCAAGTATGAATTGTGTGGTGCTACTGCTAAGTAATTTGTATAAAATTTGTTAATGATAGCAAGAAAAGTAGTAAAATAGATTCCCCACAGCCAGCAGCAATAGACCCCCCCCCCCCCCCCCGAGGCAGCAATAGATTCACTCAGAGACAATAGACCCCCCCTAGCAATAATGGACCCCCACAACAAAATACCACCCAGCAGCAACAACAGATCTCCCAGCAGCCAGCATGAATATACTATCCAGCAGCCAGCAACAATAGACCCCCTCCATCAATAGTAGATCTCTTCCAGCAATAATTGACCCACCAGCAACAATAGACTGCCACTCAAAAATAGATCCGCTCCAGCAACAATAGACCCTCCAGCCCACCCCAGCACTCCTGCGTTCCCCCGCGTTCCCGCTGAAAAAATGCCCTGGGTTTACCTGCCATGAAGGTCCATGTTCAGGAACTTCCTGTTATTGGGTGACAACACTTCTGTCCTGTCTCCCCATCATGCTTCTGTGTAATCACCCAGGTTTCCTGTGGAGTCTACGAGTGGTCGTTTCAACACACATTGCCCAGATACGGTCCACAGGTCATTAAACAATATCTGGTTTACCTGCCATGAAGGTCCGTGTTCAGGAACTTCCTGTTATAAGGTGACAACTTTCTGTCCTCCTCTCCCAGCTTTGCTTCTGTGTTGTCACCCAGGCTTCCTGTGGACCGACATAGCAAAAAAAGGAGGATAAAAAGAAAAAAAAAAAGGCAATTGGTTATAATACACAGTGCTTCAGAAATAGAATGTATTCACTTTGGATAATTTGGTTAAATTAGATTATCATTTGATATAATATACAAACAATATACATTACAATTTATTCCATCACAGCAATGTCTGTAAATACAAGGGACTCATGAGATGCTCGGGGGGAATAAACAAAATAAAAAAAGCTCCCAGACAATAAGGATTTGTCAGGTTGTCCCCACCTTGAAACAGCGACACGAAGATTCGGGCTCATGGCAGGGTGACGTAGGTCACATTTCAGGTGCAGTCGCAAGCCCCCCAGACGTCAACCCAATTCTGGTTTCCTGGAAAACGCAAATGATTAAGACCGGTGTCCCCGTATTTTACTGCCTGAACAAATTTGAGGGCAGCGTGACAGTAATTACAGGGAACACGTACTGAGCGATGGGAGGCCACTGCCAGACTATAGGGGCCAAGCAAACCTCATAAATACTAGGAAGTGAATGAGGCCCTTTGTCGCTCGTGGGCTCTTTTGCCTTCGTCCAAAGTCAACATTTCCTCCCATGGCCTCTGCTCCCACCGACAACCTCCTCCAGCCTAAATTGGCAATTTACATTCTTCACAGCTGCTCCCAAATATGTGTTAATCTCTCAATCCCTCCTGTATTTCGAGGAAGCTGGTTACCTAATGCAGGACCCTCTCAGCAGGCCGTCACAGCTCCAGGCAGAGGCTGCGCATACGTCTCGCACGGCAGAAATACATCTTGCAGGAGCTGTTAAAGAAAATAGAACGTTAAATAGCCGGATCTCCTGTGATGCTCCATTAAGACACACTGCCCTCTGTTCTCCCTCCCCTCTCTGGCAGACCAAAGTATGGACTTTTAATAACCTGCAAAGGCTGTTTTTCTGACAGAGGAACATTGACTGGTTGTATTGTGACCGGGGACATAACTATGAACCTTGGGGCCCCATAGCAAAATTTGGATGACCTTGGATAACTGTTTCTGTGGCAGCTGGCAGTGTCAACCGTGACAATGAAAGTCATAGATCTGAACTTAACAACAGGCCTGTAGCTATAAGGGAAGTAATATAAGTGCAGGGTCTACATGACTGGGTGGAAGGGGAATCAATATATCCACTTTGGATGGTGTGGATTACAGCATAGCAAATGGTGGCAATTTGAGGTCCTTGAAGGTGATTTAAAGGAGTTTTTGGGAAAATAGTTGGGGGCCCCATCTTGGGTGTGGTGCTCTCAAGGTGGTCAACTCATAGTGACCAGGTAGTTGTAGACCAGTACATGTCTGGGGTCAACTGAGAAAGTCCTCAGGTTGGTGTTTTGCAGCTGGAGACATATCAAGGCTAACTGGTTTCACCAACACAATTTTTTTTTTTGGTATGGATATTTGGTGCCTTCAAGAACCCGCAAGACATAGACATAACTACGAGTCATGAGGGCCCTTGGATGGGACCTCTTGAATAAAATATTTCTGTAGCAGTTGGCAGCGTCAACAGTGACAATGAAAGTCATAGATCTGAACTTAAAGACAGGCTCGTAGCTGTAAGGGAAGTGATATAAGTGCAAGGTCTACATGACTGGGCGGAAGGGGAACCTATTTGTTGACTCTGGATGGTCTAGATGGCAGATGATGGGGTCCTTGAAGGGGATGTAAATCTGGAGTTTTTGGGAAAATGGTTGGTGTCCTCTAGTTGGTCAACTCATAGTGGTCAGGTAGTTGTAGATCAGTACGTGTTTGGGGTCAGCTGAGATAGTCCTCAGGGTGGTGTTTTGCAGCTGGCGACATACAATGGCTAACTTGTGCCACAAACACAGGGTTTTTTGGTATGGTTATAGGGTGCCTTCAAGAACCTGCAAGACTATTTCTGACAGGGATGTAACTACGAGTCATGAGGGCCCCTTGGATGGGACCCTTTAGATAAATCTTTCTGTAGCAGCTGGCAGTGTCAACCGTGACAATTAAAGTCATAGATCCGAACTTAAAGACAGGCCCATAGATGTAAGGGAAGGGATCTAATCTCAGGTTCTACATGACTGGGTGGAAGGGGAATCTATTTATCGACTCTGAATGGTCTGGATTACAGAGTAGCAGATAGTGGCAGTTTCTGGTTTTTGAAGGTGGTTTAAATCTGGAGTTTTGGGAAAATGGCTGGGGACCCGTTTTCGGTGTGGTGTCCTTTAGTTGGTCAGCTCATAGTGACCAGGTAGTTGTAGACCAGTATGTGTCTGAGGTCAGCTGGGATAGGCCCCAGGGTGATCTTTTGCAGCTGGAGGCATAATGTCGCTAACTGGTGCCAGAAACACAAGGTTTTTTGGTATGGTTATATGTAACCTTCAAGGACTTACAGCCTTATTTCCACAGAACCCTGGTAGAGAATGGCTGCTATGTAGGAACCGAATATAGAGGGGAACCGTTACATCAGTAACCCGGCAAAGTAAAGTACAAAAACAGCCACTTGGCCCCTAAAAAGAAAACGTTCCTCTTATAATGAAGCAGACCTAGTCTGGTAGTCCAGATGAGTGGCTGGAGGAGTCTCTTGGCTGGAAACACAGATGAACAGCTGTAGGCACAGGACCAACCCACTTAAAGCACAGTACTCTGGGAACATTTTTAAAGCTGCATTCTATTGTTATCCAGACTGCCTGCCCCATGCAGGAATTAATAGTGCAAATTTATGTTATGACTAATGCTTAGCTTGTGAGTCTGAAAATGGATCAGGGTTTACTGCAGGTCAGGCTGGTCTCTGGTACCTCCCCCTGGATCTGGAAGTTTGGAGAAACTTCTAGAAGTTAGTGGACTGAGGCCAGGAGGGCTGATCTACATACTTGAGGGAATCTGGCCAATCCCCAGGCAGAGGGCCTTGCAGGGTTTCTGGGTCAGCCCCTAAATATGGTGGAGCCATGCCAGCAGGGGAGTCAGGTGGAAGATGGAGTGCTAAGGAGGCTTTTCGAGAGCCATGGAGGGTTCTTCTGGGTCTAGCAGGCTCTGCCTCCAGGCTGGGGCTTGGGCTGGCGTTAAAGAATCCTTTCAGCGTCTTGGTTTGAGAAGGAATCTTGCAGGGGACACAGATGACAGGGTGAGTACGTCAGCACACCCAGGGATTCACAAGAGGAGAGACTGCCACATGTATCAAGCTTTCAATAGGACAGCGTTGTTCTTACTCTTTATCCCTTGTACTGGGAGATCTTTAGCGCAGCTGGGTGGGCTGGAAGACAAGCAGCCAGGAGGGATGGTAGCATCGGCAGGCGGTGGAGCTGGGAGCAGTTCTACAAGAGGAGAGAAGATACTCCTGCATGCAGCTTTTCAACACTTTGTGCTACTTTCCAAAGGGCCTGAAAGCTCCTGGTCCATAGGGGACTTTTGCTACTGGTCCATAAAGACCGAGTGAGTCCAGGAAGGAGAGCAGTCCAGGATATTATCTCTGTATGTAGGCAGGAAGTTGCCCTCATCTGTGTTCCTCAAGTCAAGTTGGGCATCCCATAAATTCCTCTACCCTGTCCAAGTTGTTACCCCTAATAAAACGACAAAAACAAAGCCAAAGGTACTGACTTCTTGTGTCTGGGTGCAAGTGGAAAATGTGTGTTGCCTGGCTGTGCAGCAATAGGGGAACCAGTTACCAGCAACTCCTGCGGGGTTAGCGCTACAAAGGTCTTCCCCATCTTCAGGGCCCTCCTGGCATCTCAGTCCAGAAGGTACAGTAGTTGATACTGTTCTCTCCTTAAAAGGACTATTGGATGGACATTTGGTCTTATTTTGAAGGTTAGCTGAGCAGCAGCAGAAACCAAATAAATTCCAGCTCAGCTGGGGCCCATGTGACTTTCAATATAATGCCTTCACCCTACAAGACACTGTCTCTCAGCAACTCTATTAATAAGTCTGATGGTTTAAACAATGAACTTGATTATTGTAATGCCAGCACGGCTTACACAATGTTCAATGAATCGGCTTGATTGGATTGCAATATTGGATCTATATCGTAGTCATGCACTATCCACAATAAAATAATGAGGCATTAACTACTGTCACTGGAAACGGGTGAAGAAGACTGGCAGGGGATGTTAATGAGCCATGTGAATAATATCATGTTTTATCCATACGAAGGACGGTTTTATTGCGCCATTGTGTCCTTCAAATGATATGGTACAGCTGCAGCTGCTGTTGTATAGATGTGGTGTTACCACCAATGACGTGAGATGGAGTTTATGATATTCTGAATTCACTGATGTGCGATATGATTGAATATGTAATGAAGGAGGAAGAAAGAGTTCTTTAAAAAGAGAAGCGAGGAATGGTATGTCAATTTTCTTTGGCTGTTAGGAATCGGCACAATTCATTGACTTCGGTTCATAGACTTTCATAGCACTTCTGCTTAGAAGAAGAAGGCAGAGTAGTGATTATATTGCAAGATGTCATTGGGGATCATAGAGTACTTCAACTACTACTCTTACATGTCTATCATTAGATATTGATATTTACCAGGAGAAACCACGGGGCAATTATTGACAAATGAGGTGCTTTAGGAGAACCTTTCTCAGCCAGGGTTCCTCCAGAGTTTGCCAGGGGTTCCTCGAGAGCAGATCGATCTTCCAGATGGTGCCACCAATGGAACCAGTGGAGCCTACTCTCTCAGGTAAGTAACCACTGACATCGGTGATTAGGTTAATTGTCTGGGAGGATGGCATTCTTCTCCCTGGCCACCAGTGTAAGTGGTCATTACATTGACTACTGTTGTAAGAGAGCCCTTCGCATATTGAACATTAATGTAGAGGAACGCTCACTAACCACCACTATAAGGGGTATTTTTTAGGTGGCTGCAAATGTAAGGTGGTCCTTTTTTTACTGACCATCAAAGTAAGGTCCTTCTCCTCTTATCACGAATGTAGGAGGATTCTTATCTATTGATCACCAATGTAAAGGGGGGGGGCTTCCCTGCTGACCACCAATGCAAGGAGCATTCCTCCAATTGACTATCGATGTAAGGGGACCACAAAGAGGACCTTTCTACACTGAAAACCAATGTAAGGGGACTCTTCTACACTGACCACAAGTACAAGGGGACCTTTCTACACTGAAAACCAATGTAAGGGGACTCTTCTACACTGACCACAAGTACAAGGGGACCTTTCTACACTGACCACAAATGTTAGAGGGCCTTTCTACACTGACCACCAATGTAAGAAGAGGCCTTCTCCACTGACTACCAATGCACTGAGGCTCTTCTACACTGACTACAAATGCAGTGGGGCCTTTATCCACTGACCAGCAATATAAAGGGTTCTTCTCCCACTGGCTACCAAAGTAAGGGCCCTTCTCCATTGATACAAATATAAGGAGGGTCTTCTATACTGACCTTTAAGGTAATGGGGTCCTTCTCCACTGACCTTTGATTTAAGAATGTACTTCTCCACTGACCAAAAATGTAACAGTAGACTTCTTCACTGCCTTCAAATGTAGTGGGGCCCTTTTCTCCCGACCAATAATGTAAGGGGCTCTTTTCCATAGATTACCAATGTAATGGGGTCAATCTCCATTGACACAATTATTAGGAGGTCCTTCTCCGCAGACCTTCAAATTAAGGGTGCGCTTCTTTACTGACCACAAATGTAAGGAGTCTCTTCTTCACTGACTAACAATATATGGGGACTTTTCTTCACTGATAACCAATGTAAGCAATCTCTTCTTCATTGACTACCTATGTAGTGGGACCCTTTTCCTGCTGATCAATGATGCCTTTCACCCACTAACCACCAATGTGAGGGACACTTCTCCACTGTTCACCAATGTAATGGGGTCTTTCTCCACCGATCTTCAATTGAAGTGTGCGTTTCTCCAGTGATCCCTTCTCTACTAAAAAAAAGGGGCAATTCTCCACTAATCACCAAAGTTAGGGTCTTCCCCACTGACACAAATGTAAGGAGGTCTTTCTCTACTGACCACCAATATAATGGGGCCCTTCTCAACTGATCTTCAATGTAAGAATGTGATCTTCAATGTAAGAATGTACTGTACTTCCCCACTGACCACAAATGTAAGAGGGCACTTCTATACTGACCATAGGGGACCCTTCTTCACCTACTTCATATGCAGTAGGACCCTTTTCCTCTGACCATGAATGTAAGGGGCTCTTCTCCACAGACTACCAATGTAAAGGAGTCAATCTCTACTGACACAAATATAAGGAGGTCCTTCTCCACTGACCTTCAAATTAAGGGTGTAAAAAGGAGATTTTTGGGGATTTTGAATGAGGCAGGGACCTAGTCATGCCTCTATCCCTATTGGTATGAGAAAAAGAAGGTGATAGATACAAAAGCTTGACGCGTTTCATGGAATTTTATCCACTTTTCGGGAGCAAGCATGTGTACATCTGTAATAAAATATAGAAATCCTTAGATAGTTGTCTTTTGAAAAAGGCCAAAAGGGAAGAAAAAGCCCCCCCCCCCCCAATTGGATATAAAGTACTCACAGAATTGCTGTGGATAGGGAGGGCAACAAAAATGGCTGGAAACCCCCTGTAAAAAAGGGCATCTTTTCTGTGGTTGCGAGAACCGTGTGTATGGCCCACGCAAGGTGACATCCAAGGACTATCTAAGGGTGCACTTCTCCAATGACCACAAATGTAAAATGGTATTTCTTCATTAATCACCAAATGTAAAAGAGCTCTTGATCACTGTCCACGAACGTAAGGTAGCATATTTACATGCAGCTGAGATGATTGGCTTCCAGTCCTTCTACAACTATGAGAGGCTTATACCAAATCAAATGAAGGAACTCCTGGGAATTGCACTTACAATACACTATATTACTGAAAGTATTGGGACGCCTGCCTTTACATGTACATGAACTTTAATGGCATCCCAGTCTTAGCCCGTAGGTTATAATATTGAGTTGGCCCCGCCCTTTGCAGCTATAACAACTTCAACTCTTCTGGGAAGGTGGTCCACATGGTTTAGGAGGGTGTCTATGGGACTGTTCGACCATTCTTCCAGAAGCGCATTTGCAAGGTCAGGCACTGATGCTGGATGAGAAGGCCTGGCTCGCAGTCTCCGCTCTAATTCATCCCAAAGGTGTTCTGTTGGGTTGAGGTCAGGCCAGTCCTCCACCCCAAACTCGCTCATCCATGTCTTTATGGACCTTGCTTTGTGCACTGGTCCAAATCATTTGGTGGAAGGGGGTATATGGTGTGGGGGTTGTTTTTCAGGGGTTGGACTTGGCCCCTTAGTTCCAGTGAAGGGAACTCTTAAGACATCAACATACCAAGATATTTTGGACAATTTCATGCTCTAAACTTTGTGGGAACAGTTTGGGGACGGCCCCTTCCTGTTCCAACATGACTGCGCACCAGTGCACAAAGCAAGGTCCATAAAGACATGGATGAGCGAGTTTGGGGTGGAGGAACCTAATTGGCCTGACCTCAAGCTGGTAGAGCACCTAAGAACACCTATGAAGCCTTATAAGGCTTCATAGGTGTTCATTATGGACCTTGCATGGGCAGCAAGGAGATGGCGGTGGTGGTCTTTGATGGTGGCAAGTAACCTACGAGATGGAAGTATGGTATGGGTCCATGGTGTATTCAGTTAACACGGGTTAACTGGATGATGGTAGTGGTGGCACTGCGGGAATGGGTTTGTCTCTGGGCTGGTGGGACACGGCTGGAGGCCTAATACACAAAAGCCCGCAGTGTGGAAGTGGAATGGAGTTGTGTTGGGAAGTGCCGTCAAAGACCACGGGGGGGGGGGGGGGGGGGGCAACTGAGATTATAGAAATTTTATGTTATGATTAAAATCTTTACATCATTTTGAATATTTGTGAATAAAAAGGCTGCTATGGCCAGTTATAGTGTGGTCTCGTTAATAAGTAGGTAATGATAGGTGGGACGGGTTTTGGAGTATGAAAATGGTGGCAGTCTTATGAAGGTGGGACATCTTATCTACACTGGTCAAGACATGGATGAGCGAGTTTGGGGGTGGAGGAACTTGACTGGCCTGCCTCAACCCCGATAGAACACCTTTGGGATGAATTCGAGTGGAGACTGTGAGCCAGGCAGTCCAACATCGGCGCCTGACCTCACAAATGTTCTTCTGGAAGAATGGTCAAACGTTCCCATAGACACCCTCCTAAACCTTGTGGACGGCCTTCCCAGAAGAGTTGAAGCTGTTATAGCTGCAAAGGGCGGAGCCAACTCAATATTGAACCCTACGGACTAAGACTGGGATGCCATTAAAGTTCATGTAAAGGCAGGCGTCCCAATACTTTTGGGTGATATAGTGTACATTCGAAGATGTATTACGGAGCTGCATTTATTTCCCTTCCTTATATCTGCCTGAGGGTCATCTTTAAACAAAGGAAGGCAGAAGAAACACCTTAGCTCACAGAATTTTTTCCCTCTCTATCCAGACATATACAGAAGCATATGGAGCTCCTAATAATTTTGTACGAAGCAAAAAAAAAAAAGAAACCAACCCTGTGCCCCACGAAGGGAACAGATGACAAGTGTACCCATGTGAATGCGACATTAGCAATGGTTGCTCGGGTTTGCATGCGAAGCATAATTCACATGTGCTGCCAGCATCAGGCATTTACACGGCTCCTCAGTATTGCTTGGTGCACACACAGATGTAGTATGAGCGCTGCTCGCTCTACCATGCCAACATTGCCGGGGTGCCAGCGTATTCCTGACTGCTGTGCCATGCTGCAGAACATTTGTATAATGAAACGCAGGAACTCGGCCCACATCCTCCATCTATTATTTACAGGGTCATTATATGGGGGGGGGGGGGTGATTATTATATTCTGGTAACTCTATACCTGTAATTGCTTTAATTCAATATATGGAATCCTTTTATTTTATTTTTGGCATGAAGACAAAGCCGGGCATCCGAAGTGAGAGATACAAGGAGACATCAGACAATACAACGAGAGGAAAGACCAGTATAGAAGGATTTAGTTCTGCTTTCAAAGCCTGACTAAGGCAGAGGCCTTCAATCTGCGGCCTGCAGGCTGGATTATTCCTCCCACTGACACCAATAATGGGGCACTATTCCTCCCACTGACACCAATGATGGGGCACTATTCCTCCCACTGACACCAATGATGGGGCACTATTCCCCCCACTGATACCAATGATGGGGCACTATTCCCCCCACTGATACCAATGATGGGGCACTATTCCTCCCACTGACACCAATGATGGGGCACTATTCCTCCCACTGACACCAATGATGGGGCACTATTCCTCCCACTGATACCAATGATGGGGCACTATTCCTCCCACTGACACCAATGATGGGACACTATTCCTCCCACTGATACCAATGATGGGGCACTATTCCTCCCACTGATACCAATGATGGGACACTATTCCTCCTACTGACACCAATGATGGGACACTATTCCTCCCACTGATACCAATGATGGGACACTATTCCTCCCACTGACACCAATGATGGGACACTATTCTTCCCACTGATACCAGTGATGGGACACTATTCCTCACCCTGATACCAATGATGGGGCACTATTCTTTCCACTGACACCAATGATGGGGCACTATTCCTCTCACTGACGCCAATGATGGGGCACTATTCCTCTCACTGACGCCAATGATTTGGTATTGTTTATTCCCACTGACCACAGTCTCCCCTCTTTAAAGTATGAAGGAAATAAACTGGCCCTTTGTTTAGAAAGATTGGAGACCCCTGGCCTAAAAAAGTGTAAAGCCTGAGATGTCCAGTGTTGGTGATCGTGAATGACCAAAGACAACACATTACGGGGCCTACTGAGATTTGTTATCTAATACATTCACGAATTTGCAGTGATGAGGTTTAAATAATTGTCTAAAAAGGATGGGAATCCTATGTTCCCGAGGTGTCCATTCCAGAAGAAGTCTAATGCCGAAGAATGGCCAAAGATAACACACTTCAGGGCTTGTTTGCACATTGCTCTCTTCATCACATTCCTCCACGGTATGTCAGCCAGGAATCTCACCACCCACAGAGGTGTTTCCAAGTATAATCACCATCCCCGCCCCCGATCCTGCCCTCACCTCTCACCTCCGCCATGGAGAGCCCCATACAAAAGGTATAATCTTCTCACAGGACACATTTGTCTGTCAGATTTCATTTGGCTCATAATTTGAAAGGCAATTGCACCGATCGCGGAAATGTATTTATTAAAAATCTACCAAGCACGGAAATTTTCAAATGAATAATTACATATCTGTGCAACGATGATACAAAACGAACAAATACTAATATTGTGCAATCAATACTGAGAAATTCAAGTAGTACCCTCTGGTTTTTAATCAGGAATTCATTGCTATTGGCACGGCTTTTTACCTAGAGAATCGGTGCAGATACTCCCCTCTTTTGAGTCACCCCTTGTCTCCACCTCCTACCCACCTCCGTTACTTGGTTCTACCCCCACCCACTCCCCCAGTACCATCCCTTTTCTCCACCCCCTACCCACCTCCGAACACTGTTACTTGGTTCTACACCCTACCCACCCCCAGTACCATCCCTTGTCTCTACCCCCTACCCACTTCCGAGCACCGTTCCTTGGTTCTACACCCTACTCACCCCTCAGTACCATCCCTTGTCTCTACCCCTACCCACCTCCGAGCACCGTTACTTGCTTCTACACCCTACCCACCCCTCGGTACTATCCCTTGTCTCTAGCCCCTACCCACCTCCGAGCACCATTTCTTGGTTCTACACCCTACCCACCCCCCAGTACCATCCTTTGTCTCTACCCCCTACCCACCTCCGAGCACTATTCCTTGGTTCTACCCCCTACCCACCCCCCAGTACCATCCCTCATCTCTACCCCCTACCCACCTCCGAGCACCATTCCTTGGTTCTACCCCCCAACCCACCCCCCCCAGTACCATCCCTTGTCTCTACCCCCTACACACCTCCGAGCACCGTTACTTGGCTCCACCCCTACCCACCCCCCAGTACCATCCCTTGTCTCCACCTCCTACCCACCTCTGAGCACCGTTACTTGGCTCCACCCCTACCCACCCCCCAGTACCATCCCTTGTCTCCACCCCTTACCCACCTCCGAGCACCGTTACTTGGTTCTACCCCCCCCCACCCCCCAGTACCATCCCTTGTCTCCACCCCCTACCCACCTCCGAGCACTGTTCCTTGGTTCTATCCCCCACCCGCCCCCCCCATTACCATCCCTTGTCTCTACCTACTAACCACCTCCGAGCACCGTTACTTGGTTCTACACCCTACTCACCCCTCAGTACCATCCCTTGTCTCTACCCCCTACCCACCTCTGAACACCGTTACTTGGTTCTACCCCCCCACCCGCCCCCCATTACCATCCCTTGTCTCTACCTCCTACCCACCTCCGAGCACCGTTACTTGGTTCTACAGCCTACCCACCCCCCAGTACCATCCCTTGTCTCTACCCCCTACCCACCTCTGAGCACCGTTACTTGGTTCTACTCCCCCACCCCCCCAGTACCATCCCTTGTCTCTACCCCCTACCCACCTCCGAGCACCTTTATTTGGTTCTACCCCCCACCCCCCCAGTACCATCCCTTGTCTCTACCCCCTACTCACCTCCGAGCACCGTTCCTTGGTTCTACACTCTACCCACCCCCCCAGTACCATCCCTTGTCTCCACCCCCTACCCACCTCCGAGCACCATTCCTTGGTTCTATCCCCCACCCGCCCCCCCCATTACCATCCCTTGTCTCTACCTACTAACCACCTCCGAGCACCGTTACTTGGTTCTACACTCTACCCACCCCCCCAGTACCATCCCTTGTCTCTACCTCCTACCCACCTCCGAGCACCATTCCTTGGTTCTACACTCTACCCACCCCCCCAGTACCATCCCTTGTCTCTACCCCCTACCCACCTCTGAGCACCGTTACTTGGTTCTACTCCCCCACCCCCCCAGTACCATCCCTTGTCTCTACCCCCTACCCACCTCCGAGCACCGTTATTTGGTTCTACCCCCCACCCCCCCAGTACCATCCCTTGTCTCTACCCCCTACTCACCTCCGAGCACTGTTCCTTGGTTTTACACTCTACCCACCCCCCCGTACCATCCCTTGTCTCCACCCCTTACCCACCTCCGAGCACCATTCCTTGGTTCTACCCCCCAGCCCCCCCCCTCACTTGCTGTCTGATGGTCGGTCCGACACTCACCCTATCTAGGTGGCAGGCAGTGGGAATCGGGCAGCGGCTCCTATGTCCTCTCCTACAGCACGGTGGCTTCCACCGCGTGTCTCCTCCCCTCCTCCTAGGCGTCTAATAGGAACGCCTGTCCTTTCAGGCAATCGGGTGACTGGTCTCAGGACCTGCTTCCTGATTCGCCGGGAGGAGAATCAGTGCTACAATAGCAAATATTTATTCGCTATTGTAATACACCTGGGTGGGCTCAGATCAAAGTGCTCTGCCCCCCCGAGACCACCCTATTTTGAAGACTATTAGAGCCTCAGGCTCTAATCAGGTGCTTCAAAAAAGCCCTTAATGGACGCCAGGGAAGCAGCCTTACACAGGGATCTCCAGGCTGGCCTAAAAGGCCTTTTGGAATCTGCCCTAGTCCCCAACTCTTTAAAGGACAGAATGTCTACAGCTGGATCCTCCTGTGTACAAGTCCACTCCACCGGACCTCCTGCCCCGTCCTGGGCCTATATGTGTCAGCTACATCCTCATAGGTGTGTGGTATTCATCTCCCATGCCTCAAGTGTGTCTCTGCCCCTCCCCATCTGACTTAAACCCTCACAGGCCACTTTATCAGGTCCACCTTGCTAGTAGGGGGTTGGACCCCCTTTATTAGGTCCACCTTGCTAGTACCGGGTTGGACCCCCTTCATTAGGTCCACCTTGCTTGTAGCTGGTTAGACCCCCTTTATTAGGTCCCCCTTGCTAGTACCGGGTTGGACCCCCTTCATTAGGTCCACCTTGCTAATAGTGGTTTGACCCCCTTTATTAGGTCCCCCTTGCTAGTAGCGGGTTGGACTCCCTTTGGTCTTGATTCTTGGTGGCATAGATACAACAAGGTGTTGGAAACGTTCCTCAGAGATTTTGCTCCATAGTGACCTGATAACATCACACAGTTGCTGCAGATTTGTCGGCCGCACATCCATGATGCCAATCTCCCGTTCCACCACATCCCAAAGGTGCTCTATTGGATGAGATGTGGTGAGTGTGGAGGCCATTGGAGGACAGGGACCTCATTGTCCAGTGGTGAGATGATTGGAGCTTTGTGACATGGTGCATTATCCTGCTGGAAGGAGCCATCAGAAGATGAGGACACTGTAGTCATAAAGGGATGGACATGGTCAGCAACAATATAAGTAGAGGAGTCCGCGCTTAGGACAGTGTGAGAGCTGCTGCCTATTCCTAATTGGTACCCCAAAAAGGTCCAATATAAGAGTAAATAAGGTAATAAGGGATTTGCTACTGATCTGTTTGGACCTTTTCGGGTCACTTTGCATAATCAGTGAAATTGCACCATGTTACATAGTTTGGGTTCACTTATTATTTAGTATATTTCACCCAATCACACTTATGGTCAGCAACAATACTCAGGTAGGTTGTGGTGATTAAACCATGCTCAATTGGTACTAAGGGGCCCAAAGTGTGCCCATTCCCCACACCCCCACCACCAGCCTGAACCGGTGATACCCCATCCCCCACACCATTACACCCCCACCACCAGTCTGAACCGGTGATACCCCATCCCCCACACCATTACACCCCCACCACCAGTCTGAACCGGTGATACCCCATCCCCCACACCATTACACCCCCACCACCAGCCTGAACCGGTGATACCCCATCCCCCACACCATTACACCCCCACCACCAGCCTGAACCGGTGATACCCCATCCCCCACACCATTACACCCCCACCACCAGTCTGAACCGGTGATATCCCATCCCCCACACCATTACACCACCACCACCAGCCTGAACCGGTGATACCCCATCCCCCACACCATTACACCCCCACCACCAGCCTGAACCGGTGATACCCCATCCCCCACACCATTACACCCCCACCACCAGCCTGAACCGGTGATACCCCATCCCCCACACCATTACACCCCCACCACCAGTCTGAACCGGTGATACCCCATCCCCCACACCATTACACCCCCACCACCAGCCTGAACCGGTGATACCCCATCCCCCACACCATTACACCCCCACCACCAGCCTGAACTGGTGATATCCCATCCCCTACACCATTACACCCCCACCACCAGCCTGAACCGGTGATACCCCATCCCCCACACCATTACACCCCACCACCAGCCTGAACCGGTGATACCCCATCCCCCACACCATTACACCCCCACCACCAGCCTGAACCGGTGATACAAGGCATAATGGATTCATGCACCAAATTCTGACCCCATCATCTGAATGTCGCGACTGAAATCCAGACTCATCAGACCAGGCAACGTTTTTCCAATCTTCTATTGTCCAATGTTAGTGATCCTGTGCCAATTGTAGCCTCAGTTTCCTGTTCTTAGCTGACAGGAGTGGCACCCGGTGTGATCTTCTGCTGCTGTAACCCATCTGCTCCAAGGTTGGATGTGTTGTGCGTTCAGAGATGGTATTCTGCATACCTTGAATGTAACGAGAAGTTATTTGAGTTCCTGTTGTCTTTCTATCATCTGGAACCAGTCTGCCCATTCTCCTCTGACCTCAACAAGGCATTTTCCTCCACACAACGGCTGCTCACTGGATATTTTCTCTTTTTCCCACCATTGTCTGTAAACCCCGAGAGATGGTTGTGTGTGAAAATCCCAGAAATACTCAGACCGGCCCGTCCAGCACCAACCACCATGCCACGTTCAAAGTCACAGAGATCCCCTTTCTTCGCCATTCTGATGCTCGGTTTGAACATCAGCAAGTTGTCTTCACCACGTCTAGATGCCTAAATGCATTGAGTTGCTGCCATGCGATTGGCTGATTAGCAACTTTGTGTTACCGAGCAATGGAACAGGCGTGCCTAACAAAAGTGGCCGGTGAGTGAATATGAATGCTGTCCCACCCTTGACATCACTGTGACCCAGGGATCTCCAAACTACATCCCTCCAGCTGTTGCGGGAACTACACGTCCCATGAGGCTTTGTAGAACTCTGACCTTCACAGACGTGACTGGGCATGATGGGAATTGTAGTTCCTGAACAATTGGAGGGCCGTAGTTTGGAGACCCCCGCCTAGGCTAACACCTGTTGACCCTACCTGCTGTAGGACATGATTCTGGTACAGAACCACCTAGTGGTGAAGTAGCTTTGTGCAACTGCCTACAAGGTGGGTGGTCATAAATTTGAGGCTGATCGGTGTATGATGGGAGTTGTGGTGCAGTAAGTAAATAAAAAGTGTAGGTCCTTTTTTTTTTTTCCCTCTGTTGCCATGTGCCGTAAGGTGTGAAGAGGCCATAAATGTTTGATGGTGTCCAGATAGTTGTGTCTAGTCTCCTGTAGACTGAGCTAAGTGGACCAATCTGCAGTGAAAAGCCTCCCGCACTTTCCTCTTTCTATAATAATACATGCCAGGCCGCCTAATTGCACAGATCCATTCTGCTGCCAATGATCAGCATGCACTTAAAACGAATGCGGCCCTTCCTTTCCTCTTCTCTTCGGTAACCAAGGAGGGTCGGATCGATGGAAAATACATTACGCATTTCTCATATTCGGCTTGGACCTTCCAACGGGCAGGCCGAGGCACAGACTCCCCGAGGTGCAGGCAATGAATAGAACAGAGAGTCTGTTTACAAAACCGTTTGGTAAGTAAATAGCGGAATCTGAGTCTACGAGCCGAATGAGCGCCGAGCGCACATGGGGCGAGGGAAAGGGAAAAATTAAAAATGCATCAAAGCATATGTCTCTTGTTGGGTCAATTAAACTTATGTTCATATCTGATGAGCGAGGGAGTCTATTGAAAGAGCATATGATGGATCATTTCAGGGACGCTTTTGTTGCCTCGTGTTCTCAGCTCCCGTAGCCTGCAGGGCTTATGACGCCATTGCTTTGCTTTGTGCCGTAGATGCGTATTCCAGAAGTTTGAGATGGGAGAGGCTCAGATCATCCACATGAGATCCCGGTATTACAGCAGATGTTGGGACGCCTTTGTTTTTGTTCTCTTTAACCCTTGGAACTAGGGACGTTGCTACCCATGGCACATGCCCCAGATCCTCTACTGGGTGCCCCAGGTCTCCTTTGAGATATGGAGCTGATCAGGGCTTTTCTTCAGCTGGAACGTAGTTCCGGCACCCCCAACACAGAATGTATGTACAGGCAAAGAGGGCTTTGGTGTACTGGAGGGTCTACTGATGACTGCTGTTGTAGCTTGAGGGTGTATTGTTGCTGGGTGTGCAGTTCCATCCAGCCAGGCAGCAGTTCACCCCTCAAGACAGACAGTGTTGAGAGTTTCTGTTACTACTCATTGCTGTTACATCCTGTGATTGCTCCCGGTCAGGTGGCTTTCCCCCAGGCTTGTTGTGTATTGCCATTGCCAAACTTCAATTTCAATACTATTCCATTTTCTGCAACCTTTGAGATGTTCTTCTGCTGGCTATCGTTGGGCCCTTTAACAGCGTTGATGCACTAAACGAGAGTCCCAGTTAACCTGCATGTAGTACAGGTACAGAGCTGCCATTTTGAGTCCACCCATACTATACTTTATTATGGATCTGCTTCTTTTTGGGTGAGGGAACTTTTTAAATAAGTGAACTCATGTCACTTTGGCGAGTCTACAGACAGGGACCGGCTTGTGAGGGAGAGTGCAAAGCGTAGGGAAAGGTTCCTTTGGAGTAGGGACAGCTCAGGGCAGGCTCCTTTATCATTGCTGGTACTCCAATGTTCGGAATTGCTTCTTCAGCCTAAATACATCTCCTAGGGAACGCTACCCCTGCTAGCCAAAGATGTCCTCTAGTAATGCAGCAGGTGTGTGGGTAGGTGCAGCATTAGAGGACATCTTTGGTTAGCAGGGGTAGCGTCCCTTAAGAAGGCTTTGGTGTACTGGAGGGTCTATTGATGACTGCTGTTGTAGCTTGAGGGTGTATTGTTGCTGGGTGTACAGTTCCATTTTCTGCAACCTTTGAGATGTTCTTCTGCTGGCTATCGTTGGGCCCTTTAACAGCGTTGGTGCACTTATCGATAGTCCCAGTTAAGCTGCATGTAGTATAGGTACAGAGCTGCCATTTTGGGTCCACCCATACTATATTTTATTATGGATCTGCTTCTTTTTTGGTGAGGGAACTTTTTAAATAAGTGAACTCATGTCACTTTGGCGAGTCTACAAACAGGGACCGGCTTGTGAGGGAGAGTGCAAAGTGTAGGGAATGGTTCCTTTGGAGTAGGGACAGCTCAGGGCAGGCTCCTTGATCATTGCTGGTACTTCAATGTTCGGAATTGCTTCTTCATCCTAAATACATTTTCTTAAGGAACGCTACTGCTGCTAGCCAAAGATGCCCTCTGGTAATGCAGGAGGGGGGGTAAGTGCAGTGTTAGAGGACATCTTTGGCTAGCAGGGGTAGCGTCCCTTAAGAGGGCTTTGGTGTACTGGAGGGTCTATTGATGACTGCTGTTGTAGCTTGAGGGTGTATTGTTGCTGGGTGTACTGTTCCATTTTCTGCAACCTTTGAGATGCTATCGTTGGGCCCCTTAACATCGTTGGTGCACTTAATGATAGTCCCAGTTAACCTGCATGTAGTATAGGTACAGAGCTGCCATTTCGGGTCCACCCATACTATATTTTATTATGGATCTGCTTCTTTTTGGGTGAAGGAACTTTTTAAATACATGAACTCATGTCACTTTGGCGAGTCTACAGACAGGGATCGGCTTGTGAGGGAGAGTGCAAAGCGTAGGGAAGGGTTCCTCTGGAGTAGGGACAGTTCAGGGCAGGCTCCTTTATCATTGCTGGTACTCCAATGTTCGGAATTGCTTCTTCATCCTAAATACATTTTCTTAAGGAACGCTACCGCTGCTAGCCAAAGATGTCCTCTAGTAATGCAGTGGGTGTGTGGGTAGGTGCAGCGTTAGAGGACATCTTTGGTTAGCAGGGGTAGCGTCCCTTAAGAAGGCTTTGGTGTACTGGAGGGTCTATTGATGACTGCTGTTGTAGCTTGAGGGTGTATTGTTGCTGGGTGTACAGTTCAATTTTCTGCAACCTTTGAGATGTTCTTCTGCTGGCTATCGTTGGGCCCTTTAACAGCGTTGGTGCACTTAAAGATAGTCCCAGTTAAGCTGCATGTAGTATAGGTACAGAGCTGCCATTTTGGGTCCACCCATACTATATTTTATTATGGATCTGCTTCTTTTTGGGTGAGGGAACTTTTTAACCACTTCAATACCAGGCACTTAGACACCTTCCCGCCCAGCCCAATTTTCACCTTTCAGCACTGTTGCAATTTGAATGACAATTGCGCGGTCATGCTACACTGTACCCAAACAATTTTTTTATCATTTTGTTCCCACAAATAGAGCTTTCTTTTGGTGGTATTTGATCACCTCTGCGTTTTTTATTTTTTGCGCAACAAATAAAAAAAGACCGAAAATTTCGAAAAAAAACAAGTTTTTCTTTGTTTCTGTTAAATTTTTTTGTAAATAAGTACGCTTTCTCCTTCAATAATGGGCACTGATATAGCTGCACTGATGGGCACTGATTCGGCGGCACTGATGGGCACCGATGAGGTGGCACCAATGAGGTGGCACTGATGAGGTGGCACTAACGGGCACTGATGATGGGCACTGATAGGCGGCACTGATGGGCACTGATAGGCGGCACTGATGGGCACTGATAGGTGGCACTGGTATGCGGCACTGATGGGCACTCATAGGTGGCACCGATGGGCACACATAGGCGGCACTGATGGGCACTCGTAGGTGGCATTGATTGGCATATATGGGTGGCACTGATGGGTACTTATGTGTGGCACTGATGTGTGGCACTGATGGGCACTGATAGGTGGGCACTGATGGGCACAGATGGGCACTGACAGGTGGCACCGATGGGCAATGACAGGTGGCACAGATGGGCAATGACAGGTGGCACTGATATAGCATTTCTGGGCAGATCTGGGCATTGCTGGGCAGATCTTTGGCATAATAGTGCCAATCAGGGCCCATTTGTGGGCACTGATTGGCACAGATTGGGCACATGTGGATGGCCATGGGGTACATACCTGGCCATCCACGTTGCCCCTTCCCTGGTGGTCCTAGTGGCATCCCTGGTAGTCCAGTGGGGTGATCTGCGGGGGGGCTGCGCTGATAAACAATCAGCGCAGACCCCCCCTGCCAGGAGAGCCGCCGATCGGCTCTCCTCTACTTGCGTCTGTCAGACACGAGTGAGGAAGAGCCGATCAATGGCTCTTCCTATTGACAGAGTGATCAGCCGTGATTGGACACGGCTGATCACGTGGTAAAGAGCCTCCGCCCGAGGCTTTTTACCAAGATCAGTGTAGCGGTGTGTCAGACTGACACACCGCTCCACCGATCGCCGCGATGCGTGCTCCCGGGGGCGTGCTGCGGCATGTTATCCTGCTGGACGTCATATGACGCCCAGTCAGGATAACACAACCACTTCCCGGACGTCAATCCGCTATAGGGCGGGCGGGAAGAGGTTAAATAAGTGAACTCATGTCACTTTGGCGAGTCTACAGACAGGGATCGGCTTGTGAGGGAGAGTGCTAAGCGTAGGGAAAGGTTCCTTTGGAGTAGGGACAGTTCAGGGCAGGCTCCTTGATCATTGCTGGTACTTCAATGTTCAGAATTGCTTCTTCATCCTAAATACATTTTGTTAAGGAACGCTACCCCTGCTAGCCAAAGATGCCTTCTCGTAATGCAGTAGGTGTGTGGGTAGGTGCAGCGTTAGAGGACATCTTTGGTTAGCGGGGGTAGCGTCCCTTAAGAAGATGTATTTAGGATGTATTTAGGATGAAGAAGCACCTCGCACTGGCTCAATCTCCTCTTTTCAGAGGTTGGGCTTGATCCCTTAGTTCCAGTGAAGGGAACTATTAAGGCGTCAGCATACCAAGACGTTTTGGACAATTTTATGCTCCCAACTTTGTGGGAACAGTTTGGGGATGTCCCCTTTCTGTTCCAACATGACTGCTCACCAGTGCACAAAGCAAGGTCCATAAAGACATGGATGAGCAAGTTTGGGGTGGAGGAACTTGACTGGCCTGCACAGAGTCCTGACCTCAACTGCATAGAACACCTTTGGGATGAATTAGAGTGGAGACTGCGAGCCAGGCCTTCTCGTCCAACATCAGTGCCTGACCTCACAAATGCTCTTCTGGAAGAATGGCCAAACATCCCCATAGACACATTCCTAAACCTTGTGGACGGCCTTCCCAGAAGAGTTGAAGCTGTTATAGCTGCAAAGGGTGGGCCAACTCAATATTAAATCCTACGGACTAAGACTGGGATGTCATTAAAGTTCATGTGCGTGTAAAGGCAGGCGTCCCAATACTTTTGGTAATATAGTGTATTGTAAGTGCAATTCCTAGGAGTTCCTTCATTTGATCTGGTATCAGCCTCTCGTAGTTGTAGAAGGACTGGAAGCCAATCATCTCAGCTGAATGCAAATACGCCACCTTACGTTGGTGGACAGTGATCAAGAGCTCTTTTACATTTGGTGATTAGTGAAGAAATACCATTGCGTGTAAAGGCAAGGCATCCCAATACTTTTGGTAATATAGTGTATGTAACCTTTTGGGGGTTCTATGTCCTTTTCTAGCAAAAAAAAAAACTTAAACTTGTAAACAAAAAGTAACATCTGTTGTACCTGTGAAAAGCTTGAAGAGCATGTATAGAGTTGCAGATCATCTTTTTACTGATTATCATGTAAACAAAAAGTGCCAGAAAAGGCCGGGCCTTCAAGTGGATATAACATGGAACTGTGTGGCTCCGCCTACAAGCCCTGATGAAGGGGAGTATAGAACGCTCAAAACATGTTGGCTTTTTTTAAATTGTGAAATAAAGATTTACTAGATAAAGTTTTACTGGATTCCGCTCTATCTGTGGATCTCTCACTCTCTCCACACTTCTTGAACAGGTAAAAAAAGTGCCAGAAAAGGTCTTCAAGTGGATATAAAAGGAAACTGTGTGGCTCCGCCTACAAGCCCTGATGAAGGGAAATCTAGAACGCTTGAAACGTGTTTGCTTTTTTTTATTGTGAAATTAAGATTTACTAGATAAAGTTTTACTGGATTCCGCTCTATCTGTGGATCTCTCACTCTCTCCACACTTCTTGAACAGGAAAAAAAGTGCCAGAAAAAGTCTTCAAGTGGATATAAAAGGAAACTGTGTGGCTCCGCCTACAAGCGCTGATGAAGGGGAGTCTAGAACGCTCGAAACGTGTTGGATTTTTTTACTGTGAAATAAGGATTTACTAGATAAAGTTTTACTGGGTTCCGCTCTATCTGTGGATCTCTCACTCTCTCCACACTTCTTGAACAGGAAAAAATAGTGCCAGAAAAGGTCTTCAAGTGGATATAAAAGGAAACTGTGTGGCTCCGCCCACAAGCCCTGATGAAGTGAAATCTAGAACGTTGAAACGTGTTGGCTTTTTTTTATTGTGAAATAAAGATTTACTAGATAAAGTTTTACTGGATTCCGTTATGAGAATCTCTCACTCTCTCCACACTTCTTGAACAGGTAAAAAAGTGCCAGAAAAGGTCTTCAAGTGGGTATAAATGGAATCTGTGTGGCTCCGCCTACAAGCCCTGATGAAGGGGAGTCTAAAACGCTCGAAACGTGTTGGATTTTTTAAATTTGTGAAATAAAGATTTACTAGATAAAGTTTGAATGGATTCCGCTCTATCTGTGGATCTCTCGCTCTCTCCACACTTCTTGAACAGGTAAAAAAAGTGCCAGAAAAGGTCTTCAAGTGGATATAAATGGAATCTGTGTGGCTCCGCCTACAAGCCCTGATGAAGGGGAGTCTAAAACGCTTGAAACGTGTTGGATTTTTTTTATTTGTGAAATAAAGATTTACTAGATAAAGTTTTAATGGATTCCGCTCTATCTGTGGATCTCTCACTCTCTCCACACTTCTTGAACAGGAAAAAAAGTGCCAGAAAAGGTCTTCAAGTGGATATAAAAGGAAACTGTGTAGCTCCGCCTACAAGCCCTGAGGAAGGGGAGTCTAGAATGCTTGAAACGTGTTGGCTTTTTTATTTGTGAAATAAAGATTCACTAGATAAAGTTTTACTGGATTCCGCTCTATCTGTGGATCTCTCACTCCCTCCACACTTCTTGAACAGGAAAAAATAGTGCCAGAAAAGGTCTTCAAGTGGATATAAAAGGAAACTGTGTGGCTCCGCCTACAAGCCCTGATGAAGGGAAATCTAGAATGCTTGAAACGTGTTTGCTTTTTTTTATTGTGAAATAAAGATTTACTAGATAAAGTTTTACTGGATTCCGTTATGAGAATCTCTCACTCTCTCCACACTTCTTGAACAGGTAAAAAAGTGCCAGAAAAGGTCTTCAAGTGGATATAAATGGAATCTGTGTGGCTCCGCCTACAAGCCCTGATGAAGGGGAGTCTAAAACGCTCGAAACGTGTTGGATTTTTTTAATTTGTGAAATAAAGATTTACTAGATAAAGTTTGAATAGATTCCTCTCTATCTGTGGATCTCTCACTCTCTCCACACTTCTTGAACAGAAAAAAAGTGCCAGAAAAGGTCTTCAAGTAGATATAAAAGGAAACTGTGTGGCTCCGCCTACAAGCCCTGATGAAGGGGAGTCTAGAACGCTCAAAACGTGTTGGCTTTTTTTATTGTGAAATAAAGATTTACTAGAAAAAGTTTTACTGGATTCCGCTCTATCTGTGGATCTCTCGCTCTCTCCACACTTCTTGAACAGGTAAAAAGTGCCAGAAAAGGTCTTCAAGTGGATATAAATGGAATCTGTGTGGCTCCGCCTACAAGCCCTGATGAAGGGGAGTCTAAAACGCTCGAAACGTGTTGGATTTTTTTAATTTGTGAAATAAAGATTTACTAGATAAAGTTTGAATAGATTCCGCTCTATCTGTGGATCTCTCACTCTCTCCACACTTCTTGAACAGGAAAAAAAGTGCCAGAAAAGGTCTTCAAGTAGATATAAAAGGAAACTGTGTAGCTCCGCCTACAAGCCCTGATGAAGGGGAGTCTAGAACGCTCAAAACGTGTTGGCTTTTTTTATTGTGAAATAAAGATTTACTAGATAAAGTTTTACTGGATTTCCGCTCTATCTGTGGATCTCTCGCTCTCTCCACACTTCTTGAACAGGAAAAAAAGTGCCAGAAAAGGTCTTTAAGTGGATATAAATGGAATCTGTGTGGCTCCGCCTACAAGCCCTGATGAAGGGGAGTCTAGAACGCTTGAAACGTGTTTGCTTTTTTTATTGTGAAATAAAGATTTACTAGATAAAGTTTTACTGGATTCCGCTCTATCTGTGGATCTCTCACTCTCTCCACACTTCTTGAACAGGTAAAAAAAGTGCCAGAAAAGGTCTTCAAGTGGATATAAAAGGAAACTGTGTGGCTCCGCCTACAAGCCCTGATGAAGGGGAGTCTAGAACGCTTGAAACGTGTTTGCT
Source organism: Lithobates clamitans (assembly GCA_037952925.1). Lineage (NCBI taxonomy): Eukaryota > Metazoa > Chordata > Amphibia > Anura > Ranidae > Lithobates > Lithobates clamitans. The sequence continues at coordinate 948,159 of JBBGZY010001360.1, read as the reverse complement.
TTTTTTTTATTGTGAAATAAAGATTTACTAGATAAAGTTTTACTGGATTCCGTTATGAGAATCTCTCACTCTCTCCACACTTCTTGAACAGGTAAAAAAGTGTCAGAAAAGGTCTTCAAGTGGATATAAATGGAATCTGTGTGGCTCCGCCTACAAGCCCTGATGAAGGGGAGTCTAAAACGCTCGAAACATGTTGGATTTTTTTTTATTTGTGAAATTAAGATTTACTAGATAAAGTTTTAATGGATTCCGCTCTATCTGTGGATCTCTCACTCTCTCCACACTTCTTGAACAGGAAAAAAGTGCCAGAAAAGGTCTTTAAGTAGATATAAAAGGAAACTATGTGGCTCCGCCTACAAGCCCTGATGAAGGGGAGTCTAGAACGCTTGAAACGTGTTTGCTTTTTTTTTTATTGTGAAATAAAGATTTACTAGATAAAGTTTTACTGGATTCCGTTATGAGAATCTCTCACTCCATCCACACTTCTTGAACAGGTAAAAAAGTGCCAGAAAAGGTCTTCAAGTGGATATAAAAGGATTCTGTGTGGCTCCGCCTACAAGCCCTGATGAAGGGGAGTCTAAAACGCTCGAAACGTGTTGGATTTTTTTTTATTCGTGAAATAAAGATTTACTAGATAAAGTTTTAATGGATTCCGCTCTATCTGTGGATCTCTCACTCTCTCCACACTTCTTGAACAGGTAAAAAAAGTGCCAGAAAAGGTCTTCAAGTGGATATAAAAGGAAACTGTGTGGCTCCGCCTACAAGCCCTGATGAAGGGGGGTCTAAAACGCTCGAAACGTGTTGGATTTTTTTTTATTCGTGAAATAAAGATTTACTAGATAAAGTTTTAATGGATTCCGCTCTATCTGTGGATCTCTCACTCTCTCCACACTTCTTGAACAGGGAAAAAAAAAAAAAGGCGAGATGAAATAGTGCGGAAAAGTTGGTGGATATTTTTTTTTTTTTAATTTAATTTAATTTTTTTTTCATACCTTTTAAGAAAACAAAGAGCCGTCTCCTCCCAGCCTCCCAGCAGGTTACATATTATTTACCATTAATAATAAATGTGCATAGCCCGGTAGCTCCATTTTTTTTTCCATATTCGGGGGGGGGGGGGGGGGGGGGTCTGCACTCTATCAGAATCACCTCCACGCAGGCCACATGTTGCCTTTTATCAGCTGGTCCTGCCATACTGGATGCAGATTGAAGTCAGATGCCGGAGATTGACGCCCCGAAGTGTGCTTACTACGGCGAAATCCTCCACCATAAAATATCCCCGCTCGGTAAGAGGCCTGAAATGTAATCTATGGGCTGCTCTGTACCCCGGGGCCGTGCGAAGCATCACCGTCACCCTGGCACCAGAACAGAAGGCCAACTTTACGACAAGAGTAATGTCCTCCTCTCCTCTACCGCGCTCAAACATCGGGGGGGCAACAACGTGACATCAATGTGATTGTTATAGATCAGCAATATACCCTCCGCAGACGTCTCGCTGATTCCAGGACCCTGGTGCAAAGCCTCAGCTAGAACCCCCCCCCCTCCCCCTCCTCTAAAACTGCCACACAGAGTACCTGCAAAGCTTGATATGTAGATGATATAGAGCACAGGGGTCTACAATATATCTATACAAGGGTCCGGTTTACTGTCTCTTTCAGACTATAGGGGGCACACTGTAGCCAGAGGGAGTAGAAAATGCTCCATCATTGGTGTCAGTGGGAGGAATAGTGCCCCATCATTGGTATCAGTGGGAGGAATAGTGCCCCATCATTGGTATCAGTGGGGGGAATAGTGTCCCATCATTGGTATCAGTCGGAGGAATAGTGTCCCATCATTGGTATCAGTGGAGGAATAGTGCCCCATCATTGGTATCAGTGGGAGGAATAGTGTCCCATCATTGGTGTCAGTGGGAGGAATAGTGTCCCATCATTGGTATCAGTGGGAGGAATAGTGTCCCATCATTGGTATCAGTGGGGGGAATAGTGTCCCATCATTGGTATCAGTGGGAGGAATAGTGTCCCATCATTGGTGTCAGTGGGAGGAATAGTGTCCCATCATTGGTGTCAGTAGGCGGAATAGTGCCCCATCATTGGTGTCAGTGGGTGGAATAGTGCCCCACCCATCATTGGAGCACAGGTGTGTCAGGAGGAGGCTGTCTGTCTGGAGCTGCTGCAGATCCGTGTGAGAGGGGACTGGTGAGGAACTCTCTCCCAGCTCTCCTGGCTCCTTTCTGGGGAAGCCATGGAGGCCAGCAGGGCCTCTCCTGCTGGAAGCTCTCAGCCATCTCCTGGGCCATCAGGTAACATACCTGCCCCTGTACAACCCATGGTTGGTGATCTCTCTGCCCCTGGTGAAGATGAAGGTTCCGGGGCCATCCGGGAGCGAGTGGTGGCCGGGATTAAGGTCCTGAATAGGGAAAGAGACAAGCTCTACAAACTCAGAGCGGAGCTGAAGCGCCTGAGAAGGCAGCGTGAGGGCTTACATAGCCAGAAACGTGGGTCCATGGATCCGGAGATCCAACTGGCCAAGGTCCGGGTGGAACACCAGGAGACCATTGTGGCCATGATGGAAGGCAGAGATGGGCCATTTAAAGAAAAGTTTTGTAATGAGAAAAGATTTGCGAGGATGACAAAGATGGAGGTGGAGGAGGAGACCCCCAGTTCTGACCCCCTGCCCCCTCAGGTAGAGGTAAGCAGCCCCATGCCTTCCCAGGACTCAGGAGGCATGCTCAGGGCCATCCAGGTAATGGAGTCTCCTATGCGGGGGGATCAGCTGGCATTTAATGATGAGGACATTACAGACAATGTGCCTGACAAGGTAAAGCCTGTCAAGTCCCATATTGTGAATAAAACAATTTTTGTGGCATTCAACACTGTGACTGATACTGACAATGTACCCAGTGAGAGTCAGGCTGCTAGTCCTATCTGTAGTAATGCTGTGCCTGCTGATGCTGCAGTACAGCAAAGTTTGCTTTTAAAAAATGACATTCCTGCAGATGAACTACAAGATTCAGCAGAGCCAATTAACCCCCTTTTGGCTGAAGCTGTTTGCCCCACAGCTGCTGAGGACTCTACAGCACAGCTTCAGGAGACAGCTGATATTGCAGCAGAAACTGTGATTATTCCTGATGGGAATGTGAAGTTTTGTGTGACTGATAAAAATCATCCCAGCACCAGTGTGATGAACAATGGTCCCAGTTCAAGTGTGGACAGTCCTACCAACTCCGTTCAAGCAGTGAATAATAATAGTAATGTACAGACTGCTATGACTTCAGTGTGGGGCCTTGGCCCTGAAAAACTTACCTTTGCTCAGGTGGTACGCTCTGCTCCTGGTAGCTCTGCCCCTAAGCGGGGTTTTCCCCTACAGGCTACCACTTTGAGCACCCCAGGATCTGGTCTTGGGTCTCTGGCTTCTGCTGGGGGTCCCAGACGTAATGTTGTTATTCTGAAATGGGAAGGTGGTGCGATCCCTCCAGCACGGCGTGCAGTGGTGGACATGATTTTAGAGATGGGTTTTGGGGCAAATGATCTGTATGCCTTTATACATGTAGCTGGGACACGGGATTATACAGTTAGCTTCACCAGGCCAGAGGGTCTTGACCTGTTCTGGGAGAGATATGAGGCTCGTTGCAGGTCAAGACCTGAATGGGAAGGTCTGGCCCCAGTTGCAGTTTCTCAGAGGTCTACAGTAAAAAAAATCACAATTATCCTCACTAATGAGAGTGTCCCTGCCCGGGATCTAGAGGTTTGGTTAAGGAACTATGGGGAGGTTTTGACCAAGCCCAATAAAATCCTTGATGAACGTAACATCTGGACTGGGGGTTGGTCAGTTACAGTCAGGTTGGCCAGGGATGGGAATGTTGTCCGTCACCTGCCCTCCTCAGCTTTTATAGGGAGGGATAGGATGACTGTTTTTTACCCTGGTCAGCCGAAGCTGTGTCACCGCTGTGGAGAAAAGGGGCATTTGAGTTCCTCCTGTTCAGCCTTGATATGTTCAGTGTGTCGGGGTCAGGGTCATATGGCTAAGGACTGCACTGAAATGATCAGGTGCAACCTGTGCCTGCGCCTTGGCCACCCCTACAGCAGATGTCCTGAAGCCTGGCACAATATGGAGAAGGAGGTAATTGATGACATGTCAAGGCTGGACAGGATGGAGGGTGAGCCCCCTGGTGTACCATCCTCCTCTGCGGTGACTGACTCCCCTGGTCCTGCTCAGGATCCCTCTCCAGTTCCTGTGGCCACCCCTCATGTGACTGTAAGTATTCCTTCTGTATCTGTATCTGTCTCCCCCCAGCCTACTGTACCCTCTCCTCTTGTGTCAGAACCTTCCAAGTCTGTGCCCCCTGAGTTAGTTACCCCCCAGGAGTCTACCCCTCCTAAGTCTGACTCAAAGGGAGCACCCCCCCCACCAGGAGTGGTAGTGGGTACTAAAAAGGTTGCTTCTTCCTCTGTGAAGAAGTCTTCTGTAAAGACTTCACAGAAAAAAGTAAGAGATGAGGGCATCTCTGAAGCTGACCTGCAGTACCTGGAGGAGAGAAGGAAGGTTGGGAAGCGGAAGAAGCAGGTGGTGAGGACAGAACAGGCTCCAGTGCCTGTCTCCAACCGGTATAGGTCCTCTAATTGGGATATCTCTTCATCTGGAGCTTCTTCGGAGCGAAGTTCTGATTCCGAAATGGAGTTTGAGGCGGCCTCAAGAAAGAGAGAGGCTTCTGGTGATGAGCAGCAGAGGGGAGCTAAGAAGCAAACCACCCAATAACCCAAATGGCGGTTCCCCCAACGTTAAAAGTGGTGACAATAAATGTCGCCAGCATTAAGTCAGTAAGAGCTCGTTCTATGGCCTTCTTTTTGTTCAGCCAATTAGATGCTGAAATTTTATTTTTGCAAGAGACTAGGCTCACCTCCTTGGCAGATATTCATATGGCCAAGAGAGAGTGGAGGTATGGTCCATCTTACTGGTCTCTTGCGGCCGAGCCTTACGGCGGTGTGGCGGTGTTGTTTAAAACCGGCATGGTAACTGTCCGGCGGGTTATTGAGGTGGAGATTGGGAGATGTATGGTCTTAGACGTCCTTGTGGGAGGGCAGGACCTGCGCCTAATTAATGTTTATGGACCGCACACAAAGTGGGACAGGAAATGCCTTTTTACAAGGATCAAGCCATTTCTTTTTACATCCCGGCAAGTGGTCTTTGGAGGTGACTTTAATACAGTAACTAGGCCCAAGGACAGGAAGGACTTCAGGGACAGGCTGGGATATGATAGCGTTTTTTTAAATAGTATGGTTAGGGATGCTGGTCTTGTGGATGTGCACATTAAGCACCTCCCGGATGACACTGGGTTCACCTTTCATCGAGGTAATAGTCAGAGTAGAATAGATAGGTTTTTTTTGAAGGAGACCTCTGCCTTCTCACCCCCAGTGGTGCAGGCAGTAGAGTTCTCTGATCACTGTATGCTATCTGTGGTCCTGAATGCTTCAGACGCCCCTCAGAGGGGCAAGGGCATCTGGAGATTGAATTCGACTCTACTCAAGGAAGAACATGTTAGACAATCCTTTGAGGAATTCTTTCAGGCACAGGTGACCATCCTGGACTTTTGTAGCAGCAAGGCTGAGTGGTGGGAGCTGACCAAAAAGAGGATTGCTGGATTCTTCAGGGGCCTAGCCAATAGAAAGCAGTTTAATAAATACATGACCTACCAACGTTTACGGAGGAAGCTGGATATTCTTGTCTCGAGAGGAGGAGATCCTGGGGCAATCTCCGAAGTGAAACTCCTTCTCAGGAAGTGTCAATATGACCGGCATGCCTCTTTGGTTCTGGAGAGGGACTATGGGAAGTACCACTCGCCTGACCCTTACCAGAACTGCAAACAAGGTGTAGCTGTTAAAACGGTCGTTGGCCTTAAGGACAGTACAGGTTCCTTGACAAAGTCCAGGTCAGGGATTCTGGAGGTCATGAGGTCCTTTTATGCTGACCTTCTTGGGAGGAAAGAGCTTGACCGTGACAAGATGGAAAGCTTTTTGGACTCTACTCCAGGTCTAAATGATGAAGATGTCCCATTGATGAATTTGACAGAGGAGATCACAGTTGAAGAGGTGATAAGGGCAATTGAACAGCTTGCCATCAAAAAGTCACCTGGACCGGATGGCTTGACGGCTGAGTTTTACAAAGCTTTTAAGTCTATTCTGGCCCCACATTTGGTAGAGGTTTTTAACAGTTGCCTTGCTGAGGGGGTACTTCCCTCTTCCATGAGGCACTCAGCTGTGATTCTTCTTTCAAAGGGTAAAGATCCTTCGATGATTGAGAATTGGCGCCCCATCAGCCTTCTTAATGTCGATAGAAAGATACTGGCAAAGATCATTTTCTGGCGCCTATCGTCAGTAGCAGAGTCTTTGCTTTCTCGCCATCAGCACTGTTCGGTCCAGGGTAGGTGCACCTTCACAGCAGTTTTAGCTGTCCGGGAGGCCTTGGAGCGGTGCAGGGCTGCAGGCTGGGGAAAGTATTTGCTGACATTGGATCAGGCAAAGGCTTTTGATCGTGTTAACCATGAGTACCTGTGGTTGCTCCTTAGTAAGTACGGTCTGCCGGGTGGTTTTGTCGATTGGTTAAAAGTCTTGTATGAGGGGGCAGAGAGCTTTTCTCTTGTTAATGGTTGGGTTGGGCAGTCCTTTGAGGTTGGCTCCGGGGTGCGCCAGGGTTGTCCCCTGAGTCCCCTGCTCTATGTGTTTGCAATCGACCCCTTCATCAGGAGGCTAGAGAGCGGCATGTTGTGTGGGGTGCCAGTGGGGCTTCCGGGTGAGCCGCCTTTGAGGGTTGTTGCCTATGCGGACGATGTGTCGGTGATTGTCACTGGGGCGGATGAAGCAGAGGAGGTGGTCTCTCTGACATCACGGTATTCTGAAGCATCAGGCTCCAAGATCAATCAGGAAAAGAGTGAAGTTTTCTGGATGGGAAAGGAAGGTGAGGGGTTTGATCTCCCGGACACCTTTCCAGTGCCCCAGGAAAGAATTAAGATTTTAGGCATTGAATTTGGACCTGGCGATTATGGCCTCAAAAACTGGGAAGGCAGACTGGAAATTGCCAATACTAAGGTGGTCAGCTGGAAGAGATGGAAGTTATCTATGAGGGAAAGGGTTGATCTGATTAAGACTTACCTGATTCCGATCTTCTTGTATGTCAGCTTTGTCTGCATCTTGCCAGTGTCTCTCTATGCTAGGGTCAGTAGTGTGTTCTTCCAGATGTTGTGGGGGAACAGACTGAACCCCATCAAGAGGAATGTCACCTATCTATCCAGGAGGGAGGGTGGCTTAGGTATGGTCAACCCAGTTCTTTTCTTTTCACTGCTTTTTCTCAAGTTTAATATTGGTAATATGCTTGCAGTGGAACCTCCTGGATGGGCAGGCATATTTAGATCTTGGTTTAGGCCTTTTCTACGACTTTGGGAAGAAGGTGGCCAAGTGAAGAATCTCAGGGGTCATCGTGGTCAGCTACCAGCCTATGTCGCTCCGTGCCTGAAGTTACTACGGCAGTGGCGATTGTCGGCTGAAGATCTCAGATCGGTTCCGAGGAAAGTCCTTATGAGTCGAGTCTTGAGCGAAGTCTTTCATGACCCACTGGCCTTAAGGGATTGCCCAGGCCCAGTTTTGAGGGCAGGGTTAAGACTTATTAATTTGGACAGAGTACCCCCTAAATTCAGGGATCTGGCCTGGTTGTGCTTCCATGGGAGACTCTATGTTAGGGGCAATTTGAAATTCCGCAGTGGGGTGGATCGTAGCTGTCCTCGGGAGGAGTGTGCAGGTGAGGAGGAGACTATGGACCATTTTCTGCTTCATTGCCCTTTTAACATAGAGGTGTACAAACAGGTGGGACGGGCCCTCGGTGTCTCTTTCCTCTCCAGGCTGGGTTATGCTGAGTGGGTGTACGGAGCATTCAATACTGGTGGGGTTTTTTGTTTAGATACACTTTTTCTAGTTAGCCTAGTAGTCCGTTATTTCACTTGGAACGCACGGTGTCAGGTCAGCATTCGGCGTAAAATCCTTCCTGTTCAGGTGGTGGTGTATGACATTTTGCATGAGGTGGAGAAGATTCAGGTACTTGAGAGAGACAAGCGGAGTCAGGGGGCTTGGTTGAAGGCGTGGAGGGGTTTCAAGCCTCCCTGACTGCCAGGAGTCTCTTTCCCGGGTGTGGCTGTCTGTCTCTTATCACCCTAGATTATTATTTTTTGGATTAATTTTTGATAAATGGCTGCGTACATAGGTGATGGGTTGTGCCTCTTAGGCCTTCTCTGCTGCTTTATGTAAATAATTTTGGTAGTGGATTATGTATATATTGTATATATTCTGAACATGGATGTGTATTCCTTGGATTTATGTTGAAGTTTTGTACTATGGTTTTGTTTTTTACTTTTGTATAAAATTGGTTGCTTGATTCTTTTAATAAAAGATCAATAGTGTCCCATCATTGGTATCAGTGGGAGGAATAGTGCCCCATCATTGGTATCAGTGGGAGGAATAGTGTCCCATCATTGGTATCAGCGGGAGGAATAGTGCCCCATCATTGGTATCAGTGGGAGGAATAGTGTCCCATCATTGGTATCAGTGGGAGGAATAGTGCCCCATCATTGGTATCAGTGGTAGGAATAGTGCCCCATCATTGGTATCAGTGGTAGGAATCGTGTCCCATCATTGGTGTCAGTAGGAGGAATAGTGCCCCATCATTGGTATCAGTGGGAGGAATAGTGCCCCATCATTGGTATCAGTGGGAGGAATAGTGCCCCATCATTGGTATCAGTGGGAGGAATAGTGTCCCATCATTGGTATCAGTGGGAGGAATAGTGCCCCATCATTGGTATCAGTGGGAGTAATAGTGTCCCATCATTGGTATCAGCGGGAGGAATAGTGCCCCATCATTGGTATCAGTGGGAGGAATAGTGCCCCATCATTGGTATCAGTGGGAGGAATAGTGCCCCATTATTGGTATCAGTGGGAGGAATAGTGTCCCATCATTGGTATCAGTGGGATGAATAGTGTCCCATCATTGGTATCAGTGGGAGGAATAGTGCCCCATCATTGATATCAGTGGGAGGAATAGTGCCCCATCATTGGTATCAGTGGGAGGAATAGTGCCCCATCATTGGTGTCAGTGGAAGGAATAGTGCCCCATGATTGGTATCAGTGGGACGAATAGTGCCCCATCATTGGTATCAGTGGGAGGAATAGTGCACCATCATTGGTGTCAGTGGGAGGAATAGTGCCCCATCATTGGTGTCAGTGGGAGGAATATTGCCCCATCACTGGTGTCAGTGGGAGGAATAGTGCCCCATCATTGGTATCAGTGGGAGGAATAGTGCCCCATCATTGGTGTCAGTGGGAGGAATAGTGTCCCATCATTGGTATCAGTGGGAGGAATAGTGCCCCATCATTGGTATCAGTGGGAGGAATAGTGCCCCATCATTGGTATCAGTGGGAGGAATAGTGCCCCATCATTGGTATCAGTGGGAGGAATAGTGTCCCATCATTGGTATCAGTGGGAGGAATAGTGTTCCATCATTGGTATCAGTGGGAGGAATAGTGCCCCATCATTGGTATCAGTGGGAGGAATAGTGCCCCATCATTGGTATCAGTGGGAGGAATAGTGCCCCATCATTAGTAATAGTGTGAAGAATAGTGTCCTATCATTGGTGTCAGTGGGAGGAATAGTGTCCCATCATTGGTATCAGTGGGAGGAATAGTGTCCCATCATTGGTATCAGTGGGGGGAATAGTGTCCCATCATTGGTATCAGTGGGAGGAATAGTGCCCCATTATTAGTGTCAGTGGGAGTAATAGTGCCCCATCATTGGTGTTAGTAGAAGGAGTTGACATTCTTTAAGGACCAATCTGAGCACAGTAGGCGTGTCTGTTATTTTGTTATTGGAATTATAGAGGAAATGTAGGATGTTGTTGTGTTTTCTGAGTGATGTTGTTATTTTTGCACCCGGTTGCTCCTCTCTTCTGGCTGCGGCGGGTCTTTGTCACTGCTGATGGGAACGTTGGATTATGTCACTGCTGCACCCGCCATCGTCAGCATCTGTGCCGCACATGTGCTTCCATTGACTAATTGGCGTCTTTGTATCATCCAACGGAATAAGAGTCATCTCCATCCCACACATCTCAAGATTGTGTGATGCAAATGAATGTGACTGTCTCATTTATGATTCAAGCATAACCATTTAAAGTTTAACTTTGGGCAATTTTTTGTTAAAGGTCCTCCATTCAGGTGTTAAAAAAAAATAAATAAACTGCTCTGGCTGCAATAGGCAATTCAATCTAGAGCTGTCCCCCACAGAATGTCCTCAGTCTTCTTGGGTTAAATGAGGCCCAGCATCACTTAAGACTAAGGAAAGACCGTGAGTGCATGGAGTGATGGCCTTCACCTCCTGAGCATTGATGAAGAGCTTGTCACTGACGTCACCATGCCGGAAGAGGACCGAGGAGGAAGAAGACCCAGTGAGTTACACGACCAGCCAGAACACATCTGAAAAAGGTAAGTAAGTAAAAACAAAACATCTCTGCATCCATTTAAAATTGTGGAGGAAAGAGGGGAAAATGTGGAGGAAAGATGGGCAATTGTGGAAGGAAGAGGGACAATTGTGGAAGGAAGAGGGACAATTGTGGAGAGGAGGACAATTATGGAGGTAAGAGGGATAATTCTAGAGAAAAAGAGGGACAATTGTGGAAGAAAGAATGGCAACTGTGGAGGAAAGCAGGGCAACTGTGGAGGGAAGATTGACAATTGTGGAGATAAGAGGGACAATTGTGGAGGAATGAAGGGCAACTGTAGGGAAAAGATGGAAAATTGTGAAGGTAAGAGAGACTAATTGTGGAGGAAAGAGGAACAATCTTGAATGTAAGAATAATAATAGTGGACGTAAGAAGAACAAGCGCGGAGGAAAGAGGGACAATCGTGGAGGAAAGAAGAACAACTGTGGATTTTAAGAGGGACAATTGTGGAGGAAAAAGGGACAATTGTGGAAGAAAGCAGGACAATTGTGGAGATACGAGGGATAATTGTAGAGAAAAGAGGGACAATTGTGGAAGAAAGAAGGTCAACTGTGGAGGAAAGATGGACAATTGTGGAGATAAGAGGGACAAATATGGAGTAAAGAAGGACAATTGTGGAGGAATGAAGGGCGACTGTAGGGAAAAGATGGAAAATTGTGAAGGTAAGAGAGACTAATTGTGGAGAAAAGAGGAACAATCTTGAATGTAAGAAGAATAATTGTGGATGTAAGAAGAACAAGCGTGGAGGAAAGAAGAACAACTGTGGAGGAAAGATGGACAATTGTGGAGATAAGAGGGACAAATATGGAGTAAAGAAAGACAATTGTGGAGGAATGAAGGGAGACTGTAGGGAAAAGATGGAAAATTGTGAAGCTAATGCCGCGTACACACGAGCGGACTTTACGGCGGACTTTGCCCGGCGGACTGGATTTCGTCGGACAATTCGATGTGTGTGGGCTCAAGCGGACTTTGTTTTCTCAAAAGTTGGACGGAATTAGATTTGAAACTTGTTTAAAATTTATCCGTTGAAATCGAGTCCGGTCGAAAAGTCCGCCGTCTGTATGCTAGTTCGACGGACAAAAAGCCACGCTAGGGCAGCTATTGGCTACTGGCTATGAACTTCCTTGTTTTAGTCCGGTCGTACGTCATCACGTACGAATTCGACGGACTTTGGTGGATTGTGTGTAGGCAAGTCCGTTCGTTCACAAAGTCCGTCGGAAAGTACGTCGAAAAGTCCGCCGGGCAAAGTCCGCCGTAAAGTCCGCTCGTGTGTACGCGGCATAAGAGAGAGAGACTAATTGTGGAGGAAAGAGGAACAATCTTGAATGTAAGAAGAATAATTGTGGACGTAAGAAGAACAAGCGTGGAGGAAAGAGGGACAATCGTGGAGGAAAGAAGGACAACTGTGGATTTAAGAGGGACAATTGTGGAGGAAAGAGGGACAATCGTGGAGGAAAGAAGGACAACTGTGAATATAAGAGTGACAATTGTAGAGGAAATAGGTCTGTCCTCCCTTTTTTACTGTTTACATACTTAAAGAATTTCTTGGGATTTTTTTTTGCTCTCCTCCACTATGTTTCTTTCATGTTCTATCTTAGCCGCCCTAATTGCACCCTTACATTTCTTGTTGCATTCTTTATAAAGTCTGAATGCTGATGATGATCCCTCAACCTTGTATTTTTTGAAGGCCTTCTTCTTTGCTTTTATATGCATTTTTACATTGGAGTTAAGCCATATAGGACTTTTGTTCGCTCTTTTAAATGTATTTCCCATTTGGATGCATTGGCTAATGCCCTTATCTAATATGCTCTTAAAGTAAACCCATCTCTCCTCCGTGTTCTTTGTTCCTAAGATTTTATCCCAATTTATGCCTTCTAGCAAGGTTCATATTTTAGGGGAGTTGGTTCTTTTGAAATTCAGTGTCTTTTTGTTCCCCTTATGTTTCCTATTTGTGTGATTTATACTGAAGCCAATTGACCTGTGATCGCTGTTTCCTAAATTGACCTGTATTTCCACATCCGTGATCAAGTCTGTATTGTTGGTAATCAGTAGGTCTAGTAACGCTTTGTTTCTAGTTGGTGCATCTGCCATGTGAACCATGAAATTGTCCTGCAAGACATTTAGGAACTGGCGAGCCTTAAATGAATGCGCAGTTCCCTCCGCCCAGTCTATGTCTGGATAATTAAAATCCCCCATTATGATAACACTTCCCATCCTTGCTGCTAATCCAAATTGTGATAGGAGATCCGTCTCCACTTCCTCCCTCAGGTTAGGGGGCCTATAGCATACTCCCAGTATTATTTTCGCCTTAGCTTCATCTCTTTGGAGCTCTACACATAAGGATTCCAGCTCCTCCCTAGCTCCCTCAGTGATGTCATCTCTCACATTCGCTTGTACATTATTCTTGATATATAGGCATACCCCTCCCCCTTTTTTACCCTCTCTATCCCTGCGATAAAGGGTATACCCTTGAATGTTTGCCAGCCAATCATGAGAGCTGTTGAACCAGGTCTCTGAAATTCCCACAAAATCCAAATCCTCCTTGTACAACAGTATCTCTAGCTCACCCATCTTGTCCGCCATGCTCCTGGCATTGGTGAACATGCCATATAGTTTAGACCGGTCGCATACGATCCTCTTATTGGGTGTTCCGAGATTGCAACTAGGACCTGTTACTTACCTTGGGTTTATGTGCTTTAGTCAACCTACCACTAATTCCCCCAATACTACCCTCTGGAATATGTTCCACGCTGACTATCTCTACCTCTGGGACCCCCCCCATCGCTTGGTTTAAAAACCCCTCTGACTTTTTAGCCATCTTCATTCTTAGCCGATCTGTACCCTCCTCATTTAGGTGCAGTCCGTCCCTTCTATAGTATGGGTGATCGATTGAGAAGTTGGCCCAGTCCTCCAGGAACCCAAACCCCTCCTTACTACACCAGCGCCTCAGCCACTTGTTTACTTCCCTAATCTCCCTCTGCCTTTCTGGTGTGGCTCGAGGTACCGGTAGTATTCCTGAGAATAATACCTTGGAGGTCCTTTTCCTCAATTTAGCTCCCAAGTCCGTAAAATCGTTCTTTAGGACACTCCATCTGCCTCTGACTTTGGTGCCAACGTGCGCCATGACAGCCGGGTCTTCACCAGCCCCTCCCAGTAATCTGTCCACCAGATCCGTGATGTGCCGAACCCGAGCGCCTGGGAGACAACATAGAGTTCGGCGCTTCAGGTCCTTGTCACAGATACAGCGTCCTTCTAAGAACTGAGTCCCCTACCACCCGAATCTGTCTTTCCTTTCCCTTCGCTTCCTCCACCCACCCTCACTGGAGGAGTTCTTCCCCCGGCAGCTAGGAGAGTCCCTCAGCATGTTAGGAGATACTCCACACTACTCCGCACTTAACGCTGTGGTGCACATCATTGCTCTGCACGGGCTTTCAGCATTATGTGTTAGCACAGCTCCTTGTCCTCTCCATCAGAGGTCCATGTTAAAAGGTGAAATTGCAGGAGCACACATGGGGAGACAGTTGTCACCCCATGACAGGAAGTGCCTGTTGATGGACCTTCATGGTGGGATCACCAGAACGAAAGCTGTAGCACTTTCGAAAGGACCTCAGCCTGTTACGGCTTCTACGTGATTTTATGGATTGGGTTCACATGGACTTTTCTAGAACCCTGGATTACGATTCATTGTAGCTGGTTTCCGATTTGAACCTTCACACTATTGAAGGCCAGCAAACTACGAGTTTTGGAGTTGAAGTGAAACCTTTTATTGGCTAACTTAAGGTATTAAAGATCTCAGGACCTTCGTTAGGTTCCTTCCTCGGAAATCACAAGACTCTACTACTCTATAACTTAATGAGAGATATCCAACCCTCGGTCTCAAATTCCACTTCATATTTTACGACCTTAATAATGCATCAAAATAGATAATATTGGAAAATTTGGCCGCGTTCCGCCAGCAAAAGCTCGGTGGAAAAAAAAAAGAAAAAGAAAAAGCAACAAAATGCGTGCCGTGATAACAGCTGCTTTAAATAACAGGTTGCATTTTCTTCCTTTAAAAGCAGGACTACGGTCTTAAAATTCTATTACGATCCGGCTTTGTTCCCCCGACATTACCGCGATTCCTTTTCTCAGAAATCCCCGAAGCTGAATGAGCTGTTGATGATTTCCTCTCTCCGGCTCCAGTAGTTTCTGTTACAGACCATTTGACTTTTATCCCGGGATCCCGCGTGCGTGTGTGTATTTTTTGATGTTTTTCGGTAAACAACGACTGTTTGCCTTCTGTAAGCACTCGTCCTTTTTTTTTTTTTTTTTTCACGCCCGGGAATTTCGTAGACTCGGTCATGAACTGCCGATCGTCTAATTTCGCCACTCGAGACGCTGTGATGTGAAATGGGGTTGGGATTTCAAACGCGTCTAGTTTTTTTGCATACTGAAAGTCATTACTTTTTTTTTTTTTTTTTCCCCGAAAAAAGCTTGTTTTTTCCCCCGAGCGCCATTTTTAATTTACTTTGATGAACTCTCTCTGGTGACTTGTCCAAGGTCGCCGTTCTTGGATTCAAACCAGATTTGCCCACTTCAAAGGCGTAGCGCGGTTCGGCGGCGCGTTCGCTGTGTACTGGTATAAGAGCTGTGTGAGCACAAGCTCGGGGAATTCCACTCCGTGTATATATATATATGCACTGCGCCTTATCTTTTATCTACGTAAGTCCATGGCCGCGTGAGTGTTGAATGGTGGACATGTGTGTTGAAGGATAAGTGACTACGGCGCCCTTAAGGCTTCGACCAACAGTCGCCATTCTGTGGCAATTGGAAGTATTGCACTCGGAAATTCCATAATGTCTTATTTTTGGAGTTTAATGGAAGTGAAAAGGAGGCTCTACTGTGCTTCGTACTGGTTCAATGGAAGGTTTTGAAGGTTTCTTTGGCCCACCTCCCCATAATCTGTCGGGTCACATAGTGACACAAGTCCATCTAGTTCAACCAACTGAATGATATCTTCTTCTTGTTCCCCAAGCCCTCCTCCGTAGAAGTCCAAGGCTCCATGCCCTGCACTAATGGTAGCCAACGGGCCTGAAACGGTTGTAGTGTAGGACTTTTATTGGCCCACCTCCCCATGATCTTCTGGGTTATATCTTCTTCCTGTCCCTCAAGCCCTCCTCCAAAGAGGTTGCGGTTTCCGTGCACTGCATTGATGATGTCCAACAAGCCTGAAACATTTTTATGCAATTTGGAGCCGATTACTCTGTATTAGTATCTCTCAACCTTTTTACCCAAGAGGAACCTTCGGAATAGGTTTTAGGTCTTGGGGAAGCTTTGTAAAATCCAATACATTGGTGGCCAATAGGAAGAATATTCCTCCCACTGATACCAATGATGGGACACTATTCCTCCCACTGATACCAATGATGGGACACTATTCCTCCCACTGATACCAATGATGGGGCACTATTCCTCTCACTGACACCAATGATGGGACACTATTCCCCCCACTGACACCAATGATGGAGCACTATTCCTCCCACTGACACCAATGATAGGGAACTATTCCTCCCACTGATACCAATGATGGGGCACTATTCCTCCCACTGACACCAATGATGGGGCACTATTCCTCCCACTGATACCAATGATGGGGCACTATTCCTCCCACTGACACCAATGATGGGGCACTATTCCTCCCACTGATACCAATGATAGGGAACTATTCCTCCCACTGATACCAATGATGGGGCACTATTCCTCCCACTGACACCAATGATAGGGAACTATTCCTCCCACTGATACCAATGATGGGGCACTATTCCTCCCACTGACACCAATGATGGGGCACTATTCCTCCCACTGATACCAATGATGGGGCACTATTCCTCCCACTGACACCAATGATGGGGCACTATTCCTCCCACTGATACCAATGATGGGGCACTATTCCTCCCACTGATATCAATGATGGGGCACTATTCCTCCCACTGACACCAATGATGGGGCACTATTCCTCCGACTGACACCAATGATGGGGCACTATTCCTTCCACTGACACCAATGATGGGGCACTATTCCTCCTGCTGATACCAATGATGGGGCACTATTCCTCCCACTGACACCAATGATGGGGCACTATTTCTCCCACTGATACCAATGATGGGGCACTATTCCTCCTGCTGATACCAATGATGGGGCACTATTCCTCCCACTGACATCAATTATGGGGCACTATTCCTCCCACTGACACCAATGATGGGACACTATTCCTCCCACTGATACCAATGATGGGGCACTATTCCTCCCACTGACACCAATGATGGGGCACTATTCCTCCCACTGACACCAATTATGGGGCACTATTCCTTCCACTGACAGACAATCACAGTGATCCCATGATTGGGAAGCCTCCAGAGTTATGAATTCTTAAAGGGCCAGCATCACGGGATAGAAAAAACCGCCGTTATCCATGGCCCAGTGTAACATTATTTTTCTATCAGTTTCAATGACCCCTTTGGGCCGTGACATCACGTCTGCGGTATACAGATATCCTCTCCTTGGACAAACCGCAATTATTTGGCCTTGTAGTGTGATCGGAAACGTCTGCTGGGTGTCAGCGACGGGATTGGTCCAAATCTTATCAATCACCTGCAGGCTGAGTCCTCATCCCCGAGTCTTATGGACGTCTTCATCGTTGGCTTTGATCGTGTTTTTGTTGAAATGTTGCATTCCTCCGTGCTCCGGCTCCCTGCCATGACACCATCAAAGGGCGGCGGGGGGTGGGGGGGGGTGGGGGGGGTCAGGGAGGGGGCTGTAGGGATTTGGAATGTCACAATGTATCCTATCAATAGGCTTGAAGAATGTGACGGGGGTAAAGGATGGGAGAGAACAGCAGGCCGGCATTAAGGGAGACATGGACCATATGTGGTGGAGGATGCGGGCATAGGTCAGACTTCAGAGCTGGACGGGGGATGGAGAAGCCGATCTCTCCGCCAACCCTACAAAGGTCCCGAGCATAGGTGTGCGCAGCCTATTGCATTAGGGTGTGCACCCCAAAGCTCCAACACATTTACGTTTGACATATTTACTGGCCTCTTCCCCACTCTCCATCCTAAAACATTGGGAGGAAGGGGGAGCAAGGGAGCACATGGGGGACACGGGCAACAGAAGGAAGAGGAACAGGGAAAGGAGGGGTGGCGGTGGTGGAATATATTAGTACCGATCCCCTATATTTTCCTCCTGTGGCAACGGAATGTTGACAAAAGGGGGAGGAGGAGAAGCCTACTTTCAGCTGCTGCAGGAGGAAAATACAGATCGGATCTACTAAATTCCACCCCGCCACCTCTCCTGTCCAGGTTCTGAGGGTTGGCAAGGAAGGATTGCGATTTACCTGTCACCTGCCCACCATTGACAGATTGCCAACCCCAGGATTAGGGTGTGCCCAGGCACACCTGGCACACCCCTTGCGCACGCCTATGGTCCCGAGTCATTGCTAAAAGCAAATCAGTGATATGGCCGATGGTCGGCATTCATGATATGATTGGTGGGCAATGCCGGGACACGACCAACGTCCAGGGCAAAGAAGACAAAATTTACCCCCCCCCAACCCCCACCCCCCACCTTCTTCATTATGTGTCAAAACGCTTTGTTTCAGAATGAGCTCACTGGCGCCCCCCTCCATACAGTGCCCCGGGCAGCCTCCCCTTCTGCCCCCCCTCCTGTGTCCCGCCCCTGATTGGTGGTAAAAAGTACGCAAGCCCTTTAGGTAGAACCCTGTCTGGTTTGGTTTGCTTTGTGCTTTTTGTATCATTTTTTTCTTGATAAAAAACTATTTGTTACATTTCGATACATTTACTTGGGGTAGATTTCTCTCCACTTCCTGTTCCACAGCCAAAAGCAAGAGGAAGTCTAATTACTGCCTGTGCTGGCTCAGCTCCTCAACTCCCTTCCCTGCATATAATCTTTTATGTAGCAGCCAAAACAGGGAGCCTGATTACTGCCTGTGCTGGCCCAGCTCCTCAAATCACCTCTCTGTATAATATTTTTATGTAGCTTCCAAAACAGGGAGCCTGATTACTGCCTGTGCTGGCCCAGCTCCTCAACTCAGCTCTCTGTATAACATTTTATGTAGCTTCCAAAACAGGGAGCCGGATTACTGCCTGTGCTGGCCCAGCTCCTCAACTCACCTCTCTGTATAATATTTTTATGTAGCTTCCAAAACAGGGAGCCTGATTGCGGCCTGTGCTGGCCCAGCTCCTCAACTCAGCTCCCTGCATATAACCTTTTATGTAGCCGCCAAAACAGGGAGCCTGATTACTGCCTGTGCTGGCCCAGCTCCTCGACTCACCTCCCTGCATATAACCTTTTATGTAGGTGCCAAAACAGGGAGCCTGATTACTGCCTGTGCTGGCCCAGCTCCTCAAATCACCTCCCTGCATATAACCTTTTATGTAGGTGCCAAAACAGGGAGCCTGATTACTGCCTGTGCTGGCCCAGCTCCTCAACTCACATCCCTGCATTAACTGTTATGTAGCAGGCAATACAGGAAGCAATGGGAAGCTTGATTACTGCCTGTGCTGGCCCAGCTCCTCAACTCACCTCCCTGCATAGCCTTTCCTGTTGCTGCCAGGGGAGGAAGGGGAATACTATAGAGCGTGACTGGAGTCTGCTGGGGCTGCTGACGTCACATCCAAGATGGCGGCAGCCATAAGCAGTCTGGGGGGCTTTTGGGCGTCTTCAAAATACCTGAGACTGCTGCTGGGTGTCGCCACCTTGAATGTGATGTCAGCAGACCCAAGTGACGCTCCCATTCACCCCTCCCCCCAGCAGCTACATTATGCTGGGAGGGGAGGAGCTGGGCCAGCACAGGCAGTAATTAGGCTCCCCCTTACTTCCTGTGTTGTCTGTGGGACAGGAAGTGAAAGTAAATCTACCCAATGGAGACAGAGATTGCTTGAAAAACCACCTCAGTATCCCTTTTATAAGTTGATCCCCAGTCCATTTTGCCAAAATCTCTTTATTTTTTGCTGTAATTGCAGGGGGGGGGGGGGGGGTAAATTGCGGCTCGACCACCTGATTTTACCAACCCACCCCCTCTGGCCACCCACGGGCACGAGCCCTTAAGGTAGCAGGTCATTTAGTTGGTTTATCTAGTAACAGGACCCCTTTAAATTTAAAATGGGCCCCCAACGCACCCTGAGGTGCTTAAAAAGCCCCTGGCACTATAAGGGGATATTAATAAAAAAAGAACACAGAGCTAATCATCCTTCGAGGCCGCCGCAATTCATTCTATGACTGTGGGGACACAATCCAATGTTACTAAAGCTATTTTCTCTCCAGGTCGAATGTTATTCATTCACAAAGTGAATCAGGAAAATACCACATTATAGCCACTAAAACTGATGAGCCTGGGAAATACGTCTTTAGTTCCTATGATTATCGGCTCCATCTAGTGTCCACAATGTGGTATTTTCCTGATTCCCTCAACTTCAGGAATGGCATTTTGAATAACATTCGACCTGGAGAGAAAATGGTCCAGCATTTGATTTTGCCCCCATTCACACAGAATGAATGTACAAAATCATTAGACGACTTCACCTTTTATACAACCCCTAATGATTGGATGAAGTTATTATGGGTAATCACGGGGGGGGGGGGGTTTAACCATTTATTTTTGGTGCTCCGTTTTATCTTCATGCTCAGGAACATGGCAGGGGGTCTGTCCCTATTTTTGGGGGCATGACAAAGGGTCTTCATTCTATTTTTTAGGGGGCATGGAAGGGGGTCTATTCCTGATTTTTGGGGACATGACAAAAGGGCTGTCTCTTTTTTGGGGGGGCATGGCAGGGGGTCTGTTTCTGTTTATTGGGGGACATGGAAGGGGGTCTGTTCCTGTTTTTTGGGGGCATAACAAAAGGTCTGTCTCTATTTTTTGGGGGGCGTGGCAGGGGGTCAGTTCCTGATTTTTGGGGGGAATAGTAGGGGGTCTCTCCCTGATTTTTGGGGGGAATGGCAGAGGTCTGTCTCTATTTTTGGGGGGAATGGCAGGGGGTCTGTCCCTGATTTTTGGGAGGAATGGCAGGGGGTCTGTCTCTATTTTTGGGGGGAGTGGCAGGGGGTCTGTCTCTATTTTTAGGGGGAATGGCAGGGGGTCTGTCTCTATTTTTGGGGGGCATGGCAGGGGGTCTGTCTCTATTTTTGGGGGGCATGGCAGGGGGTCTGTCTATATTTTTGGGGGGAATGGCAGGGGGTCTGTCTCTATTTTGGGGGGGAATGGCAGGGGGTCTGTCTCTATTTTTCGGGGGCATGGCAGGGGGTCTGTCTATATTTTTGGGGGGGAATGGCAGGGGGTCTGTCTCTATTTTTGGGGGGCATGGCAGGGGGTCTGTCTCTATTTTTGGGAGGAATGGCAGGGGGTCTGTCTATATTTTTGGGGGGAATGACAGGGGGTCTGTCTCTATTTTTGGGGGGAGTGACAGGGGGTCTGTCTCTATTTTTTGGGAGGAATGGCAGGGGGTCTGTCTCTATTTTTTGGGGGAATGGCAGGGGGTCTGTCTCTATTTTTGGGGGGAGTGGCAGGGGGTCTGTCTCTATTTTTGGGGGGAATGGCAGGGGGTCTGTCTATATTTTTGGGGGGGAATGGCAGGGGGTCTGTCTCTATTTTTGGGGGGCATGGCAGGGGGTCTGTCTCTATTTTTGGGGGGAGTGGCAGGGGGTCTGTCCCTTGCCTACATAATTTGGCAGCTCAAAAATTTGGGGGGTAAACAAATGCTAAAAGCTATTTCTTGATATATTGATGGCGCACATGACACTCGGGACCCCGGCCGGGCTCTTCGCACATAATACGGTTCCCTTCATCTATGGAGAGAAGACAGAAATCTTTTCTTTCTCTTCTCCTGATAATAGGAATCCCCGGGAAGCAGCTCCAGCCCCCCATTCTGCGTCTGGAAACGCCTTCCCTCTGCTGCGTCCGTCCCTCGCTGTGTTCAGCTCTCCGTCTGACTGCAGGACCCCGGAGTGATGAGTGACAAATCGCTCCGAATCTCCAACTAAACATGTTCAAAAAATGGAAGTCCTGAGAATACTGAGAGCCGATCCATCACTCCGGAGCGGAGCCATCCATCCATCCAGACAATACCAACATACGATCGACACCGACCGCCATTCCAAGAGTCAAAGAGCGAACGTATAGTCTACTATGGAATATTCACTTATAAACAATTATATATACAGTGAAAGTATTCAAAGAGCTTCACTTCTTCCACATTTTGTTATGATACATTCTTATTCCATAATGGATTAAATTAATTATTTTCCTCAAAATTCTACAAACCATCCCCCATAATGACAACGTGAGAGAAGTATGTTTGAAATATTTGCAAATTTGTTAAAAATAAAAAAGGAAAAAAATCCCATGTACATAAGTATCACAGGCTCCTCCCATGTACATAAGTATCACAGGCTCCTCCCATGTACATAAGTATCACAGGCTCCTCCCATGTACATAAGTATCGCAGGCTCCTCCCATGTACAGAAGTATCACAGGCTCCTCCCATGTACATAAGTATGACAGGCTCCTCCCATGTACATAAGTATCACAGGCTCCTCCCATGTACATAAGTATCGCAGGCTCCTCCCATGTACAGAAGTATCACAGGCTCCTCCCATGTACATAAGTATCACAGGCTCCTCCCATGTACAGAAGTATCACAGGCTCCTCCCATGTACATAAGTATCGCAGGCTCCTCCCATGTACAGAAGTATCACAGGCTCCTCCCATGTACATAAGTATCACAGGCTCCTACCATGTACATAAGTATCGCAGGCTCCTCCCATGTACATAAGTATCACAGGCTCCTCCCATGTACATAAGTATCGCAGGCTCCTCCCATGTACAGAAGTATCACAGGCTCCTCCCATGTACATAAGTATCACAGGCTCCTCCCATGTACATAAGTTTTACAGGCCCCTCCCATGTAAATAAGTATCACAGGCTCCTCCCATGTACATAAGTATCACAGACTCCTCCCATGTACATAAGCATCACAGACTCCTCCCATGTACATAAGCATCACAGGCTCCTCCCATGTACATAAGTATCACAGGCTCCTCCCATGTACATAAGTATCACAAACTCCTCCCATGTACATAAGTATCACAGACTCCTCCCATGTACATAAGTATCACAGGCTCCTCCCATGTACATAAGTATCACAGGCTCCTCCCATGTACATAAGTATCACAGGCTCCTCCCATGTACACAAGTATCACAGGCTCCTCCCATGTACATAAGAATCACAGACTCCTCCCATGTACAGAAGTATCACAGGCTCCTCCCATGTACATAAGTATCACAGGCTCCTCCCATGTACATAAGTATCACAGGCTCCTCCCATGTACATAAGTATCACAGACTCCAACCACGTACATAAATATCACAGGCTCCTCCCATGTACACAAGTATCACAGGCTCCTCCCATGTACATAAGTATCACAGCCTTTGCTCAATACTTTGGTGAAGCTCCTTTGGCACCAATTACAGCCCCAAGTCTTGTTGAGTATGAGGCTACAAGCTTGGCACTTCTATTTTTGGGCAGTTTCTCCCATTCTTCTTTGTAGGACCTCTCCAGCTCCATCAGGTTGGATGGGGAGTGTCGGTGCACAGCCATTTTCAGATCTCTCCAGAGATGTTCAATTGGGTTCAAGTCTGGGCTCTGGCTGGGCCACTCAAGGACATTCACAGAGTTGTCCTGTAGCCACTTTGTTATCTTGGCTTGTTGCTTAGGGTCGTTGTCCTGTTGAGTGATGAACCTTCACCCCAGTCTGAGGTCCAGAGCGCTCTGGAGAAGGTTTTCATCAAGGATGTCTCTGTGCAGTCAGATGAGACCAAAATCGAGCTCTTTGGCATCAACTCAACTCGCCGTGTTTGGAGGAGGAGGAATGCTGCCTATGACCCCAAGAACACCATCCCCCACCATCATACATGGAGGTCCTATGACCCCAAGAACACCATCCCCCACCATCATACATGGAGGTCCTATGACGCCAAGAACACCATCCCCCACCATCATACATGGAGGTCCTATGACCCCAAGAACACCATCCCCCACCGTCATACATGGAGGTCCTATGACGCCAAGAACACCATCCCCCACCATCATACATGGAGGTCCTATGATGCCAAGAACACCATCCCCCACCGTCATACATGGAGGTCCTATGACCCCAAGAACACCATCCCCCACCGTCATACATGGAGGTCCTATGACCCCAAGAACACCATCCCCCACCGTCATACATGGAGGTCCTATGACCCCAAGAACACCATCCCCCACCGTCATACATGGAGGTCCTATGACCCCAAGAACACCATCCCCCACCGTCATACATGGAGGTCCTATGACCCCAAGAACACCATCCCCCACCGTCATACATGGAGGTCCTATGACCCCAAGAACACCATCCCCCACCATCATACATGGAGGTCCTATGACCCCAAGAACACCATCCCCCACCATCATACATGGAGGTCCTATGACCCCAAGAACACCATCCCCCACCGTCATACATGGAGGTCCTATGACCCCAAGAACACCATCCCCCACCATCATACATGGAGGTCCTATGACGCCAAGAACACAGTCCCCCACCATCATACATGGAGGTCCTATGATGCCAAGAACACCATCCCCACCGTTATACATGGAGGTGGAGACATTATGCTTTGGGGGTGTTTTTCTGATAAGGGGACAGGACAACTTCACCTCATTGAAGGGACGATGGGCGGGGCCATGTACCATCAAATCTTCGGTGAGAACCTCCTTCCCTCAGCCAGAACACTGAAGATGGGTCATGGATGGGTCTTCCAGCATGACAATGACCCAAAACACACGGCCAAGGCAACAAAGGAGGCGCTCAAGAAGAAGTACATTAAGATCCTGGAGTGGCCTAGCCAGTCTCCAGACCTTAATCCCATAGAGAATATGTGGAGGGAGCTGAAGGTTCAAGTTACCAAACGTCAGTGACTTGGAGAAGATCTGAAAAGAGGACAAAATCCCTCCTGAGATGTGTGGAAACCTGGTGGCCAACTCCAAGAAACGTCTGACCTATGTGATCGCCAACAAGGGTTCCTCCACCAACTACTAAGTCATGTTTTGTGAAGGGGTCAAATACTTATTTCCCTCATTGTATATGTAAGTTGGCCCGCAAGTAGTTAAAAAAAAAAAAAAAAATTAAAATAATGAAAAAATAAACAAAACAAAAAATGAAAACATGTGATGGTTTTGTTCCTCAATAACAAGATGATAATAATTATTATGGACTGTGTGGAGTAAAGCCGATCGATCGCGGCCATGCGCAGCGCTCCGTCTGGTGGGACTTCCAGCTCTACGAATGTTGAGCAGAACGAATGCATCGAGCACAAGCGGCAGTCTTCCACAGCTGGCCTGGGACTACATGGGGCCCACGAGGAATAAAAACAGGTGAGGCGGGGAGCGGATCAGGTACAATCCGAGGACAGCATGGCCCAGATTTCACCCAGGTTGAGTTGAAGGCGCCGAATCCGCTTTATTTATTATTAATAATCCTCAACGGTGGAGAAGAAATCCCTACTGTGTGTTCTGGTGATCGGAGAGGGAAACGATCATCACACCAGAATAATAACTATCATACTGGCGGGTGACGGGTGACGGGTGACGGTCGATGGGTGACGGGTGACGGGTGACAGGTGACGGTCGATGGGTGACAGGTGACGGGTGATGGGTGACGGGTGACGGGTGACGGGTGATGGGTGACGGGTGACGGGTGACAGGTGACGGTCGATGGGTGACAGGTGACGGGTGATGGGTGACGGGTGACGGGTGATGGGTGACGGGTGACGGGTGACAGGTGACGGTCGATGGGTGACAGGTGACGGGTGACGGGTGACGGGTGACGGGTGATGGGTGACGGGTGACGGGTGATGGGTGACGGGTGACGGCCAATAAAAGGGGCGGGGACAGCGAAATGTTTGTAAAATGAGGTCTTTGATCCATTTTCACACCTTTTTATGTTATTAAAAAAATAACAAAAGAAGAATTCCAGGTGTGGATATTATTACATTGATACATTGTTTCAGCTTGGAGCCTGGAGCTTGTGGAGGTCACTGGTGTAGCAATGTAGTAGTGGTGTAATAGCAACATAGTATCTGCACAGGAGCGCTGTAGTAGCAGTGTGGTATCCATGTGGTATTGGTGTAGTAGCAGTGTAATAGTGGTGTAATATCAGTGTAGTAGTGGTGTAATAGTGGTAATAGGAGCAGTGTAGTAGCAGTGTAGTATCCATGTGGTAGCATTGTAGTAACAGTGAAGTACTGGTGTTATATCAGTGTAGTATCAATATAGTAGGGGTGTAGTAGCAGTGTAGTATTGGTGTAATATCAGTGTAGTAGTGGTGTAATAGTGGTGTAGTATCAATTTAGTAGAAGGTGTAGTAGCAGTGTAGTATCAGTGTGGTAGTGGTGTAGTATCAGTGAAGTATTGGTGTAATTTCAGTGTAGTAGTGGTGTAATAGCGGTGTAGTATCAATATAGTGGGGGTGTAGTAGCAGTGTAGTATCATCACAGGAGTGGTGTAGTATCAATGTGGCAGTGGTGTAGTATCAGTGTAGTAGTGGTGTAATATCAGTGTAGTAGTGGTGTATTATTGGTGTAGTATCATTGTAGTAGTGGTGTAATATCAATATAGTAGGGGTGTAGTTGTGGTGTAGTAGCAGTGTAATAGCAGCACAGGAGCAATGTAGTAGCAGTGTAGTATCGATGTAGTAGTGGTGTAGTATCAGTGAAGTATTGGTGTTATATCAGTGTAGTAGTGGTGTAGTATCAATATAGTAGGGGTGTAGTAGCAGTGTAGTATTGGTGTAATATCAGTGTAGTAGTGGTGTAACAGTGGTGTAATATCAATATAGTAGGGGTGTCGTAGCAGTGTAATAGCAGTGTAGTATCAGCACAAGAGCGGTGTAGTATCAATGTGGTAGCAGTGTAGTATCAGTGTAATAGTGGTGTAATATCAGTGTAGTATCAATATAGTAGGGGTATAATAGCAATGTAGTAGCAGTGTAATAGCAGTATAGTATCAGCACAGGAGCAGTGTATTATCAGTGCGGTAGCGGTGTAGTATGAGTGTAGTATTGGTGTAATATCTGTGTAGTAGTGGTGTGACAGCAGTGTAGTATCAATATAGTAGGGGTGTAATAGCAATGTAGTAGTGGTGTAGTAGCAGTGTAATAGCAGTGTAGTATCAGCACAAGAGCAGTGTGGTAGCGGTGTAGTATGAGTGTAGTATTGGTGTAGTATCAGTGTAGTAGTGGTGTGATAGCAGGTTAGTGTCAGCACAGGAGCAGTGTAGTAGCAGTGTGGTAGCGGTGTAGTATTGGTGTAGTATCAGTGTAGTAGTGGTGTGATAGCAGTGGAGTATCAATATAGTAGGGGTGTAGTGGTAGTGTAGTAGTGGTGTAATATCAGTGTAGTGGTAGTATCAGTGTAGTAGCAGTATAGTAGCGGTGTACTAGTAATGTGATTTCCAGCTTCTAGAGGGATCCCACAGGTCTGGTATACACAGAGTTGGTCCAAGCTGGAACAATGTAACTCTGTATAAACACCGGTAAATAAAATTCTTCTTAAAAGTAGATGTAAAGTCACAAAACCCTCACAGAAGCCTCCACACGGTGTTGTAGTTTTAAAAAGTTTATAAATCTGAAGCTTTCATTACAATAACCCCCTGGTGATCCCGCCATAAAGGTCCTTGTTTCAGGCACTACCTGTTATAGGGTGACAACGCTCTGTCCCCGTCTCCAAATTGTGCTTTTGCGTGGTCACCCGTTCACATGGGCTTCCAGCTGTGACTACAAGTGGTTGTTTCGACATACAAGGTTCACAGTCGTCACACGGAGCACACTAAGCGTTACCCAGGATGGGTTTACATCTAAGGACTTGTTTTACCTTCATAATGTAGAAACGTTCCTCAGCCAGTTCTCTGGGTTGTATCTGAAAGGAGCCGCTCCTACCACACTGAGATCCCAGCCATGGCCTACACATTAGACTTTGTTGTACTTAGAGCGTTCCTAATGCTCTTAGCACACCCGGCAGCATTTGCTGATGTTTTTCTTTGGTTTTTGTGGTAGACGTTCCAAACCATTTACGGTAAATCCAGTTTTCCATACGGCCTTTCATATCTGCCTTTCAGATACGGCCTCAAAATATCTCTGCATATTACTAACCGAAGAAATGTGGCCTCTCTGCCTCTAATAGTCAAGCTCCATTCACGCATGCATGACTCCAAAGTCGTGCTACTTTGGTGCAACTTTGGATGGGTGCGACTCGGATGCGACTTGTTGTCCCTCTGCGAAGTCGGAACCCGCTGTTACATGTAAAACATTCAGGTACGACTTTCATGCAACTTTTGACAGTGAAGTCTACGGCCCTCAAGTTGCGTAAAAGTCAGACCAAAGTAGTGCGTGAACTACTTTGAAGTCGCTGCTGTTTTAGGTCACACATATGTGAGTGGTTATCATTGGAAAACATAGGGTGCGGCTTGACGTGCGACTTTGGACAACAAGTGTGAATGGGGTGTCATCCTTAGACAAGTTTAATTTAGGGGGAAAACAGACACTGTAAGGCCAAAAGTTGTCCTTCACACCTATATGAGCTTGTTGGACATTCCAATCCAAAACCATGACCATTAATATGGTGTTACCCCTCCCCCCCTCCCCCCCATGGCCATTAACATGGAGTTGCCTCCCGCTCTTTGTGGCTATAACATCCCCCATTCTTCTAGGAGGGCTTTCCAAAAGATTTTTGAGGGTGCCTTTGGCAATTTGTGTCCGTTTGTGAGGTCAGGTACTGCTGTTGCATGAGAAGATCTGGGTCACCACTGCCCTTCCAATGTATCCTGTTCCGATATATATCCCAATGGCGTTCAGTAGGATTGAGGTCAGAGCCCTGTGCAGGACACCTGAGTTCCTCCACCCATCACACCTATATGAGCTTGTTGGGCATCCCATTCCAAAACCTTGGACCCCCTCCTCCCCATGGCCATTAATATGGAGTCACCTCCTGTTATTTGTGGATATATCATCCTCCACTCTTCTGAGAAGACTTCCTACAAGATTTTGGAGGGTGTCTGTGGGAATTTGTGTCCATTTGTGAGGTCAGGTACTGATGTTGGATGAGAAGATCTGGCTCACCATTGGCATTCCAATTTATCCCAAAGGTGTTCATTATGGTTGAAGTTATGGCTTTGTATAGGACATTCAAGTTCCTCAACCTATGACACCTATATAAGCTTATTGGACACCTAATTCCGAAATCCTGGCTATTATTATGATGTTGCCCCACTTTGCAGCTATACCTTCCCCCTTCGGAGTTACCTCCTGCTATTTGTGGATATATCATCCTCCACTCTTCTGAGAAGACATCCTACAAGATTTTGGAGCATGTTTGTGGGAATTTGTGCCCATTTGTGAGGTCAGGTACTGATGATGGAAAAGAAGATCTGGGTCACCATCAGCACTCCGATTCACCCCAAAGATGTTCACTGGGGTTGAGGTCAGGGTTCTGTGCAGGACACTCAAGTTCCTCCACCCAATACACCCATGTGAGCTTGCTGAGCATCCCAATCCAAAACTATGGCCATTAATATAGAGTTACCCACCCCCACGGCCAATAAAATGGAGTTGCCTCCCACTCTTTGTGGCTATAACATCCCCTACTCTTCTGGGAAGACTTCCTGCAAGATTTTGGAGGGTGCCTCTGCAAATTTGTACCCATTTGTGAGGTCAGGTACTGATATTGGATGAGAAGATCTGGTTCACCATCGGCATTCCAATTCATCCCAAAGATGCTCAGTAGGGTTGAAGTCAGGGCTCTGTACAAGACACTCCAGTTCCACGATCCATCACACCTATATTGTTGGGCATCCTAATCCCAAACCATGGCCATTAGTATGGAATTGACTTGTGGCTATAACATCTTCCACTCTTCTGGGAAGAGTTCCCGCAAGGTCTTCGAGGGTGTCTGTGGCAATGTGTACCCATTTGTGAGGTCAGGTACTGATGCTGGATGAGAAGATCTGGGTCACCATTGGTATTCCATTTGAACCCAAAGGTGTTCAGTAGGGTTGAGGTCAGGGCTCTGTACAGGACACTCCAGTTCCTCCATCCATCACACCTATATTGTTGGGCATCCCAATCCCAAACCATGGCCATTAATATAGAGTTGCTTTGTGGCTAGAACATCTTCCACTCTTCTGGGAAGAGTTCCCGCAAGATTTTGGAGAATGCCTCTGCAAATTTGTGCCCATTTGTGAGGTCAGGTACTGATATTGGATGAGAAGATCTGGTTCACCATCGTCATTCCAATTCATCCCAAAGATGCTCAGTATGGTTGAGGTCAGGGCTCTGTACAGGACACTCCAGTTCCTCGACCCATCACACCTACAGTATAGCGTTGTGGCTATAACATCTTCCACTCTTCTGGGAAGAGTTCCCGCAAGATTTTGAAGGGTGTCTGTGGCAATTTGTACCCATTTCAGTGGTCAGGTACTGATGTTGGATGAGATGATCTGGCTCACCATTGGTATTCCAATTCAATCCAAAGGTGTTCAGTAGGGTTGAGGTCATGGCTCTGTACAAGACACTGGAGTTCCTCCACCCATCATACCTACATGAGCTTGTTAGGCATCCCAATCCAAAACCATGGCCATTAATATGGCATTTACCCCCTCCCCCTTCCCTCTGAGCTGGGGGCCCTTCCCTCTGGGCCCAGGGCTCTTCCCACTGATCTCAGGGCCTTTTACTTACGTTGTGGGGCCCTTTATAAGCCCTGATTCACACTGCTGCGACTTATCATGCAACTTCCGACTCATAAAGTCACATGACAAGTCAAAACTCATTCATTTCAGTGGGTGCCGACTCTCTGCGCTACTTTTTTTTGCGATTTGAGTGCAGGTTGCAAGGAAATTGCAAGGAAGTCGCATGGTTTTTGGGGTTGCAACGGTGCAGAAGACCCCTTCTTGCCATCTTGAAGCCCCCTCCTCATTGTGGCGGAATGCCAGGGCTCAGCCGCAAGTGAGACCTTTGCGTCCACTTGTTTGCGATGCAAACAACTAACTGATCCTTGGGAAATCGCTCGATTTTTGCGCTTGTTCCTGGCACGCAAAGGCTTGAACCTAGCCGTACCCTAATAAACATCTACAGATCTTCATTTTATGGTTGCGTTGTATAGCATTGTATCATTTCTAAGGAACGGCAAGAGATCGTTGTTTGGTGAAATGCCCAAAATGTGAGGTCATACCTCGCCATGGTGGCGCGTGTCGTCTTTTATTCGTTGTAGCGCTCCTCCGAACGCCTTTTTTTTATATGCGATTTGTCAGAGATGTAAAACACCCCCTCTGGTTTACCTCCCCATCCGACTTGTTAATGCTTCTGTTTTTCAATCATTAAATATTGAAGGGCTCACATCAGCCTTTTAACATCTGCCAAGAACTCTCTGGGCTCCGCCGCTTCCCCGCGCACCTTCTGTCTGTGTTTTTGTGTTCGCTCCACCAGCTGTGCGCAGCTTTCATTCGCTGTATGGCAGGTATGTGGGTTCAGTGCCCCCCCCCTCCCCCCCTCCAGCCACGACTTTACCTTCTATCACCCTTCGAGTGGTGTGAGCCAGGGATGCCCCTTCTGTTAAAGCCGAATGTTTTATCTGCTTATGTTTTCCCTTCCCTTGTTCCTCCCTCCCGAAGGATTTCAGTTTCATGATAGACCTTATTTTTAGACCCTGTGACGTCATCACTGGGTCTATGGGCTTCTCTATGCAATGCAGGCTGGTGGGAGGGTCCTATGTCCCCCCCCCCCACCTTGTAGCAGGTCACAAGACGAGAGGCAGTGGAGAAGACTTACCCATATGAGCGAATGTACATGGTTGTGTGTCATCTCTAGGCTAGCAGTTTAGTCCAAGAAGAACATCTCAACCCTGGTTAAAGCTTGAATAAAGACGGTGCTGACCTGCTTGGAGAAAGTAGGATGACATCATTCATGTCATATCTGGGGAACTTTCCACACTTAGCCTGTAGACCTCAGATAATCAATAGGATTACTGGGTCTCCAAGTTCCTTTGATCAACTGACTAGCGTAGTGGTATTGGCCTTACTGCTTCCCGTCATACTCCATGGTTGGGAAAGAGATACGACTGTGGAAGAGGACAATGCTGCTCCCTTTCCTCCTCAAGCTCACCCCTCTGGAGACTAAAAGGACAGGCATGACCAGAGGAAGAAGGAGACAATTGGCAGGGCCAGGAGCAGGGAATTTGGCATGACTGGGCTTCTGAGGTTATACCTGGATCTCCTTGCCCATTTGTTGCCTCTGTATTGTCATGGCTGACTAATACTTGCTCATGTATGGTAACTGCCCACTACTTGCCCATGTATTGTCATGACTGCCCACTACTTACCCATGTAATGTCATGACTGCCCACTACTTGCCCATGTATTGTCATGACTGCCCACTAATTGCCCATGTATTGTCGTAACTGCCCACTACCTGCCCATGTATTGTCGTAACTGCCCACTACCTGCCCATGTATTGTCATGACTACCCACTACTTGCCCATGTATTGTCATAACTACCCACTACTTGCCCATGTATTGTCATGACTGCCCACCAATTGCCCATGTATTGTCATGACTGCCTACTACTTGCCCATAAACCCATATATTATCATGACTGCTCACTACTCAGCCATGTATTGTTATAACTGCCCACTACTTGCCCATGCATTGTCATGACTGCCCACTACTCAGCCATGTATTGTTATAACTGCCCACTACTTTCCCATGTATTGTCATAACTGCCCACTACTTGCCCATGTATTATCATGACTGTCCACTACTTGCCCATGTATTGTCATGACTGCCCACTACTTGCCCATGTATTGTCATGACTGCCCACTACTTGCCCATGCATTGTCATGACTGCCCACTACTCAGCCATGTATTGTTATAACTGCCCACTACTTGCCCATGTATTGTCATGACTGCCCACTACTTGCCCATGTATTGTCATGACTGCCCACCACTTGCTCATGTATTGTCATGACTGCCTACTACTTGCCTATATATTATCATGACTGCCCACCACTTGCCCATGTATTGTCATGACTGCCCACTACTTGCCCATGTATTGTCATGACTGCCCACTACTCAGCCATGTATTGTTTTAACTGCCCACTACTTGCCCATGTATTGTCATAACTGCCCACTACTTGCCCATGTATTGTCATGAATGCCCACTACTTGCCCATGTATTGTCATGACTGCCCACCACTTGCCCATGTATTGTCATGACTGCCCACCACTTGCCCATGTATTTTAATGACTGCCCACTACTCAGCCATGTATTGTTATAACTGCCCACTACTTGCCCATGTATGACAACTCAATATTAATGGTCATGATTTCAGAATGGGATGTCCAACAAACTCATATAGATGTGATGGGTGGAGGTAATCAAGTGTCCTACAAAAAAGCCATGAGTTAAACCTTACTGAACAGCTTTGGGATGAATTAGAATGCTGATTGTGATTCAGGTCTTCTCATCCAACAACCGTACCTGACCCCACAAATAGGCACAAATTCCCACAGACACCCTCCAAAATCTTGTGGAAAGCCTTCCCAGAAGAATAGAAAATTTTGTAGCCACAAGGAGGGGGGGGGGGGGCAACTCCATATTAATGGTCATGATTTCAGGATGGGATGTCCAACAAACTCATATAGATGTGATGGGTGGAGGAAATCAAGTGTCCTACACAAAGCCATCACTTCAACCTTACTGAACACCTTTGGGATGAATGGGAATGCTGATTGTGAACCAGGTCTTTTCATCCAACATCAATACCTGACTTCACAAATGGGCACAAATTCCCACAGACACCCTCCAAAATCTTGTGGAAAGCCTTCCCAGAAGAGTGAAGGATGTTATAGCCGCAAAAGATGGCAATTGCCTATTAATTCCCACAGACACCCTCCAAAATCCTGTGGAAAGCCTTCCCAGAAGAGTAGAAAATTTTGTAGCCACAAGGAGGGAGGGACAACTCCATATTAATGGTCATGATTTCAGAATGGAATGTCCAACAACCTCATATAGGTGTGATGGGTGGAGGAAATCAAGTGTCCTACACAAAGCCATGAGTTCAACCTTACTGAACACCTTTGGGATGAATTAGAATGCTAATTGTGATCCAGGTCTTCTCATCCAACAACCGTACCTGACCCCACAAATAGGCACAAATTCCCACAGACACCCTCCAAAATCTTGTGGAAAGCCTTCCCAGAAGAGTGGAGGATTTTTTAGCCACAAGGAGGAGGGGCAACTCCATATTAATGGCCATGATTTCATAATGGAATGTCCAACAACCTCATATAGGTGTGATGGGTGGAGGAAATCAAGTGTCCTACACAAAGCCACAAGTTCAAACTTACTAAACACCTTTGGGATAAATTGGAATGCTGATTGTGAACCAGGTCTTTTCATACAACATCAGTACCTGACCCCACAAATAGGCACAAATTCCCACAGACACCCTCCAAAATCTTGTGGAAAGCCTTCCCAGAAGAGTAGAAAATTTTGTAGCCACAAGGCCATATTAACGGTCATGATTTCAGAATGGGATGTCCAACAAACTCGTAAAGGTGTGATGGGTGGAGGAAATCAAGTGTCCTACACAAAGCCATGACTTCAACTTTACTGAACTGAACTGAACTTTGCTTTGTGTAGGACACCTTTAGGATGAATTAGAATGCTGATTGTGAACCAGGTCTTTTCATCCAACATCAGTACCTGATCTCACAAATAGGCACAAATTCCCACAGACACCCTCTAAAATCTTGTGGAAAGCCTTCCCAGAAGAGTGGAGGATGTTGTAACCACAAAAGAGGGTAAATGCCTATTAATACCCATAGTTTTCTAATAGAATGCCCAACAAACTTATTTGGGTGTGATGGTCGGGTGTTCACCAACTCTTACAATATGATGTGTCCTCCTTACCTCGAAAGTCCCTCACCGTCATAACAAGCTGTGTCGGTACGAGGGTGTTTATTATGGGCTCCATATTGCGCTGTACAATGTTAGATGTAGAGCTACAAGGGATAAAAGCTAAATAAAGAGATTGATTGTTTACACTGTTGTAGAGTGATGACATTGCTGGAAAACATGGTTTGATCTACGCTTGGTGGAGTCAGATGTAAGACAGAAAAGGCCATTGTACATCACAAGAACGTACTTCATCTTGATGTCCCAAGAATGTGGTATAAGGCCGGGCAGGATAAATAAAAGTTAGCAAATATTTTGCGCTTGGTACAGAAAAGTTACATATTTATTTTCAAACTGACTGAAGGAATCCCAGAGCCATCTGGACCGACTTATCCAGGGGTCCCTCTCGATCGAGTGAAAGAGCCTACACAGCTGGCAGCCAACTGAAAGAGTGCTGCCTCACGATGCACATATATCATATGTATATATGGAGAGAACACCGAATGAAAGATGGATTTTTTCCATCGGAGAGAGTTTAAGGGAAACAGGTGTTTGGAAGTAAAAAGTCTTCCCTCTCCTCTGGAGCTTGAGGTCTGTTTTAATAAAGTTTTTAACATGCAAGACCTGAGAATGAATGTAACTCACAGATTGTGCCGAAATCTGCAGAATGACTCTAGGGCAAAGGGGGGGGGGGGGGGCCCAACCTGGAGGAACCATGACCTGAATCTTACAAGGGAGATACAGATGCCTCAAGAATGAAACGACGAGCCAAGAGAGTCAACCTCAGATCACCATCTGCCCGTTCAATAATAATTACTAAGTCATGGGCTAAGGACTATATCAAATAGTATGGTTTTATTAAATGGAACACCTAATGAAGCACAATGACCTTCAAAGCTGAACTACTAAAACTTAATGACAATTACTAAGCAGAAATAAGTCAAGGGCTAAGGACTATATCAATGGAATGGTTTTATTGAACTTGAACACCTATGAAGCACAAGGTCCTTTAAAGCTGAACCCAGGGGCATAACTAGAAATAGCAGGGCCCCATAGCAAAATGTTGTATGGGGCCCCTGCAAAACAGCCCCCCCCACAGCTGCCCTAGTGTCAATGCAGCGTGACCTGTGCCACATACAGCGTGACCTGTGCCCAATGCAGCGTGACCTGTGCCCAATACAGCGTGACCTGTGCCCCATACAGTGTGACCTGTGCCCAATACAGCGTGACCTGTGTCCAATACAGCATGACCTGTGCCCCATACAGCGTGACCTGTGCCCCATACAGCGTGACCTGTGCCCAATACAGCGTGACCTGTGCCCAATACAGCGTGACCTGTGTCCAATACAGCGTGACCTGTGCCCCATACAGCGTGACCTGTGTCCAATACAGCGTGACCTGTGCCCAATACAGCGTGACCTGTGCCCCATACAGCGTGACCTGTGCCCCATACAGCGTGACCTGTGCCCCATACAGCGTGACCTGTGCCCCATACAGCGTGACCTGTGCCCAATACAGCGTGACCTGTGCCCAATACAGCGTGACCTGTGCCCCATACAGCGTGACCTGTGCCCCATACAGCGTGACCTGTGCCCAATACAGCGTGACCTGTGCCCAATACAGCGTGACCTGTGTCCAATACAGCATGACCTGTGCCCCATACAGCGTGACCTGTGCCCCATACAGCATGACCTGTGCCCCATACAGCGTGACCTGTGCCCCATACAGCGTGACCTGTGCCCAATACAGCGTGACCTGTGCCCAATACAGCGTGACCTGTGTCCAATACAGCGTGACCTGTGCCCCATACAGCGTGACCTGTGCCCAATACAGCGTGACCTGTGCCCAATACAGCGTGACCTGTGTCCAATACAGCGTGACCTGTGCCCAATACAGCGTGACCTGTGTCCAATACAGCGTGACCTGTGCCCCATACAGCGTGACCTGTGCCCAATACAGCCTGGTCTGCCTGTGCCCAATACAGCCCCACCTATGCAGAGGTAGGGACAAGCCACCCGGATCAGCAGAGAGCGCTGTAATAGCTTTCATTTGAATTTCCTGTCTTCCCGGGGCTCATCGTCACATAGCCCCACCTCTTGGCCCGACGCCTTTGATGATGTCACATGTCCCGCATTGGATCGGCGTTCTGTCTATCAAAGGCACCGGGCCAAAAGGTGGAGCTATGTGACGTGAGCCCCGGGAACACTGGAAGTTCTAATGAAAGCTCTTACATCGGGCAATTCAGCTCTCTGCTGATACGGACAGCTCGCCTCTTCCTTTCCTCTCTCTTCCCCTGGCTGGGAGAGACTGTGCCGGCGGTGCTCTTATCCTCACCGGGCCCCACTCGGCTGCGGGCCCCATAGCGCCCGCATGGGTCGCTATGGTGGTAGTTACGCCCCTGGCTGAACCTAATAAGTACTAAGCAGGAATAAGTCCAGGGTTAAGGATTATATCAATGGAATGGTTTTTATCGAACAGGAACACCCACAAAGCACGATGTCCTTTAAAGCTGAATTCTCAAAACCTAATATGGAATGGTTTTAATAAACTAGAGCACCTAATGAAGAACCAGGTCCTTTAAAGATGAACTTCAGAAACGTCATATTAATAAGCAGGAATAAGTCAGGGGCTGAGGACTATATCCATGGAATGATTTTTATTTTTTCAACTGGAACACCTATGAAGCATGGTGTCCTTTAAAGCTGAGCTCCAAAAACCTATTAATTCCTGAAACATATGCGATTCTGCAGGAGAATACTAGAATATATAATGTTGCTGATTTGTCCTCTACACCTCCCCGGTCCCCTTCTCATGTACAGACCTGGAATATGCTCTCAGCCCTTGCCTACCCCCCCCCCCCCCCCCATGATAACATTATCTTCTTATCTCATATTAGAAATTCCCAGGACAGCTTCTATTACCCAGTGCTGATCCTGATTGCATTTGGTCTCTGAAAGCCACATTGTATCTAAACAGGCTCCACAAAGTGCTTTGTAACATCTTTAGCTGACGTCCAGGTACTTCCCTTCGCTTTAAATCAATTGCGATCTTTTTTTTTTTTTTTCTTCTCATTCACTCGACCTGTCTGCTTTTTTTAATGCTGACAAAATAAAGGAAGAGAGAATTCCAAACATATCTAAAGCCTGAGCCGTTGGCCGCTCCTTCCTCTCACGTCAAGCCCTAATCCCTCCCGAAAAACGGACTGGTCCGGAGGGGATTGTCCCCGCTAGTTCCTTGGCTTGTCATTCCATCCCCTCCTCTCTTATAAGAAAAAAGGGGGCTTTGATTTCTCTTTGATTCCGGGTGCCAGCCTGGAGGTGATTGATTGACTCCTGGCGGGATATTAATAAGTTTCGCTTTTTTTTTTTCCGCGTTCCGCCCAGCTGGAAGGCCGCGTGCATCTGAAACGTAGAGTTGGGGATTAGGGATGGTGTTGGATTTGTGTCTCTGGGAAAAGAGTAGGTGGGGGGATGTTCAAATCCAGCCATTCTGCTTAGGCTGCAGATTTATGGGGTGACATATTGATAAGAGAACTCATACAATGGCTTTAAGATACTTTGTATGCTATCACTATGGTGGGCCTGGTAGATAGACTTACCGTCGCTGGCTCCAAATCCCTTCCCGAAAAAGAAGAACAATGTGATCGCCTGATGTATGAAAACACCTTAAAAAGAAATACTTCTGGAGACTAAAGAAAAAGTTACTTTTCAGGATAATCGTCCAAATTCTATATACTGTATATACTCGAGTATAAGCCGACCCGAATATAAGCCGAGGCACCTAATTTTACCACAAAAAAAACTGGTAAAACTTATTGATTCGAGTATAAGCCTAGGGTGAGAAATGCAGCAGCTACTGTAAGTGGAAAAGAGGGTCAACAATGCCCATTTACAGCCTCACTGTGCCCATTTACAGCTATAGGTCCCCCAAACTTCAAACTCGGTAGTTAAGGGTTCCTAGATGCCCCCCTAGCTGCAGCCAAAATTTGGGGTCTCTGGACCCAAAGGGTCCCGAAATGACATTGCTGCAGATGGACACAGTTGACCGACTTTGGGGCCACTTGGTGCTAGGAACCCCAAATTTGGTGTGCAAACCCAGTGGAACTAGAACTACAACATATCTAAAGCTGGGGTTCATAGCACTAAGTGGCACCGAGATACGGGGGCCCCAAATTCAGTTTGAAAAATGTCATTCTCTGCTGCAGAAAAGTGCTTGACATTTTCTGAACCGAGTTTGGGGCCCCGTATCTTGGGGCCACTTGGTGCTAGAAACCCCAGCTTTGGATATGTTGTAGTACTAGTTCCACTAGGTTAGCATGCCAAATTTGGGGTTCCTAGCACCAAGTGGCCCTCAAGATATGGTGCCCCAAAGTTGGTCAACTGTGTCCATCTGCAGCAATGTCATTTCGGGACCCTTTGGGTCCAGAGACCCCAGATTTTGGCTGCAGCTAGGGGGGCATCTAGAAACCCTTAACTACCGAGTTTGAAGTTCAGGGGACCTATGGCTGCAAATGGGCACAGTGAGGCATGCAAGCTGGCATTGTTGACCTTCTTTTTTACGGGGCCCCAAAGTCGGTTCGGAAAAGGTCAAGCACTTTTCTGCAGCAGAGAATGACATTTTCTGAACCGACTTTGGAGCCCCGTATCTCGGGGCCACTTAGTTCTAGGAACCCTATCTTTAGATATGGTATAGTGCTAGTTCCACTAGGTCCGCATGCCAAATTTGGGGTTCCTAGCACCAAGTGGCCCTCAAGATATGGCGCCCCAAAGTCGGTCAACTGTGTCCATCTGCAGCAATGTCATTTCAGGACCCTTTGGGTCCAGAGACCCCAGATTTAGGCTGCAGCTAGGGGGCATCTAGGAACCCTTAACTACCGAGTTTGAGGTTCAGGGGACCTATGGCTGCAAATTGGCACAGTCGGGCTGCAAATGGGCATTGTTGAACCTCTTTTTTTTACGGGGCCCCAAAGTCGGTTCAGAAAATGTCAAGCACTTTTCTGCAGCAGAGAATGACATTTTCCAAAGCAAATTTGGGGCTCCATATCTCGGGGCCGCTTAGTGTTAGGAACCCCAGCTTTGGATATGTTGTAGTGCTAGTTCGACTAGGTTTGCACACCAATGTTGAGGGTTCCTAGTTCCCCAAGATACGGGGCCCCAAACTCAGTTCGGAAAGTGTCATTCTCTGCTGCAGAAAACTCGAGTGCTTATACTCGAGTGCTTGACTCGAGTATAAGCCGAGAGGGGCATTTTCAGCACAAGAAAATGTGCTGAAAAACTCGGCTTATACTCCAGTATATACGGTACTTCTGGAGACTAAAGAAAAAGTTACTTCTCAGGATAATCCTCCAAATTCTATATAAATGCAGCTCCAGGTGGTCTTCCGGCTCACCTTCACCGACCATGTGTGCTGACTTAATACATAGTTACATAGTAGGTGAGGTCGAAAAAAAGACACAAGTCCATCAAGTCCAACCTATGTGTGTGATTATATGTCAGTATTACATTGTATATCCCTGTATGTTGGGGTCCATCCTTTTCGAAATTCAAATAGAAAAAAGCCGCACAACCACCATGTCTTTTTTTTTTTTCTCTTTGTAGCAAGGTCCCAGGCCTCCTTCGGTCTAGTGAGAACCTCCAGGGCCAGAGATAGCTGATATCCTTCTGTAGGTGGTTGGTTGTGTAAGGCATGGTGGGTGCAGAGTAGTTAAAATTATTGGGCGCCAGACACTTCTTCTTGAATGCAAAATAAAGTTTATTTCTCTTTTTTTTTTTTGTGGGGAGAGAGGGTTAGGGCCAGGACACCCTTAGGTAGTTGCAAGAATAATTGACAGACTCCGAGACTTCAACAGGAGGACAGCCAAAAGGCCTCCAGCAAAGACGCCACATCTGCATGTGTAGGAATGCTGTCTTCTATGGCAACAGTCTTTAACAGTTACTAACACAAAGCGTAACAGTTCTTTCCAGGGCTTTTAATCTCAGAAAATAGGTGCAGGAGCTCAACCACACCGTGTCTGCATCTGCCATGCACCCCGGGCACCTGCATCTCCCTTGTTCCCATTCTGCACCCAGTGGGAGCTGCTCAGGAGATAAGATCTGTGGGAGCCATTGGGAGACAAGCCATCACTGGTAAACACAGAAGCCGGACTAATGTGTTACCAAGTGATAGTGGTGAGCAGAGAGCAGAGAGCCTGAGCCAGAGGTGGTGGAACTGAGTTCCACCAAGTTCCAGCTGAAAAAAAGTCTGGTGCTTTCACTATCACTTCAATTGCTCCTTGTAGTTCTTCAGCCCACTGAGCTCCTGGTCTCTCTCACTAGACTAGATGATTCACTGGCACTGAAGCCCTTGAGCTCCTCCAATCTTCACGGTGGTATCTTCCTCAAGCGTCACCCCCCACCTCTCTGCTGGGTCCCTAGCTTGGCACTCTAGATACCTCTCAAGCTTCACCCCCCGCTGGCCTCCTCGGTCCCTGGCTTGACACACAAGGCTGCTCTGCAAGCAGCACCTCCGCTGGTTGGGTCCCTGGCTTAATACCCAATCTTCACGGTGGTATCTTCCTCAAGCGTCACCCCCACCTCTCTGCTGGGTCCCTAGCTTGGCACTCTAGATACCTCTCAAGCTTCACCCCCCCGCTGGCCTGCTCGGTCCCTGGCTTGACACACACGGCTGCTGTGCAAGCAGCACCTCCGCTGGTTGGGTCCCTGGCTTAATACCCAATCTTCACGGTGGTATCTTCCTCAAGCGTCATCCCGCACCTCTCTGCTGGGTC
The DNA here is from genome assembly GCA_037952925.1 of Lithobates clamitans. Taxonomy (NCBI): domain Eukaryota; kingdom Metazoa; phylum Chordata; class Amphibia; order Anura; family Ranidae; genus Lithobates; species Lithobates clamitans. The sequence goes on along the minus strand of JBBGZY010001360.1, from coordinate 906,835 downwards.
CCTAGCTTGGCACTCTAGGTATCTCTCAAGCTTCACCCCCCCCCACTGGCCTGCTCAGTCCCTGGCTTGACACACAAGGCTGCTCTGCAAGCAGCACCTCCGTTGGTTGGGTCCCTGGCTTGATACCCAATCTTCACGGTAGTATCTTCCTCAAGCGTCACCCACACCTCTCTGCTGGGTCCCTAGCTTGGCACTCTAGATACCTCTCAAGCTTCACCCCCCCCCCCCCCCCCGCTGGCCTGCTCGGTCCCTGGCTTGACACACAAGGCTGCTCTACAAGCAGCACCTCCGCTGGTTGGGTCCCTGGCTTGATACCCACTGAAGTTTCCCGATTCTTCACCGTCCCCGGTTGGTGAGAATGCTGCTCCGGTACTTGCTTCAGTTACTCGCTGTGGTCCTGGTATTTAGGCGGATAAACCCTTACTGGCGACAGCTTCCCCTCTACCTCCGACTATGACAGGTTTTCCTGCCGGCAGAACCGACACTTCTTGGTTGGACTGCAAGCCACAGTCCCAACCCTGGTCTCTTGCTTCTGGATAGGCCCTCAGATAGCCTAGCAGCCAGATGCGCCCGGGATAGGCCCCATCTCCAGGCTAGCAGCCCAGGCTATACAACGCACGTCCATCTAGACAGCCATCCAGGTGGCACAGAACATAGATCACCTGGCCTCACCCGAATATATAGGCTCCCCAGCAGGCCAAGGGATCCAAAAAAAACCCTGCCCGTTGGCCGAGACATTCCATATACCCATAACCTGACCCTGCGTTGCCCTTCTCATACCTACTACCACCAAGTACCCGGCCACCTAGCGGTAGAAGAGAAAAGTGCAACAAGGCCAAACTTGGGGAGAATCCATAGATCTCTATCAATCAACCAGGATAACTACTCCTGGAAAGTAAATTTGTGAGGAGCAACCCTGCCATAAACTCCAGGGTGCCGCATCTCCTTTTATCAAGACACTTGGAGGAGTTCACAACGTGAAGAAGACCAAGCTCATTGCCTTCCACCAGACCCTGCTCCTTCTCCATGACAGGTTTCACCCTAGCCGAGGCTTGATCATATTCATCAAATTACCAGGTAAGAAAATGTTCCTCAGGCTACTCTTGAGCACAGTTGTTTATTAATTTGATATGGGTAGAGTAACCCATAAAGGAATAAAAACTCAAAATGTCATATACTTTATGCCAACAGGGATAAACTGCGACCAAAATTCAAATACCATGTATGGTCTGCAGAGGAACATCTCCGGGCATAAGGTGAATTTTGCAGCGAAAGCTTTTTTTTTCTAAGATTTTTTTTTTAAAGCTGTAATTTGCCTATAATCATGCTCCATTGGCATTTTGGCTATGGCACCATCATATCGTTGACCTTTCCGGCAAACAAGCGGGGCGACAATTGTGTACAAAGAGAAGGAAGGAATAAAACCTCCTTCTTTTAGCAGGAACTGTATAAAGACATAACACGTTATGGCTCGGAGCCTAGGAAATGTTGTAGCCAAGCATGAATTAGCAGGCGAGCCTGGGATGGAGGAGTGCACTCCAGCATGCGCTGCGTACAGATCCCCGGCCTCCTGAGCACCGCCGAGCTTTCATTGCCCCCACTCGGGGGGCTTTTGTTCCCCGGTACAGTCCTCTGCTCCTTGGCACAGGCTGAGGGGGCTAATGCATTCCCCTATGAATGGGACAGATTCCTCCTCTCCAAAGCTTTTCCATTACAGCATGAGACCGCCACCTCCTCCCCTTTTTTTTTTTTTTTACGTGGCCACAGATCTAAGTGCTCTTATGTAGCTGCTGCCTTATTATATTTTATATGTCCTCCAGACTTTTTGTGTTCCATAAAATAAAAAATAAAAAAATAATAATAACAAAAGCAGATGGACTGGAGAACGATGAGAACGGGAAAAAAGCTCCTGAGATGCAGTTATTAAGAATCACATTCAGCATTAATTTTATTGGGAACTTAGGAATTTGCACTTAGGAATCCAAATGGCTCATTGTAGAGAAGTGATAAATTACAGCATAAGGCTGGCTATACATGGCATGACTTTCATCTGAGTCCTGGGAATTAGACCAAAATGCCTACTGTGGGTGGCCCTGCCAACACCCACCGCCTTAACAAGCTTCGACTGAGAAGTAGATTGGCAGAAAAAAAAAAGTCACCACTGACTGCAGCCAATCACGGGTGTCGGCTGTCAGAATACAATAGCCAGCAGGGAAGATTCCTCCATCCACGCTGTGTAACATCCATGGTGGAATCTATGGACTTCCATCAATGGTGGAATCTATGGACTTCCATCGATGGTGGAACCTATGGACTTCCATCAATGGTGGAATCTATGGACTTCCATCCATGGTGGAATCTATGGACTTCCATCCATGGTGGAATCTATGGACTTCCATCCATGGTGGAACCTATGGACTTCCATCCATGGTGGAATCTATGGATTTCCATCCATGGTGGAACCTGTGGACTTCCATCCATGGTGGAACCTACCTCCTGTGGACAGATTCTCCCACCTGAGCTGTGGATCTCTGCAGCTCCTCCAGAGTTACCATGGACCTCTTGGCTCTTCTCTGATGAATGCTCTCCTTGCCCGGCCGGTCAGTTTAGGTGGACGAACATGTCTTGGTAGGTTTGCAGTTGGGCCATACTCTTTCCATTTTCCGATGATGGATTGAACAGAGCTCCGTGAGATGTTCAAAGCTTGGGAGATTTTTTTATAACCTAACCCTGCTTTATACTTCTCCACAACTTTATCCCTGACCTGTCTGGTGTGTTCCTTGGTTTTCATGATGCTGTTTGTTCACGAAGGTTCTCTAACAATCCTCTGAGGGCTTCACAGAACGAACTGAGAGTAAATGACACACAGGTGGACTCTGTTTACTAATTAGGTGACTTCTGAAGGCAATTGGTTCCTCTAGATTTTAGTTATCAGAGTAAAGGGGACTGAATACAAATTGCACATATTAATTTGTATCATTTATCATTTTCCTTCCACTTCACAATTATGTGACACTTTGTGTTGGTCTATCACATAAAATCCCAATAAAATACATTTACGTTTTTGGTTGCAACATGACAAGATGTGGGAAATTTCAAGGGGTATGAATACTTTTTCAAGGCACTGTAAAGTCTATACAGAGTATCCCATTAGTAACATTTAGCAAAAGTAGCGCCGCTACGTTCAGCTAACAACGGAATATCGGGTTTGACATGTTGACCGTCGTTCTACTTTAAAAAAAAAAACAAAACTTTATTTCTGCCGTAAAATATGTGCAGACATATAAATTACTTTCAGGCGAGATAAATTTTATTAACTACACAGAGGAGGGAAGTGCCGCCCTTTGACAGAATTCGTTGGTAAAATGCGGCCGCTGAGTTTAATTATTCAGAAAAAGTCTTTCATTTATTTTTAGAGTCACCTCCTCCTGCTGGCGTGGCGAGGCCACTCGCTCTTCTTCTGACGGAGTCCCGGAGCGGGGAAAAAAAAAAACGGCCGTTCTAAACACTCGTCGCTGTAAACAGAACCGGGGAGACTAATTTGCTGGGCTTGCTGCTTTTCCAGCACCATCGCGGCAACCTTCGGAGACCGCATGAAAATGTAGGTGTGCGTGTTCTTCTAAAAAAAAATGAAGATCAGCAGAATCTGAAAACACTTTGTTTTGTTCATTTGTGTTTTTAGCTTTAATAAAGGGGGAAAAAAGTCACATAATGAGCAGCTGGTGGACCTCTGGGCAGGCAATCGTTTCACCTTTCGGGAGAAAGTAAAAAAAGTGAGACAACGCTCTATTTTCGAGATGGGGGTCACGTCTGCTAAATAGCACAAGACCGATTCTAATTTTATCATTAATGTACGAAGAGTAGAATAGTCTGGATGGAATGTGAAATTAAAGCTGAACTCCAGCCAGGTGGAACGGGATCTTATTAGGAGTGTACTAGCGTACTCTCACTTTATTAGGAAGGATTATCCCTGATGACCAAGCTGCCCAAGGACCCCGTTGCTGGTGACCAGGCTAACAGAATGAGTCTTGCTGGTAGTCATCACTTCTGGTGACCGGGCAAACCCAGGACCCACTGCTGACCCAATGTTGCCTGGATCCAGTACGGAAGGGCTGGCTGTTCCCCCTATGGACCCAGGCTCCACTAAGTCAGCAGCAGGGCCTGGCTTCGCCTGGGAAACAGGATGAGTCTGATTGGTCCAGGGTGCCATCAATCAGTCAAGGCCACCCAAGGTCCCCCTGCTGGTGACCAAGCTAACCATGATGACTCTTGCTGATGGTCATCACTGCTGGTGACCGGGCAAACCCAGGACCCACTGCTGACCCAATGGTGCCTGGATCCAGTACGGAAGGGCTGGCTGTTCCCCCTATGGACCCAGGCTCCACTAAGTCAGCAGCAGGGCCTGGCTTTGCCTGGGAACCAGGATGAGTCTGATTGGTCCAGGGTGCCATCAGTCAGCCCAGGCCACCCAAGGTCCCGCTGCTGGTGACCAAGCTAACCATGATGACTCTTGCTGGTGGTCATCACTGCTGGTGACCGGGCAAACCCAGGACCCACTGCTGACCCAATGGTGCCTGGGTCCAGTACGGGAGGGCTGGCTGTTCCCCCTATGGACCCAGGCTCCACTAAGTCAGCAGCAGGGCCTGGCTTTGCCTGGGAACCAGGATGAGTCTGATTGGTCCAGGGTGCCATCAGTCAGCCCAGGCCACCCAAGGTCCCACTGCTGGTGACCAAGCTAACCATGATGACTCTTGCTGGTGGTCATCACTGCTGGTGACCGGGCAAACCCAGGACCCACTGCTGACCCAATGGTGCCTGGGTCCAGTACGGGAGGGCTGGCTGTTCCCCCTATGGACCCAGGCTCCACTAAGTCAGCAGCAGGGCCTGGCTTTGCCTGGGAACCAGAATGAGTCTGATTGGTCCAGGGTGCCATCAGTCAGCCCAGGCCACCCAAGGTCCCGCTGCTGGTGACCAAGCTAACCACGATGAGTCTTGTTGGTGGTCATCACTGCTGGTGACCAGGCAAACCACAGGCCCCACGGCTGACCCAATGGTGCCTGGGTCCAGTACGGGAGGGCTGGCTGTTGCCCCCTTGGACCCAGGCCCCACTAAGTCAGCAGCAGGGCCTGCGTTTGCTTGGAAACTAGGATGAGTCTGATTGGTCCAGGGTGCTATCCATCAGACTAGGCCAACCAAGGCCCTGCTGCTGGTGACCAGGCTAACCAGGATGAGTCCTGCTGGTGGTAAAGGGACCATTTACACTGGTGGTCAGTAGGAGAAGCCCCTCTTTTTAGAGCAAGACCTGGGTTCACCTGGAAACCAGGATGAGTCCGGTTGGTCCAGGGTGCCATCTATCAGACTAGACCACCCAAGGCCCCCACTACTGGTGACTGGGCTAACATGAATGAGTCCTGCTATTGGTCCCTGCTGCTGATGATCGGGTGAACCCAGGCCCCACTGCTGATCCAGAGGGGCCCGGGTCCAGTACAGAAGGGCTGGCTGTTCCCCCTTGGGTACCAGACCCAACTAAGTCAGCAGCAGGGCCTGGGTTTGCTTGGAAACTAGGATGAGTCTGATTGGTCCAGGGTGCTATCCACCATACCAGGCCAACCAAGGCCCCAATGCTGGTGACTAGGCTAACCAGGATGAGTCCTGCTGGTGGTAAACGGCCCATTTACACTGGTGGACATGGTCAATAGGAGAAGGCCCTCTTTTTATTAGTGGTCAATAGGAACAATGCTTCATACAAAATTGATCGTGCAAAAGAATTCCCCCAAAGCCATAGCTAAAAAAGATTTTCGGTGTCAGTGGGAACTTATCTGAGAGCCAGAAATTGCTCTTCGCTCAAAGAACCCCTAGAAACCTCTGGAGGAAGGAACCCTGGCTGAAAAAGGCTGGTTGACATCCACTTTAGTTCAAATGCATGGCAGCCTGTGGCCCTCTTTGTAGACCGCGTCCAACACAGGTATACTTGTATCTCCCGCTGCTTGGGTCGCAGCCCTAATCCTTCCCGTTCCCATCTGGAAATAGCCATGTGGTTTGAATGAGAGTAGCCTGTGCAGCCGGGTCTGGATGTTTCAGTTGTTGGGGAATAGGGGAGGGATAGTCCAGAGGGAGGACGGGGGTGACAAATCCTGGAACAAAGAGTGAGGCATTTTATTTATGAGCATCTTATTACAAGCCCTGTTTTGAATTTCTTTTTAAGACAGTCGTGTCTGGAAGAGTAAAATATGAGGGGAACGTTGCCAGAAAGCAGTGATGCGGATTTCACATCCTCTGACACAGAATAAAAGGGGCCTTGTGCTCGAGCTGATACTCGGTACGCTTTAACCTCCTCTTTATAACGTTTTAACCTCCTCTTTGTAACAAGTATCCCTTAAAGTGGAGGCATCATTCTTACCCCTGGACCGCAGTGACGGCTTGCAATTATTGCAGGGCAGGAGACAGGCTTGGACTTTCGAGATGGGCAGATAGTTTTTTATTTCTGGAGCTCCTTTGTCCGGGATCCGTGCTAAAACAAAGCTCCAACTTTGCTTCCCTTTAAAGAACGGATATTCTATCATTAACTTGACTCCCGAAATAGTCTGAAGTCTTAGTATTGAGGTCAGTTGAAGTTCTTTACAGTACATATGAAAGCCATGTAACAAAAAGCCGCGCTTTCCTAAATCTGCTGAAGTGCCGCCAAAGGCGCCCTACACCACCACCCCTAAGGGAACATGCGCTCAAACTGTCGCTTGCTGCAGTTTGTGTAATCCCTTGGCTGAACCATTGCAGCATTTACACTGTAACATAAAATATATGAGGGCTCTTTGATACACTTTTTAAAAACAGTTTTTCAGTATGAAAAATCTGGAGACACCCCAGTCTAAAGTGTAAAAAAAATTAACCTGAGCTCGGGACAATGCACATAACCGCCTTGATGAAATGAACTTCACATCAGAAGCCCCTCTTCACATCAGAGCTCCTCCCCTTCACATTAGATCAGGAGGTCTCAAACTGGCGGCCCTCCAGCTGTTGCGGAACTACAAGTCCCATCATGCCTCTGCCCGTGGGGGTCAATATTGTAACTGTCGGCCTTACAATGCCTCATGGGAATTTTAGTTCCTCAACAGCTGGAGGGCCGCCAGTTTGAGACCCCTGCATTAGAGGTTCCCTCATCATATCATAGGTCTCCCCGATCACAACAGAGGTTCATCCATCACATCAGAGGTCCTCCGATTACATCAGAGTTCCACTTATCAAACCAGAGGTCCTCTCATGACACCAGAGGTCCACCCATCACATCAGAGGTCCCTCCTTCACATCAGAGGTCCTCCCATCACATCAGAGTTTCTTTCATTACACCATGAGGTCCCCTCATCAAATCATATGTCTCCCTTCACATCAGAGGTCCACCCATCACATCAGAGGTCCCTCCATCACATCAGAGGTCCTCCTATCACATCAGAATTCCTTTCATTACATCAGAGGTCTCCCTATCACATCACAGGTCTCCTCATCACATCAGAGCTCTCCCCATTACATCAGAGGTCCTCCCATCACTTGATAGGTCCCGTCATCACCTCAGAGGTCCCCCCATCACATCAGAGGTCCTTCTATCACATCAGAGTTTCTCTCATTACATCATGAGGTCCCCTCATCAAATTATATGTCCCCCATCACATCAGAGGTCTCCCCATCATATCAGAAGTCTCCTCATCACATCAGAGGTCCTCACATCACATCAGAGATCCTTCATCACATCAAAGGTCCTCCCATCACATCAGAGTTCCTCTCATCACATCAGAGGTCCCCTCATCACATCAGAGGTCCCCTCATCACATCAGAAGTCCCCCCATCACATCAGAGGTGCTCCCATGACAACAATGGTTCCCCATCACCTCAGAGGTCCCCCTATCACATCAGAGGTTCTCCTATCACATCAGAGTTTCTCGCATTGCATCAGAGGTCTCCCCATTACATCAGAGGTCCTCCCATCACTTGAGAGGTCCCATCATCACCTCAGAGGTCCCCCATCACCTCAGAGGTCCCCCCCATCACACCAACTATCCCCCATCACCTCAGAGGTCCCCCATCACACCAATGGTCTCCCATCACATCAGATGTCCCCCATCACATCAGAGGTCCACCCATCACACCAGAGGTCCTCCCATCACATCAGAGGTCTCCCTATCACATCAGAGATCTCCCCATTACATCAGAAGTCATCCCATTACATCAGAGGTCCTCCCATCACATCAGAGGTCCCCTCATCACACCAAAGGTCCCCCATCACATCAGAGGTTCCCCATCACATCAGAGGTCCCATCATCACATCAGAGGTCCACCCATCACATCTGAGGTCCCCTCATCAAATCATATGTCCTCCATCACATCAGAGGTCCACCCATCACATCAGAGGTCCTCTCATCACATCAGAGGTCCACCCATCACATCAGAGGTCTCCTCATCACATCAGATGTCCCCTATCACATCCGAGGTCCACCCATCATATCAGAGTTCCTCTTATCACATCAGAGCCCCCCTCATCACATCAGAGGCCCTCCCATCACACAAGATGCCCCTTCATCATGTCAGAGGTCATCTCATCCCAACAGAAGCCCCCTTCATATCAGAGGTTCCCCCATCACATCAGAGGTTCCCCATCACCTCAGAGGTCCCCCATCACACCAATGGTCCCCCATCACATCAGATGTCCCCCATCACACCAATGGTCCCCCATCACATCAGATGTCCCCCATCACACCAGCGGTCCTCCCATCACATCAGAGGTCTCCCTATCACATCAGAGATCTCCTCATTACATCAGAGGTCGTCCCATTACATCAGAGGTCCTCCCATCATATCAGAGGTCCCCTCATAACACCAAAGGTCCCCCATCACATCAGAGGTCCTCCATCACATCAGAGGTCCCTTCATCACATCAGAGGTCCCTTCATCACATCAGAGGTCCACCCATAACATCAGAGGTCTCCCCATCATATCAGAAGTCTCCTCATCACATCAGAGGTCCTCCCATCACATCAGAGGTCCTCCATCACATCAAAGGTCCTCCCATCACATCAGAGTTCCTCTCATCACATCAGAGATCTCCTCATCACATCAGAGGTCCCCTCATCACATCAGAGGTCCCCTAATCACATCAGAGGTCTACCCATCACATCAGAGGTCCTCTCATCACATCACAGGTCCCCCCATCACATCAGAGGTTCCCCCATCACATCAGAGGTCCACTCATCACATCAAAGCCCCCCTATCACATCACATCAGAGGTCCCCTCATCACATCAGATGCCCCCTATCACATCAGAGGTCCCTCCATCACATCAGAGGTCCCCTCATCACATCAGATGTCCCCCATCACATCAGAGGTCCACCTATCACATCAGAGGTCCACCCATCACATCAGAGTTTCTCTTATCACATCAGAGGTCCACCCATCACATCAGAGTTTCTCTTATCACATCAGAGGTCCACCCATCACATCAGAGGTCCATCCATCACGTAAGAAGTCATCTCATCCCAACAGAAGCCCCCCCTTCATACCAGAGGTTCCCCCATCACATCAGAGCTCCCTTTACATCAGAGGTCCTCCCATCATATCAGAGGTCCCACCAATACATCAGAGCCTCCCTTCATGTCATAGACCCCCATCACGTCAGAGGTTCCCCCATCATATCAGAGCCCCCTTCATATCAGAGGTCCCCCCATCACATCAGAGGCCCCACTAATACATCAGAAAAAAAGGGGGAAATAAGGTCTGGTGTGACCCCCTCTGACACCTCCATCCCTAGTAGTACACAAAAAGACAAAGAGGTCGCCCTGGGACTTTGAATGAGGTGAGAGAGGTTTGGCCAATGTTCACAGCTAAACAATGAAGCAAAATCAATTTATTCCTTTTCAAAATGTTCTGTAACAGAGCGGCAACAACAATGATTGTGAGTTACCCGGCATAATAGCCAATGTTCACAACACAAATGAAACTAAATATAGATTTATTGCAAGGTTATACATCAGTCGGCAACAACAAAAGTTGAAAGTTGCTAGGCCAGTAGATACACATAGACAAGAAGAGAATAACAATGCACATACATATAAGTAGGGAAGTATGTAGGCATCAATGATACCCAACATGTACAGACATAGCATCAATAAAGCCCTAAGCGTTTCGCGAGACCCTGCTCGCTTCTTCAGGGGGCGGATGCGTGAATGTTGTATCTGCAAAATAAGTGATGAAATCAATAGATGTATGTTATTAATAAAAGGGGGCAGGCGGAATAATTGGTAAGAAAGGTCTGAAGCAGAGACCTCATACTTACCATTGGGCTGAGATGGATCGCCCATCGCTGGATATCAAGATGGCGGCACTAGAGTGCATCCAGCTCGGGGAGCTGAGGAGGTGGAGCAAACATGTGTACAGTCAGGTCCATAAATATTGGGACATCGACAAAATTCTAATCTTTTTGGCTCTATACACCACCACAATGGATTTGAAATGAAACAAACAAGATGTGCTTTAACTGCAGACTTTCAGCTTTATTTGAGGGTATTTACATCCAAATCAGGTGAACGGTGTAGGAATGCTTTTCTTCAGCAGGGACAGGGAAGCTGGTCAGAGTTGATGGTGAAGATGGATGGAGACAAATACAGGACAATCTTAGAAGAAAACCTGTTAGAGTCTACAAAAGACTTGAGACTGGGGCGGAGGTTCACCTTCCAGCAGGACAACGACCCGAAACATCCAGCCAGAGCTACAATGCAATGGTTTCGATCAAAGCATATTCATGTGTTAGAATGGCCCAGTCACAGTCCAAAATTGCTGTTTCCCATTGCACCCCCTAGTGGTGTTCAAGCTCCATGCACATCCCCACCACATGATGCTGCCACCACCATGTTTCACGGTGGGGATGGTGTGTTCAGGGTGATGTGCAGTGTTAGTTTTCCCCACACATAGCGTTTTACTTTTAGGCCAAAAAGTTGAATTTTGGTCTCCAGACCAGATCACCTTCTTCCACATGTTTGCTGTGTCCTCCACATGGCTTCTCACAAACTACAAACAGGACTTCTTATGACTTTCTTTCACCAATGTCTTTCTTCTTGTCACTCTTCCATAAAGGGCAGATTTGTGGAGAACACGATTAATAGTTGTCCTGTGGACAGATTCTCCCACCTGAGCTGTGGATCTCTGCAGCTCCTCCAGAGTTACCATGGACCTCTTGGCTCTTCTCTGATGAATGCTCTCCTTGCCCGGCCGGTCAGTTTAGGTGGACGGCCATGTCTTGGTAGGTTTGCAGTTGTGCCATACTCTTTCCATTTTCCGATGACGGATTGAACAGAGCTCCGTGAGATGTTCAAAGCTTGGGAGATTTCTTTATAACCTAACCCTGCTTTATACTTCTCCACAACTTTATCCCTGACCTGTCTGGTGTGTTCCTTGGCCTTCATGATGCTGTTTGTTCACTAAGGTTCTCTAACAAACCACTGAGGGCCTCACAGAACAGCTGTATTTATACTGAGATTAAATGACACACAGCTGGACTCTACTAATTAGGTGACTTCTGAAGGCAATTGGTTCCTCTGGATTTTAGTTAGGGGTATCAGAGTAAAGGGGGCTGAAAACAAATACCCCCCCCCACACACACACACACACTTTTCACATATTCATTTGTATCATTTATCATTTTCCTTACAGTTCACAATTATGTGCCACTTTGTGTTGGTCTATCACATAAAATCCCCCCCAAAAAAACGTTTTTGGTTGTAACATGACAAAATGTGGAAAATGTCAAGGGGTATGAATACTTTTTCGAGGCACTGTACGTCTTCGGGGTGTCAGAGGGGTGCTTAAGGTGTAAAAGAAGACCTGCATTGGGGACAGCTCTGGGTTGAAGGTGAGTCCTGCTGCATCCATAGCTGTATTTTTTTTTTTTATTATTTTACCTTTTGTTCACTTTATTTTTATTGTTATTTTTAATGGTGTTTGGCTTTCACACTCTATATACATTGCCTGCTGACAAATGTATTAACAAGGAGTAAAAAAATCCTGATAAGCACTCGGTAAGATTTCTCAGTGTTCCCGTTCTGACATACACCCCCCGTTGGCTTTATGGTGTCGGTGCTATTTGTGACTCCAACGTGTTGCATCACATTCTAAATGTAGAATTTTTTATTGCTTTTAATGGATAATAAAACATGAGCGGAGTAGACTGTGTGCAGGAATACATATGTTCTCTTCACCGCTATCTTTTGATGTTCTTCTACAAATCTGCCTAATCTGCTCTTGGACGGATACACAAATTTAATAATGTAGCACAAACCAATCCCTGGCATATGTTAAATTACCGCACTGTACAGATCTACGTTTTATAAGGACCTTTTGTCCAATGGCAACCTAATTACTGTATATTTTCCGTCGGTGAAAATACATTCCGTCCTGCCCAATGAGCTCTATAGAAAAACCAACATTTATTAAAGTAACATTAGAATGGTAACACGCGCACACGCACACACACACACTGCCACCTTACATGGGAGATAAGTGACAAGTCCGTCTCAGCTCATATCCCTTCAAATGGAAGCCATGCCAGAGGATGACCTGGATACATATTCAGCTGCTTTTACTGTTCGCCTGAACCAGTTTATTGACCAAATTGACAAAAAATACATTCCATTATAAATGATGGGGTTCAGGTGCCTCCAGTGAAAGGTCCTGGTAATACTCCATCGTACAAATACGTTGTAGACGATTGCATTCCTCTGACCTTGTGGTAACAGTTTGGTGAAGACCCTTCTCTGTTCCACCATGACTGTGCCCCTGTGCACAAAGCCAGCTCCATAAAGACATGGTGTGACCAGTTTGGACCAGCTTCATAAAGACATGGGTTGGCTAGTGTGGCCAGAACCATGAAGTCATGGGTTGACAAGTCTGGACCAGTCCCATAAACACATAGGTTGACTACTTTGGGCAACCTCCATAAAGACATGGGTTGACCAGTTTGGACCAGCTCCATAAAGAAATGGGTTGACCAGTTTGGACCAGCTCCATAAAGACATGGGTTGATCAGTGTGGGCCAGCTCCATAAAGGCATGGGTTGACCAGTTTGGACCAGCTCCATTAAGACATGGGTTGACCAGAGTGGACCAGCTCCTTAAAGACATGGGTTGACCAGTTTGGACCAGCTTCGATAAATATATGGGATGACCAGTTTGGACCAGCTCCATAAAGATATGGGATGACCAGTTTCGACCAGCTCTATAAAAACATGGGGGGTTGGCTAGTGTGCATCAACACCATAAAGACATGGGTTGACAAGTTTGGACCAGTTTCATAAAGACATAGGTTGAGCAGTTTGGGCCAGCTCTATAAAGAAATGGGTTGACCACTTTGGACCAGCTCCATAAAGACATGGGTTGACAAGAGTGGACCAGCTCCTTAAAGACATGGGTTGACCAGTTTGGACCAGCTCCATATATATATATGGGTTGACCAGTTTGGTGTAGAGGAACCGCACAGAGCCCTGACCTCAACCCTACTGAACCCCTTTTGGGATGAATTGGAAATGCCAAGCCAGGTCTCCTCAGCTAACCTCACAAATGGGCACAAATTCCTATGAAGACTCTCCAAAATTTTGTCGAAAGCTATCCCAGAAGGGTGAGGTAGCACTACCCCAGTAGGACATGGTTTGACCAGTTTGGTGTAGAGAAACTCGAGTGTCCTGCACAGAGCCTTGGCCTCAACCCTATTGAACACTTTTGAGATGAATTGGAAATGTCAAGCCAGGTCTTCTCAGCTGACCTCACAAATGGGCACAAATACCCACAGAGACACTCCAAAAGTGTGTGGAAAGCTTTCCCAGAAGATTGAAGGTTGTTGTAGCACTACCTCTGTAGGACATGGTTTGACCAGTTTAGTGTGGAGAATCTTGAATGTCCTACACAGAGCCCTGACCTCAACCCTACTGAACACCTTTGGGATGCATTTTGAATGCTGATGGTGAGCCAGGTCTTTTCATCCAACATCAGCACTTGACCTCATAAATGGGCACACATTCCCACAGACACTCCAAAATCTTGTGGAAAGCCAACCCAGGGGCAACTCTATAGTAATAGCAATATATTTGGAATGGGATGTCCATCAAACTCATATTGGTGTGCTGGTCATGTGTCCATAAATTTGAAGGAATCACTTTTGGGATGATTTGAAACGTCCATGACGAAGCAGGCCTTCTTGCTCAATGTCAGTACCTGACCTAAACATTGACCAGAAATTCCCACAGGCACACTCCAAAATTTTGTGGAAAGCCTCCTCACAAGTGTGAAGGTTGTCATAATCACAAGGGGGAAACTCCATATTATTAGCAATGGTTTTTGAGATGTCCAAAAATCTCATTTAGGTGTGCTGGTCACATGTCCATAAACTTCAAGGTGTCCCTTTTGGGATGTATTTAATGACCAAGCAGGTCTTCTTGTCCAACATCAGTGCCTGACCACAAAATGGGCAGAAATTCTGATTGACACCCTTAAAAATCACGTGGAAAGACTTCCGAGAAAAGTAGACGTTGTTATGGCCACAAAGGAGGGCAACTCCATATTAATGGCCATCGTTTTGGAACAGGATGTCCAACAAGCTCATATAGGCGTGATGGTCAGGTGTCCAAAACCTTTTGGCCATATAGTGTAGCTATCTATAGGGTCATCATGCTGGGAAGGTCTCTGGTAATGACACAGTGAAGAAGGCATGTTGGGAATAAGGCCAACAGCCCTCTTTTGGTTGTGGAATGCAATGTCCATCAAGTTTATACAGGTGTTGGCCAGGTGTCCACCACATTTGTCCATATAGTATATATATATATATATATATATATATATATATATATACACAGTATATACAGTATATACACATACTGTAGGTGGGCTGGTCATGTGTCCATAGACTTCAGGGGGTCACTTTTGAGATGAATTGATTGACCAAGCAGGTCTTTTTGTCCAACATCAGTACCTGACCTCAAAGAAGGGCAGGGATTCTGATAGACAACCTCCAAAATCTTTTGGAAAGACTTCTGAGAAGAGTAGAAGTTGTTATGGCCACAAAGGAGGGCAACTCCATATCAATGGCCATTGTTTCGGAATGGGATGTCCAACGAGCTCAAAAAGGTGTGATGGTCAGATGTTCAAAACCTTTTGGCCATATAATGTAGCTATCTATGGATTGTAATGACCCAGTGAAGAAGGAAAGTTGGGAATAAGGCCAAGAGCCTTCTTTTGGTTCTGGAATGCGATGTCCAACAAGTTCATACAGGTGTTGGTCAGGTGTCCACCACATTTGGCCATATAGTATATATACTCCTGTATATATATATATATATATATATATATATATGTATATATATATATATATATATATATATATTAGCACTGTATCACTTTGACTGTAACATTGTTATTTTTATGCTAAACTTCACATTAAAAAGACGTAATTATTACACATTCTATCTTTGGTAACTAGGATCCTCCTTTCTCTATAATATGGGCTGCGTTTCGTCCCGAAGGACCGGCTCAGCCGCCTGTGTTTACTGTCATTATGCTGATGATTCCCATGTAGAAGCCCCAATGTCTTTTCCCTTCTGTACCGCTGAAGAGGACAGATATTCAGAGGGGATTCAGGAGTATAATTCTGTCCTAGTTTGAACATCTAGGTCTGACATCATTATTCCTAATTAGATAGAGAAACGAGAGCCAGGTCTGCAGCTTAGGAACTGGTGCACGTCCCTATAATGGAAGACATCCTACAGAGTCTTTCTAAAGTTAGGGTGACACGCGGGGGGTACTCAGAAATTCAAACTATTCAGGCATCGGGGGGAACTGCATAGCACGCTGATGAAATGCATTAATTACACAACTCCCTTTATGTGCAGCGTGGTAACATCTAGATGGGCGTCCCAAAAAGCCAGCCACCTGAATTAAAGTAGATGTAAACCTCAACTGAATGACAATTAGTTCTCCGAGGCATTGTGCACCGTAAACATTTGCTACCTTCAAATAAATTAACATTTTAACTGATTTTCGTCCTTTTATCTGCTGATCTTTTGCAGCCACTTCCTATCTACGTGAACTCCAGCAATGGCTGCATGGTGTCACTTGCAAGGTGGGTTTCCTGATAACAGTGGACATTCAGGTATTAAAATGTCCACCTGTAGTCTTCATCAGAGACCCATGTGACCGGGTGACAACACAGGATGGTCAAGCGCGAGACAAGGGTGGGCTGCCCCGAACAAGGACCTCTTCTCGTCCACCTAGACCCCCATAAGGAGCCGTTCTAGTGGTCATGTATGGTATATGCTGAATATCAAAGTCTGCTATGGAAAATCTGGGCATTTTTTGTCAGGAACTGAGGGGGACACAGTTCCAGAAACTCCAGCGTTGAATATACACAATGGCAGGGGGTACTGGGGGATCTATTGTTGCGGGGACAGATTTATTGTTGGGGGGGTGTTGTTGCTGGGGAGGTTTATTGTTTCAGAAGGATGGGGTCTGCTGTTGCTAGGGAGGTCTATTGTTGCTGGTGGGGGATGTATTTTTGCTGGGGGTGGGGGCAAGGAACGGAAGAAGACCTAACAAGGAATTCTGGTAGTTTGGGTGACTTTATGTGGTAGAGGGCAAGGAACGGAGGAAGACCTAATGGGGAATTCTGGTAGTTTGGGTGGCTTTATGAGGTAGGGGGCAAGGAACGGAGGAAGGCCTAATGGGCAATTCTGGTAGTTTGGGTGGCTTTATGGGGTAGGGGGCAAGGAACGGAGGAAGGCCTAACGGGGAATTTTGGTAGTTTGGGTGGCTTTATGGGGTAGGGGGCAAGGAATGGAGGAAGGCCTAATGGGGAATTCTGGTAGTTTGAGTGGCTTTATGAGGTAGGGGGCAAAGAATGGAGGAAGGCCTAATGGGGAATTCTGGTAGTTTGGGTGGCTTTATGAGGTAGGGGGCAAGGAACGGAAGAAGGCCTAATGGGAATTCTGGTAGTTTGGGTGGCTTTATGGGGTAGGGGGCAAGGAACGGAGGAAGGACTAATGGGAATTCTGGTAGTTTGGGTGGCTTTATGGGGTAGGGGGCAAGGAATAGAGGAAGGCCTAACGGGGAATTCTGGTAGTTTGGGTGGCTTTATGAAGTAGGGGGCAAATAACGGAGGAAGGCCTAATGGGAAATTTTGGTAGTTTGGGTGGCTTTATGAGGTAGGGGGCAAAGAACGGAGGAAGGCCTAATGGGGAATTCTGGTAGTTTGGGTGGCTTTGTGAGGTAGGGAGCAAGGAACGGAGGAAGGCCTAATGGGGAATTCGGCTAGTTTGGGTGGCTTTATGGGGTACTAAAGGTGTTTTGATTTGAAGGGTTGGGGGGGAAGGGTGACAGGTTGGAAATACCTGTGATGGAAATACACTGGAATGAGATGGAAAGAGGGGGGTCGTTGGGGTTGGGTTTGCCAGGTATGGAGGAGGCTTGGAGGGGTGGTGAAGACCCATGTAGCCTAGACATGTAGGTCTGCACATGTTTACACAAGGATAAAATGGAGGTCTTCTTCAGATTTATGGATTGTGGATGACCATGAAGACCACTAGGGATTATTTTTATAAAACACTGCATATTTTAAAGATTGGAAATTAGTTTTTTAAATGATATTAACAAGTTAAAGCTTATGTTAGATATTAGTGGTTGGGTTTACGTTTGCTTTACTGCGCAACTTCCTAAGTGTATCTAAGGGTATTAAAGAGATTGGGGTAAGTGAGTCAGAAGGCAACCATCTTTCATGACACTTGAGAAAATGCCGAACAGAAATGAGCCTCTAACAATCTTGGTCCTTCGGGGAACTGAACGGAGCCCATCAATTGCCTTTCATCTTCTGTTTCATTTGGCATGAATAAAGGAAAGCAAAGGTGAAGACGTGGCTATAAAAGAAAACCAAGAACAGAGTGATTTCAGCTCCGAGTCTCAATGGACTGCTGTCTTACCTCTGTCTCAGGCCTTATAACCTCTTGTCTGCTGCTGTTAAAAAACTATTGTGTAATTTGAGATTTACAAGGCTGAACTGGCCCTTAGAGTTTCTACATGTCCAGCTAGACGTTGACTTGTTAAAGCACACCTTGCATTTTTATTCAAGGTTTGGTTACAGGTATTTAAGTATTTTGTCCGACCTAGGTAAGCATATGGCATCCGGCACCTCACCCCTAAAAGTCTAATATAGAAAAAGGATTTGGGTGGGACTATAATGGTTCCAACAGATAATAAGAGAAACCAAGAATAACTAAAAGGTAAAATTTATTATAAACATGATTAAAACCAAATCAAATCAGATCATTGTGTTTCATTATACATCTAAAGTATGGGGGGGGGTCATACAAGTGAAGTTCCGGTTATACAAAGGTTATATGTTCGTATGATATCCCGACATGTTTCGCCTTATGGCTTCATCAGGGCTTTAACGAACCAACCAGAAGACACAAGAGACTATACAGAGGAATACAAAAATACAGTATCAAAAAAATATACATATACAACATTGCATAAATAAAGAAAAACGGGTATAACTCATTTGCTATTGCCCACCCATCCCAAAGCTTTTGTGACCCATTTTTTTGAAAGTACCCATCCTTTGTTTAAAATAAACCTTTTTTGATGGTACTTCACTATTAGTTCAATTTTTTTACTTCTGGGTACGTGTTTGTCTGGCTGAAACTCTTCACCAAGGAACCCTGGATCTGATGACCTTACTTCTTATTCACCATCCCAAAGACCTCCGTACCAAGCCTTAAGTGACCCACCAGACTGAAAAGCTGGGGGTCGTGTTGATATGGTGAGTGGGGATACATGAGGGGGTGTTGTGCACCTGAATTTTCTGAAGTACCTTTCTTCCCTTCACTTTGGATTGGAGCACCTTTAGTCACTTGCTTTGGACTTTGTTTTGTTTTATCATTTATATTTTATTCACATCATAGGTGTGCGCAGCCTCTTGCATTAGGGTGTGCACCCCAAAGCTCAAATACATATGCATGTGTATATGTTCTAATGGTGTCAGTAGGGCAGTGGACAGTGTAATTTTGTTAATTTTCTTTTCACAAAATTTTTGGGCTTGTGTAACATTTTTGGGGGGGATGAAATATCAGTGGTCTAAACAGGGGGGAATATGCAGCCCACAAGGCAATTAGGGTGTGCCCAGGCACACCTGGCACACCCTGTGCGCACGCCTATGATTCACATCCATATATTGTGTTTGCGAGCACTATATTTATATGTTTTTTTTAGCTGAGAAGACCCGGCTTGGCTTCCAATCCATCCCAACCCATCCCAACCCATGTTCAGTAGGGTTCAGTAGGGTTGAGGTCAGATACCGATGTTGGATGAGATGACCTTATACCAAAGGTCTTTCAAAAGTAGGGTTGAGGTCAGATACTGATGTTGGATGAGATGACCTTATACCAAAGGTCTTTCAAAAGTAGGGTTAAGGTCAGGGCTCTGTGCAGGACACTCGAGTTCCTCCACACTCAACTGGTCACATCATGTCTTTATGGAGCTGGCTTTGTACACAGAGTGGGCACAGTCATGCTGGAACAGAAAAAGGGTCTTCACCAAACTGTTACCACAAGGTTGGAAGAGCACAATTGTCTACAATGTCTTTGTATAATGTAGTGCATGGGTTCTCAACATGTGGCCCTCTAGCTGTTGCGGAAACTACAAATCTCATGATCTGAAGTACCTTTCTTCCCTTCACTTTGGATTGGAGCACCTTTTAGTCATTTGCTTTGGACTTTGTTTTGTTTTATCATTTATATTTTATTCACATCCATATATTGTGTTTGCAAGTGCTATATTTATATATTTTTTTCAGCTGGGAAGACCCGGCTTGGCTTCCAATCCATCCCAAAGGTGTTCAGTAGGAAAATAACAATTCGGAAAGGAACCAATGCTTGGGCTAGCCCGGAGATCACTGCCACATCCCAAATACGGAAAGGAGACCAGGAAAAGAGATGTGCCCCAAGGGGGATACTATGGGCAGTGTATCAACGGGCAATAAATGAATGGTGCATGTGTGAAATACACAGTTAAGGTTTAAAAGTTGTATAACAAAAGTTTATTAAGTAACAAGATACACACAAATCTAGGATATAAAATCGCATGAGCGGAAGAGGCAAAAAACAATGGTGATCAAACTGCTAACATGCTAGGTATAGTATCCCAGTAAATACAAATATGACCCGCTGGGCTAGAAATACGATAGCATATAATACTCTACATGTTTCAGAAAGTAAAGAGGTTGTATCCTCTCTATATGGTGTATTTCCTTCTTCAGGAGTTTCGGGGAAGCAGTTATGATATTTTTCTATAAAAGAGAAAAAAGGATATATTTGTATATATAGGTATAAGTGGGTCACTGTAATAAGCACCAACAATAGGTATGAAACCATTATGTCTAAAAGTATGAGAGACTGTTTGGATTACAGACAAGACATGAGGACAGAGCAAAATCTCAGACTGAACAAGCATTTTTGTACAGAGATACTCACAGGGCATGTGACTCTTCAGCATATATACTGTACACAGATGTATCACGAGAAGGAGAAGGTGTTCAGTAGGGTTGAGGTCAGATACTGATGTTGGATGAGATGACCTTATACCAAAGGTCTTTCAAAAGTAGGGTTGAGGTCAGATACCGATGTTGGATGAGATGACCTTATACCAAAGGTCTTTCAAAAGTAGGGTTGAGGTCAGATACTGATGTTGGATGAGATGACCTTATACCAAAGGTCTTTCAAAAGTAGGGTTGAGGTCAGATACTGATGTTGGATGAGATGACCTTATACCAAAGGTCTTTCAAAAGTAGGGTTGAGGTCAGGGCTCTGTGCTGGACACTCGAGTTCCTCCACACTCAACTGGTCACATCATGTCTTTATGGAGCTGGCTTTGAACACAGAGGGGGCACAGTCATGCTGGAACAGAAAAGGGTCTTCACCAAACTGTTACCACAAGGTCAGAAGAGCACAATTGTCTACAATGTCTTTGTATAATGTAGTGCATGGGTTCTCAACATATGGCCCTCTAGCTGTTGCGGAAACTACAAATCACATGATCTGAAGTACCTTTCTTCCCTTCACTTTGGATTGGAGCACCTTTTAGTCACTTGCTTTGAACTTTGTTTTGTTTTATCATTTATATTTTATTCACATCCATATATGGTGTCTGCGAGCGCTATATTTATATATTTTTTTCAGTTGGGAAGACCCGGCTTGGCTTCCAATCCATCGCAAAGATGTTCAGTAGGGTTGAGGTCAGATACTGATGTTGGATGAGATGACCTTATACCAAAGGTCTTTCAAAAGTAGGGTTGAGGTCAGATACTGATGTTGGATGAGAAGACCTTATATCAAAGGTCTTTCAAAAGTAGGGTTGAGGTCAGGGCTCTGTGCAGGACACTCGAGTTCCTCCACACACAACTGGTCACATCATGTCTTTATGGAGCTGGCTTTGTACACAGAGGGGGCACAGTCATGCTGGAACAGAAAAGGGTCTTCACCAAACTGTTACCACAAGGTTGGAAGAGCACAATCGTCTACAATGTCTTTATATGATGTAGTGCATGGGCTCTCAACATGTGGCCCTCTAGCTGTTGCGGAAACTACAAATCCCATGATCTGAAGTACCTTTCTTCCCTTCACTTTGGATTGGAGCACCTTTTAGTCACTTGCTTTGGACCTTGTTTTGTTTTATCATTTATATTTTATTCACATCCATATATGGTGTCTGCGAGCGCTATATTTATATATTTTTTTCAGCTGGGAAGACCCGGCTTGGCTTCCAATCCATCCCAAAGGTGTTCAGTAGGGTTGAGGTCAGATACCGATGTTGGATGAGATGACCTTATACCAAAGGTCTTTCAAAAGTAGGGTTGAGGCCAGATACCGATGTTGGATGCGATGACCTTATACCAAAGGTCTTTCAAAAGTAGGGTTGAAGTCAGGGCTCTGTGCGGGACACTCGAGTTCCTCCACACTCAGCTGGTCACATCATGTCTTTATGGAGCTGGCTTTGTACACAGAGGGGGCACGGTCATGCTGGAACAGAAAAGGGTCTTCACCAAACTGTTACCACAAGGTTGGAAGAGCACAAATGTCTACAATGTCTTTGTATAATGTAGTGCGTGGGTTCTCAACATGTGGCCCTCTAGCTCTTGCGGAAACTACAAATCCCATGATCTGAAGCACCTTTCTTCCCTTCACTTTGGATTGGAGCACCTTTTAGTCACTTGCTTTGAACTTTGTTTTGTTTTATCATTTATATTTTATTCACCTCCATATATTGTGTTTGCGAGCGCTATATTTATATATTTGTTTCAGCTGGGAAGACCCGGCTTGGCTTCCAATCCATCCCAAAGGTGTTCAGTAGGGTTGAGGTCAGATACCGATGTTGGGTGAGATGACCTTATACCAAAGGTCTTTCAAAAGTAGGGTTGAGGTCAGGGCTCTGTGCAGGACACTCGAGTTCGAGTAGTGCGTGGGTTCTCAACATGTGGCCCTCTAGCTCTTGCGGAAACTACAAATCCCATGATCTGAAGTACCTTTCTTCCCTTCACTTTGGATTGGAGCACCTTATAGTCACTTGCTTTGGACTTTGTTTTGTTTTATCATTTTTATTTTATTCACATCCATATATTGTGTTTGCGAGCGCTATATTTATATATTTTTTTCAGCTGGGAAGACCCGGCTTGGCTTCCAATCCATCCCAAAGGTGTTCAGTAGGGTTGAGGTCAGATACTGATGTTGAATGAGATGACCTTATACCAAAGGTCTTTCAAAAGTAGGGTTGAGGTCAGATACTGATGTTGGATGAGATGACCTTATACCAGAGGTCTTTCAAAAGTAGGGTTGAGGTCAGATACTGATGTTGGATGAGATGACCTTATACCAAAGGTCTTTCAACAGTAGGGTTGAAGTCAGGGCTCTGTGCGGGACACTCGAGTTCCTCCACACTCAGCTGGTCACATCATGTCTTTATGGAGCTGGCTTTGTACACAGAGGGGGCACAGTCATGCTGGAACAGAAAAGGGTCTTCACCAAACTGTTACCACAAGGTTGGAAGAGCACAATTGTCTACAATGTCTTTGTATAATGTAGTGCATGGGTTCTCAACATGTGGCCCTCTAGATGTTGCAGAAACTACAAATCCCATGATCTGAAGTACCTTTCTTCCCTTCACTTTGGATTGGAGAACCTTTTAGTCACTTGCTTTGGACTTTGTTTTGTTTTATCATTTATATTTTATTCACACCCATATATGGTGTTTGCGAGCGCTATATTTATATATTTTTTTCAGCTGGGAAGACCCGGCTTGGCTTCCAATCCATCCTAAAGGTGTTCAGAAGGGTTGAGGTCAGATACCGATGTTGGATGAGATGACCTTATACCAAAGATCTTTCAAAAGTAGGGTTGAGGTCAGATACCAATGTTGGATGAGATGACCTTATACCAAAGGTCTTTCAAAAGTAGGGTTGAGGTCAGATACTGACGTTGGATGAGATGACCTTATACCAGAGGTCTTTCAAAAGTAGGGTTGAGGTCAGATGCTGATGTTGGATGAGATGACCTTATACCAAAGGTCTTTCAAAAGTAGGCTTGAGGTCAGGGCTCTGTGCAGGACATTTGAGTTCCTCCACACTCAACTGGTCACATCATGTCTTTATGGAGCTGGCTTTGTACACAGAGGGGGCACAGTCATGGTGGAACAGAAAAGGGTCTTCACCAAACTGTTACCACAAGGTTGGAAGAACACAATTGTCTACAATGTCTTTGTATAATGTAGTGCATGGGTTCTCAACATGTGGCCCTCTAGCTGTTGCGGAAACTACAAACCCCATGAGGCATATGCAAGGCTGACAATTACAAGCATAACTCCCAAAGACGTGATGGGACTTGCAGTTCTGCAACACCTGGAGGGCCACAGGTTGAGCACCCATGATGCAGTATTACTAAAAACCCCTTCACTGGAAACACCTGAAACTCCAACGTTTGAAGGGGCATCCATAAACTTTTGGCCATATAATGCATCTTCTTCTTGGAGTTCAGGTTTAATTCCTGAATTCTGCTACAAGCTCGTTCATCTCCCATCACGGACGATTCAGCACCTGCTGGATAGTTGTAGTTTGAAAGACGACTTTGTCTGACGTGAGGAAGCGATATGCCGCTCTGCACAGGACGCCTTTAATATAATTTATTAGGGCAGTATATATTACAGAAAGTTATAAAGAAGATCATTTTAATATGGCAGAGTGCTTAAAACAAGACACCTGCTCCCTTATCATTTTAGAAACAGCCTGCCTCTCCATCATCATCTAATAAAGTATCAGTCATTGTCCTCCCAGGATCCACAAAATGCCACGCTCCTTCTTACAGGGTACAGCTGTAATCAATTTAATATCCAATATTTCGCCGCTGGCATTTCACAGACAGGTTCCTTTCAAGACTGGCAGGATTCCTGTCCTGATTCCGTGTCTTAGCTCTTTTTTTTTTTGTAGTCTGTACATCATTTAACTATGTGCTGCCATAGAGAGAAGACAGTTTGGTCCCGTGCAGTGGCGTCTCCAGCTTTCATATTTAGGGGGGGCACATGGAGGAACAGGGACAAAAGTAGGGGGGCAACTATAAAATGCAATTATATATATGTATATATATCCTGGGGCCCTTTGCTATCCCACAACAGCCCTTTCACATGTTCTGCAGTGAGCTCCCTTCCTACTGTATTGGGGCCCCCCAGGGTGGCAGAAAACAAGAGATATTTGTCACCAGCATATCAAGAAAATATAAGGGTCCAAAGCAGTGTGAGAACTATTAGGGTTGCAAACGTTGTCTTGCCACTGGGCCCTGGTGTTCTGCCACTGTGGGGTTCCTCAGCCTCCTCTTGCTGTCCTGCCCCTCTGGCCCCCCCCCTAGTGACGCCATTGGCCCCGTGTGGTCACACTGCAGCGTAATGTGTATGCATTGCTGTTCGTATTAAATCTTAACACAACACACCTGTGCTATAGTGCACCGCCACATACAATGTGTGCTGTAGTTCATGAAAATTAGAGAAGGGTTGGGTTTCTCCGCAACGCACAATTAAACGCGCCGTGGTGCATGTATTACAGTGGCACAACATAGTGTGAATCCGCCCTTAAAGATCCAGGAAACATAGCCAGCAAGACATTTACAATTTGGGGTAACCCGTGGTTGTATGTTTATGTCGTGGAAGCATGGGGGTGGGCTTTACACACCATGCTGCCATTTATAAACAGTATCTGACAAAAGTAAGTACACCCCTCACATTTGTGTAAATGTTTTCTTCTATCTTTTCATGTGACAACACTGAAGAAATGACACTTTGTCTACAATGTAAAGTAGTGAGTGTACAGCTTGTATAACAGTGTAAATTTGCTGTCCCCTCAAAATAACTCAACACACAGCCATTAATGTCTAAACCGCTGGCAACAAAAGTCAGTACACCCCTAAGTGAAAATGTCCAAATTGGGCCCAATTAGCCATTTTCCCTCCCCGATGTCATGTGACTCGTTAGTGTTACAAGGTCTCAGGTGTGAATGGGGAGCAGGTGTGTTAAATTTGGTGTCATCGCTCTCACTCTCTCATACTGGTCACTGGAAGTTCAACATGGCACCTCATGGCAAAGAACTCGCTGAGGATCTGATAAAAAGAATTGTTGCTCCACATAAAGATGGCCTAGGCTATAAGAAGATCGCCAAGACCCTGAAACTGAGCTGCAGCCCGGTGGCCAAGACCATACAGCGGTATAACAGGACAGGTTCCCCTCAGAACAGGCCTCGCCATGGTCCACCAAAGAAGTTGAGGTCACGTGCTCAGCGTCATATCCAGAGGTTGTCTTTGGGAAATAGACGTATGAGTGCTGCCAGCATTGCTGCAGAGGTTGTAGGGGTGGGGGGGTCATGGAGGTGCCTGCTGTGTGCTTTTAGTGGTGCTTTGGGTAAGTAAATAGAAGTTGAGGCTTGCGTTACAGTAGCAGGGGCGGACTGACCATTCGGGCACTCGGGCCATGCCACTAATGGGCCCCATCAGGGTTGCCAGCCTCAATAAAACCAGGGACAGTATGTAAAAATCTGTGTTTTTTTTTAAATCCCAAGATTAGAACTGCCCCACCTCTCCAGTACCTTTTCAGTGTGTATGTGTATTCTGTGTGTGTATACTGTGTGTGTATATTGTGAGTCTGTGTGTGTAAACTGTGTGTGTATATTGTGAGTCTGTGTGTGTATACTCTGTGTGTATATTGTCTGTCTGTGTGTGTATACTGTGTGGCCCCATAATCTATTGGCTGGGGGCCCCATAATCTCCTATTGCCTGGGGGCCCCATAATCTTCTCCTATTGCCCTAGGGCCCCATAATCTCCTATTGCCCGGGGGCCCCATGAGTTGTCAGTCTGCCCCTGTACAGTAGTAGTCCCATAAAAAAAACAGCTTGTAAAAATACATTGATGTAGCACACTCCTAGTTAGGTTGCTGGGAAACTAGGAAAATTTCGTTTTTTGCCTCCTCTGTAGTCAGTGGAGCAGTTGTTGATTGCTTTTGGCTGTTCTGGATTTCACAGGCTGCAGGTTTGATTGCTCTCCCCTGCTTTCAGGAGGCTTCTGGAACATAGAGGGTTGCGCAAGGCTAATGGGCAGCCTGAATATTTGGAGTGCTGCAGCCAATTCCTGTGGAGGTGTTCCCAGAAGGTGGCTAGAGATTGTGCTGTCCCCCCTCTACATTGTAAAGCGCTGCGTAAACTGTTGGCTCTATATAAATCGTGAATAATAATAATAATAATAATAATAATAATAATAGAGAGGCACATAAATAGTCTGAGATTTAGAGTAGAGATTTGCTCTCTGTAACCCATGGAGGGAATCCACCTGTCTGCAGCAGTTCCCCTGGTTCCAGCTAAACATTAATCGAGGTCCCAACTGTGGCATATTTGGGGGCCTATTCCTAAAGACGCGCTTTTGAAGCTAGTCAAGGGAACCCTCATC
This sequence comes from Lithobates clamitans, assembly GCA_037952925.1. NCBI lineage: Eukaryota > Metazoa > Chordata > Amphibia > Anura > Ranidae > Lithobates > Lithobates clamitans. Next base: position 879,797 of record JBBGZY010001360.1, on the reverse strand, counting down.
CAAGGACCTGGTCTGGAGATCTCACTAAAAAGTGCCTGGTGGAAGTTAGAAGGAGTCCAACTTACTTGTGGCATTGTGAGCAACTAACCTCTCCATCACTGAAGGTTGTCTGGTGGATACCATAAGGAGGAACCCTGTGACATTGTGCTGACCAGGGCTCAGGGTTCTAGTGACTGTATGCTGTATCTCCTGGGTGGACAAGCCAGTCTCCGCCATTTGTACTTCATGCATAGAGACTTAGCAAAGTGAAGTCCCCTGCTGCAAAGAATCTGGGAATCTGGAGTATCCCTTATCACCCTACATCTTATTCCAAGTTCTTCAGAAATAAAAATCCTTAAAGACATCCCCTAGACTGATCATTGAGCCCAGTGGCTGCTGGTGCTCAAAATTTTGTTTTTTTGGGGAGGGGGCGCAAAAAATTTTTGAAAAAAAATCAGCAATTGCAGCCACTGTGCCCTCAAACGCTGCCACTGTGCCCTCAAACGCTGCCACTGTGCCATCAATTGCAGCCACTGTGCCATCAAACGCTGCCACTGTGCCCTCAAACGCTGCCACTATGCCCTCAAATGCTGCCACTGTGCCATCAGTTGTAGCCACTGTGCCATCAAACGCTGCCACTGTGCCCTCAAACGCTGCCACTGTGCCATCAAACGCTGCCACTATGCCCTCAAATGCTGCCACTGTGCCATCAGTTGTAGCCACTATGCCAAACGCTGCCACTGTGCCCATTAAACGCTGCCACTGTGCCATCAAACGCTACCACTGTGCCCTCAAACGCAGCCACTGTGCCATCATTTGTAGCCACTGTGCCAAATGCTGCCACTGAGCCAAACACAGCCACTGTGCCAAACGCTGCCACTGTGCCCATCAAACGTTGCCACTGTGCCCATCAAACGTTGCCACTGTGCCCTCAAATGCTGCCACTGTGCCATCAGTTGTAGCCACTATGCCAAACGCTGCCACTGTGCCATCGTTCGCTGCCACTGTGCCATCAAACGCAGCCACTATGCCCTTAAACGCAGCCACTGTGCCATCAAACCCTGCCACTGTGCCCTCAAATGCTGCCACTGTGCCATCAGTTGTAGCCACTATGCCAAAAGCTGCCACTGTGCCCATTAAACGCTGCCACTGTGCCATCAATTGCAGCCACTGTGCCATCAAACGCTGCCACTGTGCCCTCAAACGCTGCCACTGTGCCATCAATTGCAGCCATTGTGCCATCAAACGCAGCCACTGTGCCATCAAACGCTGCCACTATGCCCTCAAACGCAGCCACTGTGCCCTCAAACGCTGCCACTGTGCCATCAAACGCTGCCACTGTGCCCTCAAACGCTGCCACTGTGCCCTCAAATGCTGCCACTGTGCCATCAGTTGTAGCCACTATGCCAAACGCTGCCACTGTGCCCATTAAACGCTGCCACTGTGCCATCAAACGCTACCACTGTGCCCTCAAACGCAGCCACTGTGCCATCATTTGTAGCCACTGTGCCAAATGCTGCCACTGAGCCAAACACAGCCACTGTGCCAAACGCTGCCACTGTGCCCATCAAACGTTGCCACTGTGCCCATCAAACGTTGCCACTGTGCCATCAGTTGTAGCCACTATGCCAAACGCTGCCACTGTGCCATCGTTCGCTGCCACTGTGCCATCAAACGCAGCCACTATGCCCTCAAATGCTGCCACTGTGCCCTCAAATGCTGCCACTGTGCCATCAGTTGTAGCCACTATGCCAAAAGCTGCCACTGTGCCCATTAAACGCTGCCACTGTGCCATCAATTGCAGCCACTGTGCCATCAAACGCTGCCACTGTGCCATCAATTGCAGCCATTGTGCCATCAAATGCAGCCACTATGCCATCAAACCCTGCCACTGTGCCATCATTCGCTGCCACTGTGCCATCAATTGCAGCTACTGTGCCAAACGCTGCCACTGTGCCATCAAATGATGCCAGTGTGACATTAAATGCTGTCAGTTTGCCCTTAAATACCCCCCAGTGTGACCCCCGCCTGCTACGCTGCCTGCTCACCACTTACCCTATCTTGGTGGGGCAGCGGGTGACGGCGATGAGCGGGGTCCTTCGTGCGTCTCCTGCCGTCCTCATCTCCCGTCCTCTACTCCCGATAGGCGTCCAATAGTGGCGCCTGACGTTTCAGCCAATCAGGTGACAGGTAACAGACCCGAGCACCTGACTGGCGGAGAGGCGGTTCAGTGTTAGGAAAAACAATAGCCATTCGCTTTTCTAACATGCAGCGAAGAGATCTGTGAGGGCCCAGCATGGCGCTCGCAGGTCACCTTTTTTGACGCCTATTAGAGCCTATGGCTCCAATCAGGTGCTTCAAAAACACCCCCCGCCGCTGTAATTCAGGTGCCCGAAAAGGGGCGGAGCGCCTGAATAGGAGGTGGCAGCTGCGGCCATAGATAGATTCATGCAATGCATGAGTCTATCTATTGGTAATAGAGGGGGTGGCAGGAGAGAGGGGGCGGCGCCTGTGCGCCCTTAATGCATGGGCCGCCACTGGCTGAGTCAGAATTAGTGAAATGTTGCTGTGTGCCTGGCTGCCTCTGCACTATCTCTGGGGAAGACAGGGGCATAACTACAGGGGTCACAATTGTGACTGCCCCATGTTCCAGGGGGCCCATGCAGCTCCCCTGTACACTTGGATAGGAGGGGCAGTGGGGCGACATATAGAGAAACCGATCTTCTCCATTTCCCCCCTGCAACCGCTGAATGCCGGCTTCTCCTCCTCTCCTTCCCGCAGGCGTTCAGCGGCTGCCGGGGGAAAATGGAGAAGATCGGTTTCTCTATATGTCGCCCCACTTCTCCTCCTATCCAGCTCCTGCTGCCCCCCTGTGTGCTCTCCTACTCACCCCCCCTGCAGTGCTGCCGGATCCCCCCTCCCCTCTCTTGCCAGTTGCTGCGGGGGATGTGTCAGGATTGAGAGCGTGAAAGGGGCCGGTAAAAATAATTTCCTGCCCCCCTTTCTTTTTCTGAATGGATAGAGTTAGTGATCGGTACTGATCACTGACTCTGTCCATTCATAATTGAAGCATAGTAAACTGTTTCTTACTATGCTTCCGTTTGTGAATGAATAGGAAGCCGCTCAGCACAGAGCACTCCTGGTCCATTCATTCTGAGACTGCAGAGATGGAGATCCTCAATCTCCTTTCTCTATCTCAAAGGTGAAACATCAGAGGTCTGTTTAGACCCCTGATATCTCACAAAATAAATAAAAATAAAATAAAATAGTAAAAAAACAATGTAAAAAAATGCAATGCAAAAAACTACTGACGCCAGTGGTAGAACTACTAGGGTTTCAAAGTTTACACTTGCAACCAGGCCCCTGACGTTCTGCCACGGGGCTTGGAGGGAAGGGCCCTGGTGGGGGGTCAGGGAAGCCCTTCATGGTTTCTTGCACCTGGGCCCTGAAGGTTCTAGTTATTCCTCTGGGGGAAAGAACCGGTTAAATTACATCATGAAGTCCATAAAAGGCCCATAAAGACATGGATGAGCGTGTTTGGGGCGGAGGAACTTGACTGGCCTGCAAAGAGCCCTGACCTCAACCCGAACCTTGGGGATCAGTTAGAGCTGAGACTGTGAGCCAGGCCTCCTCGTCCAACATCAGCGCCTAACCTGACAAATACACTCCTAAAACCTTGTGGAGGGTCTTCCCAGAAGAGTTGAAGCTGTTATAGATGCAAAGGGTGGGGCCAACTCAATATTGAATCCTTTGGACTAAGACTGGGATGACCTTAAATTTTGTGTGCCTGTAAAGGCAAGGCATCCCAATACTTTTGACAATATAGTGTATATAGACTCCACCACATGAAGATATCTTCAACATCAATCTGTCAATGGTTGGACTCCAACGCATTTCCACTCATAAAGAGTCTTCATCAGGGGTGTAAGCAATATTGAACTCTACGGACTAAGACAGGGATGCCATTAAAGTTCATGTGTGTGTAAAGGCAAGGCGTCCCAGTACTTTTGACAATATAGTGTATATAGACTCCACCACATGGAGATATCTTCAATATCAATCTGTCAATGGTTGGACTCCAATGCATTTCCACTCATAAAGAGTCTTCATCAGGGGGGCAAGCTTAAAGTTTACACTTGCAACCAGGCCCTGACATTCTGCCATGGGGCTTGGAGGGAAGGGCCCTGGTGGGGGGGTCAGGGGAGCCCTTCATGGTTTCTTGCATCTGGGCCCTGAAGGTTCTTGTTATGCCTCTGGGGGGAAAAACCAGTTAAATTACATCATGAAGTCATGGATGAGTGAGTTTGGGGTGGAGGAACTTGACCTCAACCCGATAGAACCACCTTTGGGATCAATTAGAGCTGAAACTGTGAGCCTGGCCTCCTCATCCAACATCAGTGCCTGACCTCACAAATACACTCCTAAAACCTTGTGGACGGCCTTCCCAGAAGAGTTGAAGCTGTTATAGATGCAAAGGGTGGGGCCAACTCAATATTGAATCCTATGGACTAAGACTGGGATGACCTTAAATTTCATGTGCGTGTAAAGGTAAGGCGTCCCAATACTTTTGACAATATATAGACTCCACCACATGGAGGTATCTTCAATATCAATCTGTCAATGGTTGGACTCCAACGCATTTCTACTCATAAAGAGTCTTCATCAGGGGGGTAAGCAATATTGAACTCTACAGACTAAGACAGGGGTGCCATTAAAGTTCATGTGCGTGTAAAGGCAGGCGTCCCAATACTTTTGACAATATAGCGTATATAGAATCCACCACATGGAGGTATCTTCAATATCAATCTGTCAATGGTTGGACTCCAACGCATTTCTACTCATAAAGTGTCTTCATCAGGGGGGTAAGCAATATTGAACTCTACAGACTAAGACAGGGGTGCCATTAAAGTTCATGTGCGTGTAAAGGCAGGCGTCCCAATACTTTTGACAATATAGCGTATATAGAATCCACCACATGGAGATATCTTCAATATCAATCTGTCAATGGTTGGACTCCAACGCATTTCTACTCATAAAGTGTCTTCATCAGGGGGGTTAGCAATATTGAACTCTAAAGACAGGGGTGCCATTAAAGTTCATGTGTGTGTAAAGGCAAAGCGTCATAATACTTTTGGTAATATAGTGTAGGTACTCAAGCAAAAGATTTATTTTAAAAAAGCAAATAAAAAAAAAATAAAAAAACGAGGAGCCTTCCTAAGCCAAGCCAACTACAAGCCAAGGTGCCATTTTCCCTTGACTATAACATTTGAATTGTGCCACATGGCCGCGGTTTGTACCTTCTGGAGCACAAGGAGCTGCATTTGTCATCGGGAGCGCGTCCCGTAAAAAATCCACACATCCACAGGAATAATGGGTACCAATGTTTTGTAGTGAGAAGTATGCTGTGATATATGTGGTCAAGGCAATGTATCTATCCAGGCTAAGTGCTGCTACGTTCGAGCACAAGGGATGACTGGATGCTTTATTGCCCTGGCTGAAAAGGCTCTGAAGATGAAGCCAAGGAAATAAATGAAAGAAAGGTTCAGGTAGGTGGTGGAGGGTGGGGGCGAGCTCTGCTCCTCTTCCCCTTCCCATGCCAGCTCAGTGTCAGTCTCACAAATTGTTTTCAAGCCTTCGGCATTTTTGAGATAACAGTCCCTGATTTATATGGAATCTGGAAAGAGCCGAAGAGCCGTTGCTGGAGGGGATAGCACAGATGTGCAATGAGAGAGGGGGGGGGGCCTGTGTCTGCGTTCCATCAAGCTAACATCCTTCAGAAGACATCCCCCTGCATGGCTCAGACTGAGCCCCCTCTTCTTTTTATGGGGTGCTAATATTATAAAACAGTTTAGCATGTACTTATGACTCATAAGTCCTTTGTGTATATCATCCGCTTTAAAGCAACTTGACTGAAAATGTGTATTAAATCTGTCACAGAGCTGAATGATGATGAACTCCTCGTTGAGGGTCTCACAGCCCTAATAATAATCGGAAAATGCATTTTTATTTTTCTACAGAACTTAAATCCTATTCTGAAAATAACCAGCAAATATGGATGTCTTCAGACCTCTGTGGATTCCATTACAATGACGTTCCATGGGGTTGATTTACGAGGTCTTCTGAAAAGTATACATTGATTTTTTTTTTGCCTATATCATCCAATAAGTTTTCCACCTTCAACTTATTGTCATTTTCATTCACTCATTTTAATACACCTTCCTTATTATTACGGGGGGATCTATGGTAAGTATATGGACAACCCCTCCGAATTATTGAGCTCAGCTGCACAAGGCATGACATGGACAAAGATGCATAAAGACATGGTTTGACCAGTTTGGTGTGGAGGAACCCGAGTGTCCTGTACAGAGCCCTGACCTCAACCCTACTGAACATCTTTGGGATAAATTGGAATGCTGACTGTAACCCAGGACTTTTTTTGTTGTTGGTGCCCAATCTGAGGCCCAACGTGTGAGCCAGGTCTACTCTTCCAACATCAGTACCTGACTTCACAAATGGGCACAGATTGCCACAAACACCCTCCAACAGAGTAAAACCTGCTCCATAAAGACATGGTTTGACCAGTTTGGTGTTGAGGAACCCGAGTGTCCTGTACAGAGCCCTGACCTCAACCCTACTGAACATCTTTGGGATAAATTGGAATGCCGACTGTAACCCAGGACTTTTTTTGTTGTTGGTGCCCAATCTGAGGCACAACATGTGAGCCAGGTCTACTCTTCCAACATCAGTACCTGACTTCACAAATGGGCACAGATTGTCAAAAACACCCTCCAACAGAGTGAAACCTGCTCCATAAAGACATGGTTTGACCAGTTTGGTTTGGAGGAACCCGAGTGTCCTGTACAGAGCCCTGACCTCAACCCTACTGAACAACTTTGGGATAAATTGGAATGCCGACTGTAACCCAGGACTTTTTTTGTTGTTGGTGCCCAATCTGAGGCCCAACATGTAAGCCAGGTCTACTCTTCCAACATCAGTACCTGACTTCACAAATGGGCACAGATTGCCCAAAACACCCTCCAACAGAGTGAAACCTGCTCCATAAAGACATGGTTTGACCAGTTTGGTGTGGAGGTACTCTATATGTCCAAAAGCATATGGCTGCCTCTCCGATTAAAGGAGTTAAGGTGTCTCCAGTGAGGGAGACACCTCCATCTTATAAAGACATTGTAGACCATTGTGCTTTTCTAACCATGTTTTAACAGTTTGGTGAAGACCCTTTTCTGTTCCACCATGACTGTGCCCCAGTGTACAAAGCCAGCTCCATAAAGACATGCTTTGACCAGTTTGGTATGGAGGAACTCTATATGAGAAAAAGTATATGGCTGCCTCTCCGTATAAAGGAGTTAAGGTGTATCCAGTGAGGGGTCCTAGTAATACTCCATCATATAAAGACATTGTAGACAATTGTGCTTTTCCAACCTTGTGGTAACTGTTTGGTGAAGACCCTTTTCTGTTCCACCATGACTGTGCCCCTGTGTACAAAGCCAGCTCCATAAAGACATGGTTTGACCAGTTTGGTGTGGAGGAACTTAAGTGTCCTGCACAGAGCCCTGGCCTCAACCCTATGTTTGGAAGATGTTTGGTATAAGGTCTTCTCATCCAACATCAGTACCTGCCCTTAACCCTATGGAAGACCTTTGTGATGAGGTCTTCTCATCCGAAAGGTGTTCAGTAGGTTTAGTCATGGAGGAACTCGAGTTTCCTGCACAGAGCCCTGACCTCAACCCTACTAAACACCTTTGGAATGATTTGGCACACCAATATTAAGCCAGCTCCAAGACACAATTTGACCAGTTTGGTGTGGGGGAACTAAAATGTTCTGCACAAAGCCTTGACTGCAATCCTTCTGAATGCCTTTGGAAAGGATTTGAATGGGATTGTAAGCCAGCTCCATTAAGACATAGTGTGACCAGTTTGGTGTGGAGAAACTCCAGTGTCCTGCACAGAGCCCTGACCTCAACCCTATTAAACATATTGGGCATATCACTTGCTAGCCAGATCTTCTCACTCAACGTCAGTCCATCATCCACCACATACCCATGTAAAAAAACAACATATTCAAATGATCAAACAATCACATCTCTTTTGGATTGAATGGCCATAGCAGCGTTTTTACTAGCAACATACCAATAAGTACAAAAACATTTTAAATAGCAATCCCATAACAGCCTCCATAAACTCTAGGTCTAAAGTCGCTGACCTCAGCGCCACTGAACACCTTTGGGATGAGTTGGAACGCTAATTGTAAACTAGGTCTTCCCATCCAACATCAGTACCTGACCTCAAAAAAGGGGAAGTTTCCCCAGACACACACTCTTGTGGAAAGCCTTCCCAGAAGAGCGGAGGGTGATATAGCCACAAAGCTTGGCCAACTCCATATTAATGGCCATGGTTTTGGAATTGGATGTCCAACAAACTCATATAGGTGTAATGGGTGGAGAACCTCAAGTAGTCGGCACAGAGCCTCTTTGGGATCAATTGGAAAACTGATTGTGAGCCAGGTCTTTTTTGGTGCCCAACGTGTGGCTTGACATGTGAGCCAGGTCTTTTCATCCAACATCAGTACCTGATCTCACAGACACCCTCCAAAATCTTGTGGAAAGTCTTCCCAGAAGGGTAAAGGATGTTATAGCCACAAAGCCTGGCCAACTCCATATTAATGGCTATGGGGAAGGTCAACTCCATATTAACTGCCATGGGGGAGGTCAACTCCATATTAATGTCCATGGGAGAGGTCAACTCCATATTAATACTGAAGACGTTTCCCCAGACACACACTCCAAAATCTTGTGGAAAGCCTTCCCAGAAGAACGGAGGGTGATATAGCCACAAAGCTTGGCCAACTCCATATTAATGGCCATGATTCTGGAATTGGATGTCCAACAAACTCATATAGGTGTAATGGGTGGAGAACCTCAAGTAGTCAGCACAGAGCCTCTTTGGGATCAATTGGAAAACTGATTGTGAGCCAGGTCTTTTTTGGTGCCCAACGTATGGCCTGACATGTGAGCCAGGTCTTTTCATTCAACATCAGTACCTGATCTCACAGACACCCTCCAAAATCTTGTGGAAAGTCTTCCCAGAAGAGTGAAGGATGTTATAGCCACAAAGCCTGGCCAACTCCACATTAATGGCCATGGGGGAGGTCAACTTCATATTAACTGCCATGGGGGAGGTCAACTCCATATTAATGTCCATGGGAGAGGTCAAATCCATATTAATACTGCCATGGTTTTGGAATGGGATGTTTAACAAGCTCATATACGTCTCATGGTCAGGTGTCCACTAATTTTTGGCCTATAGTGTATAAATGTCCCACATCCAAATATTTACTCTTTGGAAATGAGGTGGTTATATAAAATTGAATGTGTGCAACAGAATAACACTAGACACTATTTTTGCATAATACATGGTAAAGTGGATGCACACCCAGCTTTTACTAAATTAGTCCCTGGTGATCCTGCAATGAAGGTTCTATTTAGCCCTCAATCAAGGCTTGGTAAGTGAGCCAAAAGATCACTTGGCGCTGTATCCTTTGTCCAAATTTTGTCTTAAAGTCAGAGTTTGGAAACATTGTAACTTATAGATGTCTAAGTGACAGTTTTCTGATGCAACCAGCTTCTCTTAGCACTGGCATTGGTTCATCTGCTATATGAGCTTATTAGAAGAGTTGCACATTAGAAGATAACAAGGGCTCAGACAGTATAATGGTGACTCACAATGAAATTAAGCTCTTCAGTGTTGGAGATAGCAGAGCCATTCCCAAGAGGACTGACCACAAAGCATCACGAAATACATCATGGGCAAAGCAACCGACATAAACATAGGAAATGCTAAACATGAGAAGAGAAGTGAACATTTAATGACCTTGTTGTCCTTCAAAGTCAAAGTAAAGCTGCTGGTGGGCTTCCATATTTATGATAAGAATACAACTCAAAGAGCTGTGCTATGAGTTATCGACTGAAATTAGAATGGAGTTATATGTACAGCTTTACAAATCATTTTCTTATTATCTCCAATAGCATTAAAATTGTACTGAAAGGAGATTTGCTATTGCCTAAACCTTCAGGTTTGGTATGGGTTTCTGGGTTGGGAACCCCATGCAAAAAAAAAAGGGGGTTCCCCACCAAATTTCCATACCAGACCCTTATCCAAGCAAGCAATCAGTCTGCCAGGAAAGGAAGTAGATATGCATATAGCCAATCCTCCTGAACCATACCAGGCAAACATGCATCTTGCCAGAGGGGATGTGGATCTACATCACTGCGCAATTGGCATCCCAGTTGTGCGTACCCAGCACCATGACGGAAAGCTCTGTCATATAGTAACAATCAGGATCCAATAGGACAGGCTCCTGATCACTTTGACAGCCATTCACAATGAACACATGATCGGGAAGCCCATGAAACACTTCCAACATTAATATTCCCAACAGGGAGGTCAGGAAGCCCATGTGCCAGGGTCTGAACCCATGATCTCTGCTGCATCTGGCAGTGGCTGTCCTCGGTAAGCCACAAGGTATGCTGGCCAGCACCTTTTCCCATCCCTTGGACAATCCTGCCTTGTACCTTGTTTCTGGTGAACCTTGAACTCCTTGCTCCTTTGCGCGTTTCATTGTCAGATTATTGTGCTCTTGTAAGGTACCTGTAAGAGATAGTGTCCGAAGTGGAGCTTGTGCGCTGAGGATTCAGGCGAAAACGTAGTCAGGCAGATCAGGACGGCAACAGATCAGGCAAAGCGGTACACGATCGAATTCCAGAGATTGGTCAGGCAGGCAAAGGTCATACACGAGCGGCGGTGAAGTACAAACTCAGCAGGCTAGGGAGTAGTCAGGAATTCGGGCAGAAGTTCAAATACGGTATTCAGAGTCACAAAGCAGTCAAAACACCCAGGAAGCTAGTCCAAACAAACGGGCACTGAGAGATAGGAAGTGCTGCTATTTATGGTCTGCTTTGATTGTAGATTGTCCACAGCTGGCAGCAGGTGGGGCTAGTGGGTCCAAGATAATGTATCAAACTAAGAGAACATAGCTATAACTCCAGAGCTCCTCTGTGGCACATCAAGCAAGACTGCCACCGTGGGACCAGGAACATCCCGGTTCAAATACACCCAGGCACATGACAGCTCTTCTCCAGCCAGCATCTTGCTCTTGCTGCTTGATCCCTAGTTGCTACATATCCCACCAGGTCCCCAACTTTGTTGGGCGATCCTGTGGACCACGACTTGGCACTAACATGCAGCAAAATCCATTTCCACTCTCGGAAGCTCTGGTGAAAACCAGTTAGTGCTTCGACCCCCGTGTGCCTCGAGGGAGCCCGCATCATCTGCCTGGGGTTGACCTGCTTGCCTACTTATCTTGCTCTTTGGTGGGAACCTCTCAAATACCATAGCTTCTGGTCTCAGGTGGCTCAAGCAAGATGAGCTACTGCCGGACACAGCAGAGGTGGTGGGGCCCAGATCCTAGTCCTGACACCATGAAACCCCTTTCAGCATTAAGAGTACTGGGAAGGGTCATGGGAAGGGGTTTATTTGACCTTCCCTGTTGACACCAGAGAATTTGGCCAACAAAAAGTCCAGAAATCTCCACAATTTTGTCAAGAATTTCAGAAAAAAAAATGAAAACTCTCCATTTTGCTCATCCCTAATGGTATGGATCTCGTGTTTCTTTTCTTAGAGAGCGTACTGAATATCCACTTTCTCGTTGTGCCTTTGGCAGCGCACGCATTTTTGTCATACCACGCATACTTAATATTTAAACTGCTTTTACGCCGACACCGCTGTTTAGTTTTAGGTCACATATACAGCCGTCTAAAAATAGTCGTGCAATTTCTCGACTGGAACATTTCCTTTATTTGAGATAAAAAAAAAATAAAGACGAAACTAACTGAAATTTCCGATTAAGCCATTAGATTTCGAAGACTTTGAACTGCGCAAAACTCCACCTTCCATGGGTGAAATATTTCTCCCGATAAATCAGGAAGACAAGCGTCAGATATAGGAATGGCCATATATCATTGCATAGTTTAGGAATGGCCGTATATATCATTGCCTACTGTCACGGTAATACCATAGATCAGGTCCAAACCCCACCAGGTCCTCCTGGAAGCCTCACAATTAATATCTCAGGGGGGGGGACACGTGCTTCCTGGTGCTTATTACATGAAGATGTCTTCTCCCTGGGTGGCCATTCCACAAAAAGCTCCCGAAAAATTATTAAAATCTATCCCTAAGCCAATAAGACTTGTCCCCCGGGGGGTAAGATATGGGAGGAAATGGAAACAGATCAGCTATCTAAGCATTCGATGCTTTCAGCACTTGGTATCCCCCCTCTGCAGATTATCGAACGGCTTACGATTGAGTTCAACCTTTTTTACCCCAGAGGGACCCCTGGAAATAGATTTCAGCTCTCAGGGACCCCCTACTAAGAATTATTATATACTCTGTTCATGGGACTTTAAGAAATAAAAAAAAGAAAAAGGAACGCGGCGTAATTCGCACATTAGACACCCAGAGCTGCTCCATACAATACAACTATTTTCAGTAATAATAATAAAAAAAAGTTATGATTAAAATAATCCAATGTGGACCATGAATATTGTATTAGAGATGTGCTACCTTCCATTGGTGGTCAGTATGTACATTACATACTCCTGACCCCTGCACTCTGTACATTACATACTCCTGATCCCTGCACTCCATACATTACATACTCCTGACCCCTGCACTCTGTACATTACATACTCCTGACCCCTACACTCTGTACATTACATACTCCTGATCTCCTGCACTCTGTACATTGCATACTCCTGACCCCTGCACTCTGTACATTGCATACTCCTGACCCCTGCACTCTGTACATTGCATACTCCTGATCTCCTGAACTCTGTACATTGCATACTCCTGATCTCCTGCACTCTGTACATTGCATACTCCTGATCTCCTGAACTCTGTACATTGCATACTCCTGATCTCCTGAACTCTGTACATTACACACTCCTGACCCCTGCACTCTGTACATTGCATACTCCTGAACTCCTGAACTCTGTACATTGCAAACTTCTGATTTCCTGAACTCTGTACATTACATACTCCTGACCCCTGCACTCTGTACATTACATACTCCCGATCTCCTGCACTCTGTACATTGCATACTCCTGATCTCCTGAACTCTGTACATTACATACTCCTGATCTCCTGCACTCTGTACATTGCATACTCCTGACCCCTGCACTCTGTACATTACATACTCCTGATATCCTGCACTCGGTACATTGCATACTCCTGATCTCCTGCACTCTGTACATTGCATACTCCTGATCTCCTGAACTCTGTACATTACATACTCCTGACCCCTGCAATATTTACATTACATACTCCTGTCTCCTGCACACTGTATATTAAATACTCTTGACCCCAGCAGTCTGTCATTTAATCTGTATGTTACATAATCCTTACTCCTGCCCTCTACATACACTTTAGATCCTTTGCACTCAGTATATTACATACATCTGACCTCTGCACTCAGTACATAGCACACTCCTGACCCTCACACTCTGTACATTACATGCTTCTCGCTCCTGCATTCAGTACATACACTCCAGAACCCTGCAGTCTATATATTATGCACATCTGACCCCTGCACCCAATAAATATCACACTCTTGAGCCCTGCATGCTGTATGTTGCATACTCGTGACCACTGCACTCTGTATATTACACACTCCTGACCCCTGCACTCTGTACATTACATAATCCTGACCCCTGCACTTTGTACATTATACATTATACACCCCTGACCCCTGCACTTTGTACATTATACACTTCTGACCCCTGTACTCTGTACATTACACACTCCTGACCCCTGCACTCTGTACATTACATACTCCTGACCCCTGCACTCTGTACATTACATACTCCTGACCCCTGCACTCTGCACATGACATACTCCTGACCCCTGCACTCCATACATTACATACTCCTGACCCCTGCACTCTGTACATCGCATACTCCTGACTCCTGCACTCTGTACATTACATAATCCTAACCCCTGTACTTTGTATATTACATAATCCTAACCCCTGCACGCTGTACGTTATACAATACACACTCCTAACCCCTGCACACTGTACATTACAGACTCCTGACCCCTGCACTCCGTTCATTACATACTCCTGACCCCTGCACTCTGCACATTACATACTCCTGACCCCTGCACTCCGTACATTACATACTCCTGACCCCTGCACTCTGTACATTACATACTCCCGACCCCTGCATTCTGTACATTATATACTGCTAACCCCTGCACTCTGTACATTACATACTTCTGATCCCTGCACTCCGTACATTACATACTCCTGACCCCTGCATTATGTACATTACATACTCCTGACCCCTGCATTCTGTACATTACATACTCCTAATCTCTGCACTCTGTACATCACATACTCCTGATCCCTGCACTCCGTACATTACATACGCCTGACCCCTGCATTCTGTACATTACATACTCCTGATCCCTGCACTCCGTACATTACATACTCCTGATCCCTGCACTCCGTACATTACATATGCCTGACCCCTGCACTCTGTACATTACATACTCCTAACCCCTGCACTCTGTACATTACACACTCCTGATCCCTGAACTTAGTCTGTTACATAAGCCTGACCCCTACAATCTATACAGAACAGATACAGTATATGACCTCTGCTCTCTGTATCTGTATCTGATCTGTACTGGAAGTGTAAAGTTTTCCACCAACACTAAACAGTTAGGATGCGTTTATATTTTCACATTCGTATTGTTACATTGTTCTGTGTTTGGCTCAGACTGTCCTTACTTTATAATGGCTCCTCGCTAAGGTATCTCTCTAAGAGAAGAACCTTCTGCACCGCGCTGATCTTTGACCTCCTCCACGTTGTTCAGGTAGATCTCCTCCTCCCCGGGGTCACCTACCCCCGGTTTATCTCATCCGGAGTCGGGAACATTTCCTGACTGTGCCGAATGTAAAGACTGTTATTTCTGAGGCACAGAAGATGTCAGGCTGAACTCTTCCTCTTCAAACTCGTTCCTGAAGGCTGAGAGCCGATTATGATCACCGCCGCGCCAATCTGTGGAATAAAAATACAGATAAAAACACGATAAACCCAGAGCTTCTGGTCCATCCGAATGCAGGCGGCTTCGGGGGGACAACAAAGTAAACATTCCTCCTGGAAGGATCGGAGAACATAAAAATAAGGATCGGAATTTACTTAACGTTCATAGAAACCCTCAAAATTACCTTTTCCTATTTGTTCCCCTTTGTGTTATTAGAGATCCCATTGGAAGTGTTGTGTTATATCTGTTCGGTAGAGGCAAAAATATACTTGTGGTGGGAGCTCTGGGGGGGGAACCCTACTAAGAACAACATATGTGAGAGAGTACAGTGGCACCTGTCGGAACCCTACTAAGACCCACATAGTGCTCCATGGGAAAACACTGTAGCACCTGGTAGAAAGCTGCTAAAACCTATATAGTACCCCATGGGAGAGCCCTGTAGCGCCCGGAGGAACCCTACTAAGACCCACATAGTGCCCCATGGATAGCACTGTAGCGCCCGGAGGAACCCTACTAAGACCAACATAATGCCCCATGGGAGAGCTCTGTAGAGCCAGGAGGAACCCTGCTAAGACCCACATAGTGCCCCATGGAAGAGCACTGTAGCACCAAGAGGAACCCTACTAAGACTCACATAGTGCACTATGGGAGAGCAAAGTAGCACCCGGTGGAACCCTACTAAGACCCACATAGTGCCCCATAGGAGAGCTCTGTAGAGCCCGGAGGAACCCTACTAAGACCCACATAGTGCCCTATGGGAGAGCACTGTAGAACCAAGAGGAACCCTACTAAGACTCACATAGTGCACTATGGGAGAGCACAGTAGCATCCGGTGGAACCCTACTAAGACTCACATAGTGCCCCATAGGAGAGTTCTGTAGAGCCTGGAGGAACCCTGCTAAGACCCACATAGTGCCCCATGGGAGAGCACTATAGTGCCAGGAGGAACCCTACTAAGACCCACATAGTGCCCAATGGTCGAGCAATGTAGCACCGGGAGGAACCCTACTAAGACTCATATAGTGCTCTATGGGAGAGCACTGTAGAGCCCGGAGGAACCCTACTAAGACCCACATAGTGCCCCATGGGAGAGCACTATAGTGCCAGGTGGAACCCTACTAGGACCCACATAGTGCCCCATGGGAGAGCACTGTAGCACCAGGAGGAACCCTACTAAGACCCCCATGGGAGAGCAATGTAGTGCTGGGAGGAACCCTACTAAGACCCATATAGTGCCCCATGGGAGAGCACTGTAGCACCGGGAGGAACCCTACTAAGACTCATATAGTGCCCCATGGAAGAGCACTGTAGCACCAAGAGGAACCCTACTAAGACTCACATAGTGCACTATGGGAGAGCAAAGTAGCACCCGGTGGAACCCTACTAAGACCCACATAGTGCCCCATAGGAGAGCTCTGTAGAGCCCGGAGGAACCCTACTAAGACCCACATAGTGCCCTATGGAAGAGCACTGTAGAACCAAGAGGAACCCTACTAAGACTCACATAGTGCACTATGGGAGAGCACAGTAGCATCCGGTGGAACCCTACTAAGACTCACATAGTGCCCCATAGGAGAGTTCTGTAGAGCCTGGAGGAACCCTGCTAAGACCCACATAGTGCCCCATGGGAGAGCACTATAGTGCCAGGAGGAACCCTACTAAGACCCACATAGTGCCCAATGGTCGAGCAATGTAGCACCGGGAGGAACCCTACTAAGACTCATATAGTGCTCTATGGGAGAGCACTGAAGAGCCCGGAGAAACCCTACTAAGACCCACATAGTGCCCCATGGGAGAGCACTATAGTGCCAGGTGGAACCCTACTAGGACCCACATAGTGCCCCATGGGAGAGCACTGTAGCACCAGGAGGAACCCTATTAAGACCCCCATGGGAGAGCAATGTAGTGCTGGGTGGAACCCTACTAAGACCCACATAGTGCCCCATGGGAGAGCACTGTAGCACCGGGAGGAACCCTACTAAGATTTATATAGTGCCCTATGGGAGAGCACTGTAGCGCCGGAAGGAACCCTACTAAGACTCAAATTGTGCCCTATGGGAGAGCACTGTAGCACCGGGATGAACGCTATAGTGCCCTATGGGAGAGCACTGTAGCGCGGGGAGGAACCCTACTAAGACTCACATAGTGCCCTATGGGAGAGCACTGTAGCACCGTAAGGAACCCTACTAAGACTCACTTAGTGCCCTATGGAAGAGCACTGTAGCACCGGGAGGAACCCTATAGTGCCCTATGGGAGAGCACTGTAGCGCGGGGAGGAACCCTACTAAGACTCACATAGTGCCCTATGGGAGAGCACTGTAGCGCCAGGAGGAACCCTACTAAGACTCACATTGTGCCCTATGGAAGAGCACTGTAGCACCGGGAGGAACCCTATAGTACCCTATGGGAGAGCACTGAAGCGCGGGGAGGAACCCTACTAAGACTCACATAGTGCCCTATGGGGGAGCACTGTAGCACCGGGAGGAAACCTATAGTGCCCTATGGGAGAGCACTGTAGCACCGGGAGGAAACCTATAGTGCCCTATGGGAGAGCACTGTAGCACTGGGAGGAACCCTACTAAGACCCACATAGTGCCCCATGGGAGAGAACTGTAGCCCCGGGAGGAACCCTACTAAGACTCACATTGTGCCCTATGGGAGAGCACTGTAGCACCGGGAGGAACCTTTTAGTGCCCTATGGGAGAGCACTGTAGCGATGGGAGGAACCCTACTAAGACCCACATAGTGCCCCATGGGAAAACACTATAGCACCCGGTGGAAAGCTACTAAAACCTACATAGTGCCCCATGGGAGAGAACTGTAGCACCGGGAGGAACCCTACTAAGACTCACATTGTGCTCTATGGGAGAGCACTGTAGCACCGGGAGGAACCTTTTAGTGCCCTATGGGAGAGCACTGTAGCACTGGGAGGAACCCTGCTAAGACCCACATAGTGCCCCATGGGAGAGAACTGTAGCACCGGCAGGAACCCTACTAAGACTCACATTGTGCCCTATGGGAGAGCACTGTAGCACCGGGAGGAACCTTTTAGTGCCCTATGGGAGAGCACTGTAGCGATGGGAGGAACCCTACTAAGACCCACATAGTGCCCCATGGGAAAACACTATAGCACCCGGTGGAAAGCTACTAAAACCTACATAGTGCCCCATGGGAGAGCACTGTAGCACCAGGAGGAACCCCACTAAGACCCACATAGTGCCTCATCACTCCGACACGGATGTGAGGACATCTCCATTGACGGCCTTGCTTCGTGGTTGACAGACATCTTATTATGTTTATTTGAAAGCCAAAGTATTGGCAGATGAAAGTTTAATATTTTCGGCACTTGGAACCCTTCATTTACATAGAATCGTGGAGCGTTTGTCGATTTCCAAATGAATAGCATGAGAGCGAAGAGATTTGTCATGGAAGCCACAGCTTGTAGAGCTCGGTAAATCATTCCGCCGTCTATGTCTAGTCTTTGATTAGTAACCCGCCTAAATCACACTAAATGTGACTGTGAGACGGAGCAGAAGGGGAATGTCTGCATGGGGACCGGAGATAGATATGATTTGTATCTGAACTCCCTCCATGCAGACATTGCCGATGCTCATAAATACCAAACACAGCACTTAGCAGATATGCGCCCAGTGCCGCGTCTGAGGTCTGGAGGAAAGGAACGTGATGGTGGGTCTCATGTGCTTTCAATTTCTGCTCTTTCAAGTTGTATTTCCATAACTTGCTTTGGACTGGAATAAGGAATATTATGGCTTTAAAAATGACCTTTAATCTGCTTATATTTTGCCTTTCCTGATACTTTTTAACCAACCCCCCCATCAACATGCCAATGAGAACATTTTAATAAAACCTTTCCGTTTTATTACAAAATGGTTAAATTTGAGCGCAATTTCCAAATTCCATAGTGCCCCATGGGAGAGCACTGTAGCACCCTGTGGAAACCTTCTAAGACCAACATAGTGCCCCTATGGGAGAGCATTGTAGCACTCGTGGAACCCTGCTAAGATCCACATAGTGCCCCATGAGAGAGCACTGTAGCACCCAGTGGAACCCTACTAAAAGCCACATAGTGCCCCATGGGAGAGCACTGTAGCACCCTGTGGAAACCTTCTAAGACCAACATAGTGTCCCTATGGGAGAGCACTGTAGCACCTGGTGGAACCCTGTTAAGATCCACGCACCTGGTGGAACCCTGTTAAGATCCACATAGTGCCCCATGAGAGAGCACTGTAGCACACGGTGGAACCCTAGTAAAACCCACATAGTGCCCCATGGGAGAGCACAGTGGCACCTGGTGGAACCCTACTAAAACCCACATAGTGCCTCAATGAGAGAGCACTGTAGCACTCGTTGGAAAGCTACTACAACCCACATTCCAGATAGCAAGCAATAGTGCTGCAAGTTTGAAAATAACTATTGCTATTGCTAGACTTGCCGGGCTTCACAACCTTGTTGCACAATTGCAGCAGGTCCACATTTCATGACTCCAGATCAACTTTCTCTGCAAACATTACGCAAGTCTGCTGCAAGTTCTGGTTCAGTTATGCTGTGCAATAGTCATCCCACCACAGGGGTCAGTGTGGCTGAATTTTCAGGTTGTAGACTAAGACCCTACTAAGACCCACATAGTGCCCCATGAGAGAGCACTGTAATGCTGAGAGGAGCCCTACTAAGACCTGCATAGTACCCCATGAGAGGACACTGTAGCACCTGGTGGAACCCTACTAAGACCCACATAGTGCCCCATGGGAGAGGACCATAGCACCCAGTGAAACCCTAGTAAAACCCTTCATAGTGCCCCATGAGATAGCCTTGTAGCACCCAGTGGAACCCTAGTAAAACCTACACACTGTAGTGCCCCATGAGAGAGCACAGTGGCATTCAGTTGGAACCCTACTAAAACCCACATAGTTCCCCATGGTAGAGCACTGTAGCACCTAGTGGAAAGCTACTAAAACTCACATAGTGCCCCATGGTACAGCACTTGAAGCACCAGGTGGAACCCTACTAAAACCCACATAGTGCCCCATGGGAGAGCACTGTAACACCTGGTGGAACCTTACTGAAGCTCACATAGTGCCCTATGGAAAACCACAGTAGCACCTGGTGGAACCCTACTAAGATCCACATAGTGCCCCATGAGAGAGCACGGTAGCACCCGGTGGAACCCTAGTAAAACCCACATAGTGCCTCATGGGAGAGCACAGTGGCACCTGGTGGAAGCATACTAAAACCCACATAATGCCCAATGGGAGGGCACTGTATTACCCGGTGGAAAGCTACTAAAACCCACATAGTGCCCCATTGGAGAGCACTTGAAGCAGCAGGTGGAACCCTACTAAAACCTATATAGTGCCCTTTGGGAGAGTACTGTAGTACCTGGTGGAACCCTACTTAAGCCCACATAGTGCCCCGTGGGAGAGCACTGTAGTGCCCAGGGGAACCCTACTAAAACCCACATAGTGCCCCATGAGAGAGCACTGTAGCACCCAGTGGAACCCTACTAAAAGCCACATAGTGCCCCATGGGAGAGCACTGTAGCACCCTGTGGAAACCTTCTAAGACCAACATAGTGTCCCTATGGGAGAGCACTGTAGCACCTGGTGGAACCCTGTTAAGATCCACGCACCTGGTGGAACCCTGTTAAGATCCACATAGTGCCCCATGAGAGAGCACTGTAGCACACGGTGGAACCCTAGTAAAACCCACATAGTGCCCCATGGGAGAGCACAGTGGCACCTGGTGGAACCCTACTAAAACCCACATAGTGCCTCAATGAGAGAGCACTGTAGCACTCGTTGGAAAGCTACTACAACCCACATTCCAGATAGCAAGCAATAGTGCTGCAAGTTTGAAAATAACTATTGCTATTGCTAGACTTGCCGGGCTTCACAACCTTGTTGCACAATTGCAGCAGGTCCACATTTCATGACTCCAGATCAACTTTCTCTGCAAACATTACGCAAGTCTGCTGCAAGTTCTGGTTCAGTTATGCTGTGCAATAGTCATCCCACCACAGGGGTCAGTGTGGCTGAATTTTCAGGTTGTAGACTAAGACCCTACTAAGACCCACATAGTGCCCCATGAGAGAGCACTGTAATGCTGAGAGGAGCCCTACTAAGACCTGCATAGTACCCCATGAGAGGACACTGTAGCACCTGGTGGAACCCTACTAAGACCCACATAGTGCCCCATGGGAGAGGACCATAGCACCCAGTGAAACCCTAGTAAAACCCTTCATAGTGCCCCATGAGATAGCCTTGTAGCACCCAGTGGAACCCTAGTAAAACCTACACACTGTAGTGCCCCATGAGAGAGCACAGTGGCATTCAGTTGGAACCCCACTAAAACCCACATAGTTCCCCATGGTAGAGCACTGTAGCACCTAGTGGAAAGCTACTAAAACTCACATAGTGCCCCATGGTACAGCACTTGAAGCACCAGGTGGAACCCTACTAAAACCCACATAGTGCCCCATGGGAGAGCACTGTAACACCTGGTGGAACCTTACTGAAGCTCACATAGTGCCCTATGGAAAACCACAGTAGCACCTGGTGGAACCCTACTAAGATCCACATAGTGCCCCATGAGAGAGCACGGTAGCACCCGGTGGAACCCTAGTAAAACCCACATAGTGCCTCATGGGAGAGCACAGTGGCACCTGGTGGAAGCATACTAAAACCCACATAACGCCCCATGGGAGGGCACTGTATTACCCGGTGGAAAGCTACTAAAACCCACATAGTGCCCCATTGGAGAGCACTTGAAGCAGCAGGTGGAACCCTACTAAAACCTATATAGTGCCCTTTGGGAGAGTACTGTAGTACCTGGTGGAACCCTACTTAAGCCCACATAGTGCCCCGTGGGAGAGCACTGTAGTGCCCAGGGGAACCCTACTAAAACCCACATAGTGCCCCATGAGAGAGCACTGTAATGCTGGGAGGAGCCCTATTAAGACCTACATACATAGTGCCCCACGAGAGCGCACTGTAGCACCTGGTAGACCCTACTAAGACCCACACAGTGCCCCATGGGAGAGCACTGTAGCGCCGGGAGGAACCCTACTAAGACCCACATAGTGCCCCATGGGAAAGCACTGTAGCACCTGGTAGAAAGCTACTAAAACCCTCATAGTGCCCCCTGGGAGAGCACTGCAGTGCCCAGAGGAACCCTACTAAGACCCACATAGTGCCTCATCGCTCTGACACGAACAGGAGGAGATCTCGATTGAAGGCCATTCTTCGTGGTTGACAAACATCTTGTGATAACATGAAAAATCTGTACTGGAAGTGAGTGTAAAGTTTTCCACCACTAAATAGGTAGGATGCGTTTATATTTTCACATTCGTGTTGTTACATTGTTCTGCATTTTGCTCAGACTGTCCTTACTTTTTAATGGCTCCTCCCTAAGTTATCTCTCTAAAAGAAAAACCTTTTGCACCGCGGTGATCTTTGACCTCCTCCACGTTGTTCAGGTAGATCTCCTCCTCCCCGGGGTCACCTACCCCCGGTTTATCTCATCCGGAGTCGGGAACATTTTCTGACTGTGCCGAATGTAAAGACTGTTATTTCTGAGGCACAGAAGATGTCAGGCTGAACTCTTCAAAATCGCCGACTCGTTCCTGAAAGCTGAGAGCCGATTATGATCACCGCCGCGCCAATCTGTGGAATAAAAATACAGATAAAAACACGATAAACCCAGAGCTTCTGGTCTATCCGAATGCAGGAGGCTTCCGGGGGGACAACAAAGTAAACATTCCTCCTGGAAGGATTGGAGAACATAAAAATAAAAATAAGGATCGGAATTTACTTAACGTTTATATAAACCCTCAAAATGACCTTTTCCTATTTGTTCCCCTTTGTGCTATTAGAGATCCCATTGGAAGTGTTGTGTTATATCTGTTCGGTAGAGGAAATATATACTTGTGGTGGGAGCTCTGGGGGGAACCCTACTAAGACCCACGTGGTGCTCCATGGGAAAACATTGTAACACCTGGTGGAAAGCTGCTAAAACCTGCATAGTGCCCATGGGAGAGCACTGTAGCACCTGGAGAAACCCTACTAAGACCCACATAGTGCACTATGGGAGAGCACAGTAGCACCCCACTGTAGCACCCAGTGGAACCCTAGTAAACCCACATAGTGCCCCATGGGAGAGCACTGAAGCACCCGAAGGAACCCTACTAAGACCCACATAGTGCACCATGGGAGAGCACTGTAGCACAAGGAGGAACCCTACTAAGACCCACATAGTGCACTATGGGAGAGCACGGTAGCACCCCACTGTAGCACCGGTGGAACCCTATTAAAACCCACATAGTGCACCATGGGAGAGCACTGTAGCACCCGGAGGAACCCTACTAAAACCCACATAGTGCCCCATGGGAGAGCACTGTAGCACCCGAAGGAACCCTACTAAGACCCACATAGTGCACCATGGGAGAGCACTGTAGCACAAGGAGGAACCCTACTAAGACCCACATAGTCCACTATGGGAGAGCATGGTAGCACCCCACTGTAGCACCGGTGGAACCCTATTAAAACCCACATAGTGCCCCATGGGAGAGCACTGTAGCACCCGGAGGAACCCTACTAAAACCCCCATAGTGCCCCATGGGAGAGCACTGTTGCACCTGGTGGAACCCTACTGAAGCTCACATAGTGCCCTATGGAAAACCACAGTAGCACCTGGTGGAACCCTACTAAGATCCACATAGTGCCCCATGGGAGAGCACTGTAGCACCAGGAGGAACCCTACTAAGACCCATATGGTGCACTATGGGAGAGCACGGTAGCACCCCACTCTAGCACCCAGTGGAACCCTAGTAAAACCTACATAGTGCCTCATGGGAGAGCATTGTAGCACCAGGAGGAACCATACTAAAACCCACATAGTGGGAGGGCACTGTAGCACCTGGTGGAAAGCTACTAAAACCCACATAGTGCCCCATTGGAGAACACTTGAAGCAGCAGGTGGAACCCTACTAAAACCTATGTAGTGCCCCATGGGAGAGTACTGTACTACCTGGTGGAATCCTACTGAAGCCCACATAGTGCCCCATGGGAGAGCACTGTAGTGCCCAGGGGAACCCTACTAAGACCCACATAGTGCCCCATGAGAGAGCACTGTAATGCTGGGAGGAGCCCTACTAAGACCTACATACATAGTGCCCCACGAGAGCGTACTGTAGCACCTGGTAGACCCTACTAAGACCCACATAGTGCCCCATGGGAGAGCACCGTAGCACTGGGAGGAGCCCTACTAAGACCTACATACAGTAGTTCCCCATGGGAAAGTACTGTAGCACCAGGAGGAACAATACTAAGACCCACATAGTGCCCCATGGGAAAACACTATAGCACCCGGTGGAAAGCTACTAATACAGACATAGTGCCCCCTGGGAGAGCACTGCAGTGCCCAGAGGAACCCTACTAAGACCCACATAGTGCCTCATCGCTCTGACACGGACGGGAGGAGGTCTCCATTGACGGCCATTCTTCGTGGTTGACAAACATCTTACTATATTTATTTGTCTGTTGACAAAGAACATTCTGCACTAGTGACTGTTGTAGCAGCCGCGGCGGACGGGCTGCCAATTCCAGTAATAAACTCAACAGGCAGCAACTTATTTTCCATTGATTACCAATACGTACAGGACCAGGAACGTGTCTTATGTTTGTATAAGAGGCATTTTCGTTATGTTCAGTCGTAGGAGGCGATAACCAAGGGCAGACTGTGTCAATCTCCATGTGATAATCGTGGACGGTTTATGGGGACGTAACTTCTGTTACCTGGAATAACCGGCCCAAACATAAGAAGGG
Source organism: Lithobates clamitans (assembly GCA_037952925.1). Taxonomy (NCBI): domain Eukaryota; kingdom Metazoa; phylum Chordata; class Amphibia; order Anura; family Ranidae; genus Lithobates; species Lithobates clamitans. The sequence continues at coordinate 854,859 of JBBGZY010001360.1, read as the reverse complement.
AAGGGAAGAGTGCCAGTGAAAGGAATGAAGGATAAGCTCATTACGGGGAATTGATCACAATTAGTCATGTAATCGGGGTTAATCTACACAGTCTTTGAAGAGCTGTTAATGAATGATGACTTATCTTTGTGCTTATCCCTGCCTGAACAAATTAATTGGATTACAAATGAAAGGCTGGCAGTGTCTCTGCATGGCTTCCCTGTAGGGAGGGTGCCGGCATGGCTACTCCCAAGTGAGCCCAAACCTTCTACTTGTAGTGCAGGATATAGACAGGTACACTTAGAATTGGGCTCAGAGAGCCGGGGTCTTTTCACTTGTACAGCTACCCTATCAGTTCAGATTGGACCATCCAGTCAGTGAAGTATGCCATGTAAGCCCCAACTCTAACCACTAAAATCGAATTTTAATGTTGAAGTGATTTTTAAACGTCAATTTCCTTTTTTTTTCCAGATTGAAGAACCCATGTCAGATTCACTTCTTGCCCATCCAACCTGGTGGTCAAGAAGTCTACCCTCAGTCTACATGGCCAGGCTCAAGGACCCAAATCAGATCCGCTCTCATCTTTCCATCCTAATAGGCATGAAACGTGCCCTTTTTTCTACCTTGTCAGGTTCTGGGATCTAAAATAGATCCTCTTTCTGCATTTTAAACCTGATGGCAAGTAAACCCATCCTATTTCTAATTGACAAGGTTGCAGGACCTAAATCAGAGCCACCTCCTGCCCAACCATCTTGGTTTCCAGGAAGCCCAGCCTCTCTCTACCAGGCCAGGCTCCAGTACCAAAACCAGATTCATGTCTTGCTTGTCCAGCCTGGCGGCCAAGAAGCCCGCCTTCGGTCTACACGGCCAGGCTAAAGGACCCAAATCAGATCCACTTTCATCTTTCCATCCTAGTAGGCATGAAACTTGCCATTTTTTTCTACCTGGCCAGGTTCTGGGATCTAAATTAAATTAACTTTCTGCATTTTAAACCTGATGGCCAGTGAACTCATCTTCTTTCTAATTGACAAGGTTCCAGGACCTAAATCAGAGCCACTTCCTGCCCAACCAACTTGATTTCCAGGAATCCCAGCCTTTCTCTACCAGGCCAGGCTCCAGTACCCAAACCAGGTCCACTTCTTGCTTGTCCAACCTGGTGGCCAAGAAGCCCACCCTCTCTCTATATGGCCAGGCTGAAGGACCCAAATTAGATCCATGTTCGCCTTTCCACCCTAGTAGGCATAAAATTCACCCTTTTTTCTACATGACCAGGTTCTGGAATCATCAGATCCACTTTTTGCATTTTAAACCTAATGGCCAGTAACGCCCTCTGTTGAAGTCAGGATATGACGAAATGCGTCAGGGCGTGGCCTACACGACGCCGGAAGTGACGATTGCGCTCCACCACAGCCTTGACTGTAACCAGGAAGTCAGAGTTTGGTGCCTGGAAAGCGGAACCGGCTGGAGTTTAATACGGTGAAGTGCTGTGTCTTAATGCTTCCTTGATATGCTCATCTGATTGCTGTTATAATGTACGTATAATGTTTGAAGGGGGGATCTTTGTGTGATGTGAAGGACTTTATATTTAATAAACAGGATTACGCTATGTGCGCTTTATCTTTTGTTGTTTGGTGATTTATGAGCCCTGACCATCTTGGATTCCTCTGGAGGGTAGCTGACAGTGGCTGGTGGCTTGGATTTCTCCTTACTTGGATGCTTGATATTACTAAGCTCTGGTGAGTTTAACCCCCTGAGAGGAGTGTGTTCTCACTGGGTGGAGGTGGATGGATCGGTGGAAGGTGCACGCTGAACTGTTTCTACTTTGATCGCCTATGAACACTATCTGAACCATCACTCTTACTGCTCTTCTCTCTTGAAGGACTTTTTTTGCATGTGTAGTTGGCCACATTATCCGTTTAGCTCAACACTAGCGCTGTTTTCAGTGTGTTACTATGATCACTTTGTCGATTTTGGTATGCCATGATTTGTGATGTTGTTTTTGTAATTTTAAACGGCTGCTTCTTATGTGGGATTCCTATTTGGGATCTTGTGTCACTTAATATTTTAGTGTCAGTTTTTATTTATTCATTTGTTCATTACTGCTCGGGCACTGCTAGGGCCTTTGGCGCTGAGTGGTGTATTTTTGGGCCTGTGAATACACTCTTTTGCAATCTTTATCCTCTTCCTACTTGACAAGGTTCCAGGACCCAAATCAGGTCCACTTCCTGCCCAACCAGCCTGGTCTCCAGGAAGCTCATACCTGTGCTATCTTTCCAGGCTCCAGAACCCAAATCAGATCCATTTACTGTCCACCCAACCTGGTGGCCAAGAAGCCCATCATCTTTGTACATGGCCAGGCTGAAGGACCCAAATCAGACCCACTTTGGTCTTTCGACCCTTGTTGGCATGCAACTCTGCCATTTTCTACATGGCCAGGTTCTGGAGTCTAAATCAGATCCACTTCTTACATTTCCAACCTGATGGCCAGTAAACCCATCCTCTTCCTACCTGACAAGGTTCTAGGACACCAAGAAGCCCATCCGCTTGCTACCTGTCCATGCTCCAGAACCCATGTCAGATCTACTTCTTGTCCATCCAACCTGATGGCCAAGAAGCCAACCCTCTCTCTGCATGACCAGGCTCAAGAACACAAATCAGATCCATTTTCGCCTTTCCACCCTAGTAGGCATGAAACATTCCCTTTTTCTACAGGGCTGGGTTCTGGAATCTAAATCAGATCCACTTCTTGCATTTCCAACCTGTAAACCCATCCTCTTTTTACCTGACAAGGTTGCAGGGCCCAAATCAGATCCGTTTCCTGCCCCTCCAACCTGTTTTTCAGGAAGCCCATTATCTCACTGCCTGTCTACTCCAGGTTCCAGAACCCAAACCAGATCCACTTCTTGCCCGTCCAACCTGGTGGACAAAAAGCCCACCCTCTCTCTACCAGGCCAGGCTCCAGAACCCAAACTGGATTGACTTCTTGCTCATCCAAACTTGTAGCCAAGAAGCCCATCCCTTTAACACCTGGCCAGGCTCCAATATCAGATCTATTACCTACCTGCCCAACCTGGTGGCCCGGAGGCCCACCCTCTCTCTACCAAGCCAGGCTCCAGAGTCCATACAAGATCTACTTCTCGACTATCCAATGTTTTGTTGTACTCTGGACTCACAAATGCCACATCTTGGCATCTTGGGCAGCAGATGTACCCCACCCCAGATCATCTCCTGAGCCATCTGGAGCTGCTAGTCATTAAATAAAGAGATAGCACACTTGCAGGTGTCAACAGAACTCTAAATGCGGCAAAGCTCGTGTTTTAAGTAGCCTACAGATTTACAGATTGCATATTCAGATCATTTTGCAGTAAGCAATAACAGATATGAGGAAGGACTCGCTGCCCTCCATGCTAATTAGGTCTTTGCACTGTGTCTCTGTATTCCGATCATCAACCTGTTGAGAAATCAGCCATCCAGGGTGAAAAACAAAGAATCATCTCTGGGATTTATGTTTCAACGTAACGTTAATTAATTAGAATTTATGCTCTGCGGGATGGCGTTCCAAGTCTATCAGAAATAAATCCTCAATAAAATCTGTCCAGAGGCCTCGGATTTGTGCAGTTAATGGAGGAAAGATGACAGATGAGTCATCTGGTGAGGGGAACGTGGCGGAGAGACGACACCGGGGGGGCGGCACTTGGTGGAATGTACAGAACATCAGATGTGTCAGATTGTATTGACACAAACGAGTTTACTATTGTTCCAACATTGTTGGCGAAATGTTCATCTGTGTCCTACGGAGCGATCGTAATCACCGAAAAAGGTCAACGCAACCCATGACATGAGGATGCGAATAAAGTGAATATTACCAGGGGAGCGTTGTCTGAGGACCCAAACATTTCTGGACCCTTTTAAAGCCACCACCTCGCTGTCATTAAGAAAATAAATACATTGAAAATAATAAAGCAAAATAATAAATACATAAAAAAAACTAATGGAACCTAAAAGTAATACATTAAAATGATAATAATGATGATAACTTTATGTTATTATTTTTAAAGTCGTTATTATTTCAAATGCATTTTAATATTTTACATTATTCGTAAAAAATTCTTACTATTATGATTATTATTATATTGTTATTATTGATGATAACAGTAATATTATTTATTTCAATTTATTATTTTTACTTTATGTTATTATTTTTAATGTATTTATTATTTCAAATGTATTTTAATATTTAACATTATTATTATTATTACTATTATGATTATTATTATTATGACTATTATTACATTGTTATTATAGATAATGAAAATATTATTTGTTTCAATGTATTGTTTTTACTGTATGTTATTATTTTTAATTTATTTATTATTTCAAATGTATTTTAATATTTAACAATTTTAATTATTACTATTATGATTATTATTATGACTAATATTATATTGTTATTATAGATAATGAAAATATTGTTTGTTTAAATGTATTATTTTTACTTTATGTTATTATTTTTAATGTATTTATTATTTCAAATGTTTTTTTTAATATTTTATATTATTCCTATTATTCTTAATATTATAATTAATATGACAGTTATTATATTGTTATTATTGATAAAGATAATATTATTTATTTCAATGTATTGTTTTTACTGTATGTTATTATTTTTAATTTATTTATTATTTTAAATGTATTTTAATATTTTATATTATTCCTATTAATCTTAATATTATAATTCATATTATGACTATTATTATATTGTTATTATTGATAATGATAATATTATTTATTTTAATGTATGATTTTTACTTTATATTATTATTTTAAATGTATTTATTATTTCAAATGTATTTTAATATTTAACATTATTATTATTACTATTATGATTATTATTATGACTAATATTACATTGTTATTATAGATAATGAAAATATTGTTTGTTTAAATGTATTATTTTTACTTTATGTTATTATTTTGAATGTATTTATTATTTCAAATATTTTTTAATATTTTATATTATTCCTATTAATCTTAATACTATAATTCATATTATGACTATTATTATATTGTTATTATTGATAATGATAATATTATTTATTTCAATGTATTGTTTTTACTGTATGTTATTATTTTTAATTTATTTATTATTTTAAATGTATTTTAATATTTAACATTATTATTGTTACTATTATGATTATTATTATGACTATTGTTACATTGTTATTATAGATAATGAAAATATTATTTGTTTCAATGTATTATTTTTACTGGTCTTATTTTTAATGTATTTATTATTTCAAATGCATTTTAATAATTTATATTATTTCTATTATTCTTAATATTATAATTAATATTATGACTGTTATTAAAGTGTTATTATTAATAATATGATATTATTTATTTTAATGTATGATTTTTACTTTATATTATTATTTTAAATGTATTTATTATTTCAAATGTATTTTAATATTTAACATTATTATTATTACTATTATGATTATTATTATGACTATTATTACATTGTTATTATAGATAATGAAAATATTATATGCCGTATCGCAAAAAATGGCCTGGTTAGGAAGGGGGGTAAATCTTTTCCGGAGCTGAAGAGGTAAATAAGGTGAGGTGGAATGGCTCTCGGTGAGGAAATGTTTGCGGCATTAATGCGCCGGAATATTAATTTCCTCCTTTGTTTTGGCCGTTTATAGGAAACAACAAAATGTGCGCCAAGATTTATTTCCCCCAATTTACTCGATAAACAAAGAGCTGAACGTTTCCATGAATCTCACCGGAGATCCCGGCAAGAGAATAGAAACCTTCTAAGAGCTCCATAAACCAACTTATTACCGCCGATTAACCACTTCACCACCCAAACCCCTACACCCCATACATCCCCCTACACCTCCCTGCACCCCCCTACACCCCCATACACCCCCTACACCCCCCTACACTCCCCTACACCCTTCTACACCCCCTCACCCCCCTACAACCCCCTACAACCCCCTACACCTCCCTACACCCCCTACACCTCCCTACACCCCCCTACACCTCCCCCTACACCCCCCTACACCTCCCTACACCCCCCTACACCCCCTACACCCCCTACACCTCCCTACACCCCCTACACCTCCCTACAACCCCCTACACCTCCCTACACCCCCCTACACCTCCCTACACCCCCTACACCTCCCTACACCCCCTACACCTCCCTACACCGTCCTACACCCCCTACACCTCCCCCTACACCCCCTACACCCCTCTACACTCCCTACACCCCCTACACCTTCTACACCCCTCTACACCTCCCTGCACCCCCCTACACTCCCCTACACCCTTCTACACCCCCTCACCCCCCTACACCCCCTACACCCCCCTACACTCCCCAACACCACCCTACACCCCCTACACTCCCCTACACCCTTCTACACCCCCTCACACCCCTACACCCTCTACACCTCCCTACACCCCCTACACTCCCCTACACCCCTCTACACCCCCTACACCCCTCTACAACCCCCTACACCCCCCTACACTCCCCAACACCACCCTACACTCCCTACATCCCCCTACACCTCCCTACACCCCTCTACGCCCCCCTACACCTCCCTACACCCCTCTACACCCTCTGCACCCCCTACACCTCCCTGCACCCCCTACGCTCCCCTACACCTCCCTACACCCCCTACATCTCCCTGCACCCCCCTACACTCCCCTACACTCCCTACACCTTCTACACCCCCTACACCTCGCTACACCCTCCTACACTCCCCTACACCCCCTACACCTTCTACACCCCTCTACACCTCCCTACATTCCCCTACACTCCCCTACACCCCTCTACACCCCCTACACCTTCTACACCCCTCTACACCCCCTACACCTCCCTACACCCCCCTACACTCCCCTACACCCCCTACACCTCCCTACACCCCCCTACACTCCCCTACACCCCCTGCACCTTCTACACCGCTCTACACCTCCTTACACCCCCCTACACTCCCCTACACCCCCTACACCTTCTACACTGCTCTACACCTCCCTACACCCCCCTACACTCCCCTATACCTCCTGCACCTTCTACACTGCTCTACACCTCCCTACACCCCCCTACACTCCCCTACACCCCCTACACCTTCTACACCCCTCTACACCTCCCCACACCCCCTACACTCCCCTACACCCCTCTACACCCCCTACACCCTCCTACACTCTCTTACACCCCTCTACACCCCCTACACCCCCCTACACCTCCATACACCCCTCTACACCTCCCTACACCCCCTACACCTTTGGGGGGTGGCTCGGGGGGGCTCGGAGGGTCCTTCTTGGGGGGGCGGCTCGGGGGGAGGGAGGCTCGGGGGGGGGGCAGCTCAGTGGGGCGGCTCAGTGGGCGGCTCGGGGGGGCGACTCGTGTAGGGGCGGCTCGGGAGGGCAGCTCGGGGGGCGGCTTGGTGGAGCGGCTCGGGGGGGGTGGCTCGGGGGGGGCGGCTTGGGGGGTGGCTCGGGGGGGCGGCTCGGTGTGGTGGCTTGGGGGGGCCGCTCGGGGGGGAAGCTCGGGGGGGTGGCTCGGGGGGCGGCGGCTCAGGGGGGTGGCTTGGAGGGGCGGTTTGTGGGGGGCGGCTCCGGGGGGGGGGCGGCTCGGGGGGGCGGCTCGGGAGGGTGGCTCGGGGGGGCGGCTCGGGAGGGTGGCTCGGTGGGGCGGCTCGGGGGGGTTAAGCTCGGTGGGGCGGCTCGGGGGGGGGGGGGGGCGGCTTGCCGCATTTCATGGGTTGTAAATGAATTTATACGTTGTACTAAATACTTGTCAGCACAGATAAAAGGTATCATTAAATATTGAAAGTGCCGTATGGTGGAACGATCGATGGCATTAAGAAAGAATTCTGTACAGAAGTATTGTGGACGAGCCGAGGGGGTTCTGCAGAACTCGATTTCACCACAAAATTACCGATTACTGAAATCTCACCAAAATGACCTCCTATGATCCATAAGTACGGCTCGGGCAAAATGTGCTGAAAAAAGTGATTGTAAATGCATCCTTGTTTTTTCTTTAACCCCTTCACCTCCAGAAGATTTACCCCCCTTCATGACCAGGCCATGTTTTGCGATATGGCACTGCATTATTTTAACTGACAATTGCGCGGTGAAGCGACATTTTATGTATTATTTATGTTTTTTTTTCCCCACAAGTAGATCTTTCTTTTGGTGGTATTTGATCCCCTCTGCATTTTTTATTTTTTTGTGCTATAAACAAAAAAGACAGACAATTTAAAAAAAAAACAATATTTTTTACTTTCTGCTATAAAACATATCCAATATGACAGGAGATAGAGAGATACAAAGTAACATTGTTTATAAACATTGATCAGACAGGAGATAGAGAGATACAAATTAACCATGTTTATAAACATTGATCAGACGGGAGATAGAGAGATACAAAGTAACATTGTTTATAAACATTGATCAGACGGGAGATAGAGAGATACAAAGTAACATTGTATATAAACATTTTTCACTGTACTAATGACACTGGCTGGGAAGGGGGTTAATATCTAGGGGCGATTAAAGGGTTACATGTGTGCCTAGCCAGTGTTTATGTGTACTGTATGTGGTTCTCTTACTAAGGGAAGTGATGGATTTTACTCCCTGTTGAGGGGAATCCCTCCCACGGATCTATTGTGTTCTCCTGGCGGGGAAGGGGGTGGTGGTGAGCGGAGAGAGCCCCCAAAACGGGAGAACACACAGCGAATATTGCTAGCGGTGATAATCACATCAAAGACCCGACATGCTGGTTGTATCCAAGTTAAACAATCGATCAACGTGTGTACATCCAGCCTGCCCCATACATGGTTTGAATCTCATCCGGTCCCTGATGAACTGGCCAAGATCCAAACCATCTACGGCGGGCCTTAGGAAGAGTCCTGAAGGGAAGGAGAAGCACCGCCATCTAAGTGTAGCAAGCGAGTATTTAATACAGACAATAGTGTAGTAACTCACATGAGATAAGGTCAATCGTGCTCATCGGTCAATAAGAGTCACCGCTGCAGCTGGCCGGGTGGCCGGGTAGCCCGACGTTGATCGGATGGATCCTAGGTTCTGCTTGGGCTCTTCCGGGAGGGCTGTCTGGAAACCCTCAGCAGTCTGGGGATCGGATCGGTGTAGCTGGCGTCACTGGCGGTGGGCTTGGCACGCGTTTGGAGCATGGGTGCTCCTTCATCAGGCCTTTAACTTGGGACAAGCCTTCAAAACATGGGCAGAATCAACCCGGGAGGAAAAAAAGCCCTCCTACCGCACCCACCTTATTACATCGGGAATTACTAACCGGCAGTGGCACCCCCGATGCTTGAGTTGAACCCAAAGCTGATCCCTACTTTGGAGCTCACCTGCCCTCTGCCTATCCAATAAAATGCATGTACTTCCATTGTGGAGACACAGAAGTTAGAGTTAGGACTACAGAAAGTGGGGGGCCTGTAGCTTACACATGTATTTGCAAACGTGTGCAGACTAAACCCCTGTTTTTGATGCATATTGTTAGACAGGTCAATTCGGTTGGTGGCAGACTAGTTGATAAGTTGAGCTTGGAAATTTCTTTGGTTTTGTTTGACACACGTCGCCCTTTCAGTGCTCCTTGCTGCAAAGACCAGTTATAGGTTGGAGGACAGTGTTTGTACTTACTTTAGAGCTCTTCTGGAAAATGATACTGTCTCCGTATATTTGGGACACATCAGAAATTTACTCATGAAGGTCCACCTGACCTTCATGAGGGCTTTGCAGCAAGGGCTCCTTGCTGCAAAGACCAAGTTATAGGTTGGCAGACAGTGGCCACTTGTTTGTACCTACTTTAGAGCTCTTCTGGAAAATGATACTGTCTCCGTATATTTGGGACACATCAGAAATTTAGTCATGAATGTCCACCTGACCTTCATGAGGGCTCCTTGCTTCAAAAAAAAAAACAAGTTATAGGTTGGGGGACAGTGGCCACTTGTTTGTACCTATTTTAGAGCTCTTCTGGAAAATGATACTGTGTCCGTATATTTGAGACACATCAGAAATGTAGTCATGAAGGTCCACCTGACCTTCATGAGGGCTTTGCAGCAAGGGCTCCTTGCTGCAAAGGCCAAGTTATAGGTTGGGGGACAGTGGCCACTTGTTTGTATTTACTTTAGAGCTCTTCTGGAATATGATACTGTCTCCGTATATCGGGACACATCCGAAATGTAGTCATGAAGGTCCACCTGACCTTCATGAGGGCTTTGCAGCAAGGGCTCCTTGCTGCAAATACCCAGTTATAGGTTGGGGGGGCAGTGGCCACTTGTTTGTATTTACTTTAGAGCTCTTCTGGAATATGATACTGTCTCCGTATATTATTTGGGACACACCAGAAATAAAGTTATGAAGGTTCACCTGACCTTCATGAAGGCTTCGCAGCAAGGGCTCCTTGCTGCAAAGACCAAGTTATAGGTTAGGGGACAGTGGCCAAAATTTAGTCATGAAGGTCCACCTGACCTTCATGAGGGCTTTGCAGCAAGGGCTCCTTGCTGCAAAAAACAAGTTATAGGTTGGGGACAGTGGCCACTTGTTTGTATTTACTTTAGAGCTCTTCTGGAATATGATACTGTCTCCGTATATCGGGACACATCCGAAATGTAGTCATGAAGGTCCACCTGACCTTCATGAGGGCTTTGCAGCAAGGGCTCCTTGCTGCAAATACCCAGTTATAGGTTGGGGGGCAGTGGCCACTTGTTTGTATTTACTTTAGAGCTCTTCTGGAATATGATACTGTCTCCGTATATTATTTGGGACACACCAGAAATAAAGTTATGAAGGTTCACCTGACCTTCATGAAGGCTTCGCAGCAAGGGCTCCTTGCTGCAAAGACCAAGTTATAGGTTAGGGGACAGTGGCCAAAATTTAGTCATGAAGGTCCACCTGACCTTCATGAGGGCTTTGCAGCAAGGGCTCCTTGCTGCAAAAAACAAGTTATAGGTTGGGGACAGTGGCCACTTGTTTGTATTTACTTTAGAGCTCTTCTGGAATATGATACTGTCTCCGTATATCGGGACACATCCGAAATGTAGTCATGAAGGTCCACCTGACCTTCATGAGGGCTTTGCAGCAAGGGCTCCTTGCTGCAAATACCCAGTTATAGGTTGGGGGGGCAGTGGCCACTTGTTTGTATTTACTTTAGAGCTCTTCTGGAATATGATACTGTCTCCGTATATTATTTGGGACACACCAGAAATAAAGTCATGAAGGTTCACCTGACCTTCATGAAGGCTTTGCAACAAGGGCTCCTTGCTGCATAGACCAAGTTATAGGTTGGCGGACAGTAGCCACTTGTTTGTGCCTACTTTAGAGCTCTTCTGGAAAATGATACTGTCTCCGTATATTTGGGACACATCAGAAATTCAGTCATGAAGGTCCACCTGACCTTCATGAGGGCTTTGCAGCAAGGGTTTCTTGCTGCAAAGACCAAGTTATAGGTTGGGGGACAGTGGCCACCTGTCTGTACCTACTTTAGAGCTCTTCTGAAAAATGATACTGTCTCTGTATATTTGGGACACATCAGAAATTTAGTCATGAAGGTCCACTTGACCTTCATGAGGGCTTTGCAGAATGAGCTCCTTGCTGCAAAGACCAAGTTATAGGTTGGAGGACAGTGGCATCTTATTTGTACCTACTTTAGAACTCTTCTGGAAAATTATACTGTCTCTGTATATTTGGGACACATCAGAAATTCAGTCATGAAGGTCCACTTGACCTTCATGAGGGCTTTGCAGAATGAGCTCCTTGCTGCAAAGACCAAGTTATAGGTTGGGGGACAGTGGCCACTTGTTTGTACCTACTTTAGAGCTTTTCTGGAAGATAATACTGTCTCCGAATATTTGGGACACATCAGAAATTTAGTCACGAAGGTCCACCTGAAGGTGGACCTTCGTGACTAAATTCCTGATGTGTCCCAATATTACGGAGACAGTATCATTTTCTAGGATATTATTTGAATTGAGTAAGGTGCCAAGGCTCTGATCCTGATCGGGGACACGGTAACGACGTTGGACTTGGTCCCACCAGGAGGTTTGCTTTCCACAGCGCTAAACATTAAGCCCTGGAAAAAAAAAAATCAGAAGAGCGGTGAGGAGCATAAATCCGTATAAAACATTTTTTACATTTCCTCTCTGAAGCCAAAATGATCATCTTCATCAGATACTAAAGGGATGTGGAATAATATCTGCTTGTACTCGGCAATAAACCAAACAGGATGTCATTTCGCCGGGAGACGCGGCCTGCCCCCACCCCTGCCCACCTCCAGCTAATGGGACCAGAAGATGTATGGCTCTCCCTTTCTCATTGCTGCTATCAGCAATGCTTTATGGCCACCGTTCTGCACATTTAATGCAGTTTAAAGGTTTTAAGTAGAATGGCAAGTCACAACCAAAATCCACAGCGAGATTTATTACCCGTCCTTCTGCTCCACTGGGAAACAGATTTGTGTATTCTCAATAAACTCGTCTTCCTCTGGGACACGTTCTTTTCTTTTTCTAGGTTACTTTCTGCATCCTGTTAACCGCAGTCGTAGAAATTCGCTCTGCCTAGGCAAACCGGGGCGGGTTAGCGGCTATTAATAGGTTATCTGTTTGGTGATTCCCCCGGCTTTCCAGAGCCTCATAGCAATTTTCATTGGCGGGAATATGAATGAAGTGGCCAATAAGTGGACCTGTCATGAACATCTAACGATATCTAAAACCGCAACCTTTTTTTGTTATGAATGGAATGGTGAGCCCCCCCCCCGAAAGGTGGCCCAGTTGGAGAGAGGGAGGAGGACAGTGGGGAGGGCACACTGGGGAGTCGGACGAGGTGGACACAGTTGGGGAGGTGGAGGAGGACAGTGAGGAGAGGACACTGGGGAGTCGGACGAGGTGGACACAGTTGGAGAGGTGGAGGAGGACAGTGAGGAGGGGACACATGGGAGACGGATGAGGTGGACACAGTTGGGGTGGTGGAGGAGGACAGTGGGGAGGGCACACTGGGGAGCCGGACGAGGCAGACACAGTTGGGGAGGTGGAGGAGGACAGTGGGGAGGGGACACTGGGGAGCCGGACGAGGCGGTCACAGTTGGGGAGGTGGAGGAGGATAGTGGGTAGGAGACACTAGTGAGCCGGACGAGGCGGACACAGTGGGGGAGGTGGAGGAGGACAGTGGGGAGGAGACACTAGTGAGCCGGACGAGGCGGACACAGTTGGGGAGGTGGAGGAGGACAGTAGGGAAGGGACACATGGGAGCCAGACGAGGCAGACACAGTTGGGGAGGCGGAGGAGGACAGTGGGGAGGAGACACTGGGGAGCCGGAGGGGGCGGACACAGTTGGGGAGGTGGAGGAGGACAGTGGGGAGGGGACACTGGGGAGCCGGACAAGGCGGACACAGTTGGGGGGTGGAGGAGGACAGTGGGGAGGGGACACTGGGGAGCCGGATGAGGCGGACACAGTTGGGGTGGCGGAGGAGGACAGTGGGGAGGGGACACATGGGAGGCGGATGAGGCGGACACAGTTGGGGGGTGGAGGAGGACAGTGGGGAGGGGACACTGTGGAGCCTGACAAGGCGGACACAGTTGGGGAGGTGGAGGAGGACAGTGGGGAGGGGACACTGGGGAGCCGTACAAGGCAAACACAGTTGGGGTGGCGGAGGACAGTGAAGTGGGGAGATGACACTGGGGAGCCGGATGAGGCAGACAGCGTTGGGGTGGCAGGGGAGGACAGTGGGGAGGGGACACTGGGGAGCCGGACGAGGCGGACACAGTTGGGGTGGTGGAGGAGGACCGTAGGGAGGGGACACATGGGAGGCAGATGAGGCGGACACAGTTGGGGGGTGGAGGAGGACAGTGGGGAGGGGACACTGTGGAGCCTGACAAGGCGGTCACAGTTGGGGAGGTGGAGGAGGACAGTGGGGAGGGGACACTGGGGAGCCGGACGAGGCGGTCACAGTTGGGGAGGTGGAGGAGGACAGTGGGGAGGAGACACTAGTGAGCCGGACGAGGCGGACACAGTTGGGGAGGTGGAGGAGGACAGTAGGGAAGGGACACATGGGAGCCGGACGAGGCGGACACAGTTGGGGAGGTGGAGGAGGACAGTAGGGAAGGGACACATGGGAGCCAGACGAGGCAGACACAGTTGGGGAGGCGGAGCAGGACAGTGGGGAGGAGACACTGGGGAGCCGGAGGGGGCGGACACAGTTGGGGAGGTGGAGGAGGACAGTGGGGAGGGGACACTGGGGAGCCGGACAAGGCGGACACAGTTGGGGGGTGGAGGAGGACAGTGGGGAGGGGACACTGGGGAGCCGGATGAGGCAGACACAGTTGGGGTGGCGGAGGAGGACAGTGGGGAGGGGACACATGGGAGGCGGATGAGGCGGACACAGTTGGGGGGTGGAGGAGGACAGTGGGGAGGGGACACTGTGGAGCCTGACAAGGCGGACACAGTTGGGGAGGTGGAGGAGGACAGTGGGGAGGGGACACTGGGGAGCCGGATGAGGCGGACACAGTTGGGGTGGCGGAGGAGGACAGTGGGGAGGGGACACTGGGGAGTCGGACGAGGTGGACACAGTTGGGGAGGTGGAGGAGGACAGTGAGGAGGGGACACATGGGAGACGGATGAGGCGGACACAGTTGGGGTGGCGGAGGAGGACAGTGATGAGGGCACACTGGGGAGCCGGACGAGGCAGACACAGTTGGGGAGGTGGAGGAGGACAGTGGGGAGGGGACACTGGGGAGCCGGAGGGGGCGGACACAGTTGGGGAGGTGGAGGAGGACAGTGGGGAGGGGACACTGGGGAGCCGGACGAGGCGGTCACAGTTGGGGAGGTGGAGGAGGATAGTGGGGAGGAGACACTAGTGAGCCGGACGAGGCGGACACAGTTGGGGAGGTGGAGGAGGACAGTGGGGAGGAGACACTAGTGAGCCGGACGAGGCGGACACAGTTGGGGAGGTGGAGGAGGACAGTAGGGAAGGGACACATGGGAGCCAGACGAGGCAGACACAGTTGGGGAGGCGGAGGAGGAGAGTGGGGAGGAGACATTGGGGAGCCGGAGGGGGCGGACACAGTTGGGGAGGTGGAGGAGGACAGTGGGGAGGGGACACTGGGGAGCCGGACGAGGCGGACACAGTTGGGGAGGTGGAGGAGGACAGTAGGGAAGGGACACATGGGAGCCAGACGAGGCAGACACAGTTGGGGAGGCGGAGGAGGACAGTGGGGAGGAGACACTGGGGAGCCGAAGGGGGCGGACACAGTTGGGGAGGTGGAGGAGGACAGTGGGGAGGGGACACTGGGGAGCCGGACAAGGCGGACACAGTTGGGGGGTGGAGGAGGACAGTGGGGAGGGGACACTGGGGAGCCGGATGAGGCGGACACAGTTGGGGTGGCGGAGGAGGACAGTGGGGAGGGGACACATGGGAGGCGGATGAGGCGGACACAGTTGGGGGGTGGAGGAGGACAGTGGGGAGGGGACACTGTGGAGCCTGACAAGGCGGACACAGTTGGGGAGGTGGAGGAGGACAGTGGGGAGGGGACACTGGGGAGCCGGATGAGGCGGACACAGTTGGGGTGGCGGAGGAGGACAGTGGGGAGGGGACACATGGGAGGCGAATGAGGCGGACACAGTTGGGGTGGCAGAGGAGGACAGTGGGGAGGGGACACTGGGGAGCCGTACAAGGCAAACACAGTTGGGGTGGCGGAGGACAGTGAAGTGGGGAGATGACACTGGGGAGCCGGACGAGGCAGACACCGTTGGGGTGGCAGGGGAGGACAGTGGGGAGGGGACACTGGTGAGCCGGACGAGGCGGACACAGTTGGGGTGGTGGAGGAGGACCGTAGGGAGGGGACACCGGGGAGCCGGACGAGGCGGACACAGTTGGGGAGGTGGAGGAGGACAGTGGGGAGGGGACACCGGAGAGCCAGACGAGGAGGACACAGTTGGGGAGGTGGAGGAGGACAGTAGGGAGGGGACACATTGCAGGTTCCATTGCTGTCCGTGTCTTTGTTAGCGAGATTTGAGCTCTCTCTGTGCTTGCCTTGACAAATGAACAAGATGGCGCCAATCCAATCCTCCCGCGTGTTACATCTTAGTTCAATGTCCACCCTAGGTGGCATTCCCAGAAAGTAGGACGTCCCTCTCCACATGAACGCCAAGGTCCAAAAATCAGGTCCACACTCTAATGATGTCAACTGTTCAGTTGCATTCCAAATCTGTCAGCTTCTGCATAGTCCCCCCTGGGCCACACTCCGACGCATTTCGTCCCGATTGGTCCAAATTGTAGATTATCATTAAAGTGGTTGTAAAGGCTCAAGGTTTCTCACCTTCATGCATTCTATGCACAAAGGTAAAAAAAAAAACTTCTGTGAGCACCAGCGCCCCCCCCCCCCAATACCTACCTGAGCCTCATCTCAATCCAGCGATGTGCACGAGAGCCTCGGCTGTCCTGGGTCCCTCCCTCCCTTATTGGCTGAGACAACCAATGAGGCCATAGGCTCCCGCTACTGTCAATCACAGCCATTGAGCCAATGAGGAGAGAACTGGGGGTGGGGCCAAGCTTCGTCTGTGTGTGAATGGACATACAAGCAGCGGCTCAGGAGCGAGCCTTTTCTGGAGCCCCCATAGCAGGCTGTTTGCTGTGGGGGCACTTGGTGCAGGAGGGAGAGGCCAGGAACTCAAACGGGGGGACCTGAGAAGAGGAGGATCGGGGCTGCTCTGTGCAAAACCAACTACACAGAGAAGGTAAGTATAACATTTTTGATATTTTTAACAAAACCCAAAAAAAAAAATTCTGCCTTTAATAACACTTGTCACATAAAAAGAAAATACAAAAAAAAAAACACATTAAATTTGCACATAATTTTGCCAAGCTTTGTATCATTATTTTACAGCACTTTTCTTTTTAAATGGGGCAAATTAAATAATATCACGTAGAAAATGTATTTACAGTAAAATACAGTGAAATATGAAAAGAGTCAAAATAAAAAAAAACATTTTTAATATCAATATATATTATATAATTAATGGAGGGAGACAGTATTTAGATTTTTAGTATTCTATAAACAAATCTATAAAAAATCTATATAAATATATATATATATATATATATATATATATATATATATATATATATATATATATATATATATATATATATATATATATATATATATATATATATATATATATATATATATTTCTTTTTTTTTTAAGATTTCTTTATAGAATACTAAAAATCTAAGTACTGTCATCCTCCATTATTTATATAATAATAAAATCAATAATAATAACAACAACTACAACAAAACAATGATATTATTATTATTATTATTATTACCATTATTTAATAATTAATACTAATAAAAATGGAGGGAGACAGTATTTAGATTTTTAGTATTCTATAAACAAATCTATAAATATATATATATAGTATTAATTATTAAATAATGGTAATAATAATAATAATAATAATAATAATAATAATAATAATAATAATATATATTATTATTATATTATATTATAGAATACTAAAAATCTAAATACTGTCTCCCTCCATTTTTATTAGATATTTATTTATTTATTTATTTATTTATTTATTTAAGATTTGTTTATAGAATACTAAAAATCTAAAAACTGTCACCCTCCATTAATTATATAATAATAACATCAATGATAATAACAACAACTACAACAAAACAATGATATTATTATTATTATTATTATTATTATTATTATTATTACCAATTATTGAATAATTAATACTAATAAAAATGGAGGGAGACAGTATTTAGATTTTTAGTATTCTATAAACAAATCTTATATATATATATATATATATATTTTTTATAGATTTGTTTATAGAATACTAAAAATCTAAATACTGTCTCCCTCCATTAATTATATAATAAAAAAATCAATAATAATAACAACAACTACAACATAACAATGATATTATTATTATTATTATTATTATTATTATTATTATTATTATTATTATTATTACCATTATTTAATAAATAATACTAATAATAAAAATAATATTATTGTTTTATTATTATTGGTATTATTACTTATTAAATAATAATAATAATATTTACATAGTTACATAGGTTGAAAAAAGTCCATCTAGTTCAACCAATAAAAACACACAATCCCATATACACAATCCTTCACCCACCCTTATAATAATAGTTACTGTTATTATTTTCAATACTATTATTATTATTATTATTATTATTATTAATATTATAGCAAGAAACATATTTCTGCAGGACAATATTGCCAAGAAAAAGCTTAGCTTGTCCCCAGAAAATAAAATGTATGTATCACTTATATTAATAAGTAATAATTTACAGAGCCATAATAAAATGTAAAATATAGCTCTGGTCCATAGGGGGCGTAGGAGAGCGGAAGTGGTTAAAGCCCAACTGAAATCTCCCTTTTCGATCAGCTAAATACATTCCAGGTGTACTAAAACAAAAGGGGCAAAATCAGCAGGGAGCACGAGCCTTGCTGATTGGAGAGCTCTGGCTCCGCCCCAGAAGGGTGTCGGACCTTGGCAGAGAGACCACTGCTTCCACACAGACCGATTGCACCTGCAATGCATTGAGCTGGTTTAAGCTAGAAGTTGGACTTCCCATTACCATTAATCATGGCCCGCTCTGAGCGGTCGAAGTTTGGAAGTTGTAAGTGCAGATCCATTCGCTGGGGGAAGGAAGCATTTTTTTTTTGGTTGTCACCCTGAGACATGGTCGGCGTGGTCACCTCCCGTCCCCGTGACTGAATCTCAGCCACGTTCAGCTCCCGGGAGATTTATCGCCAGGCTTCATCCCGCTTGCCAGGCAGACGGAGGGAGATCTTTCTAATGTATTCACCTTGATTTAAAGCTGATATAATGTTATTTTTTTTTTTTCCTTTACAGTAAGAGAGCGTCCTGCCAATAAAAACATTGTGAATGTCAGAGGAGGTCGTCGGCTGACGGATCTATTTTTCCTGCCTTTTAATTTTAACTGACAGGAGAATAATAGAACCCCCCGTCGTGGAACCACTAGTAGAGGAAGTGGTGACCTCCAGCAGGGTCAGAGCTGCTAAGATGACATTGTCCGCTAATAAGTGACACTAACCATCAGTGAGAATGTCTATAAGGAGACAACACGCCCCCACCACCATGATGAGAAGATTGTAGTGATAAAAGTATCCAGATGTGGTGCAAAGGATTCCAACATACACATACAAGGGTTCTACCCAAAGTAATGCAAAAAAGTGGCCATAACCTTTTTATGAACTTACATTGGTCCTTCAAATTTCACATGCTGGTAGAGTAAAGTCGGCCATAGATTGTTCGAATCTCGGCCGCTTCACAGGGACCAGCCGAGATTTGGACCATGTATGGGCAGGCTGATTGTACCCAATTTCAGCAACCGATCAACTTGTGTACAAACCAGCCTGTCGGATTCTTCATTCAATTATTGCCAGTGGCTATAGCCACTAGCGATATTCACCAAGTGTTCTCCCGGCAGGCATGTCTACCCCCCCCCCCCACCAGGAGAACACAATAGCTCAGCAGGGAGTCGAGCAAAATCGCATAATCTATGGCCAGGTTTACTCTTCATCTATAGTAATTCTTCTTCTTTTTCATAGAAGGTAAATATTGGATTCCAATCAGAAGCAATGTGCCATATTTGATTTCTTGATGAAGGAGGGGTGCATGCTGTCCAACTCTGATGGTATCCCATTGCCTGGTTGGTCTTCAATACTGGTTTCCTCTTCTTTTACACTACTTCTCCTCCTCCTTCTCCTTTTTCTCCTTCTCCTTCTTCTCCTTCTCCTTCTTCTCCTTTTTCTTCTTCTCCTTCTCATTCTTCTACTTCTGCTTCTTCTTCTATTCATTCTCCGTTTGTTTCTTCTCCTTCTTCTCCTGCTCCTTCTCCTTCTTCTCCTTTTTCTTCTTCTCCTTCTCCTTCTTCTTCTACTCCTTCTTCTTCTACTCATTCTCCTTTTGTTTCTTCTTCTTCTCCTCCTCCTTCTCCTTCTTCTCCTTTTTCTTCTTCTCCTTCTCCTTCTTCTACTTCTCCTTCTTCTTCTACTCATTCTCCTTTTGTTTCTTCTCCTTCTTCTCCACCTCCTTCTCCTCCTCCGTCTCCTCCTTCTTCTTCTCCTTCTACTCCCTCTTCTCTTCTTCTCTCACTGTAGTAACTCTTCTTCTTTTTCTCCTCCTCCTTCTTCTCCTTCTCCTACTTCTCTTTCTTCTTCTACTCATTCTCCTTTTGTTTCTTCTCCTTCTTCTCCACCTCCTTCTCCTTCTTCTCCTTTTTCTTCTTCTCCTTCTCCTTCTTCTACTTCTCCTTCTTCTTCTACTCATTCTCCTTTTGTTTCTTCTCCTTCTTCTCCACCTCCTTCTCCTCCTCCGTCTCCTCCTTCTTCTTCTCCTTCTACTCCCTCTTCTCTTCTTCTCTCACTGTAGTAACTCTTCTTCTTTTTCTCCTCCTCCTTATCCTTCTACTCCTTCTCCTTCTCTTCCTCTTTCTCCTCCTCCATCTCCTCCTTCTTCTTCTTCTCCCTCTTCTCTTCTTCTCTCACTGTAGTAACTATTCTTCTTCTTTTTCTCCTCCTCCTTCTCATTCTTCTTCTTCTCCTTTTTCTCCTCCTCCTTCTTCTCCTCCTCTGTCTTCTCCTTCTTCTTCTCCCGCTTCTCTTCTTCTCTCTCTATAGTAACTCTTCTCCTTCTTAATTTTCTCCTCCTCCTTCTCATTCTTATCCTTCTCCTTCTTCTCCTCTTTCTTCTTTGTCTCCTCCTTCTTCTTTGTCTCCTCCTTCTTATTTGTCTCCTTCTCCTTCTCCTCCCTCTTCTTCTTCTTCTTCTTCTTCAACTTCTTCTTCTTCTTCTTCTTCTTCTTCTTCTTCTTCTTCTTCTTCTTCTTCTTCTTCTTCTTCTTCTTCTTCTTCTTCTCCCATCTCTATAGTAACTCTTCTTTTTTTTTTCATTAAAGGCAAATAATGCATTCCAATTAGAAGCGGTGGGCTGCCACTTTACAAAGGAGGGATGCAGGCTGTCCAACGCTGATGGTATCCCTTTGCTTGGTTGGTCTTCAGTGCTGATTTCCACTTTTTTAAATATCATTATCCATCTGTGAACTTGTCATTGGCGACTCTTGTCAATGGTGTCATCTCCATAAGCATTCTGTAGCTTTCTGTAGATGTTGGACAGCCTTCACCCCTCTTTCATCAAAAACTAAATGATGGCACATTGCTTCTGATTGGAATCCATTATTTACCTGCAAGGAAAATGAAGAAGAAGAAGTATTATAGAGGAGGAGATCATTTACCAACATGTGAAAAAAAATACAATTTTATGAACTTAGGTTGTTCAAATTTCACATGTTGGTAAAGTTCTTCTCTTGCTTCTCCTTCTCCTTTTTCTTCTTCTTCTCCTTCTTCTCCTTCTGCTCCTTCTCCTTATGCTTCTCCTTCTCCTTCTTCTTCTCCTTCTGCTTCTCCTACTTCTCCTTCTCCTTCTCCTTCTTCGTCTTCTCCTACTTCTCCTTCTCCTTCTCCTTCTTCTCCTTCTCCCTCTCTATAACTCTTCTTCTTCTTTCCCATTGAGGGCAAATAACGGATTCCAATTAGAAGCAGTATTGGTAGAGTTCTTCTCCTGCTTCTCCTTCTTCTTCTACTTCTTCTTCTACTTCTCCTTCTTCTCCTCCTGCTTCTCCTCCTTCTCCCTCTGCTTCTCCCTCTTCTCCTTTTTCTCCTTCTCCTTCTCCTGCTTTTTCTTCTTCTCCTTCTCCTTCTTCTACTTCTCCTTCTTCTTCTACTCATTCTCCTTTTGCTTCTTCTCCTTCTTTTCCTTCTCCTTCTACTCCTTTTCCTTCTTCCCCTTCTTCTCCTTCTTCTCCTTCTCATTCTTCTTCTACTCCTTCTTCTCCTTCTTCTTCTCCTTCTCCTTCTGCTTCTCCTTCTGCTTTTCATTCTTCTTCTCCTTCTTCTTCTCCTTCTTCTTCTCCTTCATCTCCTTCTTCTCCATCTCCTTCTTCTTCTCCTCCTTCTTCAAATAATGGATTCTAAGCAGAGGCAACAGGGCATCATCAAGTTTTTCATGGAGGGTGGGGTAGTGCAGGCTGTCCAACATCCACAAATTATTTATGGAGATGACCCTGTTGACAAGAGCAAAGTGCACAGATGGATAAGGAGTTTAAAGAACGGGAAAACAGCATTGAAGACCAACCAAGCAAAAGGATACCATCAGTGTTGCACAGCCTGCCCCCCTCCTTCATCAAGAAGTCAATGATGGCACGTTGCTTCTGCTTAGAATCTATTATTTACCTGCAAAGAAAAGGAAAATGAGTTACTATAGTGGAAGAGTTACTCTACCAACATGTAAAAAAAAACAAAAACATTTTATTAACTTACATGTTGGTAGAGTTCTTCTCCTGCTTCTCCTTCTTCTTCTCATTCTTCTCCTTCTTCTCCTTCTGCTTCTCCTTCTCCTCCTCCTTTTCTTCTTCTCTTTCTTCTAATACTCCTTCTTCTTCTCCTTCTACTTCTTCTTCTCCTTCTACTTCTTCTTCTCCTTCTTCTCCTTCTTCAAATAATGGATTCTAAGTAGAGGTAACAGGGCATCATCAAGTTTTTAATGGAGGGGTGGGGTAGTGCAGGCTGTCCAACATCCACAAAAGGTTACAAATCATTTATGGAGATGACCCCGTTGACAAGAGTCACCATTGACAAGAGCAAAGTGTGCAGATGGATAAGGAGTTTAGAAGAAGGGGAAACCAGCATTGAAGACCAACCAAGCAAAGGGATACCATCAGCGTTGCACAGCCTGCCCCGCTCCTTCATCAAGAACTCAGAGAGTTGCTTCTAATTGGAATCCAAATATTTACTATCAATAAAAAAGAAGAAGAACCAGAAGAAGAAAAAGAATTACTATAGTGGAAGAGTAAAGCCAGCCATAGATTTTAGAGAAGGAGAAGGAAGAGGAGGAGGGGGAGAAGAAGGAGAAGGAGAAGGAGAAGAACTTTATCAACATGTGAAATATGAGCAACCTGAGTGAGTCTATAAAAAGTTATTTTTTTTACATGTTGGTAAGCCCATCAATGTTGAATGTGAACAGCCCACACCCCTTTTTTCCGTCAAGAACTCGGTGATGGCACGTTGCTTCAGCTTGGAATCCATTATTTACCTGCAATGAAAAAGAAGAAGAATTACTTTAGAGGAAGCGTTTCTCTACCAACATGTGAAATTTGAAGGACCTTTGTAAGTTAAGTTAATGAGTTAAAAAAAAAAGTTACTCCCGATTTTGGATTACTTTCTATACAGCCCTCGTATTACGTTATTAGAATATGAGCCAAGTAGTCGGAATTGCATATAATTGGTTAAATAAACCTAAAAAGATACAATAATATTATGTACAGGGACAAATACATAACACATCAAGGAATAAGAGAGAGCTACTTTTTCTTCTTCACTGTCCAATTACTCGGACAAGATATGTAAGGGTTACTTTGGGTTGCTGTGCTGTGTGGCTGAGCTGTGTAAAACTCAAGACCAGATGGACAGAAATACAAAGTAGTTTAAAATGCTCTCGTATACAGTATGCATTTCGTTTGTGTAAGTAGCTGCTTGGAATTCAGCTTTAAGTGGTCAACCTAATGGCTGCCTGTGCCTACGTATTTCCAGTCGTATATATCCCCCTAGAAATAATAAATATTGGGTTAGCAATGACTTGCTCTACAAAGAAACAAGGCTTATCCTCAGGCGGTAAAATTCAGGTAAAGTTCCAATTAACAAAGTGGTTAAAGAGCTCATTAATGAGCTAATTAAACAACGGCCTGGCCAATTTAACGAGGGGACATTTTTTGTCTTGGGGAAATTCTTCTCCGGAGCCACTTCTAGGGTGCGATATATTTATTTACAAGGTCGAATGTTTATCTTGCCAACTGCTCCAGGGGAAGGATTCTATGTCAACCGAAAAGCCTTTTTGTGCATTCATTAGCACACATTTGAGATTTCTCAGTTACCATCTAGGACAGTGACTATTTTGTTTCAGTCAAGAAGCCCGTGAAAGGACTTCACGGTTGAGAAATCGGTCAGTCACGTTCAATCATGAAGCGTACTCTGGTAGCGATGCATTTTTAAGTGCCTGCTTTTACTGGGATGTGTATATTCCGAGCCTCCCTTCTCCAGCTCCCCGTAAAAGCTGAACGTAGAAGTAAGCCGTTTTATCTGCCAAAAGGTTTGTATTTCTCAGATATTTAAAGATCGAGTCGAATAGAACAAGTTATATACTTTTGGGTTAACTTGGTGTGACTGTGTACTTAAGAAGAGATCGTAACTGAACGGCAACTATGGAAACTATGTGGCGAAAATACGTGAGCCCCCCTCTAAATGATGGAATTTATTTACAGAATTCAAAGACATTGTAGACAACTGTGTTCTTCCAACCATGAGGTAACAGTTTGGTGAAGACCCTTTTCTGTTCCAGTGTGACTGTGCCCCCCCTGTGTACAAAGCCAGCTCCGTGAAGACATGGTGTAACCAGTTTGGTGTGGAGGAACCCGAGTGTCCTGCATGGAGCCCTGACCTCAACCCTACTGAACACTATTGAGATGAACTGAAATGAGTCAGGTCTTCTCATCCAGCATCTCCATAAAGGCATGGTTTGACCAGTTTGGTGTGGAGGAACTCGAGTGTCTTGCACAGAGCCCTGACCTCAACCCTACTGAACACCATTGGGATGAACTGAAATGAGTCAGGTCTTCTCAGCCAGCATCTTCATAAAGACATGGTTTGACCAGTTTGGTGTGGAGGAATTTGAGTCTCCTGTACAGAGCCCTGACCTCAACCCTTTGGTATAATGTCTTCTCATCCATCATCATTACTTGCCCTTAACCCTACGCAATATCTTTGGGGTCAGGTCTTCTCATCCCAAAGGTGTTCAGTAGGTTTGAGGTCATGGAGGAACTTGATCGTCCCTCACAGAGCCCTGATCTCAACCCTACTGAACATTATTGGGAAGAACTGGAATGAGTCAGGTCTTCTCATCCAGCATTTCCATAAAGACATGGATTGACCAGTTTGGTGTGGAGGAACTCGAGTGTCCTGCACAGAGCCCTGATCTCAACCCTACTGAACACCATTGGGATGAACTGGAATGAGTCAGGTCTTCTCAGCCAGCATCTTCATAAAGACATGGTTTGACCAGTTTTTGTGTGGAGGAATTTGAGTCTCCTGTACAGAGCCCTGACCTCAACCCTACTGAACACTATTGGGATGACCAGGAATGAGTCAGGTCTTTTCATCTAGCATCTCCATAAAGACATGGATTGACCAGTTTGGTGTGGAGGAACTCGAGTGTCCTGCACAGAGTCCTGACCTCAACCCTACTTTTTGAAGGCCTTTGGTATAATGTCTTCTCATCCAACATCATTTCTCGCCCTTAACCCTACGCAATATCTTTGGCGTCAGGTCTTCTCATCCCAAAAGTGTTTGTTCAGTAGGTTTGTGGTCATGGAGGAACTTGATCATTCCCTCACAGAGCCCTGATCTCAACCCTACTGAACACCATTGGGATAAACTGAAATGAGTCAGGTCTTCTCATCCAGCATCTCCATAAAGACATGGATTGACCAGTTTGGTGTGGAGGAACTGGAGTGTCCTGCACGGAGCCCTGACCTCAACCCTACTTTTTGAAGGCCTTTGGTATAATGTCTTCTCATCCAACATCATTACTTGCCCTTAACCCTCTTTGGGGCCAGGTCTTCTCAGCCCAAAGGTTTTCAGTAGGTTTGAGGTCATGGAGGAACTTGATCGTCCCTCACAGAGCCCTGATCTCAACCCTACTGAACACTATTGGGAAGAACTGAAATGAGTCAGGTCTTCCCATCCAGCATCTCCATAAAGACATGGATTGACCAGTTTGGTGTGAGCTCTATTTTATTCTCTAGGGCTTCTGCTAAAAAAAATATATATATATATTAATCTGGTCGTGATCGTGGAATTACCAAGTGGGATCAGAATTTTTTTTTTGGACAGTCTTTAGAGATATTTGTGAACGTCAATAACTTCTGTTCAGCGATCCCCCCCCCCCTCCCCCATGAATAATAAATTATTTATGTGTCAGATACATTTAAAATATACACATTGTCTTCTACAGATTCAACACTAAAATGTTTATATAAAATTACAAAGAAACATTTTCGGAGACATCTGTATAAATACGGGCAGCTGCGGATTGCGGCCCCCCGGGGTACGGGGCGCTGTCACGAGTCGAATGGGACTTGGTGGAGTATTTTTTAAAGTTTTTTTTTTTTAATTTTTTAAAATTTTTTTATTGATTTATTTTTTTTTTTAGAGTTTTCTATTTTATCTGTATCTCTTCTATATATTCCCATCCAGCAATGAAAGTGGCGGAAAGGCAATAGCCGCTATGTCAGCATCGGTCCTGCAAACAAGGGAGGTTAAGGCACGGCGGCCTCCTCGTCCTCCATGTAAAATAAATAAACATTGCACAATGTCAGACATTCTATTTGCTGCGTTTTCCTCATCTGCGGGATACCAGTGTGTTTTTCTTGGCTTTTTTTGGGGAATTTAATGTCTCGCTATCTTTCGTCTCAAGAAAAAAAAAAAAAAAAAATTTCCTTTAGAAAATTGCTTTTAATTCCCCTAATTTTATTTTAATAACAAATCTGAGGATTTATCTAGGCACCGCATCCCTAGCCGACGCGATGAACCTAGAATAGAACCTCTATGGGTGCCAAGCGGACATCTAAATATCATAGAGTATAACATAATAATAATAATTTTAAAAACAAAAAGACTTTTTAAATTAAAATGATACAAAAATAAAATAAAAATGAAATAAAAATAAAGCAGTAAAAAAATAAAATAAAAATAATATATTAAAATAAAAATATAAAAAAATAAAAAAATTCCATGCAGCTGTATGTAACAATAGGACACAATTATACATATATATGTTGCGGTTTTATATATATATATATATATATATATATATATATATATACATTTTATATACAATATAATATATATGATATATTATATTATATTTTATATATATGTGTATATATATATATATATATATATATAATATAAATAAATATACATATATTTATATATATTTTAAGCGCTGCGTAAACTGTCGGCGCTATATAAATCCTGTATAATAATATATATATATATATATATATATATATATATATATATATATATATAAAATATATATATATATATATAATTATAATGATTTATAACAGCGCCTAAAATATATATAAATATATATTTATTTATTTATATTATATATATATAAAATTATATATTTTCTACTGTATATATATATATATATATAAAATATATCTATATAGATATAGATATTTCTATATATATATATATAGATATTTCTATATATATATAAAACCACAACAAAGTAAGATATCGTCACAATTGATAAACATTGGTAGTTATTTCCATGGAGTTGAGGCTGATTCCTGCAGTGGGATGAAGATATCGCTCGACGCGTTTCACACGTCATCGATCTGCTGCACCGGGAGATAAAGGAGGTGCCTCCACGATCTTACATACAATAAACTGACATTAATTAGGTTTAAAGAAGATGTAAAACCCAACAGGATGACACTGAGTTTACTAAAGAACTTGCGTGAAATAAACAACTGAAACATTTTCAAAGACCGGTTGACTATTTTCCAGTTATTTGGATGCATAATTAATGGGGTGTGTAGTTTTCCTAAAGCGGAATATAAGAACATAGCATACAACTACTACACCTAGATTGTGATTGTCTCCCCTGCAGATGGTGTAAGTTTTGCCCCCTTACATAGAAATGAAGGGTCTATAATTTTTATCAGAGGTGTATTTTATATGATAGAGACAGAAGATCAACCAAAAATCCAGAAAAATTACACAATACAAATGTTATAAATGGAGTTCAGTGAATAAAATAAGTATTTGATCCCCAAACAAAACATGACTTAGTAGTTGGTGGAGAAACCCTTGTTGGCGATCACAGAGGTCAGACGTTTCTTGTAGGTGGTGACCAGGTTTGCACACATCTCAGGAGGGATTTTGGTCCACTCTTCTTTACAGATCTTCTCTAAATCCTTAAGGTTTCTTGGCTGTCTCTTGGCAACTCGAAGTTTCAGCTCCCTCCATACATTTTCTATAGGATTAAGGTCTGGAGACTAACTAGGCCACTCCATGACCTTAATGCGCTTCTTCTTGAGCCAGTCCTTTGTTGCCTTGGTGGTATGTTTTGGATCATTGTCATGCTGGAAGACCCATCCATGACCCATCTTCAGTGTTCTGGTTGAGGAAAGAAGGTTCCCATCCAAGATATTATAATACATGGCCCCGCCCATTGGCCCCTCAATGCGGCAAAGTCAGCCTGAACCTTTATCAGAGAAACGGCCCCAAAGCATCATGTTTCCACCTCCGTGTGTGACTGTAGGGATGGTGTTCTTAGGGTCATAGTCAGCATTTTTCTTTCTTCTAACACGGCGAGTCGAGTTGATGCCAAAGAGCTGAATTTTGGTCTCATCTGACCACAGAACGTTCTCCCCAATCCTTCTCTGAATTATTTAGATCAGGGGTCTCCAAACTTTCAAAGCAAAGGGCCACTTTACTGTCCTTCAGACTTTAGGGGGACCCGGACTGTGCCTAGTGGGAGAAAAAAATACCCCACCTTTGGTATTGGGGGAGAAATAATTGGTGTCAGTGGGAGGATTAGTACCTCATCGTTGATTTCAGTGGGAGTAAGACTGTCCCATCATTGGTGTCAATGGAAGGAATTGTGTCCCATTGTTGGTGGCAGTGGCTTGATCAATGCCTTAAGGGCCGTATAAAGGCGAGTAAAGGGTCACATTCGGCACCCGGGCTGCAGTTTGAAGACCACTGATTTAGGTGTTCATTGGCAAACTTCAGAAGGACCTGTAAATGTACCTTCTTGAGGAGGGAGACTCTCCATGTTTGGAGGAAGAAAAATGCTGACTATGACCCTAAGAACATCATCCCTACAGTCACACACGGAGGTGGAAACATGATGCTTTGGGGCTGTTTCTCTGATAAAGGTTCAGGCCGACTTTGCCGCGTTGAGAGGCCAATGGACGGGACCATGTATTGTAAAATCTTGGAGGAGAACCTTCTTCCCTCAGCCAGAACACTAAAGATGGGTCATGGATGGGTCTTCTAGCATGACAATGACCCAAAACACACCACCAAAGCAACAAAGGAGTGGCTCAAGAAGAAGCACTTTAAGGTCATGGAGTGGCCTAGCCAGTCTCCAGACCTTAATCCTATAGAAAATTTATGGAGAGAACTGAAACTTCGAGTTGCCAAGAGACAGCCAAGAAACCTTAAGGATTTAGAGAAGATCTGTAAAGAAGAGTGGACCAAAATCCCTCCTGATATGTGTGCAAACCTGGTCACCACCTACAAGAAACGTCTGACCTCTGTGATCATCAAAAAGGGTTTCTCCACCAACTACTAAGTCATATTTTTCTTGGGGATCAAATACTTATTTTACTCTATTTATAACATTTGTATTGTGTGTTTTTTCTGGATTTTTGGTTGAGGGCAAAATTAAGGTGGTTTTTCAAAGTTTTTAAGGGTATAATGAGCTTTAAGGAGTTCCTTATGGTGACAGAAGCTCCTTTCTTGTACTTGTTTTTGTGCCAAAAATGGGCCCTCATTAGCCTTATAACATTTTTAAATAATATATAATAATATGAAATAATAATTTTAAAGAAAGAAAAAAAAAGAGAAAAAAAAACAGTGACCAAAAAAAAATAAAAATAAATAGTAGCTGTACACAAACAATCATATACACAAAAAAAAAAGCAAATACAAAGAACACTGAATTGAATTAGCTACCTGAAATATACTCAATAAATAGATTTTTTTTCCTAAAATAATTCTCAATGAGCAAAATTGAGATTAGTGTTAGCATAATTTTCTCTTAATCAATTGTATATATAATTTTTTTTTTTTGCTGAAAAAAATATACTCAATAAATAGTTTTTTTTCCAAAAAAAAAAATTCTCAATGAGCAACGAAAAAAAATATAATCAATAAATAGATTTTTTTTCCTAAAAAAATTCTCAATGAGCAAAATTAAGATTAGTGTTAGCAAAATTTTCTTTTAATCAATTGTATATATATATATATTTTTCCCCCCAAAAAAATATATTCAATAAATAGTTTTTTTTCCTAAAAAAAAATTCTCAATGAGCAAAATGAGCAATGAAAAAAATATAATCAATAAATATTTTTTTTTTCCTAAAAAAATTCTCAATGAGCAAAATTGAGATTTTCCACATTAGCAAAATTTTGTCTTAATCAATTGTATATATATTTTTTTTTTCTGAAAAAATTTTATTGAAAGAATTTTTTTTTTTTTACAAACACTGCAAGAACAAAACAGTCATTTTTTTCACCTGGGCATGGTTTAAAGAATCAGTGTAGGAAATATTACATGAATAATAAATAATAAATAATATTACATGAATAACGAAACATTAATCATTAATGCTGCTGTCAAATAGACAGTAATTGTAGTGATCAGTGGTCTAGTCTATAGTTTCTTTTTTTTTTCTTCTTCTTTTTCTATTGGCTTATGCCAAAAAAATGCATCCTCATTACCCTTATTGAATAAAATTTTTCAAAGAAGAAAAAAACACAGTGACCAAAAATGTATTTTTAAAAATACAGTGCACACAAAAAATCATATAAACCAAAAAAAAAGGGGGGAAAACAGCAAATACAAAGAACACTAAATTAAATACGAATTTAGCGTACTAAATTCTACTTGAATTTCTACTTGAAATATACTCAAAGAATTTTTTTTTTTCCCTCAAAAAAAAATTCTCCTAAGCAGCTTAATGGGCAAAATTATGAGCAAAATTTTCACCTAATTAATTTTTTCCTATTTCTTTTTTTTTCCTTATTTTTCTATTGGCTTATGCCAAAAAAATGCGCCCTCATCACCCTTATTAAATAATATTTTTCAAAAAAAGAAAAAAACAGACAATGACCAAAAATGTATTTAAAAAAATACAGTGACTGCACACAAAAAAATCATCTAAACCAAAAAAAAAAAAAAAAAAGGGGGGGGGGGGGGGGAAGCAAATATAAAGAACACTAAATTAAATACAAATTTAGTGTTCTAAATTCTACATGAATTTCTTCTTCAAATATACTCAAAAAATGTATTTATTTTTTCCAAAAAAAATTCTCCTAAGCAGCTTAATGGGCAAAATTATGGCAAAATTTTCACCTAATTATTTTTTTCCTATTTCTTTTTTTTCCCTTCTTTTTCTATTGGCTTATGCCAAAAAAAATGTGCCCTTATTAAATAATATTTTTCAAAGAAAGGAAAAAAACAGACAGTGACCAAAAATGTTTTTAAAAAAATACAGTGACTGCACACAAAAAATCATATAAACCAAAAAAAAGGGGGGGGGGAGCAAATATAAAGAACACTAAATTAAATACGGATTTAGTGTTCTAAATTCTACTTGAATTTCTACTTGAAATATACTCAAAAAATAGATCCCCCCCCTCCCCCCCAAAAAAAAATTTCTCCTAAGCAGCTTAATGGGCAAAATTATGAGCAAAATTGTCACCTATATAATTTTTTCCTATTTCTTTTTCCTTCTTTTTCTATTGGCTTATGCCAACAACAAAAAAATGCGCCCTCATTACCCTTATTAAATAATATTTTTCAAAGAAAGAAAAAAACAGACAGTGACCAAAAATGTATTTAAAAAATACAGTGACTGCACACAAAAAATCATATAAACCAAAAAAAAAAAAAGGGGGGGGGGGGGAAGCAAATATAAAGAACACTAAATTAAATACAAATTTATTGTTCTAAAATTCCACGTGAATTTCTTCTTCAAATATACTCAAAAAATTGATTTTTTTTTTCCAAAAAAATTTCTCCTAAGCAGCTTAATGGGTAAAATTATGAGCCAAATTTTCACCTAATTAATTTTTTCCTATTTCTTTTTTTTTTTTTCTTTCTCTTTTGAGTAACACTTGGGATGAAGTTTAGAGAATATTCAGTAAAAATATTCCTGTTCTTTTGGTTTTTTCTAATTCCTCTTTTGGATATCTTTCCTTCAGACTTCCAGTAAAGTTTTTTTTTTTTTTTTTTACTGCCGAGGAAACAAAACTTACCAGCAATTCCAGTGAAATCTTTTCCTCCTCCTCTAAGAAGAGTTTTAATTTATTTAAATCTCAGCACTTTCATAAGGTCTTTCTGCCTCTCTCTGCATTTGGCTCCGGCGCTCTTCCCGCTGACATCGTCATACATATTTATATCTTCTTGGCTCGCAATCGCGCAAAGAAATAAGCGGGCGAAGAGTTGTCACCGGACACGCCCAGAACAGGTACAGAGACATAAAGGGAATACTGATAATAATCAGTGAAGGGATATTGTAAGATATCAAACTGGTTTCTGGGGCTCAATGGCTCTGGTGGGGCCGATCCTGAGAACAGGTCACTTAATATCTGAATTTTTATCATTTGAATTTTTTTGCAAATTTTTTATTGTGGTGGTGATGTGGTGATGATGTGGTGAGGTGGTGGTGATGTGGTGATGATGTAATGGTGAGATGGTGATGTGGTGGGCTGGTAGTAGTGAGGTGGGTGGTGATGTAATGGTAAGATGGTGATGTGGTGAGATGGTGGTAATGAGGTGACGGGGATGTGGTGAAGTGGTGGGGTGGTAGTGGTGTGGTTGTGATGTGGTGATGTGGTTGGGTGGATCTGGTGATAATGATGTGGTGGTGATGTGGTGAGGTGGTGATATGATGGGGTGATGATGATGTGGTGGTGATGGTGATGTGGTGGTGATGGTGATGTGGTAATGATGTAGTGGGGATGTGGTGGTGAAGTGGTGGGGTGGTAGTGGTGTGGTGGTGATGGTGATGTGGTAATGATGTTGTGGTGTTGTGGTGGGGTGGTGATGATGTAGTGGTGATGTGGTGGGGTGGTGATGGTGGTGGTGATGTGGTAATATGGTGGGGTGATGGTGGTGATATGGTGGTGAAGTGGTGGGGTGGTAGTGGTGTGGTGGTGTTGAGGTGGTGATGGTGATGTGGTAGGTGGATGTGGTGGTGATGATGTGGTGAGGTGGTGATGTGGTGGTGATGATGTAGTGGTGATGTGGTAATATGGTGGGGTGGTGGTGGTGATATGGTGGTGAAGTGGTGGGGTGGTGGTGAGGTGGTGATGGTGATGTGGTGAGATGGTGATGTGGTGAGATATTGATGTGGTGGGGTGATGTAGTGGTGATGTGGTAATATGGTGGGGTGGTGGTGTGAAGTGATGGGGTGGTGGTGAGGTGGTGATGTGGTGAGATGGTGATGTGGTGAGATGGTGATGTGGTGGGGTGATGGTGGTGGTAATGTGATAATGATGTAGTGGTGATGTGGTGGTGAGGTGATAATGATGTAGTGGTGATGTGGTGAGGTGGTGGGTGATGGTAATGTGATAATGATGTAGTGGTGATGTGGTGGTGATGGTGATGTGGTAATTATGTTGTAGTGTTGCAGTGGGGTGGTGATGATGTAGTGGTGATGTGGTTGGGTGGTGATGGTGTTGTGTTGATGTGGTAATATTGTGGGGTGATGGTGGGGGGTGATATGGTGGTGATGTGGTGGGTGGATGTGGT
Organism: Lithobates clamitans; assembly: GCA_037952925.1. Lineage (NCBI taxonomy): Eukaryota > Metazoa > Chordata > Amphibia > Anura > Ranidae > Lithobates > Lithobates clamitans. Next base: position 821,153 of record JBBGZY010001360.1, on the reverse strand, counting down.
GATGGTGATGTGGTAATGATGTAGAAAGGTGGTGGTGATGTGGTGGGGTGGTGATGGTGATGTGGTGGGGAAGTGGTGGGGTGGTAGTGGTGTGGTGAGGTGAGGTGGTGATGGTGATGTGGTAGGTGGATGTGGTGGTGATGATGTGGTGAGATGGTGGTGATGATGTGGTGAGGTGATGGTGATGTGGTGGTGGTGGTGATGTGGTGAGATGGTGGTGATGATGTGGTGAGGTGATGGTGATGTGGTGGTGATGTGGTGAGGTGATGGTGATGTGGTGGTGGTGGTGATGTGGTGAGATGGTGGTGATGATGTGGTGAGGTGATGGTGATGTGGTGGTGGTGGTGATGTGGTGAGATGGTGGTGATGATGTGGTGAGGTGATGGTGATGTGGTGGTGATGTGGTGAGGTGATGGTGATGTGGTGGTGATGTGGTGAGGTGATGGGGTGGTGATGTGGTGAGGTGACGATGTAGTGGTGATGTGGTAATATGGTGGGGTGGTGGTGGTGATATGGTGGTGATGTGGTGGGGTGGTGGGTGATGTAGTGAGGTGATGGTGATGTGGTGGGGTGGATGTGGTGGTGAGGTGATGGTGATGTAGTTGTGATCTGGTGAATTGGTGTGGTGATGGTGATGTGGTTATGTGGATGTGGTGAGGTGGTGATGTAGTTGTGATGTGGTGGTGATGATGATGTGGTGAGGTGAGGTGATGGTGAGGTGGGTGATGTGGTGATGATAATGATGTGGTGGGGTTGGGTGGGGTGGAGGTGGTGGGTGATGTGGTGGGGTTGGGTGGTGAGGTGATGATGATGATGATGTGGTGGGGTGGTGGTGATGATGTGGTGATGATGTGGTGGGGTTGGGTGGTGAGGTGATGGTGGGGTGGAGGTGGTGGAGTGGATGTGGTGGTGTGTGGTGATGGTGATGATGATGATGTGATGAGGTGAGGTGATGGTGAGGTGGGTGATGTGGTGTGGATGGGGTGGGGTGGGATGGGGTGGGGTTGGGTTGGGTTGGGTGGTAGATTGGGATAATGAGATTTTTTATTTTGTGTCAATGAGTTGTAACATCCCTTAGTTGGGATTTATTTATTAATAGACACTAATAACTCCGTATTATAAATAGTTTTATTGTTATCATTTAAAGTGAAGAATTCTTACACATTGTCCTCTCCTCCTCATAGACATCCCTCCGGATTGGTTGTATTTTCTCCATTGTATCTTTGTAGTCGGGAGGAGGAGGAGGAATTTCCCCGTCTCTTCTCCCCCATTGACTTTGCCGGGGCTGAGATGATGACATCACAATATAAAGGTATATATGGGTATATATAGGAAGGTATATATGGGTATATATAGGAAGGTATATATGGGTATATATAGGAAGGTATATATGGGTATATATAGGAAGGTATATATGGGTATAAACATGTAGGGGACCTGATTCCAAAGTTTGGATATAATAGATTTTGAGTTCTCCCCGATTGGTCGGGTAGAGGGGATCCCTCCAATGCTGTAGGGATACATTTATAAAGAGAATTGAAAGGACAAAGAAATGTCCACAATAAGATAGCAATGAGGAGGATCAATAACCGTCTATCCAAAATGAATAAATACTTTATTGAGAGTAGAAATATCAATGATTAGATCCACCATAGGATGATATTGGTGTCATTTTTAGTTGGGTGTTTTTATCTGGGTGCACTGGGGGGGGGGGGTTGGGGCAGGGGCGGACTGACCATTGAGCCACTTGGGCACTGCCCGAGGGCCCTGGGCCACTAGGGGGCCCCATCAGGGTTGCCAGCCTCAGTAAAACCAGGGACAGTATGTATAAATCTGTGTTTTTTTTACATCTGTCTGTGTGTACTGTGTGATTGTATACTGTGTGGCCCCATAATCTCTTATTGCCCGTGGGCCCCATGAGTTATCAGTCCGTCCCTGGGTCGGGTCCACTATGACACTAATATCATCCTATGGTGGATCTAATCTTTGATATTTCTACTCTCAATAAAGTATTTATTCATTTTGGATAGACGATTATTGATCCTCATTGATATCTTTTTGTGGACATTTCTTTGTCCTTTCAATTCTCTTTATAAGATGATGTATGTCATCAGTCTGCTGCAGGCAGAAGGCGGCATGTCCTTAGTCCCCCCTTTTCCCAGTGACTTTGACTGGGCTGAGATGATGCCAACAATCTGCTGCAGGCAGGAGAAAACATTTCCCCAGTCTTCCCTTCCCCTTGGTGACCTTGTTTAGGGTGAGACAATGTCATCAGTCTGCTGCAGGAAAAGGTAGCAATTCCTCAGTCTTCCCTCCTCCATAATTTTACCTAGACTGACATTATATCATTAGTTTGCTGCAGCCAGGGGGAAGCATTTCTTCATTCTCCTCTCCCCCCAGTGACTTTGCCTAGGTTGAGATTACATCATCAGTCTGCTGGAGGCAGAAGAAAACATTTCCTCAGTCTCCCCTCCCCCAGTATCTCTGCCTAGGGTGAGATGATGCCATCAGTCTGCTGCAGGCAGACAGAAACATTTCCTCAGTCTCCCATCCCCCAGTGACTTTGCCTAGGGTGAGATGATGCCATCAGTCTGCTGCAAGCAGACAGAAACATTTCCCCAGTCTCCCCTCCCCCAGTATCTTTGCCTAGGGTGAGATGATGTCATCAGTCTGCTGCAGGCAGGTGGAAACATTTCCCCAGTCTCCCCTCCCCCAGTATCTTTGCCTAGGGTGAGATGATGTCATCAGTCTGCTGCAGGCAGACAGAAACATTTCCTCAGTCTCCCATCCCCCAGTGACTTTGCCTAGGGTGAGATGATGTCATCAGTCTGCTGCAGGCAGACAGAAACATTTCCTCCGTCTCCCCTCCCCCAGTGACTTTGCCTAGGCTGCAGCCAGGAGGAAGCGACTCTTCATTCTCCCCCTCCTCTGGTGACTTTGCCTAGGCTGAGATGATGTCATCAGTCTGCTGCAGGAAGAAGGAAGCATTTCCTCAGTCCCCCCCCCCCCTCAGTGATCAGACTGCAACATTGTTACTTTGTAGCAAGCTGAGAGATTGCAGGGGCTGATCTGTGTCAGGCATTTGTGAACAGGAACTGCCGAATGGTAGAAAGTAGACGGTAAGCCGGGATGATGAACGGCGGCGTTATAAAGGCGTCCGACTCCGGGAACCGTCTTCGCCCCGGACACACACGCGATTGTTTTCCTCACGGGACGCTTCCAGCAGACCTACTTCTACAGATTTCAGGCGCGGATAAATATAGCAAAAAAAAATAAAAATCAGTTTTAATTAAATGTGCCGGAAAATAAAATAAAAAATGTCCTTCCTTAGCGGGTCTCGGGGGGTCCGGGGGGATGGGGTGGGGCAGCGGGGTTCCGGGGGGTGGGGGGGGGAGGGTGTTTTGTGCCACATGATAATAAGAAGGAAGGAACACTTTTAATTAGCGTGCGATGGAATGGCAGGACGCGGCGCACATGGCGAGGAATCCCCAAACCGGGTCCTGGCAGCTCCTGGCCGGGTCCCGTGGGAATGGAGACAGACAGGAAGAAGTGGGAGATACGGAAAAGAGCCGCGGATAATATATCAGCTAATTAGGAGGACTGAGATATCAAATCCAGAGGAGGAGGAGGAGGAGGAGGAGGAGGAGGAGGAGGAGGAGGCCACACATTTCACTTTAATTGGTGATCTCGCTTGTTGGGGGGAAAAAAGGACAAAAAAAATAAAATACGCAGCAGATGTCCCCGAAAACCCCCCCAACCCCCCCTCCTCTGCCGCGGCTAAGCTCCTGGGAACCGCCTGTGTCACTCTTTGTGTACTGGACGGGAAAAAACAGAAGTCGCCTTATTGCAGAAATGACGACCGTTCTGCTACATTGTCACCGGGTGTTCCTGGGGGGGGGGACATTGTCACCGGGCGTTCCTGGGGGGGGGAACATTGTCACCGGGCGTTCCTGGGGGGGGACATTGTCACCAGGTGTTCCTGGGGGGGGGACATTGTCACCGGGTGTTCCTGGGGGGGGGGCATTGTCACCGGGCGTTCCTGGGGGGGGGAACATTGTCACCGGGCGTTCCTGGGGGGGGACATTGTCACCAGGTGTTCCTGGGGGGGGGACATTGTCACCGGGTGTTCCTGGGGGGGGGGCATTGTCACCGGGCGTTCCTGGGGGGGGACATTGTCACCAGGTGTTCCTGGGGGGGGGACATTGTCACCAGGTGTTCCTGGGGGGGGGGGGGGACATTGTCACTGGGCATTCCTGGGGGGGACATTGTCACCGGGCGTTCCTGGGTGGGGACATTGTCACCGGGCATTCCTGGGGGGGACATTGTCACCGGGTGTTCCTGGGTGGGGACATTGTCACCGGGCGTTCCTGGGGGGGGGACATTGTCACCAGGTGTTCCTTGGGGGGGGACATTGTCACCAGGTGTTCCTGGGGGGGGACATTGTCACCAGGTGTTCCTGGGGGGGGACATTGTCACCGGGCGTTCCTGGGGGGGGACATTGTCACCGGTTATTCCTGGGGGGGGGGACATTGTCACCGGGCGTTCCTGGGGGGGTGACATTGTCACCGGGCGTTCCTGGGGGGGGGGACATTGTCACCGGGTGTTCCTGGGGGGGGGGACATTGTCACCGGGCGTTCCTGGGGGGGGGGACATTGTCACCGGGCGTTCCTGGGGGGGGGACATTGTCACCGGGCGTTCCTGGGGGGGGGACATTGTCACCGGGCGTTCCTGGGGGGGGGGGACATTGTCACCGGGCATTCCTGGGGGGGGACATTGTCACCAGGTGTTCCTGGGGGGGGACATTGTCACCGGGCGTTCCTGGGGGGGGACATTGTCACCGGGCGTTCCTGGGGGGGGACATTGTCACCGGGCGTTCCTGGGGGGGGGGACATTGTCACCGGGTGTTCCTGGGGGGGGACATTGTCACCGGGTGTTCCTGGGGGGGGACATTGTCACCGGGCGTTCCTGGGGGGGGACATTGTCACCGGGTGTTCCTGGGGGGGGGACATTGTCACCGGGTGTTCCTGGGGGGGGACATTGTCACCGGGTGTTCCTGGGGGGGGACATTGTCACCGGGCGTTCCTGGGGGGGGGACATTGTCACCAGGTGTTCCTGGGGGGGGGGACATTGTCACCGGGCGTTCCTGGGGGGGGGACTATAGTCCATTAAATGTCCTTAAATCCCATTTCCACCTTCAGTGTATGTGAGCCCACCAGAGATACTCATAGTATCTGAGCATTAGAAAAATAAATACTGCCCATAAATCGCATCATTTCCTTTGGTTCAAATGCCTCTCTATGTGATGTAGACAAATATCTCTGCACCTCGCTGTCCAATAGAGGGGCGGAGATTCGTTTCAGCCTCTGATGAAGCTCTGAGCCCAAAATGTTCCCCCTTTAGTTGGGCATCTTCCTCACTGCTGGCCATTGGGTGCTACGGACTTTAGCTGTGCAATCTGCTGATCAGTTGCTTGCGTACACCCTATTAGGCATACAATCGGCTGATCAGTTGCTTGCGTACACCCTATTAGGCATACAATCGGCTGATCACATATTAGCTGTGTGAACTCCTGATCTGTTGCTTGCTTCCATTCTTTTAGCCATGCAATCTTCTGATCAGTTGTTTGCTTACACTCTATTAGCTGTGCAATCTGCTGATCAGTTGCTTGCTTACACTCTATTAGCTGTGCAATCTGCTGATCAGTTGCTTGCTTACACTCTATTAGCTGTGCAATCTGCTGATCAGTTGCTTGCTTACACTCTATTAGCTGTGCAATCTGCTGATCAGTTGGTTGCTTACATTCTATTATCTGTGCAGTTTGCTTTTACTTTACAAAAGTGGCATTCAAGAGCACTTATTATGCCAAACAGAAGATCTGCCCCCCCCCCTCCTCCCCTCCAAAAAAAATGCTTCCAGGTGGTACGGATGAAGTCACTGTGTCTCCCAGAAGAGCTGGGAATTCCACATCCCGTGAGAATCACTCCAGACCACCACAATACTTGCTAGATTCCGAGACCCCCAGCTCTGCCGGGAGGTACCTCCCGGTGAGTCTTGTCACCGGGAAGTGTTGGAGGATTGGGCCGAGGTAGGTAAAGGGTTCTTCCTCTCCAAAACATCTGCAAACACATTACCCCCCCCCAAAAAAATGACTTACTTCTGCCCCAGCCTCTGACACTTCTAGGTGGGAAGAGTGGTGTTACCTCGTCCCCGACCTCCAATGGTGGTACGGATGATGTCACTGTGTCTCTTGGAAAAACTGAGAATTCCAAATCCCATGGGAATCACTCCGGGGAGGTACGGGGACTTCTCTCTTGTCACCTGGAAGTGTTGGAGGATTGGGCCGAGGTAAGTAAGGCGTTCTAGCCCTCCGACCATTTGTAAACAGATTACCTCCCGAAAAATGACTTACCTCTGATCCAGCCATTGAAACTTCTAGGTGGCAAGAGTGACATTACCTTGCCTACATTTGTAAACCATCAGATTGCCCCCTTTCCAAAAAATGACCTCGTCCCCAGGCCTCCAATGCCTCCAGGTGGTATCCCAGCTCTGCCGGGAGGTACGGTGACTTCAGTCTTGTCACCAGGGAGTGTTGGAGGGTGGGGCCGAGGTAGGTAAAGGGTTCTTCCTCTCCAAAACATCTGTAAACAGATTGCCCCCCCCTAAAAAAAAAAAGGACTTACATCTGCCCCAGCCTCTGACACTTCTAGGTGGGAAGAGTGATGTTACCTTGCCTAAATTTGAAAACCATCAGACCCCCCCAAAAAAGGACCTTGTCACCGTCCTCCAATGCTTCCAGGTGGTACGGATGATGTCACTGTGTCTCCTGAAACAACTGGGAATTCCAAATCTTTTGGCAATCACTCCAGCCCACTACAAGAGTAAATTCTTGCTAGATTCTGAGATCCCAGCTCTGCCTGGAGGTATGGTGACCTCAGCCTTGTCACCAGGAAGTGTTGGAGGATGGGGCACTTCTATGTGGCAAGAGTGGTGTTACCTCGTCCCTCGACCTCCAATGCTTCCAGGTGGTACGGATAATGTCACCGTGTCTCCTGGAAGAATTGAGAATTGCAAATCCCATGAGAATCACTCCAGCCAGGGAGGTACAGGGACTTCTCTCTTGTCACCTGAAGGTGTTGGAGGATTGGGCCGAGGTAAGTAAGGCGTTCTTCCCCTCCAACCATTTGTAAACAGATTGCCTCCCAAAAAATGACTTACCTCTGATTCAGCCTTTGAAACTTCTAGGTGGCAAAAGTGATGTTATTTTGCCTACATTTATAAACCATCACATCGCCCCCTTCCCAAAAAAATGACCTCCCACCCGTCCTGAAATGCCTCCAGGTGGTATCCCAACTCTAGGGGTACGGTGACTTGTCACCAGGAAGTGTTGGAGGGTGGGGCCGAGGTAGGTAAAGGGTTCGTCCCCTCCAAAATTACTGTAAACAGATTGCCCCCTGAAAAAATGACTTCCCTCGGTTCCAGCCTCTGACACTTTCGGGTGGCAAGATTGACATTACCTTGCCTACATTTGTAAACCATCAGATCGCCCCCTTCCCCAAAAAATGACCTCGTCCCCAGGCCTCCAATGCTTCCAGGTGGTAAGTGTGATGTCACTGTGTCTCCCGGAAGAACTGGGAATCCCAAACCCCAATGAGAATCACCAAGATCCTAGCTCTGCCGGGAGGTACGGTGATGTTACTCTGGTTTTCTGGAAGTGTTGGAGGATGAGGCTGAGGTAAGTAAAGGGTTTTTCCTGTCCAACACATGTGTGAACAGATTACCCCCCCCCCCCCCCCAAAAAAAAGACTTACCTCTGCCCCAGCCTCTGACACTTCTTGACACTTCTAAGTGTAAAGAGTGATGTTACCTCACCTAAATTTGTAAACCATCAGATCGCCCCCCCCCCCCCCAAAAAAAAGAAAAAAAAGAAAAAGGACCTTGTCCATGGCCTCCAATGCTTCCAGGTGGTACGGATGAGGTCACTGTGTCTCCCCGGAAGAGCTGGGAATTCCAGATCTCACGAGAATCACTCCAGCCCACTACATGAGTTGACTCTTGCTGGATTCCGAGATCCCAACTCTGCCAAGGAGGTAAGATGACTTCAGGTGACTGAGGTAAGTAAAGAGTTCTTCCCCTCCAACACATCTGTAAACAGATTGCCCCCCATCTGATAAAACCGGAACTTTGCCCAAAGTTTGCTGACTGCAAAATTATAATTTTGCATTCAAATAAATTTCAGCAAAATTTCCTGGGGCCTCCTTCCGATAAAACTGGGAGGCAAGGAAAGGATATGGCATTACAAATTTGTGCTGACATCTGCTTGGCAGACTCCCCCGATGTCAGGGAAAGCCCTCTCGAAAATGTCCAGTTGGAAACAGAACCCCATTCTGCTTATTTTAAGTTTATTTGTCGTGTCTAATTGTAAAAATAAACGTACCTGGAAAGGGCAGAGGGTCCCGATCGGATCTGTGATAACAAATAATAACATTGTTTGTACGACCCCCCCCGGACACCCAATGATATCACCTGGTACATGACATGGACGGTGATGGATCATTGGAACTGCTATACGGCAACTTTTAATGAGAAGAATCACCTGGAAAGGATATTATTTGAAACTCGTCTACTTTTTCCACTTTGCTGAAAAACTCATCTGTGCTCATTTGGTTTTCTACATCAAATCCTCCGTCATCACTCTATAAACATTCTGGTCATCCAAGGAAATTATCTTCAACTCTGTGAACGGACCCCATCTCCAGCACTACATGTCTGCATAGAATGGATCCATGGACTCATCTTATGTAAGAAGTTCACCTCCAGCCACTAGCTTACATTAAGAAAGACAGACCAGGGGGAATATAATTAATGGAGGGGCTACTTGACTCCATCACCACTCCATGCCAGTCTACACACATTCTGGTCATCCAACTCTGTAAACAGACCCCATCTCCGGCACTACATGTCTGCATAGAATGGATCCATGGACTCATCTTATGTAAGAAGGTCACATCTTATGTGTAATAGATTAAATACATGGCTCCACCACCACTCGACACCTCTATGAACATTCTGCTCCTCCAAAGGAAACCATCTCCAACTTTGTAGATGGGCCCCATCTCCGGCACTACATGACTGCATAGAATGCATCCATGGACTCCTCAAATGTAAGAAGGTCACATCTTATGTGTAATAGATTAAATACATGGCTCCACCACCACTCGACACCTCTATGAACATTCTGCTCCTCCAAAGGAAACCATCTCCAACTTTGTAGATGGGCCCCATCTCCGGCACTACATGACTATATAGAATGCATCCATGGACTCCTCAAATGGAAGAAGGTCACATCTTATGTGTAATAGATTAACTACATGGCTCCACCACCACTCTGCACCTCTATGAACATTCTGCTCCTCCAAAGGAAACCATCTCCAACTTTGTAGATGGGCCCCATCTCCGGCACTACATGTCTGCATAGAATGCATCCATGGACTCATGTTATGTAAGAAGTTCACCTCCAGCCACTAGCTTACATTAAGAAAGACAGACCAGGAGGAATATAATTAATGGAGGGGCTACTTGACTCCATCACCACTCCATGCCAGTCTACACACATTCTGGTCATCCAACTCTGTAAACAGGCCCCATCTCCGGCACTACATGTCTGCATAGAATGGATCCATGGACTGATCTTATGTAAGAAGGTCACATCTTATGTGTAATAGATTAACTACATGGCTCCACCACCACTCGACACCTCATTGAACATTCTGCTCCTCCAAAGGAAACCATCTCCAACTTTGTAGATGGGCCCCATCTCCGGCACTACATGTCTGCATAGAATGGATCCATGGACTCATCTTATGGAAGAAGGTCACATCGTATGTGTAATAGATTAACTACATGGCTCCACCACCACTCTGCACCTCTATGAACATTCTGCTCCTCCAAAGGAAACCATCTCCAACTTTGTAGATGGGCCCCATCTCCAGCACTACATGACTGCATAGAATGGATCCATGGACTCATCTTATGGAAGAAGGTCACATCTTATGTGTAATAGATTAACTACATGGCTCCACCACCACTCTGCACCTCTATGAACATTCTGCTCCTCCAAAGGAAACCATCTCCAACTTTGTAGATGGGCCCCATCTCCGGCACTACATGACTGCATAGAATGGATCCATGGGCTTCTCAAATGGAAGAAGGTCACATCTTATGTGTAATAGATTAACTACATGGCTCCACCACCACTCTGCACCTCTATGAACATTCTGCTCCTCCAAAGGAAACCAACTCCAACTTTGTAGATGGGCCCCATCTCTGGCACTACATGTCTGCATAGAATGGATCCATGGACTCATCTTATGTAAGAAGTTCACCTCCAGCCACTAGTTTACATTAAGAAAGCCAGACCAGGAGGAATATAATTAATGGAGGGGCTACTTGACTCCATCACCAGTTCATGCCTCTATACACATTCTGGTCATCCAACTCTGTAAACGGGCCCCATCTCCGGCACTACATGTCTGCATAGAATGGATCCATGGACTCATCTTATGGAAGAAGGTCACATCTTATGTGTAATAGATTAACTACATGGCTCCACCACCACTCTTTACCTCTATGAACATTCTGCTCCTCCAAAGGAAACCAACTCCAACTTTGTAGATGGGCCCAATCTCCGGCACTACATGTCTGCATAGAATGGATCCATGGACTCATCTTATATAAGAATTTCACCCCCAGCCACTAGCTTACATTAAGAGAGACAGACCAGGAGGAATAAAATGAATGGAGGAGCAACATGACTTTTTCACCACTACATTCTGGTCATCCAAGGAAACCGTCTCCAACTCTGTAGATGGGCCCCATCTCCAGCACTACACACAGCGCCTTGAAAAAGTATTCATACCCCTTGAAATTCCCCACATTTTGTCATGTTACAACGAAAAACGTAAATGTATTGTATTGGGATTTAATGTGATAGACCAACACAAAGTGGCACATAATTGTGAAGTGGAAGGAAAATGATAAATGATACAAATAAATGTGTGAAAAGTGTGTGGGGGGGGCATTTGTATGGCGCCCCCTGGAGTCAATACTTTGTAGAACCCCCTTTCTCTACAAGTTTTTTTGGGGATGTCTCTACCAGCTTTGCACATCTAGAGAGGAACATTTTTGCCTATTCTGCTTCTTCAAAATATCTCAAGCTCTGTCAGATTGGATGGAGAGCGTCTGTGAACAGCAATTTTCAAGTCTTGCCACAGATTCTCAATGTGATTTAGGTCTGGACTGTGACTGGGCCATTCTAACACATGAATATGCTTTGATCTAAACCATTCCATTGTAGCTCTGGCTGGATGTTTCGGGTCGTTGTCCTGTCCTCTGAGGGACGCTCTCCATCCAATCTGACAGAGCTTGGGCCCAGTTAATTGGGCACCGGGGCTGGGCAAGAAGGGGTTATGTTGTGAAATTCACATTGCTTGCTCAAGCAGTGTGATCAGTCCTGCTCAGTACATTTCTTCTCCTCTCTATGGTACGGAGATAGGTAGATGGGGGAATGTTCTGTTGTGCGAACACACTTCCTGTTCTAGGGTGACAACACTGCTCCCTCTATAGAAACAGTACAGCGAGTCGTGAATGTTGTCACCTTAGGGAAGGAAGTGTGTCACTAATGCAGCCGTTATATCTAAGGAACGGTAGGCTGCAATATGTGACATTTTGGTTCTTGGGTGTAGATACATTCTAACTTTAAAGCCGGTGCAAAAAAAACACAAGAACAACCCTGCAGGTTGCAGGTCGGAGGTAAAGATGCTTGTGCTCTGGCTGTGTAGGGCGTTATTTACTGTAAGTGCTGAGAAGACCTGGAATAGTCTTTCATGGGATCTGGTTCTAGTAGATACGGTATATAATTTCAAAAAAAGCTTGGACACGTTCCTAAGAGAACACATGGACGGTTACTCATGATTATAGAAATATACGTGGCAGAATATTCATCCAGAAATTTATCTGATTGTAATTGGGCGTCAGGAAGAAATGTTTTTCTCGTTATAACGAACTCTACCATACTCAAAGGGTTTTTTTACCTTCCTTTGGATCAAATGAACCCACTACAAGATTTTTTCTGGCCCACAACTGGGGTCAATGGTGTATCATTAAGGTGCACAGATTGGGGACTCGGATCAGCAAAGGCTGCCTATGGGTTCTGCCAATGTAAGAGGGCGATCTAATGGGGACCCTGATGTAGGGGGGATCTTTTATGAGGTCCCTTATGTAAGGGGGACTTTGATAGGATCATGATGTAAGGAGGATTTTGATGAGGAACTTGATTTAATAACATGGGCTCTCTCTGATGCCTTTGATACAATTGATCACCCCCTCCTCAAAAAAACTCCATTCCCTTGGTCTCCATGACTGTATTCTTCAAGCGTTCGCCTCTTAGCTATCTCACTGCACCTTCAGTGTCATTGGTTCTCCATAGGTTCTTCTCTTACCTATCTCACTGCACCTTCATTGTCATTGGTTCTCCATTGGTTATCCTCCCACCTACCTTACTGCGTCTTCAGTGTCATTGGTTATCCTCCCACCTATCTCACTGCACCTTCAGTGTCATTGGTTCTCCATTGGTTATCCTCCCACCTACCTTACTGCGCCTTCAGTGTCATTGGTTCTCCATTGGTTATCCTCCCACCTACCTTACTGCGTCTTCAGTGTCATTGGTTATCCTCCCACCTATCTCACTGCACCTTCAGTGTCATTGGTTCTCCATTGGTTATCCTCCCACCTACCTTACTGCGCCTTCAGTGTCATTGGTTCTCCATTGATTATCCTCCTACCTATCTCACTGCACCTTCATTGTCATTGGTTCTCCATTGATTATCCTCCTACCTATCTCACTGCACCTTCAGTGTCTTTGGTTCTCCATTGGTTATCCTCCCACCTACCTTACTGCGCCTTCAGTGTCATTGGTTCTCCATTGGTTATCCTCGCACCTACCTTACTGCGCCTTCAGTGTCATTGGTTATCCTCCCACCTATCTCACTGCACCTTCAGTGTCATTGGTTCTCCATTGGTTATCCTCCCACCTACCTTACTGCGCCTTCAGTGTCATTGGTTCTCCATTGGTTATCCTCCCACCTATCTCACTGCACCTTCAGTGTCATTGGTTCTCCATTGGTTATCCTCCCACCTACCTTACTGCGCCTTCAGTGTCATTGGTTATCCTCCCACCTATCTCACTGAACCTTCGGTGTTATTGGTTCTCCATTGGTTATCCTCCCACCTATCTCACTGCACGTTCAGTATCATCGATTCTCCTGTTACCTATCTCACTGCACCTTCAGCGCCATTGGTTCTCCAATGGTTATCCTCCCACCTATCTCACTGCACCTTCATTGTCATTGGTTCTCCATTGGTTATCCTCCCACCTATCTCACTGCACCTTCAGTGTCATTGGTTCTCCATTGGTTATCCTCCCACCTATCTCACTGCACCTTCAGTGCCATTGGTTCTCCAATGGTTATCCTCCCACCTATCTCACTGCACCTTCAGTCCCCTTCATGGAGACCAGTGGTCTGGTCTTTTGGGCTCCAGCATTGGAATGTGGGGGGCTGCGACCAGTGGTCTGGTCCTCTTCACTCCAGCACTAGAATGTGGGTGAGCACTCCAGCATCGTCACATACAATGCAGGAACGGGGTAGTCATTGTTTATGAATTGTTCATGTGAGGGGCGGCGACAAGAGCGGCCCGGTCCTTTTCATGGTGACCAGTGGTCCGGTCCTCTTCCCTCCAGCACTAGTATGTGGGTGGGCTCTCCAGCATTATCACGTACAATTCAGGACCAAGGATAATCATAATTGGTTATGTATTGACCATGTAAGTGGGCAGCGACAAGTCGTCCGATCCTCTTCATGGTGACCAGTGGTCTGGTCCTTTGTTCTCCAGCACTAGAATGTGGGTGGGCACTCCAGCATCATCACGTACAATGCAGGAACGGGATAGTCATTGGTTATGAATTGTTCATGTGAGGGGGGAGCGTCAATAAAACCGATCCTCTTCATGGTGATCAGTGATCTGGTCCTCTTTGCTCCAGCACTAGAATGTGGGGGGGCGGCAACCAGTGGTCCAGTCCTTAGGGCTCCAGCACTAGAATGTGGGGGGCAGTGACCAGTGGTCTGGTCCTCTTCACTCCAGCACTAGAAAGTGGGCGGGCACTCCTGCATCATCAAGTACAATGCAGGAACCAGGTAGTCATTGGTTATGAATTGTTCATGTGAGGGGGTGGAAATAAGTCTGGTCTGGTCCTCTTCATGGTGACCGGTAGTCTGGTCCTCATCGGCTCAGCACTAGAATGGGGGGGGCTCAGCAACCAGTGGTCCTGTCCTCTTTGCTGCAGCACTAGAATGTGGGTTGGCACTCCAGCATCATCATGTACATTGGGGACCAAGGATAATCCTTGGTTATGCATTGTTCATGTAAGGGGGCAGCGACAAGACTGGTCCGGTCCTCTTAATGGTGACCTGTGGTCTGGTCCTCTGGGCTCCAGCACTAGAATGTGGGGGGCTGCGACCAGTGGTCCGGTCCTCTTCACTCCAGCATTAGAATGTGGGGGGCTACGACCAGTGGTCCGGTCCTCTTCACTTCAGCACTGGAATGTGGAGGGCTGTGACCAGTGGTCCGGTCCTCTTCACTCCAGCATTAGAATGTGGGGGGGCTGCAACCAGTGGTCCGGTCCTCTTCACTTCAGCATTAGAATGTGGGGGGCTGCAACCAGTGGTCCGGTCCTCTTCACTCCAGCATTAGAATGTGGGGGGCTGCGACCAGTGGTCCAGTCCTCTTCACTCCAGCACTGGAATGTGGAGGGCTGCGACCAGTGGTCCGGTCCTCTTCACTCCAGCATTAGAATGTGGGGGGGCTACGACCAGTGGTCCGGTCCTCTTCACTTCAGCACTGGAATGTGGAGGGCTGTGACCAGTGGTCCGGTCCTCTTCACTCCAGCATTAGAATGTGGGGGGGCTGCAACCAGTGGTCCGGTCCTCTCCACTTCAGCATTAGAATGTGGGGGGCTGCAACCAGTGGTCCGGTCCTCTTCACTCCAGCATTAGAATGTGGGGGGCTACGACCAGTGGTCCGGTCCTCTTCACTCCAGCATTAGAATGTGGGGGGCTGCGACCAGTGGTCTGGTCCTCTTCACTCCAGCACTAGAATGTGAGTGGGCACTCCAGCATTATCATGTACAATGCAGGAACAGGGGTAGTCGGTTATAAACTGTACATGTGGGGGGGGGGGGCAGCGACAAGACTGGTCTGGTCCTCTTCGTGATGACCGGTGTGGTCTGGTCCTCTTCGCTCCAGCACTAGAATGTGGGGGGGGGTGGCGACCAGTGGTCCAGTCCTCTTCGCTCCAGCACGAGAATGTGGGTGGGCACTCCAGCATCATCACGTACAATGCAGGACCAGGGGTAGTCATTGGTTATAAATTGTTCATGTGAGGGGGGGCGCCAACAAGACCGGTCAGAAAACTGCAGGAGCAAGTGGATTCAGGGGAGGGGTCATCACAACCGGGGAGTAACACTGCAGGGACATGGGCAAAGGTAAGAAATAATCTGTGTTGCCCATCCCATAGAAAATATGAGCACTAGAAAATGGCATCAGCTGGTGGGGTGGTGGACCATTTTAATTTTGGGTCTGGCATTAGGTCTTCAAGCAAAAGAACTTCTGTGGTACGGTTGGCAGGACGGGTCAGTATTAGCCTTTTTTTTTCTACAGATTTCTTTTTCTCAAGGCTGGGTTAGTTTAGACCCAAGTTTTAACAAAATGGCAAATACAGAAAATTCCGAGAAGGTTTGTAAAATTTACATAAACCCTTTTAACACGGCACGTTGAAGGTCTCTGTGGAAATGTATCTACAGCATGGCATAGAAGCAAGGAGAATCAATCCCTTTGTTGAGTACAAAACGGGCAGCAGACCTTAGTAGTCTGGCACATTTCTCTTTTGGACTTTGTACGAAGACAATTTAGCACGGCCTTTGATGGCTTAGAAACCCGCGCCAGCTCTTGGCCTCTTCAGCACGTCACAGTTGTGATGCTATTCCAGAGATTTGGGACCTCCACCCCCACCCCACAGCAGGATTACCAATCATTCTGTTTGATTTCTTAATCAGCAGCTCTCTATGATGAGCGATGTGTTTGTATAGACAATGCGGGGAGCAGATTGTGTCTAATCTCAGCGTTCGACTGATGACTATTATCTATGGCCTACAAAGGAAATCCCAAAACAATCCATGGAACGGCGGCTGATGTAATGTGCAAACAAAATAAATGCCTTTTATTTGGCGTCTTTTCAAGTTTGGTTAGAAAAAGGAAAAGATACATTGTCTATTTATTGGCTAATGATTCACAAAGACAAATACTGACTGTCCTAAATGATCCTTGAGACAACCATGCTGATCCATATTTATCTTGGTAGCATGGATTCCCATACTTGCTCAACTCCTCCCATGAAAAGGTTAAAGTTCATCTATAGCCAATTTTTTTTTTTTTTGTTTTGAGTTTTGTTGAGTTTTGTTTTGAAAGAGGAGGTCAATCGTTCTCAACCAGGGTTCCATGGGTTCCTCCTGGGGTTCCTTGAGCTGCGGCTGGTTGACCTTCCACATGATGGTGCCTTCATAGTTCTTCTTCCCACTGATCACCAATGTAAGGGACATTCTTCCCACTGATCACCAATGTAAGGAACATTCTTCTCACTGATCACCAATGTAAGGAACATTCTTCTCACTGACCACCAATGTAAGGAACATTCTTCCCACTGATCACCAATGTAATAAACATTCTTCTCACTGATCACCAATGTAAGGAACATTCTTCTCACCGATCACCAATGTAAGGAACATTCTTCCCACTGATCACCAATGTAAGGAACATTCTTCTCACTGATCACCAATGTAAGGAACATTCTTCTCACTGATCACCAATGTAAGGAACATTCTTCTCACTGATCACCAATGTAAGGAACATTCTTCCCACTGATCACCAATGTAAGGGACATTCTTCTCACTGATCACCAATGTAAGGAACATTCTTCTCACTGATCACCAATGTAAGGAACATTCTTCTCACTGATCACCAATGTAAGGGACATTCTTCCCACTGATCAACAATGTAAGGAACATTCTTCCCACTGATCACCAATGAAAGGAACATTCTTCTCACTGATCACCAATGTAAGGAACATTCTTCTCACTGATCACCAATGTAAGGAACATTCTTCTCACTGATCACCAATGTAAGGAACATTCTTCTCACTGATCACCAATGTAAGGAACATTCTTCTCACTGATCACCAATGTAAGGAACATTCCTCCCACTGATCACCAATGTAAGGGACATTCTTCTCACTGATCACCAATGTAAGGAACATTCTTCTCACTGATCACCAATGTAAGGAACATTCTTCTCACTGATCACCAATGTAAGGAACATTCTTCTCACTGATCACCAATGTAAGGAACATTCTCCAACTGATCACCAATGTAAGGAGCATTCTTCCCACTGATCACCAATGTAAGGAACATTCTTCCCACTGATCACCAATGTAAGGAACATTCTTCTCACTGATCACCAATGTAAGGAACATTCTTCTTACTGATCACAAATGTAAGGAACATTCTTCTCACTGATCACCAATGTGAGGAACGTTCTTCCCACTGATCACCAATGTAAGGAACATTCTTCCCACTGATCACCAATGTAAGGAACATTCTTCTCACTGATCACCAATGTAAGGAACATTCTTCTCACTGATCACCAATGTAAGGAACATTCTTCTCACTGATCACCAATGTAAGGAACATTCTTCTCACTGATCACCAATGTAAGAAACATTCTTCTCACTGATCACCAATGTAAGGAACATTCTTCTCACTGATCACCAATGTAAGGGACATTCTTCTCACTGATCACCAATGTAAGGAACATTCTTCTCACTGATCACCAATGTAAGGGACATTCTTCTCACTGATCACCAATGTAAGGAACATTCTTCCTACTGATCACCAATGTAAGGGACATTCTTCTCACTGATCACCAATGTAAGGAGCATTCTTCTCACTAATCACCACATTGCCATGTTAGGTTTCTGTGATACGGGCCCAATGGAAAGTGTCCATGTCACCAGTCAGCCACTTGGACACTAAGTTCCCTTTCATTAAAAACAAATTAATGTAATTGCCATAAATACTCAACTAAATCTATTGTCATGTGATGCGCCAGGTCCTAGGATATCTTGCTTTGTGCTGAGTGGGAGGATTTTAATTTGAGTGTTCGTGTTGCTGCCTGGTGGTACTTTCCATTGGATCCATCACACAGGAACCTAACATGGCAGCTTAGTAGTGGCATCACAACGAGGGGTAGTGATAAGACCAGTCAGTGGAGGGCCCAGACTACAGACCTGGATCACCAGTCCTCCCTCTCAGAAGAGACACCACAAAGGGTCACCTAACAGGAGATTTGAGTGAGAAAAAAAAGGGGGTTAGAATGGGTAGTTTATGCAAATGGATAGAAGGGATGGTGGGTGCAAGTTTTCCCAGATAGCCTTTAAATCCACCGTGGTACTAGTTTTCAGAGTGGAAAAGGCTGGACGGTGACAATATAACTCCCTTCGAGGCATTTTGTTATCAAATTCACAGTGATTGAAAAAATTGCTGCATTTTCTTCCCGACACTGACCACAAATTCAACTAACAACACTTACATGAAAAAACACTTTACAGATTGAACAGGAAGGAAAAACAAGACTGAAAAGGCGACGCGTTTTCTCTGTCATAAACACTTGTAGACCCAACACAGCCCTTTCACGCTTCACCCGACTTTTTAAATAATAAATGGGGCACAACATTTGTTGAAGAACATTTTGAACTGGTCTTGAATGGTCACAAAGTTCTTGTTGTAGGAAGTTAGCTCAAAAATAGATCCAAGCTTCATGGCATGGGTAGTGTGACAGACCACCTGGCAAACCCCCCCCCCCCCTTGGGTGCCTCCGTCAAGGTTCAGCTTCCTCCAGTCTGGAACCAGGTATTATAGCTTGAGAATTGCACCCAGGGACTAGACGGCACTAGCTTGGGTGCAAACTGGAACTGACTTTATTGCAAATCTACCCAGAATAAATACTGTACCACACAAGATCAGGTTAGAGCTTGATCACAATAACATAAACATAAACAAGCCTAAGTGCCCTGTCAGTTCCCCAGTAAGACCCAGTAAGTAAGACCTAGGGCTGTCCAAATCTCTAAAAGGATTAGCAGACAGACAGAAACCATAGGTGACTCAATTAACAATGGGAATTCAAACCTAGGAGGCACACAATGGGGAAATTATACCATGAGAGAAAGACACATTATTAAACAGATTAAGGCAGGAGACCCCAGCATCAGGTTGTTTTGAGCTGATTATATTAACATCTATTCTAAATCTAGATGTGGGGGGGGCACAGTCCTTGCTGGTTTAGGCACAGAGGTCCCAAATCTGTATCCAGGTCCTAGGTTCCCAGAATTTGTGTGTTTTTCGGGGAGACATGAACTTAAATCCAAAGTAAAACTACTCTAGAGGTCCCCAAGGCACACACCTCCCAAAGAATAGAGCCCCCTCAAAAGCCAGGGCCTATAGTCAGTAGGAGAGACGCCACCCTACAGTCCTCTCCAAAACCCCTGTCCCAGTTGGGTCTGTCACAGGAGGAGTATACCTGTTTGCTGAATATTCTCACACAATATACAATCACCCTGATTGGTCAATTGATCAGATATGAGTGGGACTCATTCTATCTACAATTCAGTTCTGCAGAACTATGGCTATTCCAACCATTAAATCCAAGGCTGCAGTGGCAGAATAGATAGGTCATGCTCCAGCTCATGGAAGACCCAAGCTCAAGTCTCAGCTCTTGACACGGACATTGTATGTGGTCTTTTGACCAACCAAGTAAGACGTGTTGCTGAGCAGGTGTTTTCGATTCTTTCAGCTGTATTACAAACCAAGGCGACTTTAGAAATTCTTTGGCATGTAGAAGCTTGTAGATAGGGGCAGTCAGCTATTTTGCCACTAGGTGGCTCTGTACCAGAATAGTGTTTGTTTACAGTAAGAAGGGTCATCAGGTGCTAGGCCCCTTTTAGGTAGAGCCTCTCTGCAGTGATGTCATGAGTCAGTGCCCTGTAATTATCCAAGTTGGGAGGAGCCCTAGGAGGACTTGGGCCCAGGGAGCTAAACACCTCATACCTATATGGATATAACTAGCATCTGTAGGCCCTGGATATGGCGGAAGGCTGGGAGGAGAAGACCTTCGCTCACGAAGAGCTGTAGTCTTTCTCTTATAAAAGGTGGATGCTTGGGTGGATTGCAAAAGGACTTTGAGGCCAGGCGTTCCCTGTGTAAGGCTTCTTCCCTGGAAGGTCCCGGTAGATGTGTACCTAAGGAGGAGGTGACTACAGAAACCCAAGTCCTATAAGTACTAATGACCCGGGGGGGGGTGGATGAGAGATTGTTAGAAGGAGATGGCTGCAAAGTTGTTGTATATGCTTTCACATGTGACTACTGTGGACTGTCCACTAAATGTGATTGACCATGTAATGTTAAATGACTCTGGAATGTATGTTGATCTGATGTGACTGTTATGCCATTTCCAGAATTTCACTAGTAAATTGCCGTGGACATTATGTGTGGACATTTCTTCCTTTGGGGATGAAAAGGTCAATGACTGGGTATGTCATGTGGAGGCCTCTGGCATGGAGTGGGGCACAATATGGGGGGAGATTTCGGCCTCAGGAGGGGGGATTGTGTTTTAGTAAAGGATAGAAGTGGGACAGGGACTTGTACTTTGGTGCCAACATCCAGCTAATCACAGAGCCCCTCTTATAAACTGCCAGCCTAGCATCCAGATACCCTCCTTAAATACTATTGCAAAACTATTGGATAAGCAATTCCAGTAGGAAAATCCAAGGGTTTAAATCAGTTGTAAACCGTGGCAAAAAAAAACTTTCCCCTGTAAGGCAATTGAATTATGACAAATACTTACCTTAGAACAAAGCCCTCCAGCAGCGTGCTGTCACCGTTGATAGGGCTTCCATGTTCCCTTGATCTTCCCTCCAGGTTCACGGGCTTCGGCTGTATGATGGCCAGAGCCGCGATGATGTCACTCCTGGGCATGCACACGGGAGCCCTCAGCTCTGGCACAGAGCTCTGAGAGTCCAGCACAGTATGCAGAATGGATAAGCCATGGTCCAGCTCATGGTAGACCCAAGCTCAAGACTAATCTCCTGACATTTTATGTGGTCTTTTGACCAACTAAGTAAGCAGAATTTCTGAGCAGCTGTTCCGAGTAGAAGCTGCCAGGCTCGAATCAAGATACCCTCCTCAAATACCATTACAACAGAATTGGATAATCCAGAAACCTTTCTCAGATACCATTGCAACACAATTGGATAAGCAATTCCAATAGGATAATCCTAGGGTTTCATTCTCCGGTTCATGGGAGACCCAAGTTCAAGAACATGTAGACTCAGCTCTGTTGTGGAAATTTGTATTGATGTATGTTGTCAGATGTCCCCCAGTGTCAGTTTTGCTGTAATTCGCTCGTGCGAGCGTATTCGCACATACAGACGTTGATGGAAGACCATTGGCTGCAGAAAACCTTCCCGTGGACACGGCAGATCTGTTTGCTCTTTTAGGGATGTTTGTTCATTGCTTTACCAAGGGACTGGCCACCTCATGGCGACTGCATTAACGCTCCTAGCAAGCAGCTCTGCGTATATGGGAACCATAGCATAACAATACACAATTATGGCCCACTGAGCCATGATAGAGTACGGCTCGCGTCATTGGTAGCAGTGGGAATGGGCACACGATCGTGTTCAGAGCCCTGTAAGCAGTGTTCAAATTGTGAGACACTTTGCACACGACCATCTGCACAGGTCACTACTGGAATTCTATTTGAATATATACATGTGTGTGATTGGTTCTTTTGAGCCAATATAAAGGAATAGTAGTGGTAAAAAAAAAGCTATTGTGGGTTCAACCAAACTTGTTTTGTAAAATTCTCCTTTAGGAGGGCGTGGCAGGGTGTGTGTCCTATGCCTGCATACTTTTGCTGATAGGTGTCCCTCATTCCCATCTCAGAAAGTTGGGAGGTGTGATTTACGTTTACAGTATAAATAAAAGCAGTAGAGCATTCTATGGCAGGATTTTGCTAAGCTGTATGTGATACCAGCGTCTGTCTGTGTTACTTGGTAATAAACAAGCGCGCTTTCCCGGCATTATACAAGAGAGCTATGATTGTGCTTATTAGCGCATGGAATTATTTGCTTATAGGAGAAGCTTAATTTATTTAATGCACAACAGCTCCTGACACAGACAATGTATGTGGCCTTTAGGCTAATTAAGTAGGAAATGTTCATCAGCAGCTCCCTTAGGTCATTTCAGTTACTGTACATTACAAGCCAAGGAGACTGACATGTAGAAGCTGCCACCCTAGAATCCAGATACCCTCCTCAAATTACATTGCAACACAATTGGATAAGTAATTCCAATAGGATAATCCTAGGGATCCATTCTCCAGTTCATGAGAGACCCAAGTTCAAGACCACACAGACTCAGTTCCTGACATGGACTTGGTATTTGCGGTCTTTTGACCACCTAAAAAAGCAGTGTTCCTGAGCTGTTTTAGATCCTTTCAGTTACATTACAAACCAAGGAGACTTTGGAAATCCTTTGGCATGTAGAATCTGCCAACCTAGGATCCAGATGCCCTCTTCAAATACCAATTAAGTGAGTGATATTGGTCAGCAGCTCCCTTAGATCCTTTGAATTACTGTACATTACAAACCAAGGAGACTTTGGAAATTTGTTGGTGAATAGAAGCTGCCACGCCTAGAATCCAGATACCCTCCTCAAATACCATTGAAATACCATTGGATAAGGAATCCAAAAGGGTAATCTCAGGGTTGCGTTTTCCAGTTCAGGAGAGACCTAAGTTCAAGACCACACAGAGTCAGCTCCTGACATGGACATTGTATGTGGTCTTTTGACCACCTAAAAAAGCAAATCCAATAGGATAATCCTAGGGATCTATTCTTCCAGTTCGTGGGAGAGCCCAGCTGAAGACCACGCAGACTCAGCTGATGACGTGGACGTTGCATGTGGTCTTTTGACCGATTAAGTAAGCGATGTTCATTAGCAGCTCCTTCTGGATCTTTTCAGTTACTGTACATTACAAACCAAGGAGACTTTGGAAATCCTTTGGCATGTAGAATCTGCCAACCTAGAATCCAGGTGCCCTCTTCAAATACCATTGCAACACGATTGGATAGGCAATTCCAATAGGATAATCCTAGGGATTCTCTAGTCCATGGGAGAGCTCAGCTCAGGACCACGCAGACTCAGCTGATGACGTGGACGTTGCATGTGGTCTTTTGACCGATTAAGTAAGCGATGTTCATTAGCAGCTCCTTTTGGATCTTTTCAGTTACTGTACATTACAAACCAAGGAGACTTTGGAAATCCTTTGGCATGTAGAATCTACCAACCTAGAATCCAGGTGCCCTCTTCAAATAACTATGCAACATGATTGGATAGGCAATTCCAATAGGATAATCCTAGGGATTCTCTAGTTCATGGGAGAGCCCAGCTCAGGACCACGCAGACTTAGCTGATGACATGGACATTGCATGTGGTCTTTTGACTGATTAAGTAAGCGATGTTCATTAGCAGCTCCTTTTGGATCTTTTCAGTTACTGTACATTACAAACCAAGGAGACTTTGGAAAATCTTTGGCCTAGAATCCAGATACCCTCTGGAATTAGGCCAGTTCTAGGGTTCATTAGCAGCTCCCTTAGATCCTTTGAGTTACTGTACATTACAACCCAAGGAGACTTTGGAAATCCTTTGGCATGTAGAATCTGCCAACCTAGAATCCAGGTGCCCTCTTCAAATACCATTGCAACACGATTGGATAGGCAATTCCAATAGGATAATCCTAGGGATCCATTCTCCTGTTCATGGGAGAGCTCAGCTCAAGACCACGCAGACTCAGCTGATGACGTGATCGTTGACCGATTAAGTAAGCGATGTTCATTAGCAGCTCCTTTTGGATCTTTTCAGTTACTGAACATTACAAACCAAGGAGACTTTGGAAAATCTTTGGCCTAGAATCCAGATACCCTCTGGAATTAGGCTAATTCTAGGGTTCCAGCACTACTTATCCATTCCTTTAAAGCCTGTAGTACATTTACGTTTCGTAGCCCCAAGTAACTCGTCGATCTTCAGTTCCAGGTAGAGCACCCTCTGACACACCAAGCTTTGAAGAACTGTAGGTGTTAGCCCATATAAGAAAGAAGTTCCAAACAAGTACTTTAGGCATGAAACAAGCCGGGAATAAATAGGGAGTGTAATTGTGACATCTCTAGCGGTGAACACAAAGTACCTGGGTAGAGCTGTGACATCCACGGGAGTCTGGGAGTCGATAGGGGAGCTGGAATTTTAAAGAAAAAAAACCCCGATATGAGCCGGACAGATGAAAGTGAGACACTTATTGCAGGTTCTGCAGCGCACCGCAGGGAGTATTGAAAGGAAGTTATAGACTGGAGGTTTTCGTCAGAGTTTTGCCATCTGAAACATGAGAGAAGTCGGGGACAGCGGGGGGTTCGTGTTTTCAGCTGACTAAATTAACAGTGCACAGCGTGACGCTCACATCCTGTCCTTCGCAGGCTGCGTCACAAACGGATTTTACTGCACAGGTCTGAAATGGCGTTTTTTTTTTTTTTTGTGGCGACTGCCGCAGCTCAATTCCATGCTGTCAAAAATATCTTCGAGTGTTGTTATGTATTTCCCAACAGTCACATCTCTTCAGTGAGACCAAATGCTCCAAAAAAAAGTCTTTACACAAAGTAAGGAACGTCTAATAAGACCACCTGTTTAGTTCTGGGCCCAGTAGGAGTTTAAAATATAAAAAGGAGCACCGGCTGCAATACTCATCTCCTCCTAGGGGCTGACCCCTGCAGTAATCAATATCCACCACAAGATGTCCTCACTCTTCTGGGGTTGAAGAAGATACTGTGCGTGCAGAGTGCCATGGGCTTCGGAGGGGGCATCACCAACTGTCCTGCATTGACAGTGTAATGCCATCCTATTAAAGCCACCATCTACATCATCGAGGACCCAAAAAAATAAGAGGATCTTGAATGCCAAGTGACTGACCTGGAGTCTCAAAAAAAGATAAGTATAAAAAAAAGCAAAAAAAAAAACCTTATTTCTCACTTAATGAGTTTGAAGGTGCAATTGGGGTGATCTGAGATGTGCAGGTGCAGGAATCAAGGATGATCTGAGGGGTGACGGTGCAGGAATTGGGCTGATCTGAGGTATTAAGGTCCAGGACTTGGGGTGATCTGAGTTCTGAAGGTGCAGGAATTGGGGCTAATCTGAGGTGTGAAGGTACAGGAATTGGGGTGATCTGAGGTGTGAAGGTACAGGAATTGGGGTGATCTGAGGAGTGAAGGTGCAGGAATTGGGGCTAATCTGAGGTGTAAGGGTACAGGAATTGGGGTGATCTGAGGAGTGAAGGTGCAGGAATTGGGGTGATCTGAGGAGTGAAGGTGCAGGAATTGGGGCTAATCTGAGGTGTGAAGGTCCAGGACTTGGGGTGATCTGAGTTCTGAAGGTGCAGGAATTGGGACTAATCTGGGGTGTGAAGGTCCAGGACTTGGGGTTATCTGAGTTCTGAAGGTGCAGGAATTGGGGCTAATCTAAGGTGTGAAGGTACAGGAATTGGGGTGATCTGAGGAGTGAATGTGCAGGAATTGGGGTGATCTGAGGAGTGAAGGTACAGGAATTGGGGCTAATCTGAGCTGTGAAGGTGCAGGAATTGGGGTGATATGAGGTAGGAAGGTGCAAAAATTGGGTCGTTCTGAGCGGTGAAGGTGCAGCAATTGGGGTGATCTGAGGTGTGATGGTGAAGGAATTGGCGTGATCTGAGGTAAGAAGGTGTAGGAATTGGGGTGATCTGAGGGGGAACGGTGCAGAAATTGGGGAGATCTGAGGGGTGAAGGTGCAGGAATTTGGGAGATCTGAGGTGTGAAGGTGCAGGAATTTGGGTGATCTGAGGTGTGAAGGTACAGGAATTTGGGTGATCTGAGGGGTGAAGGTGCAGGCATTTGGGCTAATATGAGGTGTGAAGGTGCAGGAATTTGGGTGATCTGAGGGGTGAAGGTGCAGGAATTTGGGTGATCTGAGGGGTGAAGGTGCAGGAATTTGGGTGATCTGAGGTGTGAAGGTGCAGGAATTTGGGTGATCTGAGGTGTGAAGGTGCAGGAATTTGGGTGATCTGAGGTGTGAAGGTGCAGGAATTTGGGTGGTCTGAGGGGTGAAGGTGCAGGCATTTGGGCTAATATGAGGTGTGAAGGTGCAGGAATTGGGGTGATGTGAGGTGTGAAGATGCAGGAACTGGGGCTAAACTGAGGTGTGAAGGTGCAGGAAATGGAATGATCTGAGATGTTAAGGATGCAGAGTTTGGGGTGATCTAAGATGTGAAGGTACAGGATATGGGGTGATCTGAGGCATGAAGGTGCAGGAATTGAGGTGATCTGAGACATGACCGTGTCAGAATTGGGGTGATCTGAGATGTGAAGGTGCAGAACTTGGGGCTAGCTGAGGTTGATGGCACACTTTTCTTCACTGGCACTTCAGTTGTCTACCAGGTTGACTAACTGGTTGCTGACTCCTGAACTATACCAAATAACCAAGTCCAGGATGGCCAGGAAAAGGTTCACTAACCCCTCAAAACCACCAGAACGCACCTTCATTTAGCCTTCTCATGAAAATTTTGCCAAAATTTTTTTTACAAAACAACCACTTCCTACTGAAAATTGGATTTCCTCATCCCTATTTCTGATATAAGAACATATTTCGGTCCTTGCCACCCTCCTACCCTTCTCGTTCTCTTTCATGGGCCTGTTTGTGGTAAGACAGGTCAACTTTATTGCTTCTAAAATGTTGGAAACCTTCCCCAACAAATCTAATCCCAGAATTCCTGAATTCGGAGCTCGTGGTAACGTCCATACTGTTTATGGAATTAGCAGATCTCAAAACTTTAAAGTCATCAGCTCTTTCATCATCGTTAATTATGAACGGCCTTCATCTGCCTCGAATGTTCTGAGGAAGGCTTTGCACAATGTTGGGGAAGGGAGGGGGGGGGGGGGGGCATCATTAAATTCTTAGATTTTGCCCCAAATCCGAGCTCCAGCTCCATAGCCTGTAGATATTTTCCTAGAACACAGTCCCTTCCTCAGATGTGACTATCTGACCCTGGAATGGAAGGGCAGAGCCAAGGGAAACATCCGCAGACAGCTGCTTGTCTTACTCTGTGAAACAAAAGACAGAACAAGAACAGAGCCAGATGTTCTCTGAGTCACATACCTCAGCCAACGTGTGCAGAACTCACTCAGCCCTTCAGGGGTTACAGCTTCCCTATCGCCACCTCAGCTACTTTACTACAGAAGCATTTCTATTTTCTTCCAGGCAAAAACAGGGGGAAAGAAACACCCCCCCAAAAAAACCAGCAAAACAGCGTAGAAGAAGAGGCGCTCTTCCTTGGCTCCACCGTAATACAAAGAATAGTAATTAGATGATCTCTAGCTGTCAGCAATTCCTCAGCTGCACTTATCAGCGGCCCCACAATTACTTCCAACCAGAAGAAAAAGAAAACCAAAAAAATAAATTGACGTAAAGTGGCTCATCTACTGGCGCGGCTGCTCGCTTCCAGAGCGATTGTCAGATAAACATCACGGAGGAAAAAGGACACAGATATTGGGAAATAGAAAATACTCCATATGCGATAGACCATTCCTTAAAGGAAAAAAAATAATAAAATCTATTTTTTTTCCTTATTTTTTTTATTTATTTATGCATTTATTATTATTATTATTATTTATTTATTTTTTGTTATTTTTATTATTATTATTTTATTATAATTTTTTTATTTTATTTTTCTAATTATTTTTTCCTATGTTATTTTGCTAGTGACTCCCACTCCCTTTTCTTTTTTTCTATAGTGTTGTCAGTTATGTTTGATCATTATTAATTATTATTTATTTATTATTATTTTATTATTAATATTTTTTATTTTTATCATTTTACCTATGTTATTTTGCTAGTGACTCCCACTCCTTTTTCTCTTTTTCTATCATGTTGTCAGTTATGTTTGATCATTATTAATTATTATTATTAAATATTATTATTATTATTATTTTTGTATTATTATTTTTTTTTTTATAATTTTAATACATTTATTTATTTATTTTAATTACTTTTTCCTATGTTATTTTTCTAGTGACTCCCACTCCCTTTTCTCCTTTTCTATAGTGTTGTGAGTTATGTTTGATCATTATTAATTATTATTATTTTTATTTATTTATTATTATTTTATTATTAATTTTTCTTATTTTTATCATTTTACCTATGTTATTTTGCTAGTGACTCCCACTCCCTTTTCTCTTTTTCTATAGTGTTGTGAGTTATGTTTGATCATTATTAATTATTATTTATTTATTATTATTTTATTATTAATATTTTTTTATTTTTATCATTTTACCTATGTTATTTTGCTAGTGACTCCCACTCCTTTTTCTCTTTTTCTATCATGTTGTCAGTTATGTTTGATCATTATTAACTATTATTATTATTATTATTATTATTATTATTATTATTATTATTATTTTTGTATTATTATTTTTTTATATAATTTTAATACATTTATTTATTTATTTTAATTACTTTTTCCTATGTTATTTTTCTAGTGACTCCCACTCCCTTTTCTCCTTTTCTATAGTGTTGTGAGTTATGTTTGATCATTATTAATTATTATTATTTTTATTTATTTATTATTATTTTATTATTAATATTTCTTATTTTTATCATTTTACCTATGTTATTTTGCTAGTGACTCCCACTCCCTTTTTCTCTTTTTCTATCATGTTGTCAGTTATGTTTGATCAATATTAACTATTATTATTATTATTAATATTATTATTATTATTATTATTATTAATAATATAATTTTTGTATTATTATTTTTTTATTATAATTTTTATTTATTTATTTTAATTACTTTTTCCTATGTTATTTTTCTAGGGACTTCCACTCCCTTTTCTCTTGTTCTATTATGTTGTGAGTTATGTTTGATCATCATTAATTATTATTATTATTTATTTTTTATTATTGTATTATTATTTTTTTTTAAATATTTTTTTTCCTATGTTTTTTTTCTAGTGACTCCCTCTCCCTTTTCTCTTTTTCTATCATGTTGTCAGTTATGTTTAATCATTATTAATTATTATTATTATTAATAATATTACTTTTGTATTATTATTATTTTTATTTATTTATTTATTTATTTGAATTACTTTTTCATATGGTTTTTTCTAGGGACTTCCACTCCCTTTTCTCTTTTTATATCATGTTTTCAGTTATGTTTGATCATTATTAATTATTATTATTATTTATTTTTTATTATTTTATTATTAATATTAATTGTTTTATATTATTATTTTTCCTATGTTATTTTTCTAGTGACTCCCACTCCCTTTTCTCTTTTCCTATCATGTTGTCAGTTATGTTTGATCATTATTAATTATTATTATTATTATTATTATTATTATTATTATTATTATTATTATTATTATTATTATTATTTTTGTATTATTATTTTTTAATAATTTTTATTAATTTATTTATTTTAATTACTTTTTCCTATGTTATTTTTCTAGTGACTCCCAATCCCTTTTCTCTTTTTCTGTCATGTTGTCAGTTATGTTTTATTATTATTATTATTTTATTATTGTTATATTATTATTATTATTATTTTTTATTAATTTATTATTATTGTTTTTTTTCCTATGTTATTTTTCTAGTGACTCTCACTTCCTTTTCTCTTTCTCGATCGTGTGGTGAGTTATATTTGATCATTATTAATTATTATTAATATTTTTTTATTTTTTATGTTTTTTTTCTGCTAGTGACTCCTGCTCCCTTTTCTCTTTTTCTATAGTGTGAGTTATGTTTGATCATTATTAATTATTATTATTATTTTTTTTTTTATATTTTTGTTATTATTATTATTATTATTATTATTATTATTATTATTATTATTATTATTATTATTATTATTATTATTATATTATTTTATTATTATTTTTTTTTCCTATGTTATTTTTCTAGTGACTCCCACTCCCTTTTCTCTTTCTTTATCATGCTGTGAGTTATGTTTGATCACTAGACTTTGAAGGTCCTGGAGTAGTTCCTGAGAGAAGGTCATCCAGCACCCAGGAAGAAGATGCCAAATTGCACCTCTCTCCTTTATGATGCGTGCGCCCAATCATCTTACCCACATGCAGAGTGCAGGGGAGTCTTCCATATGAAATCACTGTGCCCAGGGCAGCTACCCCTCCTGCTCCTCCCTTATCCCGGCCCTGACCTGGAGGGAATTTGTCTTGGTGTGTTGCAAGACCATGTCTTAGCTTTGATGGCCTCATTTCATTTTTAACTCCATAGACTACTACCCCACCCCTTCCCTAGCAGAACCCTCAAAATAAATTTTCAGGTCTCAGGGAACCCGAGCTAAAACTAATTCATGGGGGATAGTGAGAAGAATGTCCCTTACATTGGTGATCAGTGGGAAGAATGTTCCTTACATTGGTGATCAGTGGGAAGAATGTCCCTTACATTGTTGATCAGTGGGAAGAATGTTCCTTACATTGGTGATCAGTGAGAAGAATGTCCCTTACATTGGTGATCAGTGAGAAGAATGTTCCTTACATTGGTGATCAGTGAGAAGAATGTTCCTTACATTGGTGATCGGTGAGAAGAATGTTCCTTACATTGGTGATCAGTGAGAAGAATGTTCCTTACATTGGTGATCAGTGAGAAGAATGTTCCTTACATTGGTGATCAGTGGGAAGAATGTTCCTTACATTGGTGATCAGTGAGAAGAATGTTCCTTACATTGGTGATCAGTGGGAAGAATGTTCCTTACATTGGTGATCAGTGAGAAGAATGTTCCTTACATTGGTGATCAGTGAGAAGAATGTTCCTTACATTGGTGATCAGTGAGAAGAATGTCCCTTACATTGGTGATCAGTGTGAAGAATGTTCCTTACATTGGTGATCAGTGGGAAGAATGTTCCTTACATTGGTGATCAGTGAGAAGAATGTTCCTTACATTGGTGATCAGTGGGAAGAATGTTCCTTACATTGGTGATCAGTGGGAAGAATGTTCCTTACATTGGTGATCAGTGAGAAGAATGTTCCTTACATTGGTGATCAGTGGGAAGAATGTTCCTTACATTGGTGATCAGTGAGAAGAATGTTCCTTACATTGGTGATCAGTGGGAAGAATGTTCCTTACATTGGTGATCAGTGAGAAGAATGTTCCTTACATTGGTGATCAGTGGGAAGAATGTTCCTTACATTGGTGATCATCAGTGAGAAGAATGTTCCTTACATTGGTGATCAGTGGGAAGAATGCTTCTTACATTGGTGGTCAGAATGCCACCCTCTGTAACAGACTTGTGTTATGCGGCTGGCTCTGCCAATTGGCATTGGTCCCAGAACTATAGAACTGTCAGATGGGAGGTCAATGAGCCACAGATCAGGGATGAAGAACCCTGGTAGGCATGTTGGACCACGGTGTGACAGCTGTAGCTACCAGAGCAGCCATGAAGCCACTGCCTGCCTGCTGGTTGCCAGCCACTGTTTTGGAGTGTGCATGCACCTCCCACTGCTGTGTCTGGTGCAGCTGCCCCTCCTTTCCGCTCCTTGTCCCGACCTTAAGTGCTGGGCCTTTTCTTTCCTTTCACTTCTCTTCGGTAGTCTTTGTCTGTCATGTCTTCCCCTCAATGGCATAACAATAGCCATAGCAGTTCACACGACTTCTATAAGGCTTGGGGATGGAAGAGGGCCCCATGATCTGTAATTAGGCCCCTGCCCCTCCTGGCCACCCCTTGTCCCAGCCTTGAGTGTTGGGCCTTTTCTTTCATTTCACTTCTTTTCTGTAGTCTTCGTCTGTCTTGTCTTCTCCCCAATGGCATTAAAACAGCCATAGCAGTTCACACGACTTCTATGGGGCCTGGGGATGGAAGGGGGCCCCATGATCTGTAATTAGGCCCCTGCCTCTCCTGTCCACAACCTCGTCCCAGCCTTGAGTGTTGGACCTTTTCTTTGCTTTCCCTTCTCTTCAGTAGTCTTTGCCTGTCATGACTTCCCCCTCAATGGCATAACAACATTCATAGCAGTTCACACGACTTCTATGGGGCCCGGGGATGGAAGGGGACCCCATGATCTGTCATTTCGCCGCTGCCGCAACTGTGAACCTGCACCAGCTCTTTCGCCTTTCCGGATTTCTCTCCTTTCTTTTATTTCTCTCTTTTTCTTCTTCAGCTCGTTTCCTGCGCTTCCCCCCCCACCCCTCCCCCTTCCAGCACAGCACCCCCGCTCTGTCTCCACTCCCTCCGCCGGCGCTTGCCGTCTAATTTTAATGTATATACCGAAGGAATCTTTTCTCACTTTATTTGTGTAATGAACGATTTCCAATTTGCAGCCGAGCAGCTGATTACAGGGCAATTAACACAATTACAAATACTCAGCTCTGTAGCTACAGTTCGATGGCGGTGTAATTTTCGAGTCACGCGATTGTTCGGGGTTTTAGGTGCTAATTACAAATCTGTTTATTTTGGATCTGAAGAAGTGAGAAAAGGAACCGCATTCAACTCTGGAATATAGAGGAACAAAAAAAGAAAATTTAATCAAAGTCTATCTAGTCTGCCCGCTCTGTACTGTTAGGGTCACACTGTACAAGCCACAGGCCCAGCGCCAGGGTCACCAACTCAGGTCGGGGACCACGCCTACAGGTGCTTTTCATGTCTGCAGCCTCTATCTCTGTAGACAATCTCTGGTGATCCTGCCATGAAGATCCTTTAGTAAGTGTCTGATGTAGGGTGACAACGCTCTTTCCCTTCCTACCAACTGTGCACCTAAGTTGTCACCCTATCACATACTGTAGGCTTTCTATGGAGACCACGAGAGGCCTTCTCACCACAGTATGCAGGCATGGACCACTGTTGTCACCATCTTGAAACCTACTCTAAAAAATCCCAGGCACTTCCTATTATAAGGTGACAATGCTCTGTCCCTGTCTACCACTTGTGCACCTAAGTTGTCACCCTATCACCAGGCTTTTTATGGAGACTACAAGAGGCCTTCTCAACATACTATGCAGGCATGGACCGCTGTTGTCACCATCTGGAAGCCAACCCTGAAAAAAAGCCAAGCACTTCCTGTTGTATATTGAAAACACTTTGTCCTTCAGTTGTGCACCTAAGTTGTCACCATATCACCAGGCTTTTTATGGAGACAACAAGAGGCCTTATCAACATACTATGCAGGCATGGTCCACTGTTGTCACCATCTGGAAACCAACCCTGAAAAAAAGTCAAGCACTTCCTGTTATATATTGAAAACACTTTGTCCCCGTCCTTCAGTTGTGCACCTAAGTTGTCACCGTATCACCAGGCTTTTTATGGAGACCACAAGAGGCCCTCTCAACATACTATGCATGCATCGACCACAATTGTCACTATCAGGAAACCAACCCTGAAAAAATGCCAAGCATTTCTTGTTATGTGGTGACAACACTCTTTCCCTGTCCACCAGTTGTGCACCTAAATTGTCACCCTGTCACCAGGCTTTTTATGGAGACTACAAGTGGCCTTTTTCAACACAGTATGAAGGAATGGTCCACTGTTGTCATTATCAAGAAACCCACTCTGAAAAATGCCATGCACTTCTGATTATAGGGTGACAACGCAAAGATAAATAATGGAGGGTATGTGTAGACCTCTCTGAACCTTCCAAGTGCTCATAAGGTACAAAACCATATGGTCTTTGGTTTATGTTGCACTATAACCCTCAGCATTCAGGCATAGCTGCTTGAAGAATGCCAAGCACTTCCTGTTATAGGGTGACAGCACTCTATCCCTGCCAACCACTTGTGCCAATGCATTGTCATCCTCTCACATGAGCTTTCTATGGAGACTACAAGATGCCTTCTCCACACACTGCAGGTGTGGTCCACTATTGTCACCATCAAGAAACCTGACCAGAAAAACGTCAAGCACCTCCTGGTATTGGTTGACAACTCTCTGTCACTGACTACCAATAGTGCTTTTATGTTGTCACCTTGTCACATGGGCTTCTTATGGAGACTGCAGGTGGCCTTCTCAGCACACATTACACAAGCGTGGACCACTGTTTTCACCTTCGGGAAACCCGCTCTGCAAAATTGCAATCCCTTCCTGTTATAGGGTGACAACTTAAAGATAAATAAGGGAGGGTATCTGTAGATATCTCCAAACCTTCAGGCCAGGCTCACATATGTGAGAATTGGATGTGGGTTTCACCGCATCCAATTCACATGACATGAGAGTGTGTCCAGCTTGCAATGGAGCCGGTTCACTCATGTCCAGGGCGGTCGCGGTCTACATTCCGAAAGGGTCCTGTGCGTCTTTGGGTCCGGTTCATGTGCGAACTCAGGGAAAAATTCGAACCTGATTCACACCTGAACCGGTGAACAGGGACGCACCGGACCCCATGCTGGGAACCACAGCTGGACATATGTGAACCCGGCCTTAGTGTGTTCATAGGGTAAAAAACCATATGCTCTTTAATTTTTGTAGGTCTGTAAAACCCTCACCATGCTGGCATGGTCCACTGTTGTCACCATCAAAAAACCCACCTTTAAAAACGGCAAGCACTTCCCGTTATAGGGTGACAACACTCTATCCCTGCCTGCCAGTTGTGCTTCTACATTGTCAACCTGTCACATGGGCTTCCTATGGAGGCTACAAGAGGTCTTCTCAGCACACATTACACAGGTATGGTCCACTGTTGTCATCTTTGGCAAACCCGTCCTGAAAAATACCAAGCAACTCCAGTTATAGGGTGACGACTCTCTATGGCTGCCTACAAATAGTGCTTCTATGTTGTCACCCTGTCGCATGGGCTTCCTATGGAGACTCAAGAGGTCTTCTCAGCACACATCACACAGGCGTGGTCCACTGTCGTCACCTTTAGGAAATCTGCCCTGAAAAATGGCAAGTACTTCTTGTTAGAGGGTGACAATGCTCTAATAAAAATTGTGTAGACATCTCCGAACCTTCAGTGTGTTCATAGGGTACAAAACCATATGGTCTTTGTTTTTTTTGGCCTGTAACCTTCAGCATGCAGGCATGGTCCACTGTTGTCCTTCACCATCAAGAAACCAGCCTTGAAAAATGCTAAGCACTTCCTGTTATAAGGTGACAACACTCTGTCCCTGCCTATCAGTTGTGCTCTTACATTGTCACCCTGTCACATTGGCTTCCTATGGAGAAACCCGCCTTGTGAAGTGGCAAGCACTTCCCGTTAAAGGGTAACAACTCTCTGTCCCTGACTAACAATAGTGCTTCTATGTTGTCACCATGTCGCATGGGCTTCCTATGGAGATTCAAGAGGTCTTCTCAGCACTCATCACACAGGCATGGTCCACTGTTGTCACCTTGGGGAATCCCTCCCTGAAAAATGGCAAGCACTTCCTGCTATACGGTGGCAACGCTCTCATAAATAATAGAGGGTATCTGTAGACATCTCAGAACCTTCAATGTGTTCATAGAGTACGAAAACCAAATGGTCTTTGGCTTTTGTTGGACTGTAATCCTCAGCATGTGGGCATGGTCCACTGTTGTCACTCTCAAGAACCCACCTCGAAAAATGGCAAGCACCTTCTGTTATAGGGTGACAATTCTTTATCCCTGCCTACCAACTTTGCTCCGACATTGTCACCCTGTCGCATGGCTTCCTACGGAAACTACAAGAGGTCTTCTCAGCACACATTACACAGGCGTGGTCCACTGTTGTCGCCTTGGGGAATCCCGCCCTGAAAAATGGCAAGCACTTCCTGCTATACGGTGGCAACGCTCTCATAAATAATAGAGGGTATCTGTAGACATCTCAGAACCTTCAATGTGTTCATAGAGTACGAAAACCAAATGGTCTTTGGCTTTTGTTGGACTGTAATCCTCAGCATGTGGGCATGGTCCACTGTTGTCACTCTCAAGAACCCACCTTGAAAAATGGCAAGCACCTTCTGTTATAGGGTGACAATTCTTTATCCCTGCCTACCAACTTTGCTCCGACATTGTCACCCTGTCGCATGGCTTCCTACTACAAGAGGTCTTCTCAGCACACATTACACAGGCGTGGTCCACTGTTGTCACCTTTGGGAAACCCATGCTGAAAAATGGCAAGCACTTATAGGATGACAACACTTTATTAAATTACGGAGGGTATGTGTAGATGTCGCTGATCCATTGATGTATTCATAGGGTACGGAACTAGATGGTCTTTGTTTTTTTTATTGGACTGTAATCCTCAGCATGCAATCATGGTCCAATGTTGTCACCATCAAGAAACCGCCCTTGGAAAATGCCAAGCACTTCCTGTTATAGGGTGACAACACTCTATCCCTGCCTACCAGTTGCGTTCCTATGTTGTCACCCTATCACATGGCTTCCTATGGAGACTACAAGTGGCCATTTCCGCACACATTACACAGACTTTGATAGAGACCACAAGAGGCCTTCTCAACTCACTATGCAGGCATGATCCAGTGTTGTCACCATCAGGAAACCCGCCTCAATAAATGCAATGCATCCTTCACTGCATGTAGATAGGAAGTGGCTACTAAGGGGCTGCAAACAAAGGGATGAAAAAAGAATTTTATTAAAACAAAAATGGCCACAATGATATGAAACACTCTTCAGGGGTGCAGTAAGGGGTTCAGATCTACGTTAAGGAAGCCAAAAAAGTGTAGAAAGAGCTGATTGTGCTGCTGGGTGTAGGTAGGTCACGCTGTCATTGTGAGCTCTGGGTAATATATTGCTCATAATAGTAAAAAAGTGGAGGTGATGCCGCTGCGGTGCTGAGGGGAAGGTCACCGGCTGCCGTGTGTTTTTTGCTCCTGCCGAGCCTGTCACTTCCAACAAGAGAAGACGGGGTAAATGGTTTGAGAAATATTTAGACCAGGAAGCATGATCCATATAATAGACTTCCACCCTCCAACCCCCCCCCCCCATGAGGGAGACCAACTCCGTCCCAATGCTAATGAATGCTGCCAGGGTTCCTTCCCCAAGGACCTGACCGGTTAATAGGTTTTGCCAGCAAAGTTTCTTGACTGCAGGCAAAATATGCATATCATCCCGGGACGCAGCACGGGGAGCGAGCTCGCTTTATTATTCCAAGTCTTAGCAGCTGAAGTCTTTAGCGGCTTTCAAAGAGCGATTAGGAAATATCTGGGAGTATCAACACTCAAGAAGAAAGTCTCTACAATAAATAATGGATAAATGCGGTGGAGTTCTCCAAACCTTCCATGATGGTATGGGTGGACAGTTCCGAACCTTCCATGACGGTATGGGTGGACCTTTCCAAGCTTTCCATGAGTATATAGGTGGACCTCCCTAAACCTTTCATGAAGGTATAGGTGGACATCTCCGAACCTAACATAAGGGTATAGGTGGACATCTCCGAATCTTCCATGAGGGTATAAGTGTATGTCTCCGAAACTAACACGAGGGTATAGGTGGACATCTCTGAATCTTCCATGAGGGTATAGGTGGCTCTTTCTTAACCTTCCATGAGGGTATAGGTGGACCTCTCTGAACCTTCTATGAGGGTATAGGTGGGTGGATGTCTACCTACCATTCATGAGCCTAGGGTGGACCTCTCTGAAGCTTCCATGAGGGTATAGCTGGACCTCTCTGAACCTAAGATGAGGGTAAGGGTGGACCTTTCTGAACCTTCCATGAGGGTATACAGTGCTTTGAAAAAGTAGTCATACCCCTCGAAATTTTCCACATTTTGTCATGTTACAACCAAAAATGTAAATGTATTTTATTGGGATTTTATGTGATAGACCAACACAAAGTGGCACCTAATTGTGAAGTGGAAGGAAAATTATAAATGGTTTTCAATTTTTTTTTTTACAAATAAATATGTGAAAAGTGTGGGGGGCATTTGTATTCAGCTCCCCTTCCATGAGGGTAAAGGTGGACCTCTCAGTACCTTCCATGAGGGTATAAGTCGGCCTCTCTGAACCCAAGATTATGTTATGGGTGAATGTGAACCTTTCTGAACCCAAAATGAGGGTAAAGGTGGACCACTACAAACCTTCCATGAGGGTATAAGTGGACCTCTACGAACCTTTACAAACTTTCCATGAGGGTATAGGCGTACCTCTCCAAACTTTTTATGAGGGTGTAGGTGTATCTCTCCAAACTTTTCATGAGGGTATGGGTGGACCTCTACGAACCTTTACAAACTTTCCATGAGGGTATAGGCGTACCTCTCCAAACTTTTTATGAGGGTGTAGGTGTATCTCTCCAAACTTTTCATGAGGGTATGGGTGGACCTCTACGAACCTTTACAAACTTTCCATGAGGGTATAGGCGTACCTCTCCAAACTTTTTATGAGGGTGTAGGTGTATCTCTCCAAACTTTTCATGAGGGTATGGGTGGACCTCTCCAAACTTTCCAGGAGGGTATTATATCTCCCCAAACTTTTCATGAGGGTATGGGTGGACCTATATGGACCTTCTATCACTCCATGAGGGTATGGGTGGACCTCTACGAACCTTTATAAACTTTCCATGAGGGTATAGGCGTACCTCTCCAAACTTTTTATGAGGGTGTAGGTGTATCTCTCCAAACTTTTCATGAGGGTATGGGTGGACCTCTCCAAACTTTCCAGGAGGGTATTATATCTCCCCAAACTTTTCATGAGGGTATGGGTGGACCTATATGGACCTTCCATCACTCCATTAGGGTATGGGTGGACCTATACAAACCTTCCATCATTCTATGAGGGTATGGGTGGACCTGTATGAACCTTCCATCATTCCATGAGGGTATGGGTGGACCTATACGAACCTTCCATCATTCTATGAGGGTATGGGTGGACCTGTATGAACCTTCCATCATTCCATGAGGGTATGGGTGGACCTATACAAACCTTCCATCATTCCATGAGGGTATGGGTGGACCTATACAAACCTTCCATCATTCCATGAGGGTATGGGTGGACCTATACAAACCTTCCATCATTCCATGAGGGTATGGGTGGACCTATACAAACCTTCCATCATTCCATGAGCGTATGGATGAACCTACAGGAACCTTCAATGAGGGTGTGAAACCAGATGGTATTTGATTTTTGTTGGACTGTAACTGTCAGCATGTTGGGGGCCGTCGGAGTATGTTGGTCGTTGACAAGTGCTGTGTCAAAATCCAGTGAAAAGGTTAAAAGCGTGACTGTGCATGAACAATGCCACATAAATGACGATGTTTAGCTAACATGTAACTAATCAAGGAGGTGAACCGTTCCCACCAGAAGACGGATTTGTATGGAAATAGCGCGGCGGCTGGTTTGATAAGTCCCACTCGGGATTAGCGAGAAGACCCCAGGCGGGATTTCCATCCCAACATGTTTAGAGCCCTTTAGTAACATAACTCCCCTCTACTTGGGCTTCCACAAATCTCTGTATTTAAATCCGACCTCCATCCTTCCCTTCAGTCTTTCACAGTTGTACCGGATCCACTCCTGCACTCAAATTCAAATGACTTATGCACACTGTAAGCTTGCAGGCAGGAGGAAACATTTCCTCAGTCTCCTCTCCCCCACTGACTTTCCCTAAACTCAGATGATGTAATCAGTCTGCTGCAGGCAGAAGGAAGCATTTCCTCAGTCTCCTCTCCCCCAGTGACTTTCCTTAGACTCAGATGGTCTTATTGGTCTGCTGCAGGCAGGAGGAAGCATTTCCTCAGTCTCCTTTCCCCCAGTGACTTTCCTTAGACTCAGATGATGTCATCAATCTGCTGCAGGCAGGAGGAAGCATTTCCTCAGTCTCCTTTCCCCTCAGTCTCCTCCTCCTAGTGACTTTGCCTAGGCTCAGATGATGTCATCAGTCTGCTGCAGGCAGGAAGAAGCATGTTCTCAGTCTCCTCCCCCCCCCCCCGGCGACTTTCCCTAGACTCAGATGGTCTTATCAGTCTGCTGCTGGCAGGAGGAAGCATTTTCTCAGTCTCCCCTCCAGTGATCAGACTGCAACATTGTAACTTTGTAGCAAGTCACAAGGTAAGAGGCTGCAGCATGGGGCTGATCTGTGTCAGACATTTGTGGACACAGCCAGGAACTGCACAGCCGCCAGGATTTAAATGGTTGTGTCATCCCAGATCCCGCGTGTCAGTCCAGGAAATAAATGATGACGATGGATGATACCTGAACAAAGATGGTGCTGTCCTGGAGATAGAGGCAGAAGAAGACATTTTCGGGGGGGGCACTGCGATCTGTGAGGGGTAATAAATACCTGGAAGGGTCACACCGAGCATGCTGGACTTAGCCGGGAAAATCGATCCGATGACAGGTCCACTTTACCCTGAAATCCAAGCTGTGGTGGGACTTGTCTGTGCCGTCCGAGTGTCAGAAGAACACAGAGGGGTGAGGAGCCGAGAGGAATACCAAATAACAATCAAAGTTCGATCGATGAGGACGTATCCTTCATCTGAACTCGGGAAGTTTCATCGTTCGCTCTTCGTTATCCTCCATCGTTCTTCACACTCAGACAATCTGTAAATGTTGAGTCGTCGTGTCATTTCATATTAATAGAAGAGGAAAAGTATTCATATTTAATGTGTCAGCAAATCCCCCGACCTGAAAAATACTTACAATGTATATACTGGGTGTGTGTATATATATATATAACAATGTATATACTGGGTGTGTATATATATATATATAACAATGTATATACTGTGTGTGTATATATATATATAGATGACAATGTATATACTGTGTGTGTGTGTATATATATATATAACAATGTATATACTGCGTGTACTGTGTATATATATATGACAATGTATATACTGTGTGTGTGTATATATATATATAACAATGTATATACTGTGTACTGTGTATATATATATGAGAATGTATATACTGTGTGTACTGTGTATATATATATATAACAATGTATATACTGGGTGTGTATATATATATATAACAATGTATATACTGTGTGTGTATATATATATATATATATATAACAATGTATATACTGGGTGTGTATATATATATATATATATATATATATATATATATATATAACAATGTATATACTGGGTGTGTATATATATATATATATATATAACAATGTATATACTGTGTGTGTATATATATATATGACAATGTATATACTGTGTGTGTGTATATATATATCATATATTATAGATACAATATATATAAGAATGTAACGGGCCTTTAGGCTCCCAGATATGTAAATGGAATTTGTGTGGAAACACTAC
The DNA here is from genome assembly GCA_037952925.1 of Lithobates clamitans. Lineage (NCBI taxonomy): Eukaryota > Metazoa > Chordata > Amphibia > Anura > Ranidae > Lithobates > Lithobates clamitans. Next base: position 779,674 of record JBBGZY010001360.1, on the reverse strand, counting down.
TAAAGCATGCAGCTGCCCATAATAATGAAGGAGGGGAAGCTGCCCTGGGCGCAGTGTCTTTATGTATTGGGTGGGGGGCAGGAGGGGCAGCTGCCCTGAGTGCAGTGTCTTTATGTATTAGGTGCAAGGGGGGGGGGCAGGAGGGGAGGCTGCCCTGGGCGCAGTGTCTTTATGTATTGGGTGGGGGGCAGGAGGGCGGCTGCCCTGGGTGCAGTGTCTTTATGTATTGGGTGGGGGGTAGGAGGGCGGCTGCCCTGGGCTCAGTGTCTTTATGTATTGGGTGGGGGGCAGGAGGGGCAGCTGCCCTGAGTGCAGTGTCTTTATGTATTAGGTGCAAGGGGGGGGGCAGGAGGGGAGGCTGCCCTGGGTGCAGTGTCTTTATGTATTGGGTGGGGGGCAGGAGGGCGACTGCCCTGGGTGCAGTGTCTTTATGTATTGGGTGGGGGGCAGGAGGGCGGCTGCCCTGGGTGCAGTGTCTTTATGCAGTGGGCATGAGGGAAGCTGCCCTGGGTGCAGTGTCTTTACGTATTGGGTGAGGGGACAGGAGGGGAAGTTGCCCTGGGCGCAGTGTCTTTATGTATTGGGTGGGGTCAGGAGGGCAGCTGCCCTGAGTGCAGTGTCTTTATGTATTGGGTGGGGGGCAGGAGGGCAGCTGCCCTGGGTGCAGTGTCTTTATGTATTGGGTGGTGGGCAGGAGGGCAGCTGCCCTGGGTGCAGTCTTTATGTATTGGGTGGGGGGAAGGAGGGCAGCTTCCCTGGGTGCAGTGTCTTTATGTATTGCGTGGGGGGCAGGAGGGCAGCTGCCCTAGGTGCAGTGTCTTTATGTATTAGGTGGGGGGCAGGAGGGCAGCTGCCCTGGGTGCAGTGTCTTTATGTATCGGGTGGGGGGCCAGGAGGGGAAGCGTCCCTGGGCGCAGTGTCTTTATGTATTGGGTGGGGTCAAGAGGGCAGGTGCCCTGAGTGCAGTGTCTTTATGTATTGGGTGGGGGCAGGAGGGCAGCTGCCCTGGGTGCAGTGTCTTTATGTATTGGGTGGGGGGCAGGAGGGCAGCTGCCCTGGGTGCAGTGTCTTTATGTATTGGGTGGTGGGCAGGAGGGCAGCTGCCCTGGGTGCAGTGTCTTTATGTATTGGGTGGTGGGCAGGAGGGCAGCTGCCCTAGGTGCAGTCTTTATGTATTGGGTGGGGGGCAGGAGGGCAGCTTCCCTGGGTGCAGTGTCTTTATGTATTGGGTGGGGGGCAGGAGGGCAGCTTCCCTGGGCGCAGTGTCTTTATGTATTGGGTGGGGGGCAGGAGGGCAGCTTCCCTGGGTGCAGTGTCTTTATGTATTGGGTGGGGGGCAGGAGGGCAGCTGCCCTGGGTGCAGTGTCTTTATGTATTGGGTGGTGGGCAGGAGGGCAGCTGCCCTGGGTGCAGTGTCTTTATGTATTGGGTGGGGGGCAGGAGGGCAGCTGCCCTGGGTGCAGTCTTTATGTATTGGGTGGGGGGCAGGAGGGCAGCTTCCCTGGGTGCAGTGTATTTATGTATTGGGTGGGGGGCAGGAGGGCAGCTTCCCTGGGCGCAGTGTCTTTATGTATTGCGTGGGGGGCAGGAGGGCAGCTGCCCTGGGTGCAGTGTCTTTATGTATTGGGTGGGGGGCAGGAGGGCAGCTGCCCTGGGTGCAGTGTCTTTATGTATTGGGTGGGGGGCCAGGAGGGGAAGCGTCCCTGGGTGCAATGTCTTTTGGTATTGGGTGGGGGGGCAGGAGGGGCAGTGTGGCCTGGCGTGGGTAGTTGCCCGCTTGTCCCCTCCAACCATTAAAGAAACTGCTCGGCAGCTGGGAGCATGGTTGGAGGGGACAAGCGGGGCAACTGCCCAGGCCAGGGTACAGTGTCTTTATATGTTGGGAGGAACAGAAGTAGCAGCTGCCCTAGGGCCAGTGACTTTATTTTTGGGGGGAATAGGAGGGGCAGCTGCCCTGGGTGCAGTGGCTTTATATGTTGGGGGGACAAGAGGGGCAGCTTCCCTGCATGCAGTGACTTTATATTTTGGGGGGCAGGAGGAGAAACTGCCCTGGGTGCAGTGTGTATATATGTTGGGGGAACAAGAGGGGCAGCTGACTTGGGTGCAGTGTCTTTAGATATTGGAGGGAACAAAAGGGGCAGCTGCCCTGGGTGCTCTTTCTTTATGTTTTTTTGGGGGGTGGAGTGTTTATATATGTTGGAGGGGACAAGAGGGGCAGCTACCCTGGGTGCAGTGTCTGTATGTGTTGGAGGGGCAGCTGCCTTGGGAGCAGTGTCTTTATATGTAGGGGGGACAAGAACGGCAGCTGTCCTGGGTACAGTGTCTTTAGATGTTTGAGGGGCAGCTGCCCTGGGAGCAGTGTCTTTATATGTTGGGGGGGGGGGGGACAAGAGGGGCAGCTGCCCTGGGTGCAGAGTCTTGAAATGTTGGAGGGGCAGAAGGGGCAGCTGCCCTGGGTGCAGTGTTTATATATGTTGGTGGGAACAAGAGGGGCAACTGCCCTTGTTGCATTTTCTTTATATTTTTTGAGGGTGGGGGCAGCTGCCCTGGGTGCAGTGACTTTATACTTTGGGGGGGGAGGGGGCAGCTGTCTTGGGGGCAGTGTCTTTAAATATTGGAGGGAACAAAAGGGGCAGCTTCCTTGGGTTAACTTTCTTTATTTTTTTGGGGTAGAGGGGCAGCTGCCCTGGGAGCAGTGTTTATATATGTAGGAGGGCACAAGAGGGGCAGCTGCCCTGAGTGCAGTGTCTTTATATGTTGGATGGGTAGGAGGGGCAGCTGCCCTGGGAGAAGTGTCTTTATATGTTGGGGGGGGGGGCAAGAGGGACAGCTGCCTTGAGTGCAGTGTCTTTATATGTAAGAGGGGCAGCTGCCCTGGGAGAAGTGTCTTTATATGTTGGGGGGGAACAAGAGGGGCAGTTGCCTTGAGTGCAGTGTCTTTATATGTAAGAGGGGCAGCTGCCCTGGGAGAAGTGTCTTTATATGTTGGGGGGACAAGAGGGGTAGCTGCCCTGGGTGCAGTGTTTATATATGTTGGTGGGACAAGACGGGCAGCTGCCCTGGGTGCAGTATTTATGTATGTTGGTGGGAACAAGAGGGGCAACTGCCATAGGTGCATTTTCTTTCTATTTTGGTGGGGGGGGGGGGGGCTGCCCTGGGTGCAGTGACTTTATAATTTTGGGGGAGGCAGGAGGGGCAGCTGCCCTGGAAACAGTGTCTTTATATGTTGGGGGACAAGAGGGGCAGCTGCCTTGGGTGCAGTGTCTTTAAATATTGGAGGGAACAAAAGGGGCAGCTTCCTTGGGTGCACTTTCTTTATTTTATTTGGGGTGGAGGGGCAGCTGCCCTGGGTGCAGTGTTTATATATGTTGGAGGGGACAAGAGGGGCAGCTGCCCTGGGTGAAGTGTCTTTATATGTTGGAGGGGCAGCTGCCCTTGGATAAGTGTTTTTATAAGTTGACAGGGGGGACACGAGTGGCAGCTGCCCTGGGTGCATTGTCTTTATATGTTGGAGGGGTAGGAGGGGCAGCTGCCCTTGGATAAGTGTTTTTATAAGTTGAGGGGGGACACGAGTGGAAGCTGCCCTGGGTGCAGTGTCTTTAAATGTTGAAGGGGCAGGAGGGGCAGCTGCCCTTGTATAAGTGTTTTTATAAGTTGGGGGGGACACGAGGGGCAGCTGCCCTGGGTGCAGTGTTTATATATGTTGGAGGGGACAAGAGGGGCAGCTGCCCTGGCTGCAGTGTTTTATATGTTGGAGGGGCAGCTTCCCTTGTATAAGTGTTTTTATACGTTGAGGGGGGGACACGAGGGGCAGCTGCCCTGGGTGCAGTGTCTTTATATGTTGGAGGGGTAGGAGGGGCAGCTGCCCTTGTATAAGTGTTTTAATAAGTTGGGGGGGACACGAGGGGCAGCTGCCCTGGGTGCAGTGTTTATATATGTTGGGGGGGGACAAGAGGGGCAGCTGCCCTGGGTGCAGTGTCTTTATATGTTGGAGGGGCAGCTTCCCTTGGATAAGTGTTTTTATAAGTTGTAGGGGGGGGACACGAGGGGCAGCTGCCCTGGGTGCAGTGTCTTTAAATGTTGAAGGGGCAGGAGGGGCAGCTGCCCTGGTAGCAGTGTTTTTATATATTGGGGGGGGGGGGGCAGGAGGTGCAGCTGTCCTGGCTGCAGTGTCTTATTATGTTAGGGGGGGCGCAGTGCGGCCGCAGCTCATAGGTTCAAAATCACGCGCTTTATGACATGGCTCCGCCCCTTGACCACATGTCAAAATGAGCCCTAAAAATGGGCGTGTCTCCTCACCCGCTGATTTTGGGGAAATGAAAACTCCAAATTTTTTTTACTTGTTAGTTTTCATTTCTTGGATTATATTTGGGTTTTAGTTACACTTCCATTTTATTTCGATGTCTCCTTGAGAAGTGCGTCCGGCGTCTCTTTATCCGGGTGTTAAACAGCGATCAATTTCCAAGCAGCGTGATCGTGACCTCCTTTTTTTTTTTTTTTCTTCGGCTCTCCCCAGCGACGCGACCAGACGGCCAAGTCTGCGCCCGACCAGCGCTGCTTGACATGCCGCTCCACAGCGGTGAGTCACGGCGGAGAAAGCAGGACGGCCGCTAATGACTTCCTCCAGTCTGTGCCAGCAGAACCTCCGTCCCCCCGACTTCTCCCGCTGGAGGGGGGGAAAAAAGAGGACCTGTCACGGCCCCTCAGACTCAAACCCACATGTTTTATCGATTAAACATCAGATATGGACGGAGACCGATGTGGTCGCGGTGGTGGGAAGAGACCCCGTCTTTATGGTGTACTTTTCTTTTTGCCCTTTTTGATACTTTTTATCATAAAGAAAAGTGATGAGCCGGGTGACTTTGGTGACTTTGGCCAAATTGATTTTGCCGGGAAAAAAAGCGATCGAGTTTACTGCAAACGCAATTACAGATTTTACGGTCTGCGATCACCGAAAGGACAAGTCCTCAAATCTGTTTTATGCTATAAAAAAAAGTGTGATCCTTTTTTATTAATGTTATTATTATTATTTTTTATATTTTTGATTATTATTAGTAGTAGTAGTAATCATTTATCATTATTATTGATTTATTAAAATTAATGTATCATTATTTATTTATTGAAAATAAAAATATGTATTATTATTATTATTATTATTAGTAGTAGTAGTATTGGTATTATTAAAAATAATGTACCATTATTTATTTATTGAAAATAATAATATTTATTATTATAATTATTATGATTAGAAGTAGTAGTAGTAGTAGTAGTAGTAATCATTTATCATTATTATTGATTTATTTAAAATAAAAACTTTTAGTAGTAGTAGCAATGTTAATAATAGTGTATTTTTTTAATTAAAAATAAAAGTATTTATTATTATTATTATTATTAGTAGTAGTAGTAGTAGTGGTATTATTAAAAATAATGTATCATTATTTAATAATTGAAAATAAAAATATGTATTATTATTATTATTATTATTATTATTATTATTATTATTATTAGTAGTAGTAGTAGTAGTATTGGTATTATTAAAAATAATGTACCATTATTTATTTATTGAAAATAATAATAATATTTATTATTATAATTATTATGATTAGAAGTAGTAGTAGTAGTAGTAGTAGTAATCATTTATCATTATTATTTATTTATTTAAAATAAAAACTTTTAGTAGTAGTAGCAGTGTTAATAATAGTGTATTTTTTTATTAAAAATAAAAGTATTTATTATTATTATTATTATTAGTAGTAGTATTGGTATTATTAAAAATAATGTATCATTATATATTTATTGAAAATAAAAATAAGTATTATTATAAATATTAGTAGTAGTAGTAGTAGCTGTAGTAGTATTGATATTATTAAAAATAATGTATCATTATTTATTTATTGAAAATAAAAATATTTATTATTATAAATATAATTATTATTATTATTAGTAGTAGTAGTAGTAGTAGCTGTAGTTGTATTGATATTATTAAAAATAATGTATCATTTTTTATTTATTGAAAGAAAAAATATTTATTATAATAATAATAATAATAAAATAATAATAATAATAATAATAATAATAATAATAATAATAATAATAATAATAATAATAATAAGAAGAAGAAGAAGAAGAAGAAGAAGAAGAAGAAGAATTATTATTATTATTATTATTATTATTATTAGTAGTAGTAGTAGTAGTAGTAGTAGTAGTAATCATTATTATTGATTTATTAAAAATATTTTTTTTAATATTAGTAGTAGTAGTGTTAATAATAATGTATTATTTTTTTTTTATTAAAAATAAAAATATTTATTATTATAATTATTATTGGTAGTAGTAGTATTAGTAGTAGTATTAGTAGCAGTGGTAGTATTGGCATTATTATTACTAATTATCATAATTTATTTATTAAAACTAAAATTATGTAATAATAATAATAATTAAGGGGCATATTTATAAAGCAGTAAATCTGACATTCACTAAACATTCACTGCAGGTAATCTTCCAGGGGCATGTGTCATACGTGACAGTGATTGATTCACGATTTCCATGTTGTCACAGTAAACAATGGATTAAAGGGTATAGACACTCTTCTTATACCTAAGGTACCTATTAATCACCTGGGAACATCAGATAGAAGTTGTTTCTCCACAGTTTATAGCATCCAGTTAAGACTTTGTCTCCTCCAAAGTGTTCTCTAGAATCCACAGAAACTCATAAAGACGTCATCTCCAAAATGTTCACTAGAATCCATACAGGTCCATATAGACTTTGTCTTGTTCAAAATGTTCATTAGAACCCATACAGGCCTATACAGACCTTGTCGTCTCCTAAATGTTTACTAGAATATATACAGTCCTATAAAGAATTTGTCATCTTGAAAATGTTCACTAGAAACCGTAAAGGTCTATTAAGACTTTGCTGTCTCCAAAATGTTCAATAGAATCCATACAGGCCCATAGAGACTCTGCCTGGGGGCCCCAAGATGGCAAGAAGGAGGCCTGCTGCAGAACATGTGAAAGAGTCCTGCAGCAAGATGGTAATAAAGGGCCACAGGATCAGTGGGCCTAGAGGGAAGGGCCCCAGGTTTGAAGAAAAGGGACCTGGGCTCAGAGGGGAGAGCCCCGGTACAAATGGAAAGGGCCTTGGGACAGTGGGAAAAGACCAGTGGCAAGGTGTTCTGCTACTGTGGGGGGCCCCAAGACAGCAGAAAGGAGGCCTGCTCCAGAACATGTGAAAGAGTCCCGCAGTGGAATGGTAATAATGGTAATAGCCCCAGGATCAGTGGGAAGGGCCCTGGGTTCGGAGGGAAGGGCCCTGGGCTGAGAGAGAAGGGCCCTTAGACCAGAGAAAAGGGCCTAGGGATGAATGGAAAGGTCCTCGGGAACAATGGAAAGGTCCTCGGCCCTGAAGGTTCTAGGCACGCCTCTGCTTCAGGTACTTGGCATTGGTTAGGCCAAAGCTCATCGCCCTGTTGGGTACATGGCCATACGCTGAGGCACAATTACAATTGTTCAATAAGAACCCATTACTAATATACAATTGGTGTATGGCTAACATCTTTTATGTTAGAAGATTCTACTAAAACTTTAAACTTTCTATAGGGCCAAGCGTAAAGTGTAGACCACAGATTCAACATGCAACACTGTCCAGGCACTTCTCCAAACTGTTACAATGCTTTATTGTCGACCTGAAATAATTAAGGAAATGGGCAATGAGCGCATTTTAATTATTTGGCACTTTAATTGAAGCTAACAGTATTGGGTGAATAATTTGTGTTTGGTTAATCATTGAAGGTGAGTTTCGGGAGTCGCCATCAGCAATTATCAAGCAGTCAAATGTCACTCATTCTAGCATGAACGTTCTCAGTGGAATATGACTGCTGCGGGGCTTGTTTGGCGGTGTCAGAACATGACACCGCCGCCTCATGCATGCCAAGCACATACATTTATATGCTCACACATACAGTTTAACCCTATCGCGGTGAAGGCCCATGACTCTAATTCATGACAAACATCTACTGTGGAACATTGTAGGAGAACCGTTGATTATACAAAATGATGTTGTCCGTTCCATGATGGCGGTTATGTTTTCCAGTGCACTGATCATTCTAAATTATTTATTTATTATGCAGAAAAAAGTACAAGATAACGTTTTTTTCAATATTTTGTGGTCTGGGGGATGTTGTGATACATTTTTAAGAGAGTAGACTCCATGCCAGACAGGAACTATATTTAAGGGCCATGCAGCCCACTTTTATTAAATTAAATTAGAGTAGTAAGTTCATTAAGATGGATTTCCCAGGCAGGGATCTTCTCCAACAAACAACAACGAAAATGCTATCCCACCTGGCTACATTCCAGCAGATCTGCCGCTATAAGCACTGGTCTTCCTGACCACAGGCTCCTCAGGCTCCCTTATGCTCAGGCCCCACTTGGCCTCTTGATAGGGTTTCCCAAGCACCTCAAGCTTGCTCCCTCCAGAAACATCTGGATTCCCTCAAGCCCAATAGACTCACTAGCCTCCTCGGCTTCCTCAGTCTCCCAGACCCTTCTCTTGGTCTTCCAGACTCTTGTAGCTGGCAAGACTTTCCCAGTCCTTGGGCAAAGAATCCCCCTCGCAAGGAACTCCCAGCTCTCCTGACAGGGCTCCGTTTCCCCATGGTAGTAACTGACCTGAACTATGCTCAGATCGGGCTTATAACAATCCTGACCACCTGGTCACCCACACAGGCTGTAGGCAACTAGCCCAATAGACTCACTAGCCTCCTCGGCTTCCTCAGTCTCCCAGACCCTTCTCTTGGTCTTCCAGACTCTTGTAGTTGGCAAGACTTTCCCAGTCCTTGGGCAAGGAATCCCCCTCGCAACTATGCTCAGATCGGGCTTATAACAATCCTGACCACCTGTTCACCCACACAGGCTGTAGGCAACTAGCAAAGTCCAAACACGGGACTGAAGGCTCCGTCCCACCCAATACTCTTTTGGAACCTTCAAGCTTCCAACCCCGATCTGGAATAAACCAATCCAGAAAAAAATTAAGACACAGTTTTCTCAAACTGACTCTTTGAGAGTCCTGTGTCCTTTTTAGACCCCTTTAGATAGTGGCAGGGACTCTCACTGTCACAATTTGTCCAAACATTGGCATAGAAATCTAAGACGATTACCTATGGCTCCTGGACCTTGTCATAACAAATGCATTGACACCTTACTGTTGGAATATTCTGGTCGCATATTGTCAGGTAAAGTGATTATCCTGGGCCTGTCCTCTAATTGTCCTCCACAATCCCTTGTGAGGGAGATAGCTGAGATACACTGCGACTTGCTTAATTATATTCAATCTATAGAACTAGGAAAGAGAGGAGAACCACTCGATTCTGTGGATGAAGCTGACTTTGATCAAGGAAGTTCATTAACATTTGAAACTTACGTTCTTTCGTTTATTATTAAATATACGTGACAAAAATATGAGTCTGGAAAAAGTGTATATGATCACATGGGGAGTTAGTAGGTAGTTACTGGGTGTATCAATGTTAGGTGGAGCTATTAAATTGTACCATATGCATGGGTTTTTAACTAGGGTTTATTATAATAGATTAATAACTAACTAGTTTTTTTTTATAATAGAATTATGGATTTAATATAGAATGGCCACTTCTCTTTGCAGCTATAACATCCTCAACTCTATTTGGAAGGCTTTCCACAATATTTTGGAATAGTTTGTAGACTCCTGACCATCACACCTTGCTTTTTCCTATTCCAAAATAATACTGAGTTGCCTCTCTTTCCTCTCTTGTGGCTATAACAACCTTCATTCTTCTGGACACCTGACCATCACGCCTAGATTAGCTTGTTGGACGTCTAATTCCAGAACCATGGCCATTGATATGGAGTTGCCCCCCTCTCCCCTGGCCATTAATATGAAGCTGTCCCCCTTTGCAACTAGAACATCCTCCACACTTCTGGGAAAGATTTTCATAAGACGTTGGAGGGTGTCTGTGGGAATTTGTGCCCATTTCTGAGATCAGGCACTGCCTTTGGATGAGAAAACTTGGCTCCCAATTGGCGTTCAAATTCATCCCAAAAGTATTCCGTAGGGTTGATGTCAGGGATATCCAGGATACTTGAGTTCCTCAACCCATCACATATATATGGGATTGTTGGGGCATCCCATTCCGAAACCATGACCATTGATATGGAGTTGCCCCATTGTGCGGTTATTACAGCCTTCACTCTTCTGGGAAGGCTTTCCACAAAATATTGGAGTGTCTCTGTGGGAATTTATTCCAAAGGTGTTCAGTAGGGTTGAGGTCAGATACTGATGTTGGATGAGATGACCTTATACCAAAGGTCTTTCAAAAGTAGGGTTGAGGTCAGGGCTCTGTGCAGGACACTAGAGTTTCTCCACACCAAACTGGTCACACCATGTCTTTATGAATCTGGTCTTCTCATTCCAAAAACCATGGTCATGGCCAATATTATTGGGTTACCACTTTGTGGCCTTTAACATCTTCCACTCTTTGGGGAAGGCTTTCCACAAGATTTTGGAGGGTGTCTGTGGGAATTTGTGCCCATTTGTGAAGCCGGGTACTGATGTCGGATGAGAAGACCTGTCTCACATGTTGGGCCTCACATTGGACACCAGAAAATAGCCCAGGATCACAATTGGCATTCCAATTCACCCCAAAGGTGTTCAGTAGGGATGAGGTTGAGGGCTCTGTGCAGGACACTCAGGTTCCTCCACACCAAAATGGGGCCACACCATGTCTTTATGGAGCTGGCTTTATACACAGGGGCACAGTCATGGGGGAACAGAAAAGGGTTTTTACCAAACTTTTACTACAAGTTTGGAAGAGCACAATTATCTACAATGTCTGTATATGATGGAGTATTACAAGACCATTCACGGGAGACACCTGAACTCCACCTTTTGGAGAAAGGTCCCCTTCCTTTTAGGCCATATAGTGTATCAGTTGATGACTTCAAACAGCTCACATAGCCCATAGGTGGATAGCTGCACAGGAACATTTGTAAGAAAAATAAAATAAATTGACTATAATTTTGTGCTGTCCAGTTATGAGACATTGTATTACAGAGGACCGTCTCTGCCAAGGACCTGTTTAAAAAACCATGGGTGAACATCAGAGTTGTAGATTTGCTGAAGCCAAAGTATTCATATGCTGTAATGTTATCTTAAAGTCAAGGCAAATAGTGTTTGTTTTTATAAGCGTTTTGCCATTAAGATTGTCTGACTAAAGCAAAATGAATGTAATGCCTAAATTATCCCGAATGCCCATGAGGAGTACAAGATGACTGTGGAATAGAAACGAGTGAACATCTGAAAAGCTAGTTCAGCTGTGAATTGGGTGAACTTTTGAGATATTTGGGAACCTCTGAAATTTGGAAACCAAATTGAAGTTGAAGTCAATAGGAAGCCAAACCAGGCTCCAAAAAAGTGTGTATTGTGGAGCAGAAGATGGGAACATGGGGCATGGTTTGGGAAGCTCCTGGCAGCCCGGCCTGATGAGATGATGGGGCCAAAAAACAGCCTGAGCTACTAAGATAGAATGGGAGAGACCTGGTGGGACTGGCAGTCAAGCTAAGGAAGGATGGGACCTATTGGGACTGACAACCAGTCTAAGGAATGGGGGGACTGGGGAGATTGACAGTCAATCAAGGGAATGGGGTGACTGGTGGGACTGGCAGTCAATGTAAGTATGGGTGGGACCTAGTGGGACTGGCAGTCAATTAAAGAAAGGGGGGGGGTGACTGGTGGGAATGGCAGTCAGTTTAAGGAAGGATGGGACCTAGTGGGACTGGCAGTCAGTCTAAGGAAGAGGGGGGGGATTTGTGGGGTTGACAGTCAATGTCAAGAAGGGTGGGACCTAGGGGTATTGGCAGTCAATCTAAGGAGGGGGGGGGGGGCTAATGGGAATGGCAGTCAATGTAAAGAAGGGTGGGACCTAGTGAGACTGGCAGTCAATCAAAGGAAAGGAGGGGGGCTGACTGATAGACTGGCAGTCAGTTTGGGGAAGGGTAGGACCTAGTGGGGCTAGCAGTCAATGTAAGAAAGGGTTTGACCTAGTGGAACTGGCAGTAAATCAAAGGAAGGAAGGGGGGGCTGGTGGGGCTAAAAGTCAATCTAAAGAAGGGTAGGACCTGGTGGGGCTAGTGGTCAGTCTAAGGAAGGGTGGGACCTAGTGGGGCTGGCAGTCAGTCTAAGGAACAGGTGGATTGGTGGGGCTGGCAGTCAATGTAAGGAAGGGTGGGGCCTAGTGGGACTGGCAATCAATTAAAGGGGTGGGCTGGGGAGGCTAGCAGTCAATCTAAAGGAGTGTAGGATCTGGTGGGGCTGGCGGTTAGTCTAAGGAAGGGTGGGACCTAGTGGGACTGGTAGTCAAGCCAAGGAAAAGTGTAACTGGCAGTCAAGTCAAGGAAGGATGGGACTGGCGGTCAAGAAAGGATTGGACTGACAGTCAAGTGAAAGAAAAGATGGAACTGGCAGTCAAGTCAAGTAAGCATGGGACTGGCAGTCAGGCCAAGGAAGGATGAGACTGGCAGTCAAGTCAAGGAAGGATGGGACTGGCAGTCAAGCCAAAGTAGAATGGGACTGGCAGTCAAGCAAGGATGGGACTGGCAGTCAAGTCAAGGAAGGATGGGACTGACAGTCAAGTCAACGAAGGATGGGAATGGCAGTCAAGAAAGGATGGGACTGGCAGCCAAGCCAAGGAAGGAAGGGACTGGCAGTCAAGTCAATGAAAGATGGGACTGGCAGTCAAGTCAAGGAAGGATGGGACTGGCAGTCAAGGAAGGCTGGAACTGGCAGTCAAGCTAAGGAAGGATGGGACTGGCAGTTAATTCAAGGAAGGATGGGACTGGCAGCCAAGCCTGGGAAGGATGGGACTGGCAGTCAAGTCAAGGAAGGATGGGACTGTCATGCAAGTCAAGGAAGGATGGGACTGGCAGTCAAGCCAAGGTAGAATGAGACTGGCAGTCAAGGAAGGATGGGACTGGAAGTTGAGCCAAGAAAGGATGGGACTGCCAGTCAGTTCAAGGAAAGATGGAACTGACAGTCAAGCCAAAGAAGGATGGGACTGGCAGTCAATTCAAGGAAGGATGGGACTGGCAGTCAAGCCAAAGAAGGATGGGACTGGCAATCAATTTAAGGAAGGATGGGACTGGCAGTCAAGTCAATGAAAGATGGGACTGGCAGTCAAGTCAAGGAAGGATGGGACTGGCAGTCATGGAAGGCTGGGACTGGCAGTCATGGAAGGCTGGAACTGGCAGTCAAGCTAAGGAAGGATGGGACTGGCAGTTAATTCAAGGAAGGATGGGACTGGCAGCCAAGCCTGGGAAGGATGGGACTGGCAGTCAAGTCAAGGAAGGATGGGACTGTCATGCAAGTCAAGGAAGGATGGGACTGGCAGCCAAGCCTGGGAAGGATGGGACTGGCAGTCAAGTCAAGGAAGGATGGGACTGTCATGCAAGTCAAGGAAGGATGGGACTGGCAGTCAAGCCAAGGTAGAATGGGACTGGCAGTCAAGGAAGGATGGGACTGGAAGTTGAGCCAAGAAAGGATGGGACTGCCAGTCAGTTCAAGGAAAAATGGAACTGACAGTCAAGCCAAAGAAGGATGGGACTGGCAGTCAATTCAAGGAAGGATGGGACTGGCAGTCAAGCCAAAGAAGGATGGGACTGGCAATCAATTTAAGGAAGGATGGAACTGACAGTCAAGTAAAGGAAGGATGGGACTGACAGTCAAGCCAAGGAAGGATGGGACTGACAGTCCAGCTAGGGGGTCTCCAGGAACAGCAGAAGCAGCTATAAAGCAGCCTTTGATCAGTGTTTGATCCCTTTATTTTTCCTTTGGGAATCAGAACTGACAAAAATAACACTGAAATTCAAATTCTGGGTGGCAATTTTTTTCTCATTTTTATTTATTTTATATATATATATATTTTTTAATGTAACCCTACTGCTATCAAGATTGTACTAACAAGCCCCTTGTGAGATAGCATTGGGCAGGTGACAGGTCCTCTTTATAGAGACATCAGGTGTCTATTAGACCCCCCATTGTCTCCCCCTTCCCTCCACTGCAGCTAGTCCAGCACAGATGGTGCTTGATTAGCTGCCTCCCGGGGCTACAGTAGGCAAAAAGGAAGTTCTGGACAGCCGCACTCCGGAATATAGCCTTTCTTAGTAAAAAGTCCAACAAATACAAGCCACAGCAAAAAATGGGACAAACGAGCTGACGCGTTTCACACTTAACAGTGCTTAGTCATATCCCTGGCTACAGTAGCCGAGGGAATGACCTGCTGTGAACTCGGAAGTGATGCAATACAGGTGGTCACTTCCAGGTTCCTTAGTTGCATATTTGCCGATCACCAAAGCAGCCATTTACCATTTGTCCCAGGCTCTACAGAAGACCGGGAGAGCCTGAGAACCATGGGGGGGGGGGGGGTACACTTTCAGAGCCCCATCAAAGTGATTGGGTGGCTCCAAAGCCCTTCACCGGCTCTAAGAATCAGTAGCCAGCTTGATTTAACCTCTTGTATACCGGGGCTGTTGATTAACGTCCTTTGGTAGACAAGGGGTTAAGTATGGCCCCAATAAACCGGCCCATAGTGGAGATGTAAAACTTGCTGTGGCCCATAAGGGGTGTGGAGGTACTGGAGCAGGAGAGGGTCATTTCATCTCCCTCATTGCGAAAATGGTGACATTTCTGAAAATTGCCCCAAATTTTGGGAAAATAGAAACGATTTTGCTCACCCCCCCTCCCGCCCGTCCTCAGAGCCGCTGTGAGCGTTCGGTGATTCGGTGACATCCTGTCTGCCTTCCAGCTCTGTGATTGCCCTGGTGGGTTGTATTCCCCGGCCCCGCTGTGCGCTTTCCTGCAGCGACAAGTAAAGCGTTGTCAGCCCTTCAGAGCTGCGTGTGCGTTCCTCTCCCAGCGGGGGGCGTCTGATCACAGAGACCCGGGATGGGGGCAGAGCCGGCCCTGCTGAGATTGCCATTTATAACCGAACGGTGTAAAATATTCATGACGGGGGGTGGGGGGGAGGTATCATGTCCAGCCTGTGGATGGAAGCCATATCCAACAAAAGAGCTGAAAATCCACAAATGTAGAACAAAAGGAGTCACTGCTTGCTATAACAATGTATCAATTGTATTTTTTTATAAATAAAGTTTTTTTTTTTTCTTTGTTACGTGTCAGTGCTGCTGGTCTCCCGCAGACTCTTTGCGACCATTTCTGTGTTCGGTGCCCATCCTTGCTCCGGACCAGTTTGCTGATGGTGACGATAGTGGTCCATGTCCATGTAATGTATGTTGGCACGGCTGCTCATGGCCCTCACCAGGGTCTATGTATAGAATACTTAGGTGTCTATTCATCAATGTTTCACGCGACTTTCACCCCAGATTCACACTTTTTTGTTTTGCTAGAGTGCTTAATATGAGGAATGAGGTTGGATTTTGGGGCTCTGTACCCCTTACTCATTCGTGTGGGGGGAAGGGGTTGATTTTACGGGGCACTTCAACCACTTGCTGCATTGTATGCTGCACTGATGAGCTCTGGTATGCTGCACTGATGGATGATGATGGGCACTAATGAGGTGGCACTGATGAAGCCTGCACTGATGGGCACTGATGAAGCTGCACTGATGGGCACTGGTATGCTGCACTGATGAGCACTGGTATGCTGAACTTGATGGGCACTGATGAAGCGGCACTGATGGGCACTAATGAGGTGGCACTGATGAAGTGGCACTGATGGGCACTAATGAGGTGGCACTGATGAAGTGGCACTGATGAAGCGGCACTGATGGGCACTGATGAAGCTGCACTGATGGGCACTGGTATGCTGCACTGATGAGCACTGGTATGCTGAACTTGATGGGCACTGATGAAGCGGCACTGATGGGCACTAATGAGGTGGCACTGATGAAGTGGCACTGATGGGCACTAATGAGGTGGCACTGATGAAGTGGCACTGATGAAGCGGCACTGATGGGCACTGATGAAGCTGCACTGATGGGCACTGGTATGCTGCACTGATGAGCACTGGTATGCTGAACTTGATGGGCACTGATGAAGCGGCACTGATGGGCACTAATGAGGTGGCACTGATGAAGTGGCACTGATGAAGCGGCACTGATGGGCACTGATGAAGCTGCACTGATGGGCACTGGTATGCTGCACTAATGGGCACTGATGAAGCTGCACCGATGGGCACTCATGAAGCTGTATTGATGGGCACTGGTATGCTGCACTGATGGGCACTGATGAAGCGGCACTGATGGGCACTCATGAAGCTGTATTGATGGGCACTGGTATGCTGCACTGATGGGCACTGATGAAGCGGCACTGATGGGCACTCATGAAGCTGTATTGATGGGCACTGGTATGCTGCACTGATGGGCACTCATGAAGCTGCACTGATGGGCACTGGTATGCTGCACTGATGGGCACTGATGAAGCGGCACTGATGGGCACTCATGAAGCTGTATTGATGGGCACTGGTATGCTGAACTGATGAAGCTGCACAGATGGGCACTCATGAAGCTGTATTGATGGGCACTGGTATGCTGAACTGATGAAGCTGCACAGATGGGCACTTATAGGCTGTTTGTTTTATTTTTTTGTTACTTTTTTTTTTGCTTGGGGTTCCTCTTTAAAATTCATAGCAGACCCATATCCTTGATGCCCCTTAGGAGAAGAAGAGAAGAGAATGTGACTATTCACTGACTGGTGGATCAGTTGCTATAATTTAAAGCAGAACTCCGGACACAAAAACTTTCAATTAAATATTTTCCTCCATGGCCACGAAAGGTGTAAAACCACGGTGTGTGCGCCAAATGCCCAGATATTACCTTCCAAAAGTAGCCGTGACATCATCACTGTGTGCCGGCAGCTGAGCTGTGGGAAGGACCCAGAAAGCTACAGAAGGGGGCGGAGACAAGACCAGTCCCCCTGTACAAGCAGAGCTGTGGGAGGGGCCAAGCAAGCTCCACCCACTACAGAAAACTACAGGAGGGGGCGGAGACAGGACCAGTTCCCCTGCCCAAGGAGAGAGAGCAGAGCTGTGGGAGGGGCCCAGCAGGCTCCACCCACTACAGAAAACTACTGGAGAGGGCGGAGACAAGACCAATTCCCCTGCACAAGGAGAGAGTGCAGAGCTGTGGGAGGGGCCCAGCAGGCTCCACCTACTACAGAAAAATACAGGAGGGGGCGGAGACAAGATCAGTCTCCCTGCAATAGGAGAGAGAGCAGAGATGTGGGAGGGGCCCAGTAGGCTCCACCCACTACAGAAAACTACAGGAGGGGGTGGAGACAAGACCAGTGTGCCTGCACAAGGAGAGAGAGCAGCAGTGGGCGGTCTTTATTACAGGAAGTCTCATACAGATCTGGAGGAAATACACAAAGATCACCAAGATTCCAGAAGAAGACGCATGATATTTGTTCCGCTTCACCTGGAAGATTCACCTGGAAGATTTGGTCAGTGTTACCTTCCCTGCTTTATAATGTTCTCCCGTCATTTTTGGGGTAACTTCCACTTTAAGCAGACATCAGCATTGCATGAGGAGGGTGCGGAGTGGGTGCAGTCGGGGTGCGGAGTGAACGTTGCTCGTGCGCGGTCGATCCGGGATTGTCAGGATACGTATGGCAGCCACAGACTGGAG
Organism: Lithobates clamitans; assembly: GCA_037952925.1. Taxonomy (NCBI): domain Eukaryota; kingdom Metazoa; phylum Chordata; class Amphibia; order Anura; family Ranidae; genus Lithobates; species Lithobates clamitans. The sequence goes on along the minus strand of JBBGZY010001360.1, from coordinate 762,003 downwards.
CAATTAATAACCACTCATGGAAAAATTCCTTCTCCCTGACAGGCCGCGGGGGCTCTCGCCCCCCCCCCCCCTCCATCTCGCGGGATGTTTCCGGCAGCGAGTCGGCATTAAAGGGCACTGACGGGGCCTCCTCCACCTTCACCCGTCCTCGCCGCGTACCGGGCTGTCGGGCTGAATTAACCTTACGCTGCCCAGGGGGACGCCGGGGGGGGGCCTTATTAGGCCGGAACCTGTTGAAAGAGCATAACCTGGAGCCGCTCGCTCGCCATGTGCCCCCCCCCACCCCCCCGGCTCGCAGGGACGAGGTGAAGGATGAAAAGTCTCGGTGACGGGAGCGCCGCCAAAACGGGAAAGTCCAGAAAGGTCGAACGTCTGCGGCGCGGAAGGCGGGAGTCGGGAAATGAGTCGCCGTGGCTTGAGAGCTGAAAATAAGAACGCGTCCGACGCAATAATGGAGCTCAGAGGAAGAAGGAGCCGAGGAGGGATTGGGGAAAGCTCAGAACCTGGAAAAAATATATATATATACCGTGGGGGGCGGGATCAAATCAGAATGGATACATTGTTGCGTATTCTTAAAGGACAATGTCACCTTTACACCAAAAAAGTAACAATGAAGTCCCAACCCCCTTCCCTGCCCCCCTCCGCCACCCGCGTCTGCCTGTGTGCTGATCCGTATACTTTTAGGGGTCTGTTCACCTTTATCGGCAGGGACTGCGGCTCCTCTGAAAAACATCCTCAGGCTGCTTTTCAGAGGCATTTGAGGAGGCAGCTGTTTTAACCCCCTAAGGGACCATTCACAAGTGAGGTTGGGGGGGAGGTGGTAAAATCTCGCAGTTAAGCTGAACCCTCAACACTACACCCCTTTGGCTGCAGGGGGCGCACACTAGCTGCCTCCGCTATGCTTTGCTTTTCTCCCGTCACCAGACACATTCAAGTGAATGGGGCCGCTCTGCAATTCACTCTGCGCACCAAATGCCTTTGCAAACCCAGATATTACCTTGTAAAAAGAGCGGTGACATCATCACTGGGCTGTGCATAGCCTGTGCAGAGCGCAGAGCTGTGGGAGGGGCCCAGCAGGCTCCTCCCACTACAGAAAACTACAGGAGGGGGCGGAGACAAGACCAGTCATCCTGCACAAGGAGAGGGAGCAGAGCTGTGGGAGGGGCCCAGAAGGCTCCACCCATTACAAGAGGGGGTGGAGCCAAGACAAGCCCCCCTACACAAGGAGAGAGGGCAGAGCTGTGGGAGGGGCCCAGCAGGGTCCTCCCACTACAGAAAACTACAAGAGGGGGTGGAGACAAGACCAGTCATCCTGCACAAGGAGAGGGAGCAGAGCTGTGGGAGGGGCCCAGCAGGCTCCACCCACTACAGAAAAGTAAAAGAGGGGGCGGAGCCAAGACCAGCCCCCCTGCACATGGAGAGAGAGCAGAGCTGTGGGAGGGGCCCAGCAGGCTCCACCTACTACAGAAAACTACAGGAGGGGGCGGAGACAAGACCAGTCACCCTGCTTAAGGAGAAAGAGCAGAGCTGTGGGAGGGGTCCTGCAGGCTCCACCCAATACAGGAGGGGGTGGAGACCAGACCAGTCCCCCTGCACAAGGAGAGAGAGCAGAGCTGTGGGAGGGGCAATCAGGCTCCACCCACTACAAAAAGCTACAGGAGGGGGCGGAGACCAGACCAGTCCCCCTGCACAAGGACAGAGAGCAGCAGTCGGCGGTCTTTATTACAGGAAGTCTCACGCTGGATGACTGCACAGATCTGGAATAAATACACAAAGATCACTGAGGTTCCAGAAGAAGACACACGACCGATGGATTTATTATCCTGGAGTTCAGCTCTAAATTAGTCCCAGTTCATGGAATCCGTTCGATCAAAAAAAAAAAAATGAGTTGTTCGAATTCCCCCTAATTGTTCTCTAAACATTTTTTCTCAAATGTTGTTGCCATCTCATTGGCCGGAATAACCTTATTTTTTTTTCTCCGTGACGGAATACTCCGGGCTCGGCGCGGTGAAGGATCTGTCAGTCCACATGAACATCTTCATAACGTCCTCCCCGTCTTTAGTTCTGCCGGGAACCGGCTCCTTCATCATTTGCAATTAACCGCGAAACCTATTATCTCTGCTGCCACATTTCCAGCTTGGGTGGATGAGATAACTAGGACTTCTTAGTGCCACCGGGCGGATTGCTCCTCGTGCAGGAGGCTCATCAGGCAGGTAACGAAGCATTTTCAGCAAGCTCCTTGGAGGGATGGAGCAGCAGATGAATGCCTCAATTGGGTTTAATATCTGCTGACCTTACTATGCAAAACCTACCTGTGCGGGAAATTGGCTAAGTGAGACTGGCAGCGCCATCGTAGCGCATGTCTGCCGCCATACATCATTGTTATTCTAATGCTAGGAACGCCACCGAGGGCAATGGAGCAAAGCCCGTTACATGGGATGCTCTCCGCTCACATCTGCTGGAGGCTTTTTATATATATATATGTAACACACAACCCCATAGGAGCCGATTCAGTCCCACGTCCCACTTAGCGCGCACACAGCCAGGCACACAGCATTTTCAGAACTCTTCCACTGGCTCCAAACTGGAAAACGATGAACTTGGATAAGCGAGAAGAGCATGGGATACCATGCTCCTTTCCCTTGAACTGCAAAACGAACCACTTGAGGACAATTTCTGGCTCACTTCACCGAAACTGCTGGCGGAACTGCACACGCTATTGGCATGCACTGTACAATCCTGAAAGAGAGTCACGGAGCCAGGGGGGACCCTAAGCGCAGGGACGGCATGACAGTGCTGGACTGCACATCTGCCTGTCCCTGAAAGGGTTACACTTCTCCTTTTTGGAGAGGGGGAGGAGCTGCAGGAAGTTTTAGTTAGAAGAGTTAGGAAGGGGAAGTGACGTCAGTTTTGAGAGCGGTGGTGGACGAGATTAGTAGCACACCTCACCGCTCTCCACCTTCCCCTTCCTTTACATAGCATGGCGGCGAGGGAGGATTTTGTGGAGCAGCTGAGAGCGGCGGTCACCGCGAACGGCGCGGACTGGCTACAGGAGCAGCTGCGCTTGATTATGGACGGCGGGCCGACGGTGAGCGGGGGGGGGTCCCCAACTCCCAGGGCCAGGCGATCACGTCCACCGGAGAGATACAGCCCTGAGGCTGATAGGGGCTCAGCTAGACCAGCACAGCGGGAGATGGCGGCGGGAGAGGCGCAGACACCAAACATACAGGCCAGGCAGAGGGATGGACGAGGAGAGGCCCGGGGGAATCGGAGGAAAGTTGGAGGGACTGGGGGAAGGGTGCCTAGCAACGCACGCGGCTCTTCCCCCCCAGCCAGGCGCAGATGCTTACAGCCCCCTGAGAGGTCAGCAGGAGAGGGACGGAAGGCGCGGGACGCACAAGAACGCACCGCAGCAAGTGGAGGAAGGTCACGGGCGCCCGAGATGGACAGTAGTCCGCCGCAGGGGGATAGCGGGTCAGAGAGGGACGCCAATACCAACGTGAGGGGAGGTAATTGACGGTCGGCACGCACCCCGCGCAGCAGCAGACGCAGGAGTCCATCACCAGGGGTATCCAGCGGGCCCAGCGGTACCCAAGGGAGGAGTGGCCGTACACAGCACCGCGGGCCCTCGGCAACCACTGCATCCGCAAGTGGGGTGCATCGGGAAATTGGCGGGACGAACGAACAGGACGATCGGTCGGAAGGAGAGCTGTCCGGGTCTGACGGAGGCGACAATCAAGGACATCAAGCATCGCTGGTTCCAGGAGTGGCGGCTGTTGGGCGCGGTCCAGTGCAGCCCGGTGAGTGCAATCCTTCCGATAATGTTACTATTCTTTTACATAATTTATTGGGAAAAAATGTGCAGAGGAGTAATTCACGGTCGGGGGGCGTAGTCAGGCCAAGGGGGGGGGGAGACGGTATCGACTCCACCGTCCGCAGCGGCGACCCAAGTAGGGAACGAGGGGTTGCGGGTGTTGTTAACTGGCCTAAAAGAACTGGTAGCACGCGTGGAAGCAGGGACAGGAAGTACACCGGCGACTGCGTGGTCAACAGAGAGGAATACCTCACAGACAGGGACCACCCCATCAGTTGGGGGCGAGGTTCAAGTTTCGCCGGAGGCAGCGGTTTCAGCGGTCGGGGTGCCCCCCTCTGGCACCGCGGTGGCTACGTCTTCGGGGGACCAGGTGAAGACAACAGAGAAACAAGCCGATTCCGTTAGACTAGCGGATGCGGCAAGGAGTGAGGTATATGTCTGCTTTGAGGGCCCTTTGGGGGCTCATTTAAAAGCTGAGGTTAAGGAAAAAATATGGAAAGGCGAGTACGTGGAAATTTTCACGTTACTACCGCTAGAAAAATTTAATCTGGATAGGTTAAAACCGGTAGAAGGAAAAAAGGAAGATGAGGAGAAGCGTAGGCATCGCTTGATCCCGCGAACGTTCTCCAACTGGCTACAAGCGTTCGCCATTTTGGCGAGCGTGGTAGGTGAAAAAGCGCCAGAACATTGTTCAGCGCTGTTTGTGTACCTAGAGGCCATTAGTGAGGCCCACAGAACATACGGGGGCATGGCGTGGCTACGCTGTGATGAGCAGTTTCGTCAGAGGATGGCGGTGCGACCGAATCTACGCTGGGATCACAAGGACATCAGCTTGTGGATGAGGTTGATGACAGCGGCGAGGGCCCCTAGTCAGTTTTTTCAGGCAGGGGCCGGAGGTTCAGCAACCCCTGGACAGCCGGCCGAGAAAAAATGGGGATATTGCTGGCAATTTAATGAAGGAACTTGCAGATTTGGAGCCAACTGTCGTTTCAAGCATTTGTGTTCCGGCTGCGGGGGATCCCATGCATTGTCAAAATGCTTCAGAAAAGGGAAAGGACGCGCCGGAGATACTCCAGGTAAGAGGGAGGACTCCGGTACGGGTGGAAAGGATGCTGCCTTTCCTCAGTAGGTACCCGGACCGAACAGCGGCCGCCACGATAGAGGAGGGTTTTAGGGAGGGTTTTCACATCCCTTGTGCCTTGGCGGAGGTGCCGCCTGAGGCCAAGAATTTGAGGTCAGCTTTGCTGCATGCAGCAGTGGTCTCTGAAAAATTGAAAAAAGAGGTGTCATTGGGACGCATGGCGGGTCCTTTTATGGAAAGACCTCTACAAGGGTTAGTGGTCTCTCCCTTGGGTGTGGTACCAAAGAGAGAGCCCAATAAGTTTAGACTCATACATCACCTTTCCTTCCCGAAGGGAGGGTCGGTGAATGATGCTATAGCCCCGGAAGATTGTGCGGTTACGTACACATCTTTTGACGCAGCGGTCTCATGGGTGAGGAGATATGGGCAGGGGTCTTTAATGGCCAAGTCTGATATCGAATCGGCTTTTCGGCTGTTGCCAGTTCATCCCGACAGTTTCAGATGGCTAGGCTGTAAATGGAAAGGGGCCTACTATGTAGATCGATGCCTTCCAATGGGATGTTCAATATCCTGTGCTCTTTTCGAAACGTTCAGCTCGTTCTTGGAATGGGCGGTACGGGATGTGTCGGGTATCAATTCAGTCATCCACTATTTGGACGACTTCTTATGTGTGGGTCCAGCGGGTTCCAACATATGTGCAGTGCTTTTGGGTACTTTGCAGTATCTAGCGGAAAGATTTGGAGTACCGCTAGCCCCGGAAAAAACCGAAGGTCCAACGCCGACCATCACATTTCTCGGAATAGAGATTGATTCAGGGAGGATGGAATGCAGGATTCCGCAGGACAAACTGTCGAAGTTGAAAGAGGAAGTTCGAGGGACTATTGGAGCTAGGAAATTGCAACTTCGCCAACTCCAATCTTTGCTAGGTAAGCTAAACTTCGCTTGCCGAATCATCCCTATGGGACGAATTTTCTGCAGGCGGCTGTCAGCCGCCACTGCTGGGATCCGGGCGCCGACACATTTCGTGAGTCTGACCAGAGAGCACAGGGAGGATTTACGGGTGTGGCAGGTATTCTTGGAGTCTTTCAATGGAAGGGCTTTATGGATGTCTGGGCCAGTTAGTAACTGGGATCTAGAGTTGTTTACTGACGCCGCCGGGTCAACGGGGTTTGGTGCTTTTTGTAAGGGCCACTGGTGTGCGGAGAAGTGGCCGGCGGCGTGGCGGGAGGCTGGGTTCTTAAAGAACCTGGTACTTTTAGAGCTGTTCCCCATTGTGGTGGCCATGGAGCTATGGGGCGAGTCGTTGCGAAACCGGAAGGTTCGTTTCAATCGTGACAATCTAGGGGTGGTGCAAGTTGTTAATCGGCTGACCGCGGCATCAGTGCCGGTGGTCAGGCTTTTGCGCCATCTAGTACTTTGTTGTTTACAACTGAATGTGTTCATTTATGCTGTTCATCTACCAGGGACGGAGAACACCTTGGCTGACGCTTTGTCTCGTTTTCAGTGGGACAGGTTCCGGAGGTTGGCACCAGAGGCAGATCATCAGGGGGTCGCCTGTCCCAGCTGGATATGGAACATTGCCTTGGAACAGCAGTAAACTGGATTCAGCGTTCCGTGAGTACGGCTACATGGAATGCCTACTCTAAGGTATGGAAGGAGTGGTTCGCCTTTCTGCAGGACTTGGGCATGGGATCAGATGATCCGGAAGTGGACAAGGCAGTGCTGTATTTTATAATCAGGGAATTTGAAAATGGTATCTCGGCAGCTGCCATCAATCGTGAATTGGCAGGTTTGGCCTTCCTTTTTAAATGGCAGGGAACCCGGGACCATACGAAGGAATTTTGGTTACGGCAAGCAGTCAAGGGCTATAGAAAAGCTTATAAACAGAGGGATGGGAGGTGCCCGGTCTCTTTTGAAATGCTCAAGCAGTTAATGCTTAGTTTGGAAGGGGTCAGCAGATCAAAGTACGAATGCGCATTATTCAAAGCAGCGTTCGCGCTGGCCTTTTTTGGGGCACTGAGAATAAGTGAGTTGGTGAGCCCGTCAAAGACGGCTCCAGGCGGTCTTTTCCACGGGGAAGTTGAAGTACTGGTAGATAGAGTCCGCATATGGATTCATAGGTCAAAAACGGATCAAGCAGGGAGAGGCAGATATCTGGAGTTTGGGAAGATTGCAGAGCAGGACATATGCCCGGTCAGGCTTGTGGGAGCTTTTATGACGGTTAGGCCTGCCGTTATTGGCCCCTTCTTGATACATGTGGATGGTTTGTGTCTTTCAAAATATCAATTTGTAACAGTTTTTAGGAAATGCGTGGCCAGGGTGGGATGTGACCCTTCACAATTTTCATCACATTCTTTTAGGATTGGGGCAGCCACAGAGGCGGCCAGGGCAGGTTTGAGTCAGGAAGTGATCAGACGTATTGGCAGATGGGATTCGGACAGATTCAAACTGTATGTCCGCCCTAACATGGTTCAAATGTAATGTTAGCTGGAGTTGTTGATGAGTAGGCGTTGGGGTTTAAAGTTCTGAGGTTGTATTATTATTATCCAATTTGTTTACAGGTCAAGATGCATGTCTGGTTTGGATACTCGGTCATTCCTACGTGTTTTGGGGGGCCAAGAGAGCGGACGTTCGGCCGAACGGCAGACAACTTCGCATCCCCAGACAAGAGGCCCTCATCAGGTGGATTGGGGTTCCGGGCATGCAGTGGAATAGAGTGCTGGGGGAAGTGTATAGATTCTCCCGCCTGGACAGGGCCCCTGATGTATTGTTATTACACGTGGGTGGTAATGACATGGGAGCTAGATCCATGAGGGACCTTATCAGGGACATCAAGTGTGATTTCCTGCGTTTAAAGGCCTCTTATCCCAAGATGATCTTGGTGTGGTCTGACATGGTAGGCAGGCTATCGTGGCGCTGGGCTCTATCAGATAAAAAAGTGAATAGGGCCAGGATAAAGGTTAATAAGGAAGTGAGTCGGTTTTTTATAAGAAATGGTGGCTTGGCCATCCGTCACAGGGAGTTGGAGGTTGACACATGGCGTTATTTGCGCAGCGATGGTGTACATCTCAATGAGGTGGGCACGGACCTATGGTCTTTGGGCTTGCAAGAAGGCATACAAAGAGGGCTTAGTGTGTGGAGGTGCTCGCAAGGGTAAGGGGTTACCCCTTTCGCGCTGTGGCAGTAGTTGTTTGTTCCTGGAATAGGATAATGTTCTGTTACAAGTTGTAACATGTGTACCCATCCAAGGATGGGGGGTTGTTTGATTGTACCCATCCAGATGATGGGAGTTTTGCTGGTACCCATACATGGAAGGATGGGGATTGTAGTTGGTACCTTCAGGCCCTAAGGGTTAACCTGCAGGAGTTAATATGCTAGGTCACTGGGGTATGTGGTTATAATGCCGTGTCCGGGGTTTCCGACTGGCAGGTTTTAAATTAACGAGGTTGTACCAGTGACCTAGTTCATAGTCACAGTTCTTACTGAGTAAGTTACCTTAACAAGTTAGTTAAGGAAATACAGTTATTTATATATTTATGTTAATTTATATGTTTTAAATAAAAGGCCGCAAGGCCATTTTACTCCAAAAACTAGTCCGAGTCATCCCTGATGTTTTTGGAGGGAGGGTATGTATGGGTAGGATGGTATTAAGTAAATGGGCTTAAGTCCTACAATGTCAAGAGAGTCACGGAGCCAGGGGGGACCCTAAGCGCAGGGACGGCATGACAGTGCTGGACTGCACATCTGCCTGTCCCTGAAAGGGTTAAACTTCTCCTTTTTGGAGAGGGGGAGGAGCTGCAGGAAGTTTTAGTTAGAAGAGTTAGGAAGGGGAAGTGACGTCAGTTTTGAGAGCGGTGGTGGACGAGATTCCCACCCACCCTCCCAATGGTTGGCAGTAGTTGTTTGTTCCTGGAATAGGATAATGTTCTGTTACAAGTTGTAACATGTGTACCCATCCAAGGATGGGGGGTTGTTTGATTGTACCCATCCAGATGATGGGAGTTTTGCTGGTACCCATACATGGAAGGATGGGGATTGTAGTTGGTACCTTCAGGCCCTAAGGGTTAACCTGCAGGAGTTAATATGCTAGGTCACTGGGGTATGTGGTTATAATGCCGTGTCCGGGGTTTCCGACTGGCAGGTTTTAAATTAACGAGGTTGTACCAGTGACCTAGTTCATAGTCACAGTTCTTACTGAGTAAGTTACCTTAACAAGTTAGTTAAGGAAATACAGTTATTTATATATTTATGTTAATTTATATGTTTTAAATAAAAGGCCGCAAGGCCATTTTACTCCAAAAACTAGTCCGAGTCATCCCTGATGTTTTTGGAGGGAGGGTATGTATGGGTAGGATGGTATTAAGTAAATGGGCTTAAGTCCTACAATGTCATGTCCTAAAGGATCTCTACGCTGATGGTGACCTCTGCTCCTTCCAGAGCTACACACAGTCAATAGGGGTCATCTACCTGAAGGCAGGTGCAATCTACTTTTTCCACTGCAGGTGGAGCTCTTTTGGAACAGCATTGCAGTTGGAGAGGAAGAGAGGAAGGACATGGTTCCTCTATGGCTTACTGGGTTTCTGGGGAAGCTATCCTATTGGATGCTGCCCCCCCCCATGTGACTCTAGCAGCCATCTTGGGTCAGGCAAAGCCTTTTTAAGGCACTGGCTTCTAGGTTTGGCACACATTTTGCCTGTTAGGGACAGTACTAGTGGCAGGGAAAGGTTCCTGATGAGGAGGGAAAGCGTAGGGCTCGCTACTCCCCTGGCCGGGCATCATTCTGCCCCTCTCAGCAGGTGCTGTCAGTTTTGGTTGAAACCTGCTGTCAGCATGCTGTTAGAACTGTCAGTGTTTCCAGCTGGGCTGCCTTCCCACCAGCTATTTGTGAACTGTCCTTGCTTTAATTTAATACAAGGTCTTTCATCCCACTGGGACTGTGTGTGATATTGCCGCCACACCGCACTGCACCCCACCTACATACTTACTCAGCCACAGGATCAACGGTTGCCTCCTGCTGATATCCACCAGGATCTTCCTAGTGAGGAAGATGCAGACTCGCACCACCACCCAACAGCTGGACTCTTTCCCACCAACTTCCTCCTGGCTCTCTCCGGTGAGCTTGATCCCTGGATACGAGTCTGCGAATAGGCTCCTCCAGCTAAGCCTAGCTGGGACCTTGGTGTCCTCCTCAAGGCTTCCTCTGGGATCCTGCACCAGCGGACAGAGCACCTGCACAGGGGTCTCCTCATGCAGGACTGGACCCAGGAACACTGCACTGTTGCTCAGGCCTCAGACTATTTATGGACTTTCTCGCCACCTTCTGGGCATACCCCCCCTGGGATTGGCTGGGGGTCCCATAAATATTCAGGCTGCCTGCTCTGTTCTTCCTCCTACTACGCTTCTAGAATCCTTTAGAAGACAGGGGGAAGTAACATTACAGCAACCTGTAAAACACGGAGCAGCCCTAATTATTCAACCCCTGCTGCCACTTATTACAGGTGGAGCCAAACTAAATTTACCTAGAAGCCTTCTCTAAATTAGGAGGGTGCAATATACTGTATACGCCATCATACAAAGACATTGTAGACAATTGTGCTCTTCCAACCTTGTGGTAACTGTTTGAAGACCCTTTTCTGTTCCAGCATGGCCATCCCTTGTGTATAAATCCAGCTCCATAAAAGACATAGTTTGACCAGTTTGGTGTGGAGGAAAGATGGTGCCACCTTTCTGGAGAGAAAAGCAGAGGAAGGCTTTGTCAAGAGGAGCATCATTTTTCGGCACACGTGAACTTAGCATGAAGAAATATATCTGATGCTAGGTTTAAGGAGAGCCCGGCTGGTCACTGGCATGTATAATATAAATTTTTTAGCAGACAAGCTGCTTTTGCTGAATGCTTCCCATGAGCGTGATGATGTGTGAATATTGAAGTGGTCTCTACAGATCACCCTTAAGGCTCATTGAGAAGCAGAGAAGAAATCTGTTATTATGACATGTATGGATGCACTTTTCTTCATAACGATACCCCCACCCCTACCCCTGCTGGTTGGCAGAGCAGAGGGATCTGAAAACTGCTGATCATACAAGTATAAGGAATAGATATGAAGAAGATAAAACAGAAATCAAATTAGCCCAACACTTATCAAAGTGCTCCACAAACAGCCACAGTCTCTTTTAATTAATGAAAAAGTTGACTTATAACTCACGGTTCTAAAAAGACTTAGGTCTTGGAACACAAGGGATGGTGGGTTGGGGGAAGAGGGGGGCGGAAAAAATGTTTTTCTCCGTGCCTGAACTTCTCATACACCAATCAGTCATAATATTCTGACCACTGACAGGTAAAGTTAATAACATTGATTATCTTGTTACGATGGCGTCTGAAACTGGGCAGCAAGTGAAAATGTCATCCCTGCAGTTGATGTGTTGAAAGCAGAATAAATTGGCAAACATAATGATTTGAGGGACTTTGACAAGTACCAAATTGTAATGTCTAGACAGCTGGGTCAAAGCAACTCCAAAACTGCAACTCTAGTGGGATGCTCCCGATCTGCAGTGGTCAACACCGACCAAAGTAGTCCAGAGAAGAAGAACTGGCCAAACGGAGACAGGGTCATAGGCTGTCAAGGCTCAGTGATGGAGGTGGGGAGAAAAGGTTTACTGATGGAGGTTGGGGGGAGGCTCATTGATGGAGTTGGAGGGGCTCATTGATGGAGGTGGGGAGGGAAGGCTCTTGGATGGAGGTGGGGAGAGAAGACTCATTGATGAAGGTGGGGAGGGAAGGCTCATTGATGGAGGTGGGGGGAAGGCTCATTGATGGAGGTGGGCAAGGAAGGCTCATTGATGGAGGTGGGGGGAAGGCTAATTGATAGAGGTGGGCAAGGAAGGCTCATTGATGGAGGTGGGGGGAAGGCTTATTGATGGAGGTGGGGAGGGAAGGCTCAATGATGGAGGTGAAGTAGAAAGGCTCATTAATAGAGGTGGAGTGGGAAGGCTCGTTGATAGAGGTGGGTGGAAGACTCATTGATGAAGGGAAGGCTGATTAATGGAGGTGGGGAGTGAAGGCTCATTGATGGAGGTAGGGAGGGCAGGCTCATTGATGGAGGTGAGGAGGGAAGGCTCATTGATGGAGGTGGGGAGTGAAGGCTCATTGATGGAGGTAGGGAGGGAGGGCTCATTAATGGAGGTGGGGTGGGAAGGCTCATTGATGGTGGTTGGGTTGAAGGCTCATTGATGGAGGTGGGAGAGTAAAGGTTCATTGATGGAAGTGGGGTGGGAAGGCTCATTGATGGAGGTGGGGTGGGAAGGCTCATTGATGGTGGTTGGGTTGAAGGCTCGTTGATGGAGGTGGGGAGGGAAGGCTGGCCTTTGTAATCCAATCCAATAGAAGAGCCACTGGAGCTCAAATTGCTGGATAGGTGAATGCTGGTTCTAATAGAAAGGTGTCAGAACACACAGAGCAGTTCGTTGTGTATGGGGCTGTGTAGCCGCAGACCAGTCAGGGTGCCCAAGCTGACCCATGTCCACAGCCAAAAGCACCCATGATGGGCCCGTTAGCATCAGAACTGGACCACTGAGCAATGGAAGAAGGTGGCCTGGTTTGAATTCAAGAATGGTTTGAGTAACGCAACAATGAGCTTGAGGTGTTGAGTTGGCCTCCAAATTCTCTAGAATTCAATCCAATTGAGCATCTGTGGGATGTGCTGGAAAAACAAGTCCGATCCATGGATTATTGATGAAGGTAGGGTGGGAAAGGTCTTTGATGGAGGTGGGGGGGAAGGCTCATTGGTGGAGGTGAGGTGGGAAGGCTCATTGATGGAGGCGGGGTGGGAATTCTCATTGATGGTGGTGGGGTTAAAGGCACATTGATGGAGGTGGAGACGGAAGGCTCAATGATGGAGGTGGAGTAGAAAAGGCTCATTGATAAGGTGGAGTGGGAAGGCTCATTAATGGAGGTGGGAAGGGTTGAGTTGGCCTCCAAATTCTCTAGAACTCAATCCAATTGAGCATCTGTGGGATGTGCTGGAAAAACTAATCCGATCCATGCAGGCACCACCTTACAGCCTACATGACTTAAAGGATATGCTAGTGACGGCTTGGTGCCAGATACCCCAGTATACCTTCAGAGGTCTAGTGAAGTCCATGCCTTGACAGGTTGAGGTTTTGGATTGGTCTCCAAATTTTCAAGATCTCAATCCAATTGAGCATCTGGGGGGATGTGCTGGAAAAAAAACTCCAATTCAAGGAGGCCCTACTTCACAACCTACAAGACTTTAAGGATCTGCTAGTGTCAGCTTGGTTCCAGAAACCACAGCATACATTAAGAGGTCTAGTGGAGTCCACACCTTGCTGGGTTATGGTAAGTGATCATAATGTTATGTCTGATCAGTGTATACAAATAGTTTAAAAAAGTATCTCTGTTCATATTTTTGAAGACTTGTTTTGTAACCTTGTATACGTTAACCACCATCTTCTGCCAGATACCACAGTATACCTTCAGAGGTCTACTGAAGTCCATGCCTCGACGGGTTGAGGTTTTGGATTGGTCTCCAAATTTTCAAGATCTCAATCCAATTGAGCATCTGGGGGATGTGCTGGAAAAAAAACTCCAATTCAAGGAGGCCCTACATCACAACCTACAAGACTTTAAGGATCTGCTAGTGTCAGCTTGGTTCCAGAAACCACAGCATACATTAAGAGGTCTAGTGGAGTCCACACCTTGCTGGGTTATGGTAAGTGATCATAATGTTATGTCTGATCAGTGTATACAAATAGTTTAAAAAAGTATCTCTGTTCATATTTTTGAAGACTTGTTTTGTAACCTTGTATACGTTAACCACCATCTTCTGCCAGATACCACAGTATACCTTCAGAGGTCTACTGAAGTCCATGCCTCGACGGGTTGAGGTTTTGGATTGGTCTCCAAATTTTCAAGATCTCAATCCAATTGAGCATCTGGGGGATGTGCTGGAAAAAAAACTCCAATTCAAGGAGGCCCTACATCACAACCTACAAGACTTTAAGGATCTACTAGTGACAGCTTGGTTCCAGAAACCACAGCATACTTTAAGAGGTCTGGTGGAGTCCACGCCTTGCTGGGTTATGGTAAGTGATCATAATGTTATGTCTGATCAGTGTATACAAATAGTTTAAAAAAGTATCTCTGTTCATTATTTTGAAGACTTATTTTGTAACCTTGTATGCATTAACCACCATCTTCTGCCAGATACCCCAGTATACCTTCAGAAGTCTAGTGAAGTCCATGCCTTGATGGGTTGAGGTTTTGGATTGGTCTCCAAATTTTCAAGATCTCAATCCAATTGAGCATCTGGTGGATGCGCTGAAAAAAAAACTCCAATTCAAGGAGGCCCTACATCACAACCTACAAGACTTTAAGGATCTACTAGTGTCAGCTTGGTTCGAGATAACACAGCATACTTTCAAAGGTCTAGTGGAGTCCATGCCTTGATGAGTTATGGTAAGTAGTCATAGCGTTATGCCTGATCGGTGTATATAAATAGTTTACAAAAGTATCCCTGTTCATATTTTTTGAAGACTTGTTTTGTAACCTTGTACACATTACCCACCATCTTCTGCTTTGCGTTTGATGGTGGCGCCATAGTGGGCCGAGCCGCACATCAGAGGCCTCACTTTTCAAAGGCAATAAACACGTTCTGCGCATTACAAATTCGACAAGCTTATCATTAAGTCTGTTATATATTTTCTTCCTAAATCTAGAAATAAATAGCAGGAATAGTACGCGGGTTTCGCATAGCTGGGGTTGTATGACTTTATTACACCATTGAGCTCTGCGTGCCGAAAAGGAAAATTTGCTGCAAAAGTAAATATAAGGTCATTACGCTAAAAAAGTAACATTAGGAAAGAGTAACATTGGGAAAGTAACATTGCCATTACCGCGAACTGCTACAAAAAAAAAAGTTTTCTTATGAGTCTTTAGGGAGCTTTGATCTAAATCAGATTTGTGCCATTATTGGATGACGCGGGAGGTGCAAAAGGACCTCCAATTAAATTCTACTCCTTTTAGTTTTACGAGATACAAATAAACCATCTCGCAGTTGGTGAAATATAAATCCTGTGTATTATCACAAGGCAGTATGTAGAAATTCTCCATATAATTACTAATGTATGCTATTACGGAGGTGTGATTATTAACACATGGTAGAACAGGCAGGCTACTTTAGTTTAAGACTGTTGGCAAACAATCGGTAAAATGTTCTGACTCAAGCTATGGTACGGATCAGAAACAATGTACCTTTTTATGACTCTACAATTATTATTCTCTGCTGACACTTGTGGGGTAGGAGGCCGGGCAGGCCGGCTCAGGCTTTTTCGTCTCGCTGTTGAAGGCTGACGTGGCCACCTACTCCACGTTACCTTCAGTAAGAGCAACATCAACATAGGCGCGTTGGTGGAGATACTATAGGTCTGAACTCCCCTAACAAAGATAATGTCTACTCGGGTGGCAAAGCACATGGGCCAATGTATACTATATGGCTATCACGTCCCTGGTTAGAGGCCGAGGTAATAAGAGGGCTTCCTTTACAGCTGTGGTCCACCCACCCCTGGAGTGGAGAACAAGGGGATAAAAGAACACTGATTGGCACAGGTGCCAACAGTCCAGTCTACTGAAGCTCACTTCTGACAGAATGCTTGACTGCGCAGACTAAGAGGAAGAACACAAAAGCATATTGGGCAGAACTGTCGTCAGGAGGGAGGCTGAGCTCACTCCAGGAAGTCAGCAAAATCGTGGTCAAGAGGCAGGCCAAAGTCACACTGAGAAGCCAGGAGAATCATGGTCAGGGGGCAGGCTGAGATTAAAGCTAGGAACCCAGAAGAATCTTGGTCAGGGGGCGGCCAAGGTCACACCAGAAAACAAGCAGAATCACAATCACCAGACAGGCTGAGGTCTCACTGGGAAGTTTCCAGACTCCTAGTCACTAGGCAAGCTAAGGTCACACTGGGAAGTTAATAGAATTGTGGTCAGGTGGCAGGCCAAGATCACACCAGGAAGTCATCAGAATTGTGGTCAGGTGGCAGGCCAAGATCACACCAGGAAGTCATCAAAATTGTGGTCAGGAGCTAGGCAAAGTCAGCAACAAGCAGGAAAGTGAATACTGGAGTTAGGATCAAGCCCGATCACAACAGGAAGTCAGAGCAGAGATGAGCCCAGGGCATGGCAAGCCTGTAACAGGTAAGCAGTTCACTGAAACAGGTTTGGGTTGCAGGGTAAAGGTTGAATACCATACAACTTCCTGGCTCAGCTCTGTTCCCTAAATAAGCCAACTGTGGACAAGACTAGAATTTGGCATGAATGGGAAGACTTGGCACACAGTTGACTTTTCAATTCATCCCAAAGGTGTTCAGTAGGTTTGAGGTCAGGGCTTTGTGCAGGACACTCGAGTTTCTGCATGAACTCCAACCTACTGAACACCTTTGGGATGAGAAATCTTCATCAAAAAGGTGTTCTGTAGGGTTAAGGGCAGGTACTGATGTTGGATGAGAAGACCTCATACCAAAGGGCTTCCAAAAGTAGGGTTGAGGTCAGGGTTCTGTGCAGGACACCAAACTGGTCACACCATGTCTTTATGGAGCTGGTTTTGTACACAAGGGTGGGGGGGGGGGTTGTCACAGTCATGCTTGAACAGAAAAGGGTCTTCTCCAAACTGTTACCACAAGGTTGGAACAACACAATTGTCTGCAATGTCTTTGTATGATGGAGTATTACCAGGGCCCTTCAGTGGTGACACCTGAACCCCATTGATTTGAGGGGAAATCTACATACTGTTCGACACTTGAGGTAGATACAGTGTGACCGTCAGATGTCAACACATTTTTTCCATGTTGCGTACCTCAAGAATAGACACGAACTTGAGTTCACATACTTTTGTATACAATAGGTAGGTATGGCCATATTGTGCATCTCAAGGAGAGGAACTTGGGTTTGGTTTGTGAGGTCAAGTACTGATGCTGGCCTTGTTGCAGCCACCTTCTGTCTTCATGAACTCCAGCAATGACTGTTGGTGACAACAGTGGTTTTGTACACAAGGGTAGAGGGGGTCACAGTCATGCTTGAACAGAAAAGGGTCTTCTCCAAACTGTTACCACAAGGTTGGAAGAACACAATTGTCTGCGATGTCTTTGTATAATGGAGTATTACCAGGACCCTTCAGTGGAGACACCTGAACTCCATTGATTTGAGGGGAAATCTACATACTGTTCGACACAATAGGTAGATACAGTATGACCATCAGATGCCAACACATTTTTTCCATGTTGCGTACCTAGGTAGGTATGACCATATAGTGTATCTCAAGGAGAGGAACCTGGGTTTGGTTTGTGAGGTCAAGTACTGATGTTGGCCTTGTTGCAGCCACCTTCTGTCTACATGAACTCCAGCAATGACTGCTTGGCGGGTTGGTGACAACAATGGACCATGCCTAACACTACCCTAACTGACTAACCCTAATCTTTAACCCTAACCTTCAAACCATAATTCCCAACCCCTCAAAACGTAACGCTAATTCTCTAACTCTAATGCCGCGTACACACGAGCGGACTTTACGGCACACTTGGTCCGGAGGTCCGGAGTCCGTCGGATAATTCGGTCGTGTGTGGGCTCCAGCTGACTTTTTTTTCCCAAAAGTTCGACGGACCTAGAAATGAAACACGTTTCAAATCTTTCCGACGGACTGGAGTCCGGTCGAAAAGTCCGCTCGTCTGTATGCTAGTCCGACGGACAAAAACCGACGCTAGGGCAGCTATTGGCTACCGGCTATCAACTTCCTCGTTTTAGTCCAGTCGTACGTCATCACGTACGAATCCGTCGGACTTTGGCTGATCGTGTGTAGGCAAGTCCGTTCATTCGGAAAGTCCGTCGGAAAGTCCGTCGAAGAGTCCGCCAGACCTAGTCCGTCGAAAAGTCCGCCCGTGTGTACGCGGCATAACACTAAATCTTTCACACTGAATGCCTAACACTACCTGTCTAACCCTTACCCCTAACCTTGTTGAAACAGCCACTTGTAGCCTCCATTGTACCAAGGTGACAACGGTAGCACAGTTGGAAGACAGGGACTGAGCGTTGTCATCCTAAAACAGGAAGTGCCTGAACAAGGAGCCTTCACAGCAGGATCACCGTTATTTTAATAGCTTGAAGAAGACTTTTGGAATGACTTGGACAACCAATCCAATTCAAACCCGTGCTGGAAAAGTTGCATTTGTTGAATTAAGGTTTGAATCCATGTACGGGCCGTTCTAATCTCAGAGACATTGATAGAAGTAAAGTAGATTCAGCTGTCCATACATGTGACTGGTACTTTGCGTATTACACGGCATTACATCTCTGTAGCATGTTTTAATCCAGTTAAACCGAGAAGACAATTTGGGATGAATTATCTCCAAGTACATCTGCAACCACTCGGAGGAGGACCTAGCCTGACTCTATCTCTGTGTATCCTGGCACCATCTGCCTCTGCAGCCTGTTGCAGTTTTCTTGGCACGTCCTCATCCACTCTTTCTTATAATCTATTTCAATCGTTGGCCTTTGTTTCCTCATTATAATATCGCTGCCATTGAGGTACAAGTCGCGTCCAAAAAGACAGGGATCTCCTAAGACAGATGTTCACCTTGGTGGCCCACCGGCGTGTCTGAACGGGACGTGAAATTTGCCGGTTAATGAGCCAGAAGTTAGGAAAGAAGGAGAAAAAAAATTAAAAAAAATGTTTGATGGAAGCTGATCCAGATGGGAGCCGCTTGGAACATTACAACACGGAGTTTTACAGGTCCGGGTTTTTATAGCGAATCGCCGTACGGAATGACTGGCTTGGCCGCTGTCCAGAAATCCGACTGCGCTCGTTAATTAGCATCCCAATTTCTTTGTTTTCTTCACGCCGAACATGAAAAACTTGGGTGTTCCAGCATGACGATGAAAGGAGAAAATATTAACCGCAAAAGAATTAAAATCAATTTAAACCCAACGCGCCTGATAAACCGTCTCGCGTTCCGAGTCCCTTTCATTCTGAAAAGACATCCAATTTATTTCCCTCCCGATGGTATTTTTTTTTTTTTTTAATAACAGCAATTTGATAATAATTGGTATAGTAGAAGTAAAACTGGACTGCATGATATTTAGTTTAATAACGCGCCGTGTGTCAAACTCGCAATTTTATTAAAATTAGATAATCTTTGTCTTATTTTTGTTACTTTTTCTCAGTACTGCTGAATTCCTGCAGCTTCTTTGCATCCACTTCCTGTCTACAGTCACTCCAGTGATGGCCACATGGCATTTCGTGAGGCGGGTATCCTGATGGTGACTCCAAAGGACCATGCCTAACACTACCCCTAACTGTCCAACCCTAACCCCCAACCAATGTCTACTAACCCTTTAACCCTAATTCTCTAACTCTAGCCCTAATCCTTTCACACCAAATCCCTAACCCTAAATGTCTAACCCTTACCCCTAACCCTTAACCCCAACCCTAATTCTCTAACCCTAATCCCTCACACCAAATCCCTAACCCTAAATGTCTAACCCTTACCCCTAACCCTTAACCCCAACCCTAATTCTCTAACCCTAATCCCTCACACCAAATCCCTAACCCTAAATATCTAAGCCTCACCCCTAACCCTTAACCCCAACCCTAATTCTCTAACCCTAATCCCTTACACCAAACCCCTAACCCTAAATATCCAAGCCTCACCCCTAACCCTTAACCCCAAAACGAATTCTCTAACCCTAATCCCTCACACCAAATCCCTAACCCTACATAGCTAAGCCTCACCCCTAACCTTAACCCCAACCCTAATTCTCTAACCCTAACCCCTCACACCAAATCCCTAACCCTAAATATCTAAGCCTCACCCCTAACCCTCAACCCCAACCCTAATTCTCTAACCCTAACCCCTCACACCAAATCCCTAACCCTAAATATCTAAGCCTCACCCCTAACCCTCAACCCCAACCCTAATTCTCTAACCCTAACCTCTCACCAAATCCCTAACCCTAAATGTCTAACCCTCACCCCTAACACTTGACCTCAACCCTAATTCTCTAACCCTAATCCCTCACACCAAATCCCTAACCCTAAATGTCTAACCCTCACCCCTAACCCTTAACCCCACCCCTAATTCTCTAACCCTAATCCCTTACACCAAACCCCTAACCCTAAATATCCAAGTCTCACCCCTAACCCTTAACCCCAAAACTAATTCTCTAACCCTAATCCCTCACACCAAATCCCTAACCCTAAATGTCTAACCCTCACCCCTAACCCTTAACCCCAACCCTAATTCTCTAACCCTAACCCCTCACCAAATCCCTAACCCTAAATAGCTAAGCCTCACCCCTAACCCTAAACCCCAACCTTAATTCTCTAACCCTAAGCCCTCACACCAAATCCCTAACCCTAAATGTCTAACCCTCACCCCTAACACTTAACCCCAACCCTAATTCTCTAACCCTAATCCCTCACACCAAATCCCTAACTCTAAATATCTAACCCTCACCCCTAACCCTTAACTCCAACCCTAACCCCTCACCAAATCCCTAACCCTAAATGTCTAACCCTTACCCCTAACCCTTAACCCCAACCCTAATTCTCTAACCCTAACCTCTCACACCAAATCCCTAACCCTAAATATCTAAGCCTCACCCCTAACCCTTAATCCCAACCCTTATTTTCTAACCCTAATCCCTACCATATACTTAGTTTAGACCACATTTGACCACTAGATGGTGCTAAGTACCATCTACTTAGTTTGGACCACATTTGACCACTAGATGGTGCTAAGTACCATCTACTTAGCACCATCTAGTGGTCAAATGTGGTCCAACCTGCTCAGATGTAAGCTCTGCTATGTTTTTTTTTGCCCGGAGTTCAGCTTTGAAGAACATTTTGAGTCTTGTTGACGTCTGATACAACAAAGACAAGCAATAGCTTCCTCTTCCCCGTCTTTGTGTGTAATTATATCATTTCGGAATAAGATGGAACATGTGGGAATGTGGAGTTTATATAAAACAGAGGATGGAAAAATAAATGATAACATAAACGATGTATCTGTGTGAATCGCCAAGACGGTGAGGAACGCGGCATCGGTTTGGAACCACGCAGAGAAGGTTCGAGGCCTTCACCGGTATGGGTGGTTGGGTGATGTGGAATCATTATTGGAAGAATGGCACCAGGTAACCCATCGAACGTCAACCCAACATCTTACTTCCTGTATATGTCACATCACGTTTCGCCGAATACAGTTTTCATAGGCAAATTCTTTTTTTTTACCCATTGCTGGGGGGGGGGGGGGTCAGCTGTGGACAACCAGAGGAAAAAAATTACTAGGTGGCGAATTGTGGGTGTGTCAGAATTGCAGTGGGAGGGATTTAAAACTTGCACCTACTCACTGTGTACAATGTAACATAATGTATATCTAAGAGAGTCTAAAAGACACACATAAACCTCAGCACCATCAAATGAAAAAAGGGAACTCTTCCATTATGTATGTCTTCTACACGCAGCCAACCTGGAAGAAGCACTTCATAGATAGTCAGTGACTACCGGCAAGTGTTGTACATTATAAAGAGTATGAAATGCACAGCATACTGTATAGAGTGCGGGCGTTAAGAGTGAATATTTCACAGTGGTGTTAAGTTTGAATGTTGTACACAATTCAGGGGTGAGGATTGCATATTGCATAGAATGCAGGGGTCAGGAGTGCATAACATACAGAGTGCAGTGGTCAGGGGTGTGTAATGCACAGAGCACAGGAGTCAGGAGTGTGTAACACACAGCGTGCAGGAGTAAGAAGTGTGTAAAGCACAGAGTACAAGGGTCAGGAGTGTGTAAGGCACAGAGTGTAGGAGTCAGGAGTGTGTAACACACAGAGTACAAGGGTCAGGAGTGTGTAACGCACAGAGTGCAGGAGTGTGTAACGCGCAGAGTGCAGGAGTAAGGAGTGTTCAACACATAGAGTACAAGGGTCAGGAGTGTGTAATGCACAGAGTGCAGGAGTGTGTAACGCACAGAGTGCAGGAGTAAGGAGTGTTCAACACATAGAGTACAAGGGTCAGGAGTGTGTAATGCACAGAGTGCAGACGTCAGAAATGTGTAATGCACAGAGTGCAGGAGTGTGTGAAGCACAGAGTGCAGGAGTCAGGAGTGTGTATGGAACAGAGTGCAAAAGTATGTAATGCACAGAGTGCAGGGGTCAGGAGTGTGTAATGAACAGAGTGCAGGAGTGTGCAACGCACAGAGTGCAGGAGTGTGTAACACACAAAGTGCAGGAGTCAGGAGTGTGTAACACAAAGAGTGCAGGAGTCAAAGGAGTGTAATATACAGAGTGCAGGAGTGTGTAAAGCACAGAGTGCAGAAGTCAGAAGTGTGTAATGCACAGAGTGCAGAAGTCAGCAGCGTGTAATGCACAGAGTGCAGTAATCAGCCATGTGTAATGCACAGAGCGCAGGAGTCAGGAGTGTGTAATGCACAGAGTGCAAAAGAGTCAGCAGTGTGTAATGCACAGAGTGCAGGAGTGTGTAATGCACAGAGTGCAGGAGTCAGGAGTGTGCAATGCACAGGGTGCAAGAGTCAGCAGTGTGTAATGCACAGAGTGCAGGAGTATGTAGTGCACAGAGCACAGGAGTCAGGAGTATGTAATGCACAGAGTACAGGAGTCAGGAGTATGTAATGCACAGAGTGCAGGAGTAGGTAACATACAGAGAGTAGGTTTCAGAAGTATTTAAAGTACAAAGTTCAGGAGTCAGGAGTTTGTAAAACACTGAATGAAGGGGTTAGGAGTGCAAATCTCTCAGAGTGCAGGAGTCAGGATTGAATGTTACACAGTGTGCAGGGGTCAGAATCAGATATCACACGGAGCACAGGGGTCAGAATTAGACTCCACTCCCACTAGTACCGATTCTATCCCTCAGTACAGATCCCCCCCCACCCAGTACAGATCTACCTTCCCCCAGTACAGATTTCCCCCTAGTACATATCTAACCTCCCCCAGTACAGATCTCCCCCCACACATAGTACAGATCTACCTTCCCCCAGTACAGATCTCTACCCCTCCCCCCACCCAGTACAGATCTAACCTCCCCCAGTACAAACCCACCTGACACCCAGTACAGATCCCCCCCCAGTACAGATCTACCATCTCCCAGTACCGATTTCCCCACCATCATTAAACATCTCCTCACTACAGATCTCCACCTGGTACCCCTCCCCTCCTCCACAAAACCCTCTCACCAGACAAGGCCGTTTAGAGTGAGCCCGGTGAGGGGAAGTCCTCCCTCCGCTGGGTCATGTGACTGGAGCCAAGAAGGAGCTAAGAAGAGCCTCCTTCGCCTTGAACCGTCTCTCTCAGTTCTGATAGGTCGGCAGCAAAGCTTTGGGTGCCTAGTGACTGTCAGCATTAGGACCCCCTTATCCCCCCCCCTTATCTACGCCCTTGTCTGGAGACCCTGGAAGTGCTGCTACTGGCGGGATCTCCCGGTACAGAAACGCAGTATAAAGTTGAGGTCTAGCATACGGCGAGCGCAGAGCGTGCCAAACATCCGGAAATAAAGATTCAGGGTTTCCATCCTCTATAATAAGTTACATTGTATCTGCTGATTAAGGTGAATCCAGACGCCCTCCAGAGGAGATCATTCACAGACTCGGGTGAATCTCATATCACAACGTCCAGAACGTCGAGATATTTTTTCTTTTTTTTGGTTGGCGTGGGGTGTGGGGGGGTGTTTTGCCGCCGGCTCTGAAACCTTTTCCCAGGGTGCACCTGGAAATGACAATGGCAGATGTTCTGCACGGAGAGCATGCTGGGAGATCGTATAATGGGCTCAGCTTACCGGCCAGACTCAGAGGATCTGCAATAACGACTTGGAAGGGCAGCAGGTATTAAACCTGCGCGGCTCACGTTTGTTCCAGAGCCAGGCGCGCCATAAAAATACCTCTCTTTCTGGGAAGCTGGAACCATTGTGGGGGGGAGGGGGGGGCTGCTGTCATGGGGGGGGGATGAAATACCACCCCCCCCAGCGGGGGGAGCCAATAACCTGCATGACGAAACTACCTACAGCAGTGTTCTCTACGACCCTGTCCAGGAAATCGTCCTCCCGCAGCCCATATATCAGGAATTACGGCGTCCCCCCCCCCCCCGTGGTGCTGAACCACGCCGAATGCGGTAGTTAATTGTCATGGTACAGGCGGAAGGTCGGATTCCTAAAGACGGAATCGGACCAAATTCTAGACAAAAACCGTGAAAGTGGACGGGTGACGTTCAGTGTGCTCTCGGTGCTGGCTGATCTCCCGCAGCCTCTTCGCAGCCACTTCCCGTCTCCGTTCACTCCGGTGGTGGCGGCGCGGAATTTCTCAGGGTTGGGTTTCCTGATGGTGACACCAGAGGGACGTGTCTGTGCCATGTGACGGGGTGACATCGCAGGAGCACCATTGGGAGACAAGGACAGGGCGTTGTCACCCGATAACAGGAAGTGTCTGAATAAGGATCTTCATGGCGGGATCACCAGGGATTCGTTTAACCGCTTGCCTGCCGGCCACCTTCACCCCAAGACCGGTTTTCAGCTTTCAGCGCTCTCACACTTTGAATGACAATTACGCGGGGGTTATTTTTTGCTAAACAAAAGAAAAACAACTGAATTTTTTGGAAAAAAAAAATGTTCATAGTTTGTTATAAAATTTTGCAAACAGGTCATTTGGTAATTTTTCTTCTTCACTGATTGCCAGCACTGGTGGGCACTGATTGGCAGCACTGGTGGGCACTGATTGGCAGCACTGGTGGACACTCATTGGCAGTACTGGTGGGCACTGATTGGCAGCACTGGTGGGCACTGATTGGCAGTACTGGTGGGCACTGATTGGCAGTACTGGTGAGCACTGATTGGCAGCACTGGTGGGCACTGATTGGCAGTACTGGTGGGCACTGATTGGCAGCACTGGTGGGCACTGATTGGCAGCACTGGTGGGCACTGATTGGCAGCACTGGTGGGCACTTATTGGCAGTACTGGTGGACACTGATTGGCAGTACTGGTGGACACTGATTGGCAGCACTGGTGGGCACTGATTGGCAGTACTGGTGGACACTGATTGGCAGTACTGGTGGACACTGATTGGCAGTACTGGTGAGCACTGATTGGCAACACTGGTGGGCACTGATTGGCAGCACTGGTGGACACTGATTGGCAGTACTGGTGAGCACTGATTGGCAACACTGGTGGGCACTGATTGGCAGCACTGGTGGACACTGATTGGCAGCACTGGTGGGCACTGATTGGCAGTACTGGCGGGCACTGATTGGCAGCACTGGTGGACACTGATTGGCAGCACTGGTGGACACTGATTGGCAGTACTGGTGAGCACTGATTGGCAGCACTGGTGGACACTGATTGGCAGCACTGGTGGACACTGATTGGCAGCACTGGTGGACACTGATTGGCAGTACTGGTGGACACTGATTGGCAGCACTGGTGGGCACTGATTGGCAGCACTGGTGGGCACTGATTGGCAGTACTGGTGGGCACTGATTGGCAGCACTGGTGGGCACTGATTGGCAGCACTGGTGGACACTGATTGGCAGCACTGATGGACACTGATTGGCAGCACTGGTGGGCACTGATTGGCAGCACTGGTGGGCACTGATTGGCAGCACTGGTGGACACTGATTGGCAGCACTGGTGGACACTGATTGGCAGCACTGGTGGGCACTGATTGGCAGCACTGGTGGACACTGATTGGCAGCACTGGTGGGCACTGATTGGCAGCACTGGTGGGCACTGATTGGCAGCACTGGTGGACACTGATTGGCAGCACTGGTGGGCACTTATGGGCAGCACTGTTTTTTTTTTTTAACAGTAGAGTTTTTTTTTCAGAAAAAGTTGAATTTCTTTTAGAAAAAAAGATTAGAGTTTTTATTTTCTTTACAACACTACTGTTTAAAAAAACCCCTCTACTTATTTGTAAAAAAAATAAAAAATAAAACCTCTACTCTTTTTTTCTAAACAAAAAAAAAAAAAACTCTACTGTTTAAAACAAAAACTCCACTTATTTGTAAAAAAAAAAAAAAAAAAAATCTACTCTTTTTCTTCTAAAAGAAACTCAACTTTCTAAAAAGACTGTTAAAAAAATAAAACTGTAAAAAAAAAAAAAAAGTTGAGTTTCTTTTAGAAAAAAAAGAGTAGTTTTATTTTTATTTTTTACAGATAAGTAGAGGTTTTTTTGTTTTTTTTTTTTTTTTTTTTTTTAGAAAAAGTTGTGTTTCTTTTAGAAAAAAAAAAAGTAGAGGTTCTATTTTTATTTTTTACAAATAAGTAGAGTTTTTTTTTTTTTTCGCCTCCCGTTGTTAGCAGCAGAAGCTGAGATACTAGGCAACGGTATTTGTTTTATGCATAAATAATGACAAAAATAGCGCCGCCTAATTAACTGAGTGTCTTAAAGTCATTTAAAAGTCGGCGCCGCAAATTAGGCGTAATATGTTGGGCGAGAAGAAACGGCAAAACGCTTCAATGAGCCGACCATGATTCCAACCCAATAAGGGGAAATCTCTTATTTATTATTATTGGCATCTCCTCTCGTTCTCTAGAAGAAATGTCCTCTGTTGTGATCCTCAGAAAAGAAGATTTTATTATTTGCCGGAAATTGGAGGGCCGCCATTGACAGTTGGTGAATTGGAGATGGTATCCTACCCACCTTCTAGGACTACAAATTGGTATCATGAGGGGAGAGGGGGCGGGGCTTATTATCAGTTAGTAATAGTAATAATAATAATAATTTTAAAAAAATGTCCCATGTAGTCCATTCTTCTTCTTCTCTTGCTCCGCCGACGGACCGAAAAAGAAAAAGAAAAAAAAAGCCGCACCGACCCGTCTCCATGGGAGGCTCCCGTCATATGACGCGTCTTCGCTTTGACAGTTCTTTTATAACTGAGGGCGGGGCTACACCATGATGTTCCCGGGTGACCCCTCCCCACTCTGATGCACGGGGGCATCCCTATGGCTTTCCCGGGGCGTCAGATGGGGTCGGGGCAACCCGGTTACGTAAACGGGTGGCCTGCCCCCCTCTGACGCCACGGGGAAGCCATAGGGATGTCCCCTTGCGTCAGAGAGGGGTGGGGTCACCCGGGGATGTCACCACGTGGCCCCTCCCTCGGTTATAAAAGAATGGAGGCGGGTCGGTGCTGCTTTTTTTTTTTTCGGTCCATCGGCGGAGCAAGAGAAGAAGAAGAAGACTTCGGATTTTTTAATTTTTTAATAAAGGACTTGTCCCAAGCCATGTCTTGCCATTTTTACCATTTTGACACTTTTTTTGTGAAATGGTAGGGGTACATTTGTACCCCGTTACCATTTCACACAGGGGGGGAGGCCGGGATCTGGGGGTCCCCTTGTTAAAGGAGGCTTCCAGATTCCGATAAGCCCCCAGCCCACAGACCCCCACAACCACCTGGCAAGGGTTGTGGGAATGAGGCCCTTGTCCCCATCAACATGGAGACAAGGTGCTTTGGGGGGGTTACCCCAAAGCACCCTCCCCATGTTGAGGGCATGTGGCCTGGTACGGTTCAGGAGGGGGGGTGCTCTCTCCTCCCCCCCTCTTTTCCTGCGGCCTGCCAGGTTGCGTGCTCTGATAAGGGTCTGGTATGGATATTTGGGGGGACCCCCATGCCATTTTTTTTTAAATTTGGCGCAGGGTTCCCCTTAAAATCCATACCAGACCTGAAGGGTCTGGTATGGATTTTGAGGAGGACCCCCACGCCATTTTTTTAAACATTTTGGTGCGGGGTTGCCCTTAATATCTATACCAGACCTGAAGGGCCTAATATGGAATTTGGGGGGACCCCCACGCAACTTTTTTTTTTTTAATTTTGGTTCTGGGTTCCCCTTAATATTCATACCAGACCTGAAGGGCCTGGTAATGGACTGACACTTTTTATGGCAATAACTTGCATATTAACCCTTAAAATGAGCACTTTTGATTTCTCCCATAGACTTTTAAAGGGTGTTCCGCGGCTTTCGAATTTGCCGCGAACCCCCCCAAATTGTTCGCTGTTCGGCGAACGGGTGAACAGCCAATGTTCGAGGTCGAACCCATGCTCGACCCGAACATAAAGCTCATCCCTAGTGGTGATGACGATGATGAAAATAATATTAACAACTGAATATTTGCCCACCCTGTATAGGTCACAAATCAAGAACAACATAAAACCAGATCCTCAAGGTGCTCAGAAGCTTTGAATTGACAAGAACAGGGAAACCTGTGAAGCGAAGGTGTTAGAAGCTGAAAATGGATTCAGTGAAGTGGAAAGGGTAGAGATATTTTGGTCCTGAATGAAGGTCACCGAGGCTATGAAGAATATTCCCACAAATTGTTCCAGAGATAAAGGCAAGGTTACCGGGAGCAAGTGATTTAGGAGGGTGCCGTAAACCGAGGAGAGAGCTTCTAAAAGGAGAGGAAGATGGATAAGAAGAAAAAGAAATTGTCTCCTATTTGCCACCATATTTCTGAACTGGTGTATTTTAGATACAATTAAAATTAAGATTAAAATTGTTTCATTTCGACCATACAAGTTTTCGGGAAACAATTGCATAGGCATCCTCTAACTTTCTTGAATATGGGAACCTTTGGCATGGTGTGCCCCGTCGGAGTTTCCATATCTATTCTTAGGAATGGGCAGAGGGAATCTGCCAAAATTGTGGTTTCGTATTTTTTTTTTTCTTTCTTTGCCAAAATTTGCCCGTATTGTTACAGTCGCGCGCACTGTCAGGAAGGGCATGCCAGAAGCCAAGATGGCTCCTCCAGGTGGATTTCTTTGCACAGTCACAGGCCAGCATACAGTCCTACACATTCACTTAAAAAAGGCGCGCATGCTCGTGCACGGGTGCACTAGCACGCTCACACTCGTCCGCAAGTGCTCCTACATGTGCATCTGTCACTAATGTTGGTGCCAGGTGGGCTATTTAAACGGAGCCAGTGCTCAGGTTCAGTGTTGTCACATCTACGGCGTTTTCCGATGTCATCTGTGGCTCGTTACCGACATCTGATACCAGTTACTGACCAGACTTGTCCTGACCATCCCTCGAAATCTGGCTGCACTGACCTTGGCTTGAATCCTGACCTCTGCTTCCGCCTGCTTCTGTTGATCCGATATTGACTCTGACCTTCATCCTGACCAGTACCTACTTGTACCTGATTCAATGTCCAGTCTCTGATGCGGCATGTCTGACTCTGCTGTTCCTCTAACCACTGCCTAGCAATCAGCTCCGAACACCTACCTTCTACCAGCCAGTACCCTCTCATCACCTACTTGCTGACCAGCCAATACCTGCTCGTCACCTGCCTGCTATCAGCTAGTACCTGCTCACCACCTGACTGCTACCAGCCAATACCTGCTCACCACCTGACTGCTACCAGCCAATACCTGCTCACCACCTGACTGCTACCACCCAATACCTGCTCACCACCTGACTGCTGCCAGCCAATACCTGCTCACCACCTGACTGCTACCAGCCAATACCTGCTCACTACCTGACTGCTACCAGCCAATACCTGCTCACCACCTGACTGCTACCAGCCAATACCTGCTCACCACCTGACTGCTACCAGCCAATACCTGCTCACCACCTGACTACTACCAGCCAGTACCTGCTCACCACCTGACTTCTACCAGCCAATACCTGCTCACCACCTGACTGCTACCAGCCAATACCTGCTCACTACCTGACTGCTACCAGCCAATACCTGCTCACCACCTGACTGCTACCAGCCAATACTTGCTCACCACCTGACTTCTACCAGCCAGTACCTGATCACCACCTGATTGCTGCCACCCAATACCTGCTAATCACCTGATTGCTACCAGCCAATACCTGCTCACCACCTGACTGCTGCCAGCCAATACCTGCTCACCACCTGACCGCTATCAGCCAGTACCTGCTCACCACCTGACTGCTACCAGCCAATACCTGCTCACCACCTGACTGCTACCAGCCAATACCTGCTCACCACCTGACTGCTGCCAGCCAGTACCTGCTCACCACCTGATTGCTACCACCCAATACCTGCTCACCACCTGACTGCTACCAGCCAATACCTGCTCACCACCTGACTGCTACCAGCCAGTACCTGCTCACCACCTGACCTCTACCAGCCAATACCTGCTCACCACCTGACTGCTACCACCCAGTACCTGCTCACCACCTGACTGATGCCAGCCAATACCTGCTCACCACCTGACTGCTCCCAACCAGTGCCTGCTCACCACCTGTGTTTTGAGCAGTGGCGGCCTGTCCATAGGGGGCGCCTGGGTGCCACCCCCCCCCCCCCCTCTAGGCAGCAAAAACAAAAAAAAGTAAAAAAAAAAACAATTTTTTTATTACTGGACCTTTAAAAAAAAAAAAAAAAAAAAGGGTCCTTAAGTGCACTGTGTTCGGACGGCGGACACTTATGTGCACTTATGGGAAGAGCCACGTCTATGCAATCACGAGATTGCAGACGTGGCGCTGCATTTGCGGGCGTTTAGCCTGCCTTGCAGCGTTTTCTGAAGCGCCGAGTAGCTTCCGCCTGGCCATAGTAATAGATACTACAGGCGCCGGGCGGAAGCTACTCGGCGCTTCAGATTTGATTGACATCTGCCCTGAGTCAGATGTCACTTCCTGCTTCGCTCTCTCATTGCGCCCGAGAGAGGAAACAGGAAGAATGCTGCTGCCAGTGTGAGGAGGAGGACACCGCAGGAGACCCAAGGTAAGTACTGCTGTGTGGAGAATGGGGGGGACAGAGGCTGCATTTGGGGGGGGCAGAGGCTGCATTTGGGGGGGGACAGAGGCTGCATTTGGGGGGGGCAGAAGCTGCATTTTGGGGGGGACAGAGGCTGCATTTTCATAGTTGCCAACTGTCCCGGATTTCCCGGGACATTCCCGGGACTTGGACTCCATTCCCGAATTTGTGGTGTCCCGGGAAATGTCCCGAGAAATCCGGTTCTCAATTTTTGAAGCCCCCGCTAGAGGTCCGCGGCCGCCATCTTAAAGAAGTTCAGAAAGACGGCTGGGGGGGGCTAGACAGAGCTCCTGCGTCGCCACCCACCCTCCGCCCCGCCTCGCCCCGCCTACCCCCCGCCCCGCTGCCAGCCAGCTTGAGACCCCCGGCAGCCAATGGGCAGAAGGAGGCGTGTCAGACTACAACACCCAGCGTCCCATTCGCTGCACGCTGCTGTGACTCGTGGGTGGCACGAGGAGCGCTGGCAATTTATCAAT
Organism: Lithobates clamitans; assembly: GCA_037952925.1. Classification (NCBI taxonomy): domain Eukaryota; kingdom Metazoa; phylum Chordata; class Amphibia; order Anura; family Ranidae; genus Lithobates; species Lithobates clamitans. The sequence goes on along the minus strand of JBBGZY010001360.1, from coordinate 730,856 downwards.
AAGAAGTGGGATGTCAAGCCCCGCCCACTCCTAAGGCAGTAGTGTTTCAGCAGCTGGTTTGTGTGACCCTGACCCTGCTGCTGGAGGAAACGTGTCTCGTGTACACTATAGGTATAAACTTCATAAAACGGATTTCCAGCTACTCTCTGCTGGGGACACCTGATGTGAGGGGGGGCTCCACTGACTGGGGACACCTAATGTGAGGGGGGCTCCACTGGGGACACCTAATGTGAGGGGGGGCTCTGCCGGGGACACCTGATGTGAGGGGGGGCTCTGCCGGGGACACCTGATGTGAGGGGGGGCTCCACTGGGGACACCTAATGTGAGGGGGGCTCTGCCGGGGACACCTGATGTGAGGGGGGCTCTGCCGGGGACACCTGATGTGAGGGGGGGCTCCACTGGGGACACCTAATGTGAGGGGGGGCTCTGCCGGGGACACCTGATGTGAGGGGGGGCTCTGCCGGGGATACCTGATATGAGGGGGGCTCTGCCGGGGACACCTGATGTGAGGGGGGGCTCCACTGGGGACACCTAATGTGAGGGGGGCTCTGCCGGGGACACCTGATGTGAGGGGGGGCTCTGCCGGGGACACCTGATGTGAGGTGGGGCTCCACTGGGGACACCTAATGTGAGGGAGGGCTCTGCCGGGGACACCTGATGTGAGGGGGGGCTCTGCCGGGGATACCTGATATGAGGGGGACTCTGCCGGGGACACCTGATGTGAGGGGGGCTCTGCAGGGGACACCTGATGTGAGGGGGAGCCCGGCTGGGGACACCTGATGTGAGGGGGAGCTCCGCTAGGGACACCTGATGTGAGAGGGGCTCCACTGGGGGCACCTGATGCAAGGACGGACTCTGCTGGGACATCTGACGCAAGTACGGATGGCTGGTGGCAGGCGACGTGGCTAGTGACACGCTCAGGGCTCCCACTGATTCTGCATTATGGTGAGTTGAATGATTTAATTTTATATTACAATGTAATAATAGAAATAATGCGCTTCAATAATCCTGACACCATAACAACCATGGTGCCGGGATGATTGAAGTGCTAACACCAGGTGTTTGGAGTATCTTTATCTGCTGATTGTTAAACTTTCTAGAATACACATATTTTTATTGTGTAGGATCTGGGGCTGCTGTCCCGTCATTTCCCTCCCCCTCTCCCTCTCTAATCCCTCTCCCCCTCTCCCCCTTTCCCTCTCCATCCCTCATTCATCTCAGACTCTAACCACACCCTCTTGAGCCACGCCCATTTAAGCCACGCCCACTATGTCACGTAAACCACGCCTGTTTTTCGTTGCGTGTATTTTCCTAAACCACGCCTACAAACGAATGCCCCGCCCCCTAATTATTGTACAGCTCCGCCTACAGCCACAAAAGTGTCCCACATTTTTTTTTTACAATGTTGGCAACTATGCATTTTGGGGGGGGGGGGAACAGAGGCTGCATTTTTTGGGGGGGGACAGAAGCTGTATTTGGGGGGGGACAGAGGCTGCATTGGGGGGGGGGGACAGAGGCTGCATTTGGGGAGACAGAGGCTGCATTTGATGTGAAACTGGCTGCATGTAAGGAGGGAATCCGCTGGGGGCACCTGATGTAAGGACGGACTGCTGGGGACGCCTGATGGCATCTGGTTGTAGGTGACGTGGCTAGTGACACACTCGGGGCTCCCACTGATTCTGCATTATGGTGAGTTGAATAATTTAATTTTATATTACAATGTAATAATAGAAATAATGCGCTTCAATCATCCTGACACCATAACAACCATGGTGCCGGGTTGATTGAAGTGCTAACACCAGGTGTTTGGAGTATCTTTATCTGCTGATTGTTAAACTTTTTAGAATACACATATTTCTATTGTTGTGTAGGATCTGGGCCTGCTGTCCCTCCATCCCTCTCCCTCCATCCCTCGTTCATCTCAGACGCTAACCACACCACCTTAGAGCCACGCCCACTATTTCGCTGAAACCACGCCCATTTTCACCAAGTGGAAGGGGTCAAAAAGGAAGGGCGGGGTCTGGCGCCCCCCCATCCTAAAACTTCACCAGCCGCCACTGGTTTTGAGAAATAGTCTACAAGCAGGCAGACCTCTGAAGCTACGGTATCCATGGTTTGTGGTTCAGGCAATTTAGGGATGTCATGTGACATGGGCATTTGGTGTTGGTCGGTCAGTCTGCAGTTTTTCACGTTCTGATGTCTCTATACATAACGGACCAATGCACTTGCAAGGTTCACTTGGTCTTTGGAGAACCAACAGGCTTCATTACATGGACATCTCAGAAACAGAACTATTCCTTGGCATATACTGTATAGGTCATTAATGGTAATAAATGGTCAACTTTGCCAAACTGGATTTTGCCGTGTAAACCGCGAGTTTCGTTAAAAAAATTACACTTTAATTTTGTCATGTGCTTACAAACCACCAAAAAAAAACATGTTTTGGCCTTCCTGACTGACCACATTTCGTTTCACCAAATGGTAAAAATTCACAGAAAAGTTTGCGATTTCTCCGAAGCAAAAATACCCAATTTTGCTCGTCACTTAAGTCATTGGCGGTTTGCAAAATGTCTTGTAAATTCTTACTTTGAAATGACGATCTGTCATGGTCCGGTGCAAGCCAACGTACAATTTATTTAAAGTCATGGGCAGAAAATGACAAAGTGGACATCAAAAAAGCCTTGACTTATGAGGCTTTATGAGTAAGGCACAGCGGTGCGCAACGTGTCAAAGATTTTATGTGTCCACTTTGTCATTTTTCCAAGGATTTAAATAAATTGCATGCTGGCTTCCACTGGGCCGTGACGAACCGTAATTTCAAAGTAAGAATTTGTCACACGGCCAGGCAAAGGTGTGGGGTCCATGGCTGGAAACCCAGAGGAGGTTTGTCAGCATCCATCTCGGGCCACAATTAGGTTATTTGTGTATTGCTTTTCCTAACTTCCTAAAAAAAAAAGTTGAGAGGTTCTCCCTCCAAAACGACATTTTCTAGATTTCTCTGCCAGCTCTGCGTAAAGTGCTTGGGGATCCTTATATAGCATAGCTCTTCTACAACACTGCTCCAAGCCTTCTTCACCTATGGTGTCCACAAAATGGATTCCTCAGATGCAGTCATACTCAGTGGTGGCCCGTGCATTGTGGGCACACGTGCGCCGCCCCCCCCCCCCCCCCCCCATCCATGCGCTCAGCCCCTTTCAGGACGCCGGACGCATGGATTCCTATGGCGGGTGATACTTTTTGAAGCACCTGATTAGAGCCACAGGCTCTAATAGGCTTCAAAATAGGGTGGGCTCAGGGCGCAGAGAGTGCGCCCTGATCCCACCCAATTGTGTTACGATAGCAAATTAATTTCGCTATTTTCACACTAACTTTCCTCCCGCCAATCAGGAGGCAGGAGGCAGGGCGTCAGACCTGTTTCCTGATTGGCCAAAGAGCCAGGCCACCCTTGTGGATGCCTGGCACTTAGGAAGAGGAGCGGAGGAGTGGAGGTCGCCGCCGCTCTGGTGTATATATCCCCCAGTTCTATCACTGGAACTTCGGGGGCCTGGTGATGTGGCTAGGGAGACCACATAGAGGTTGAGACCCTTCAACTGCTATGGGGTCTTCCCTCTGCCCTAAGAGAACGCTGCTCTGAACTGACTGCTTCTCTCCCTGAAATTTTGGACCTAGGAGTTGGTTGCTGCTCGGATCTCCTCTCCTGGGAGGAATCCTGAAGATTTTTAGTCTTGAGGAAGCAACAGAGGCTGTCCTCTACAAGAGAGGTAGAATCTGGGAATGCCTGTTAGGAGACGCATATGTCTGCTCATGGCTATGTACGTAGGGTGGTCCTCCTTGTCTTTTTGCACCCCACTGTCTTATTTTGAGGGGTGCTTGGGCAGGAGACACAAGAGACGCTGCCCTCATCATCTCAGTCTCCTATCAGGTCCGTGACAGGTGGTGAGCGAGAAGTCCACATATGAACCTTTTTGGATCTCCTGCCTTGGAATACCAAGATTAGGATACCACCAAAAAAACATAATCTTCAACCCCTCAAGGATGTCCAGACAGCAAAGCCTGTGAGAACAGAAAGATAGAGAATCTAGAAAAATTTGCAAAAGACCAGAGTTTGTGTTTTCTCAGGAAACCTTCAGGTTTCCTGTTCTCCCTCCATCCTCATTCCTTTACTCCAGGGGGTCTCCGGTCTTTCTAACCAGAGGGCCAGTTTACTGTCCTTCGGACTTTGAGGGGGTCAGTGTAACGTACCTGATGGTGGAACCTGAAGCATCGGGGAAGGCCTCTCTTACAGCCATGGGTACAGAGTCCCTGGTAAGATAACAGGGAATGCCAGAGCACAAGGTGGCACGAGTGCCTGGTAAGTCTCTCGCTGGCTGATGCTGGTGGGCAACTGGAACACAGGGACCACAGGACCGGACACGCTGACGGGAAGGGCTGGAGCCAGAGAAGAGCTTGGACAGCAGGTGCAATGCAGATCAGACACAGGACAGGGTCAGGCAGTCCGGGTCAGCAACTAGTGAGAAGATCAGGTTCGGGCGACGGGCAAGGGGAGTAGTCAGGGATCAGGCCAAGATCAGTAACGTCAGGGGCAGACAAGTAGAGGGATGGTGCAGAATCGAAGTAGCAAGCCAGGGGTCGGTGCCGGCAGAGTTCAAGCAGAGTCAGGAGCAGGATCAGGTCAGCAATGGATAAGCAACACAGGAACAGGTACTCAGATGCTACAGAAATGCAATAGACCAAATGGCACTGACACCAGGCACTGGTGCAGTTTAAATAGCCCACCAAGCATTTGTGCCCATTTGCGCTCCCGCACACCTGTCATGCGCACCTGTGATTGGCCAGAATCCAGTCTTCTGCACATGGGAATGCGCCTTTCCTGAGTAGAAAATGCGCTGAGGTCAGTGGAAGTTACCCATGCCCCATCCTTTGTGTTAGTGGGAGGAATAGTGCTGCATTGTTGTTGTGGGTGAGAGGAATAGTGCCCCATTTTCTGGTACTTGTAGGAGGAATAGTGTCCCATCATTGGTATCAGTGGGAGGAATAGTGCCCCATCATTGGTATCAGTGGGAGGAATAGTGCCCCATCATTGGTATCAGTGGGAGGAATAGTGCCCCATCATTGGTATCAGTGGGAGGAATAGTGTCCCATCATTGGTATCAGTGGGAGGAATAGTGTCCCATCATTGGTGTCAGTGGGAGGAATATTGCTACATTGTTGGTGTAAGTGAGAAGAATGGTGCCTCATTGTTGGTGTCAGTGGGAGGAATAGTGCCCCACCATTGTTGCTAATGGAAGGAATAGAGCCCCATCATTGGTATCAGTGGGAAGGAATAGTGTCCCATCATTGGTATTGGTAGGAGGAATAGTGCCCCATCATTGGTATCAGTGGGGGGAATAGTGCCCCATCATTGGTATCAGTGGGAGGAATAGTGTCTCATCATTGGTGTCATGGGAGGAATAGTGTCCCTTCATTGGTGTCATGGGAGGAATAGTGCTGCATTGTTGGTGTAAGTGAGAAGAATGGTGCCTCGTTGTTGGTGTCAGTGGGAGGAATAGTGCCCCATCATTGGTGTCGGTGGGAGGAATAGTGTCCCATTATTGGTGTCGTGGGAGGAATAGTGTCCCATCATTGGTGTCAGTGGGAGGAATAGTGTCCCATCATTGGTGTCAGTGGGAGGAATAGTGCCCCATCATTGGTATCAGTGGGAGGAATAGTGTCCCATCATTGGTATCAGTGGGAGGAATAGTGCCCCATCATTGGTATCAGTGGGAGGAATAGTGCCCCATCATTGGTATCAGTGGGAGGAATAGTGTCCCATCATTGGTATCAGTGGGAGGAATAGTGTCCCATCATTGGTATCAGTGGGAAGAATAGTGCCCCATCATTGGTGTCAGTTGAAGGAATAGTATCCCATTATTGGTGTCATGGGAGGGATAGTGCCGCATTGTTGGTGTCAGTGGGGGGAATGGTGCCCCAATGTTGGTGCTAGTAGGAGGAATTATGCCCCATCATTGGTGTCAGTGGGAGAAATAACACCTCAAGGGCCAGATAGGGAAGGCTTTGCATTCGGCCCCCAGGGCACAGCTTGGAAACCACAGCCTTACTCTATGCAGTACTGCAAATAAGTTGTCCATTTAGGTGGCTGGTACCCTTCCTTTATACTATCTATAAAGAAAGAACCAAACCACAAGTAAGTCGGCAACGTAAGCTATGTGTGTTTTTTTTCTTCTGGAAGGCAGTAACAATCTCATTATATAGGTATACAATGTTTCTTGTCTACCCTTTTCTATCTGTGTAAATGTTCTTATTGGATGACGGTATGGCCTACGGTCTGGTTTGCTCGCGGTTCAGCTGTCCTTTGCTTGCAGATCCCCGGTTGCAGATCATGCACTCATGCAAAAAACAAACATGGAAGGCACCCAAACCTTCCGTGGACACCGGCAAGAGGCTGGTTCTAAAGGCTGTCAATGCTGTCTCCTAACTGGCCCTTTCTCCAGCAGCTCTCCCCCAGACTCTGCTAATCCAACCTGCGCTCTGAGTAGCTTAGAAACAAAGCCTTCCTCTTGTCTGCCAGTGCTACTTATTCCTCCACAGAGTCGGCATAGAATAAAATAGGATAAAAGCAAATGGGGAAAGAAGCATTTTCCTGGCAGCGGTGAAGAAGCTGTCATCTGTGATTAAAGAGAGGGCAGGGAGGGCTGATTAAGAAGACAAGAGAAAAATCTACCTGCTGAAAGACATAAATCCACAAATTCCTCAGGCCTGAAGCTGCTGCCAGTCTTCGGACCAGCTGCAACTCTTCCTCTTGCTTCTTTCTCGTTGGGCTAAGAAATGAGAACATGGGAGTCATAGAAACACAGAAACATAGAAGAGCGGCGGCTGGAAAAAGACCAAGACGTCCCATCGAGCCGGCTCCTATTAGGATGAAAATGGGGTGAGGGTTAGGTGCAAGCGTTGCTCGGCGGGCAGGAAACACACAGAGTCTGATTTGGGCAGAAATAGTGTATTGTAGAACAGTTTGGCAAAACAAGAGGTCCAGTGGGGAGCACACCTGACTGGAGCCACTTACAACTGAGACAGTGGTAGACCCACGAGGTGCAGAATGGTAGACGTCAACAGCATCTGCCACGGAGGAGCAGAAGGAGGCCTGGCTGGTCCACACCCAAAAGGGAAGACCTCCTGGAAGGTAGACATAGTCCTTTCTCCTCTGGAACTTGTCCCTATCTCTAGTACTGTCCCTGACCCACGAGATGCAGAATGGAAGATGTCGACAGCGTCTGCCACAGAGGAGAAGAATGAGGCCTGGCTGGTCCACACCCAAAAGGGAAGACCTCCTGGAAGGTAGACATAGTCCTTTCTCCTCTGGAACCTGTCCCTATCTCTAGTACTGTCCCTGACCCAAGAGATGCAGAATAGAAGATGTCGACAGCATCTGCCACAGAGGAGCATAATGAGGCCTGGCAAGTCCACACCCCAAAATGGAAGATATCCTGGAAGGTAGGCTTAGTCCTTTCTCCTCTGGAACCTGTCCTAATCTCTAGTACTGTCCCTGACCCACGAGGTGCAGAATGGAAGATGTCGAACAGCATCTGCCACGAAGGAGCAGAATGAGGCCTGGCCGGTCCACACCCAAAAGGAAAGGCCTCCTGGAAGGTAGACGTAGTCCTTTCTCCTCTGGAACCTGGCCCTATCCCTAGTTCTGTCCTTGACAGATGGCATTCCAATCCCTACGCTGGAGCAAAAAATTGTGGTCATGTGGCCCCTATTATTCTCAAGCACTGTGGTTGGTGAAGACCATGACCACTCTGATTGGCTGTCACAGTGGTCACATGATCGTGAGCCAGCCCCTCCTGCTCCTGATCATTACTAGAGTTTGGTGGGCACGTTCTCAGCGCAAAAAACCTTTACATACAGCACAAATGTGCAAGGGCCACCTGCATTCTAGCAACAAAAGGCACTAGGCAGCAATAGCCATCTGCGTCTTAGCAACAAAGAATGCTATGCAGCAGAAGTCGCTTACATCCTAGCAACAGGATGATCCTAGGTGGCCAGAAGCTGCTGTATCCTAGCAAAAGAAGGATGCTAGGCCTGAAAAGCCGCCTGTATTCTAGCAAAAGAGGGATCATAGGCATCAGAAGCCGCCTGTGTTCTAGCAACAGGAGGATGAAAGGCTTCATAAGCCATCTGCATTCTAGCTACAGAAGGATACTAGGCTTCAGAAGCTGCTTGTATCCCAGCAACAGAAGGATACTAGGCTTCAGAAGCCGCCTGCATCCCAGCAACAGAAGGATACTAGGCTTCAGAAGCTGCCTGCATCCCAGCAACAGAAGGATACTAGGCTTCAGAAGCCGCCTGCATCCCAGCAACAGAAGGATACTAGGCTTCAGAAGCTGCCTGCATCCCAGCAACAGAAGGATACTAGGCTTCAGAAGCTGCCTGCATCCCAGCAACAGAAGGATACTAGGCTTCAGAAGCTGCCTGCATCCCAGCAACAGAAGGATACTAGGCTTCAGAAGCCGCCTGCATCCCAGCAACAGAAGGATACTAGGCTTCAGAAGCTGCCTGCATCCCAGCAACAGAAGGATACTAGGCTTCAGAAGCTGCCTGCATCCCAGCAACAGAAGGATACTAGGCTTCAGAAGCCGCCTGCATCCCAGCAACAGAAGGATACTAGGCTTCAGAAGCTGCCTGCATCCCAGCAACAGAAGGATACTAGGCTTTAGAAGCTACCTGCATCCCAGCAACAGAAGGAAACTAGGCTTCAGAAGCCGCCAGCATCCCAGCAACAGAAGGATAGTAGGCTTCAGAGGCCGCCTGCGTCCTAGCAACAGAAGAAAGATAGGCAGCGGAAGCCACCTGAAACCTAGCAACCAAAGAAGCTGCAGCTACCTTTTTCATAGCAGCAGAAGAATGCTAGGCTTCTTCTGTCTATCAATAGTGTCTACACATGCCCTGAGCAGCAGTGAGGACCAGTAGAGGCCATGTAAAGCTGTACACATGTCAAACGTTACATGAGCACAGCCTACAAAGCAATTTTTATGCTCTTGTTACCAAGATCTTTTTTTTTTGTTCTTGGATTGTTATGATCTTGTTACCAACTTCTGCCAGCATGGTCCTTAGTTGTCATTTTTTCCGTATGGCCGTAGGGTGACAACACTCTGTTCCTATCTCCCAGTTGTACTCCAGTGTTGTCACGCAGGTTTCCGATGGAGACTTTAGGTAGACATGGTGAGCTGCTGTCACCATCAGGAAACCTGCCCTGAGGAATACCATGTAGTCATTATTGCTGGAGTGCTGAAAAGAGGCTGTAGAAGATCAACGGCGTTGAGATATGACTAAGGATACAAAAAATAGTAAAAACAGGGAATTCATGACAAAAATTATAATGGTTTATGATATACAGTGAACAAAGCAAACTAAATGTCATTCAGTTGAGGTTTACGTCTATTTTAGGTTCTCATGCAGCAGTGAATTTGTTAATTAGAAGATGGTTCCAGCCGATGGAGCTCAGCCGAGTATTACACGAAAGGATGACAAGGCCTCGGTGACGTAACGTCCAGTGTTTCCCGTTTCCCCATTCGATGGGCCGCTTTAGGCAAACCCGCACAGAGCCGGCTCAGTTTAAAGGAAGGCAGACAAGCAATTAGACACGAATATCCGAGCAATAGCAAATTAATTACCTTTACTGACAGGCCTGTGAACCATGAGTCAGAGATTTGGCTTGAGTGGCACCGTCACCCCGTTGCCTCCTGGGTTCGTTACTGTTTGCCAAGGCAGGTTGCCGTGGAATTTAAATCCAAGCCAGTCTGATGTTAAGATAAATATTTGCATGGGCACAGAGCGCTCTCTTGGTTCCTCTCCTGGAGCATTGGCCTGGAACCAGAAGTCAATCCTCGCAGAAAATAACTCCTCCGTCTCGTAGGGTCAAATGGACTCTGTGACTCTTTAAGTAGCTCTCGATGACCTGTCCTTTGTTTTGTCCTCGGTAGAGTCACACGCCTGCCAAATAACAGAGCTATAAATAAAAGACCTTAAAAAAAAAAAAAAATCAAAGGCCATATTATTCCGAAATCCTTCTGTCTAGTTTCAAGTTAACTAATGGCATCCAAGAAGAACACCAAGCAATGAGATGACAAAAAAAAGATTTGAAAGGACTCAACAACTTACATTCAATCACAAGAAAATCACTCATACTGATATACAGTAAGTATATATATATATATATATATATATATATATATATATACTATATTACCAAAAGTATTGGAACGCCTGCCTTTACATGCACATGAACTTTAATGGAGACCCAGTCTTAGTCCGGAGGGTTCAATATTGGGTTGGCTCCGCCCTTTGCAGCTTTAAAAGCTTCAACTCTTCTGGGAAGGCCGTCCACAAGGTTTAGGAGTGTGTCTATGGGAATGTTTGACCATTCTTCCAGAAGAGCATTTGTGAGGTCAGGCAACTGATGTTGGACGAGAAGGCCTTGGCTCGCAGTCTCCGCTCTAATTCATCCCAAAGGTGTTCTATCAGGTTGAGGTCAGGACTGATGCAGGCCAGTCAAGTTCCTTCACCCCAAACTTGCTCATCCATGTCTTTATGAACCTTGCTTTGTGCACTGGTCCAAAACATTTGGTGGAGGGGGGATTATGGTGGGGGGGGAGGGGGGATTATGGTGTGGGGTTGTTTTTCAGTGGTTGGGCTTGGCCCCTTAGTTCCAGTGAAGGGAACTTTTAAGGCTTCATAGGTGGTCTTTCAAGGTCAAGCCAGTCAAGTTCCTCCACCCCAAACTCGCTCATCCATGTCTTTATGGACCTTGCTTTGTGCACTGGTGGGCAGTCCTGTTGGAACAGGAAGGGGTCACCCCCAAACTGTTCCCACAAAGTTGGAAGCATGAAATATTCCAAAATGTCTTGGTATGCTGACGCCTTAAGTGTTCCCTTCACTGGAACTAAGGGGCCAAGTCCAACCCCTAAAAAACAACCCCACACTATAACCCCCCCCTCCACCAAATGATTCTGACCAGTGCACAAAGCAAGGTCCATAAAGACATGGATGTGTGAGTTTGGGGGTAGAGGAACTTTACTGGCCTGCACGGAGTCCTGACCTCAACCTGCTAGAACACCTTTGGGATGAATTAGAGTTAAGACTGCGAGACAGGTCTTCTCGTCCAACATCAGTGATTGACCTCACAAATGCTCTTCTGGAAGAATGGTCAAACATTCCCATAGACACCCTCCTAAACCTTGTGGACGGCCTTCCCAGAAGAATTGAAGCTGTTATAGCTGCAAGAGGGTGGGCCAACTCAATGTTGGACCCTATGGATTAAGACTGGGATGCCATTAAAGTTCATGTGTGTGTAAAGGCAGGTGTCACAATACTTTTGACAATATAGTGTATATATACATACACACGCACACACGAGGGCTGTACCAAAGTAAAACAAAAGTGGGCATAACTTTTGTTATTAACTTAGATAGGTTGTTCAAATGTCACATGTTGGTGAAATAACTCTTCCTCTATAGTAACTTTTCTTCTATTTTACTCCCATTGGGCACAGTCCAGCCCCGTTAAAGTCTGATGGACAGCAAACTGGTCCTTTGTTTAGAAAGTTTGGAGACACCTGCCATAGAGGAAGAATTACTCCATCAACATGTGAAATTTGAACAATCTATGTAAGTTAATAAAAAAAAGTTATGCTCACGTTTGCATTACTTTCGGTATAGTATTCATATTATTAGTATAAGACCTCATCTGGAAAATGGGGCTCGGTTTAGGCTTCGGTTCATAGAAAGGATGATGTGGATCTGGAGAAGGTGCAGAGAAGGGCTATAAAAAAAAAGGGGGGGGGGGGGGCGTGGAGGAGCTCAGCTTTGAGGAAAAGACATAGTTTGACCAACTCGAGTGACCTGCACAGATCCCTGACTTCAACCCTACTGAGCACCTTTTGGATGAATTAGAACTCCAACGGTGAGCCAGGTTTTCTCATCCAACATCAGTACCTGACCTCACAAATGGGCATATATGAGTATATACAGTGATTGTGAACCCAAACACAACTTGTCATTTGTATTTATTGGCCAAACAAGAAATGTGACCCTTTTTGGTATATTTGTTGGAAATTGAGATATTTTGGTGAAGTTCATTGGATCCAATATGGAAGGTAAAATAAAGGTGGCATTTGGTGTATTTTTTATTTTTCACATAAAATATACATTTATACTCTCACCCACAAGACACTAAAAGGAGGACAAACATAAGGGGTGAGCATTGAGGTGGCCCTGTGCATCTTACTAATCTCAAGACAATATTTTTTACTCTCAGTTACTCATTAACATAGGCAGGAGGGCTGGATATCTGGGGCCTGCATATTTAAAGGGGGGCTTCCAGATTATGATAAGTCCCCCCTGCCGGCAGACCCTCACATTCACTGGACCAGGGTGTAGGAATGAGGCTCTTGTCCCCATTGGCATTGTGAAGGCATGAAGCCTAGTATGGTTCAGAATAGGTGGTGTATGCTCTCTGTTCTTCCCTTTCCTGGCCAGCCAGGCTGATTGCCTAGATATGAGTCTGGTATGGTTTTGACCCCATTGGCATGTTGAAGGCATGAAGCCTTCCTTTGGCTTTGGCAGCCTTGGGTTGCCTACATTCAACCTTCCAGATTTGATTCTACCCTTCTCTTGATTTAATATGTTTCTGCCCTTCACCCCGTGGACTCCCCTTCTATCTTACTGCTCTTTCCTTTCATATTCCTGGTCCTCTACCCCTCTCTTCTTTTCCCTTTCTCTTGATTCCTTTCCAATTTTTCTTTTAGCTCATTAGGCCACCGGGCATATGCCTGGGTGGGATGGTTACATGGTTAACTTCTAGTATTGCTATATAGTATATTCTTGGTACCATACTTATTGATTATATGGTTAGATAGCAAGCTGCACTTGGTACTTTGTAAGGACATTTCTACCTATATTGGGTGCAGCGTGTCCGTGTCCCAGATTACCGAGGTTCCGGACTGTGAAATCAATCTTCTAAATGTTATGTATGACTATTCTTGGAATCTCTCAGACTTGAGCATATCTACTTACTTCATTTTGTTTTCTCTTTTTGTATTATTATATGTTTATTCGCCATGTGACCATCATTGTGATGAGCTGTTATGTTGGAATGCCTATTAATAAAACCCTTTGTACAAGAAGGCATGAAGCCTAGTATGGTTCAGGAGGATGGGTGAGGTATGCTCTCTGTTTTTCCCTTTCCTGACCAGCCAGGCTGATTGCCTAGATAAGGGTCTGGTATTATTTTGTGCCCATTGGCATGTTAACGGAATGAAGCCTAGTATACTTCAGAAGGATGGATGGCATATACTCTCTGTTCTTCCTTTTCCTTACCAGCCAGGCTGATTGCCTAGATAAGGGTCTGGTATGGTTTTGTCCCCATTGGCATGTTGAAGGCATGAAGCCTTCTTTCGGGTTTGACAGCCTTGGGTTGCCTACATTCAACCTTCCAGATTTGATTATACGCTTCTCTCGATTTAATATGTTTCTGCCCTCCCCCCCATGGACTCCCTTTCTATCTTACTGCTCTTTCCTTTCATATTCCTGGTCTTCTACCCCTCTCTTCCTTTCCCTTTCTCTCGATTCCTTTCCAATTTTTTTCTTTTAGCTCATTAGGCCACCAGGCATATGCCTGGGTGGGATGGTTACATGGTTAACTTCTAGTATTGCTATACAGTGGAACCTTGGATTTCGAGTATAATCCGTTCCAGGAGAATGCTTTTAATCCAAAGCACTCGCATATCAAAGTGAGTTTCCTCATAGAAGTCAATGGAAAAGAAGATAATTCATTCCGCATTGACTTCTATTGCATGCAATACCGCATGTGGCCAGAGGTGGGGGGGGGCGCTTGAGAGCCTCGGAAATACTTAGGGACGGCTCGGCTGAACTCAGAAACCCTCAGAAAGGCTCGGAAACCCTTGGAAAGGCTCAGAAACACTCGGGAACAGAGTATTTCCGAGTATTTCCGAGTGATTCTGAGTGTTTCCGAACTGGTCCGAACCGTTCCGAGTGTCACCGGCGCCCCCGCACCTCTGGCCAAATGCAGTACTGCACACCACATTAGCTTGAATTCTGCTCATTTTGCGAGACAACACTCGCAAACCGAGTCAGGATTTTAATAAAAAAAATTGCTCGTCTTTCAAAACGCTCGTTAACCGCGTTACTCATTAACCAAGGTTCCACTGTATAGTATATCCTTGGTAATATACTTATTGATTATATGGTTTGATAGCAAGCTGCACTCAATGCTTTGTAAGGATGTTTTTACCTATATTTGGTGCAGCGTGTCCCAGATTACCGAGATATCCGGACTGTGATATCAATCTTCTAAATGTTATGTATGACCATTCTTGGAATCTCTAGGACTAGGGCTGATTGCCTAGATAAGGGTCTGGTATGATTTTGTCCCCATTGGCATGTTGAAGGAATGAAGCCTAGTACGGTTCAGGGGGATGGGTGGCATATGCTCTCTGTTCTTTCTTTTCCTGACCAGCCAGGCTGATTGCCTAGATAAGGGTCTGGTATGGTTTTGTCCCCATTGGCCTGTTGAAGGCATGAAGCTTAGTACGGTTCAGAAGGATGGGTGGAATATTCTCTCTGTTCTTCCTTTTCCTGGCCAGCCAGGCTGATTGCCTAGATAAGGGTCTGGTATGGTTTTGTCCCCATTGGCATGTTGAAGGCATGAAGCATAGTTCGGTTCAGGAGGATGAGTGGCATATTCTCTCTGTTCTTCCTTTTCCTGGCCAACCAGGCTGATTGCCTAGATAAGGGTCTGGTATGGTTTTGTCCCTATTGGCATGTTAAAGGCATGAAGCCTAGTACGATTCAAGAGGATGGGTGGCATATTCTCTCTGTTCTTCCTTTTCCTTGGCCAGCCAGGCTGGTTGCCTAGATAAGGGTCTGGTATGGTTTTGTCCCCATTGGCATGTTGACGGCATGTAGCCTAGTACGGTTCAGGAGGATGGGTGGCATATTCTCTCTGTTCTTCCTTTTCCTGACCAGCCAGGCTGATTGCCTAGATAAGGGTCTGGTATGGTTTTGTCCCCATTGACATGTTGAAGGCATAAAGCCTACTATGGTTCAGAAGGATGGGTGGCATATTCTCTTTGTTCTTTCTTTTTCTGGCCAGCCAGGCTGATTGCCTAGATAAGGGTCTGCTATAGTTTTGTCCGTACGGTTCAGGTGGATGGGTGGCATGCTCTCTCTGTTCTTCCTTTTCCTGGCCAGCCAGGCTAATTGCCTAGATAAGGGTCTGGCATGGTTTTGTCCCCATTGGCATGTTGAAGGCATGAAGCCTAGTATGGTTCAGGAGGATGGGTGGCATATTCTCTCTGTTCTTCCTTTTCCTGGCCAGCCAGGCTGATTGCCTAGATAAGGGTCTGGTATGGTTTTGTCCCCATTGGCATGTTGAAGGCATGAAGCATAGTTCGGTTCAGGAGGATGAGTGGCATATTCTCTCTGTTCTTCCTTTTCCTGGCCAACCAGGCTGATTGCCTAGATAAGGGTCTGGTATGGTTTTGTCCCTATTGGCATGTTAAAGGCATGAAGCCTAGTACGATTCAAGAGGATGGGTGGCATATTCTCTCTGTTCTTCCTTTTCCTTGGCCAGCCAGGCTGGTTGCCTAGATAAGGGTCTGGTATGGTTTTGTCCCCATTGGCATGTTGACGGCATGAAGCCTAGTACGGTTCAGGAGGATGGGTGGCATATTCTCTCTGTTCTTCCTTTTCCTGACCAGCCAGGCTGATTGCCTAGATAAGGGTCTGGTATGGTTTTGTCCCCATTGACATGTTGAAGGCATAAAGTCTACTATGGTTCAGAAGGATGGGTGGCATATTCTCTTTGTTCTTCCTTTTTCTGGCCAGCCAGGCTGATTGCCTAGATAAGGGTCTGCTATGGTTTTGTCCGTACGGTTCAGGAGGATGGGTGGCATACTCTCTCTGTTCTTCCTTTTCCTGACCAGCCAGGCTGATTGCCTAGATAAGGGTCTGGTATGGTTTTGTCCCCTATGACATGTTGAAGGCATAAAGTCTACTATGGTTCAGAAGGATGGGTGGCATATTCTCTTTGTTCTTCCTTTTTCTGGCCAGCCAGGCTGATTGCCTAGATAAGGGTCTGCTATGGTTTTGTCCGTACGGTTCAGGAGGATGGGTGGCATACTCTCTCTGTTCTTCCTTTTCCTGGCCAGCCAGGCTAATTGGCTAGATAAGGGTCTGGTATGGTTTTGTCCCCATTGGCATGTTGAAGGCATGAAGCCTAGTATGGTTCAGGAGGATGGGTGGCATATGCTCTCTGTTCTTCCTTTTCCTGACCAGCCAGGCTGATTGCCTAGATAAGGGTCTGGTATAGTTTTGTCCCCATTGACATGTTGAAGACATGAAGCTTAGCACAGTTCAGGAGGATGGGCGGCATATTCTCTCTGTTCTTCCTTTTCCCGGCCAACCAGGCTGATTGCCTAGATAAGGGTCTGGTATGGTTTTGTCCGTACGGTTCAGGAGGATGGGCGGCATATTCTCTCTGTTCTTCTTTTTCCTGGCCAGCCAGGCTGATTGCCTAGATAAGGGTCTGGTATGGTTTTGTCCACATTGACATGTTGAAGACATTAAGCTTAGTACGGTTCAGGAGGATGGGTGGCATATTCTCTTAGTTCTTCCTTTTCCTGACCAGCCAGGCTGATTGCCTAGATAAGGGTCTGCTATGGTTTTGTCCCCATTGGCATGTTGAAGGCATGAAGCCTAGTACGGTTCAGGAGGATGGGTGGCATATTCTCTCTGTTCTTCCTTTTCCTGGCCAGCCAGGCTGGTTGCCTAGATAAGGGTCTGCTATGGTTTTGTCCCCATTGGCATGTTGAAGGCGTGAAGCCTAGTACGGTTCAGGAGGATGGGTGGCATATTCTCTTTGTTCTTCCTTTTCCTGACCAGCCAGGCTGATTGCCTAGATAAGGGTCTGCTATGGTTTTGTCCCCATTGGCATGTTGAAGGCATGAAGCCTAGTATGGTTCAGGAGGATGGGTGGCGTATGCTCTCTGTTCTTCCATTTCCTGACCAGCCAGGCTAATTGCCTAGATAAGGGTCGGGTATGGTTTTGTCCCCATTGGCATGTTGAAGGCATGAAGCTTAGTACGATTCAGGAGGATGGGTGGCATATTCTCTCTGTTCTTCCTTTTCCTGGCCAGCCAGGCTGATTGCCTAGATAAGGGTCTGGTATGGTTTTGTCCCCATTGGCATGTTGAAGGCATGAAGCATAGTGCGGTTCAGGAGGATGAGTGGCATATTCTCTCTGTTCTTCCTTTTCCTGGCCAACCAGGCTGATTGCCTAGATAAGGGTCTGGTATGGTTTTGTCCCTATTGGCATGTTGAAGGCATGAAGCCTAGTACGGTTCAAAAGGATGGGTGGCATATTCTCTCTGTTCTTCCTTTTCTTTGGTCAGCCAGGCTGGTTGCCTACATAAGGGTCTGGTATGGTTTTGTCCCCATTGGCATGTTGACGGCATGAAGCCTAGTACGGTTCAGGAGGATGGGTGGCATATTCTCTCTGTTCTTCCTTTTCCTGACCAGCCATGCTGATTGCCTAGATAAGGGTCTGGTATGGTTTTTTCCCCATTGACATGTTGAAGGCATGAGGCTTGGTACGGTTCAGGAGGATGGGTGGCATATTCTCTTTGTTCTTCCTTTTCCTGACCAGCCAGGCTGATTGCCTAGATAAGGGTCTGGTATGGTTTTTTCCCCATTGACATGTTGAAGGCATGAGGCTTGGTACGGTTCAGGAGGATGGGTGGCATGTTCTCTTTGTTCTTCCTTTTCCTGACCAGCCAGGCTGATTGCCTAGATAAGGGTCTGGTATGGTTTTGTCCCCATTGACATGTTGAAGGCATAAAGCCTACTACGGTTCAGGAGGATGGGTGGCATATTCTCTCTGTTCTTCCTTTTTCTGGCCAGCCAGGCTGATTGCTTAGATAAGGGTCTGGTATGGTTTTGTCCGTACGGTTCAGGAGGACGGGTGGCATACTCTCTATGTTCTTCCCTTTCCTGGCCAGCCAGGCTGATTGCCTAGATAAGGGTCTGGTATGGTTTTGTCCCCATTGGCATGTTGAAGGCATGAAGCCTAGTACGGTTCAGGAGGATGGGTGGCTTATGCTCTCTGTTCTTCCCTTTCCTGACCAGCCAGGCTGATTGCCTAGATAAGGGTCGGGTATGGTTTTGTCCCCATTGGCATGTTGAAGGCATGGAGCTTAGTACGATTCAGGAGGATGGGTGGCATATTCTCTCTGTTCTTCCTTTTCCTGACAAGCCAGGCTGATTGCCTAGATAAGGGTCTGGTATGGTTTTGTCCCCATTGACATAATGAAGGCATGAAGCTTAGTATGGTTCAGGAGGATGGGTGGCATATGCTCTCTGTTCTTCCATTTCCTGACAAGCCAGGCTGATTGCCTAGATAAGGGTCTGGTATGGACCCTCTCCTCATTTTTTTTTTCTGGGCCTGGGTTTGCCCTCAAAATCCATACCAGACCCAAAGTTGAACTCTCTCCACTAATCAACAAATCATCCACAAAATTCGAGGGTCCTCTTTTTTTTTTCTAGGCGGCGGACTCACTCCAAGACATTCGTCAATCTTGCAAATCTCGAAACTTGCGGAAAAAATGTAGAATATTCACAAATTTTTCCTCATTTAAGAGAATCGCGGAAAATGAAGGAAGGGGGGCTTCAGTTCTTTCCATCTGTATGATATGGGGAGTTATAAAAATGGCAGCTGTTTTGTCTCACATGGTGGTGTTTGTGCTGCTGACTAATTAAATGAGGATAATCTGATTTCTGGGGAGAAATAAAGAACGTGACAGATCTCTGGACTCGTTCCTCTCACATTCTCCTTAGCAGAGGGAAAAGAATTGGAATGTTTCATGTGAATGGTTAGTAAGATTCCTTCGCTCCTTTTCTTTTTCTTTTTTTTTTAAAGCACATTTCAATAAAATAAGGGCTGCCGCAGATTAAAAACAGATCGTTTTCAGATGTGTCAGACGGACTTTTTACAGCCTGTTTCAGCCCCCTAAACATCATAGAAATAAAAAAGGGGTATATATATATAATCTGCCATTAGAAGCACCGTGCGGCTCGTAATAATAACATGGAGGCCTTCGGTGAATTAATGTCCTGACCTTTAATAACTGGAGAGAAGACTTCTTTTTTTTTTTTTTTTTTTTAGTGTAGACAAGATTAAAGAAAAAGTCTCCAATCAGAAAACTTTCTTACCTAAAAATAAAGAACAAAACAAAAATGAACAAAACCAAATCAATGTCTAATATGCCGGCATGTGCGATACTAAATCATTTGTTTTTTAATGTTACAACAATGGTACAATGTCTGACACAGATCAGCCCCTGCTGCAGCTTCTCGTGTTGTAATTTGCTACAAAGTTACAGTGTTGCCGTCTGATTACTGGAGGAGAGGAGACTGAGGAAATGCTTCCCCCTCCTGCCTGCAGCACATTGATGACATCATCTCAGCCTAGGCAAAGTCAATGGGGGAGAAGAGACTGGAGAAATGTTTTCTCCTGCCTGCAGCGGGCTGATGACATTGTCTCAGCCTAAGCAAAGTCACCAGGGGAGGGGAGACTAAAGAAATGCTTCCTCCTGTCTGCAGCACATTGATAACATCATCTCAGCCTAGGCAAAGTCACTGGGGGAGGGGAGACTGAGGAGATGCTTCCTCCGACCTGAAGCGGACTGATGGCATCATCCCAGCTGAGGCAAAGTCATTGGGGGAGGGGAGACTGAGGAAATGCTTTCTCCAGCCTGCAGCAGACTGATGATCTCATCTCAGCCTAAGCAAAGTCATTGGGGGAGGGGGGGACTGAGGAAATGCTTCCTCCAGCCTCCAAAAAGCTGATGCTTCCTCCTGCCTGCGGCGCATTGATAACATCATCTCAGCCTAGGCAAAGTCACTGGGGATCGGAGACTGAGGAGATGCTTCCTCCGACCTGAGGCGGACTGATGGCATCATCCCAGCTGAGGCAAGGTCACTGGGGGGGGGGGAGACTGAGGAAATGCTTCCTCCAGCCTCCAACAAGCTGATGCTTCCTCCTGCCTGCAGCACATTGATGACATCATCATTGCTACAAAGGTACAATCTTGCAGTCTAATTAATGGAGGGGAGGAGACCAAGGAAATGCCTTCATCTGCTTGCAGCAGACTGATGACATCATCTCAGCCTGGGTGAATTCACTGGGAGAGAGGGAACTGAGTAAATTCTTCCCCCTGCCTGCAGCAGACTGATGACATCATCTCAACCTAGGCAAAGTCTCTGGGGGAGGGGAGACTGAGGAAAATGCTTCCTCTGGACTGCAGTTACAAAATGATTTAAAGAAAAGTAAAAAAAAACTTTTTTCATACCAAGCAAACAGTTTTACAGTTACTGCGGGCATCCTTTACTTACCTTTACTGGATCCTCCCTCGCCCTAGTCCACCAACGTTTCAAAGACAATCATTTAGTATGTCTTGGTATGGGGAAAAATCGGACACTGAACTGGACGTTCCACAATGCATACTGATGGTGGTGCTCAGAGGGACATAAAAGATAAGTTTTAGAGGAACCCACCAATAGAAGAGAAGAAGAGGAGAGATGGAGGAGTCCTTGTGGTGTAGTAGAGTATTTGAGGTTGTGAGTAACCATAGGGTTACGGTAGATACAACCTTCCAAAAGTGGTTATGGGGAATGTAGGTGCCTGAAGGCAGAGGAAAAAATGATTGCTCTTTATGCTTTTGGGGGAACCCAGTCCTAGGAAGAAGGACATCAGAATAGTATGGACAACTTGGTAGGGGCTGCTATCAAATTCTCCACAATGCGGTGCTTGGTGTCTGAGCAAGCAATCTCCGATGCCATCAAGTGAGAACGGGGAATGGTGCACAGCTTGATATTTCTTTTTAATGGTCTCAAAAAATGAAACCCCACACAGGACTCATGGCACATTCTGGTAGTAGATCAGTGGCAGTGGGGGAGGTCATGGAACGTGACTACATCCTGCTTACAATGACTCCTCAAAGCGCCAAGGAGAACAATTCCAAAATGGTAACATCACCTGCTTAACTGCATCATCATGGAGGAACAATGGTCCCAAGTCAAAGCTCACCAGCAAGGGACATGCAGGCACTTTGATTGATAATTAATGTTTGGCATGAAATTTGGCTTTCAAAAGTGGATTGAGCACCCATGTAAATGGACAGTATGCATTATGTAACCGGGGCACTTGAGCAATGGAACAAAAAAGTATTTTGGTTTGATGTGTCAACATGCCTATACTTCTTATATCTGTAGAGTTTACATTTGGAGAAAGCCAAAGGGTGCCTTCAAGACACGACGTCTTCGTCCAACTGCAAGAGGCCCTTTGTTCTCATCAGAATGTCTTCCCTCTTCCTAAAAGTCGATGGACACGCCAAAGCAGCTTGTAAGGAGATCAAAAGTAGGTCAGAAGGAGCTGAGCCCGTGAAGCTACTCGGATGGAACACTTTAATATAAAGTTGGAAATGTCCGTAACTTTGTCCAACCTACTGTATATATCAAAGGGTATGGAATCTAAAAATTTTTACCTATATGAAAAAACTTTCCATTGGTAGATTTTACACTCTTATGAAGTTCCTTGATTACTTATGATATCTGTCAAGGAATTTAAATGGAACGCTTTAATATACTTTGACATATCCATCATTTTGTCAAACCTGTATGTCAAACCATTTGGAATCAGAAGTTCTTCCTCCAGTGTCGGCCAGCCAAGACTTTTTTTCAACCTATATATAAAAAAAACGTACTATTGTTAGGTTTTTACATGCTTATGAAGTTCCTTGATTACTTATAATATCTTTAATTCTAAGTATGTTCCATAGGTCATCCCTTTGCATGTGGCGATGAGCGGTAAAGCCTATTAGAAGATGCAGCACATCTGTTTCGGTTTGGCTTGCCAAATCTATGTTTTGCTACATTTCTCGCTCTCGGGCCTAGAACTCGGCCTCTCGGAGCTATCTTGGAGAAAGCCAAGTACCAATCAGCTCCTTACAGATTCCCACACAGCCTCTTCGTACTCATAAAGAACGTGACCCCCTTTCCATTCACTGCTTTCTCCAGCTTTGATTCCTGCTGACATACCTCCCACGTCTCTATTGTGGTCTGTGAACAGCCGAAGCACTGAGCAAATAGCAATCCTGTTTGCAGTGAGGATCCTTGATGACTGGAGGTGCTGAGGTCAGTGGATATTAACCTGCTAGAAATGAGACTATTTAATCCTCCCGGGAGCCGGGATTGCTAAGAACTAAACAAGGGAGCTAAACAAGGAGAAGACTCCCTAAGAAGAACGGCGCGTGATTCATATTTAAGATAAACACAAGGTGTTGGCCACGGCTAAAAAAAATTAATCGTGTTTAGAAATGTTCATGGTGGTACATTTCTCCCCGTCTGCGTGTGCCCTGGCACTGTTCCCCCCCTTGTCTGTTGGTTCCCGGGGCAGCCGTTGGTTCTCTGCCGTCTTTTTTACCTAAACAGCAAATTAAAATAGTAACAACATGCCGGGCAGAAAGCATGACTTTGTAGGGGTCAACCGGGGAAGGGAGTCGCGTTGAAGCTAGGCAAATTGTTCTGCGTACCCGTGATGTGAACATTTCCATATACTGATCCAAGATAACTGCTATGCATTACACTAATTAGGAAAAGATAGACTAGTCTAGCACAGAAGTTAAGTGAGGACAATGACAAGGAAAAAAAAAAACAGAAGTGATCAGCGGAATTTAAAGGCTAACGTGCCTATGGTAAACACATGTCTACTCGGTTGTTTAGGCTTTATGAATATAATAAATCATTGAGTCGGAGTCATCACCCCCGCTGGTCTAGCTTTGTTCTCTGGATTGCAATGTAATTAAGATGTCATCATTAGCCAAACAGATACACAAAAGGAACTGATCCACCTTATTCCAACGTCCCCCGAAGAAAAGGGAAGGAACAGGTAGATGTGTTTTACAAGGTGACACCTAGGCAATGGTTCCTTCAGCTTCAAGCTAAGTCTAGGGCCTTTTCAATAGGCATCTATGATTGACATCTGAATAGACGAGGTGTCAGGAGGTTAAATGGGGATCAGCGGAGGACGTAGAGGAGGGAGACGGGGACAAGGAGCAAAGGACCACAAAAAGAAAACAGGAACATCTCCCAGGGGCCTGCTTCAGACCGGACAGGTTCAAAAGGTTCAAGCAAGAACAAAGACATCCAGTTAATTTCAATTGAACAATTATCTGGTGGATAAATTCAGAGTGTTTTAAAAAAAAGTGCGGCCAAACAGATGGTTTGTAGTTCTCTATAAATAGTAGACTTAATTCTGACAGCTTGTAAGCAAGCTTAACAGGACTGAACGTTCTCCTGGAGGGCCGCAGCAAATAATCCTGTGACCCAATGGGAATAAGCAAACCCCTATTTTCCCATTTGTTGCTTTTATATTATTGTTATTATTCTTATTAATTCATAAGAATAAAATGGAAATTTGGTTATCATGCATATTTATATATTTTATTATTGTGTTTCTTGGTTGGGCATTTTACATCCACACTACATGGCCCAAAGTTGGTGGACACCTGACCATCACACTTATTTGAGTTTGCTGGGCTTCCCATTTCAGAACTGTGGCCATTAACATGGAGTTGCCCCTCTCATACCATGGCCATTAATATGGAATTGCCCCCCACCATGGCCATTATTATGAAGTTGCCCCTCTCCTACTATAGCCATTAATATGGAGTTGCCCCCCACCATGGCCATTAACATGGAGTTGCCCCCCTCCCACCATGGCCATCAATGTGGAGTTGTCTCCTTCCACCATGGCCATTAATATGGAGTGTCCCCCTTCCCACCATGGCAATTAATATGTAGTTGCCCCCCCCTCACCGTGGCGCTTAATATAGAGTTGCCCCCTCCCACCGTGGCCATTAAGGTGGAGTTGTCTCCTTCCCCTCATGGCCATCAAAATGGAGTTTCCCCCTTCCCACCATGGCCATTAATATGGAGTTGTCTTTCTCCCCTCATGGCCATTAATATGGATTTTTCCCCTTCCCACCATGGCCAACAATATGGATTTTCCCTCCTCCCAACATGGCCATTAATATGGAGTTGCCCCCGCTCCCACCAAGGCCATTAAAATGGAGTCGCCCCTCCACCATGGTCATTAAGATGGAGTTGACCCTCTCCTATGATTGCCATTAATATGGAGTTTCCCCCTTTCCACCATTGCAATTAATATGTAGTTGCCCCCCCACCATGGTGATTAATATAGAGTTGCCCCCCTCCCACCATGGCCATTAAGGTGGAGTTGTCTCCTTCTTCTCATGGCCATTAAAATGGAGTTGCCTCCCTCCCACTATGGCCAGTAATATGTAATTAACCCCCTCCCACCATGGCCATTAATTTGGAGTTGTCTTCCTCCCCTCATGGCCATTAATATGGAGTTTCCCCCTTCCATCCATGGCCAAAAATATGGAGTTTCCCTCCTCCCAACATGGCCATTAATATGGAGTTGCCCCCGCTCCCACCAAGGCCATTAAAATGGAGTCGCCCCTCCACCATGGTCATTAAGATGGAGTTGACCCTCTCCTTTAATTGCCATTAATATGGAGTTGCCCCCTTCCCACCATTGCAATTAACATGTAGTTGCCCCCCCCCCCACCATGGTGATTAATATAGAGTTGCTCCCCTCCCACCATGGCCATTAAGGTGGAGTTGTCTCCTTCCCCTCATGGCCATTAAAATGGAGTTTCCCCCTTCCCACCATGGCCAATAATATGGAGTTGCCTCCGCTCCCACCAAGGCATTAAAATGGAGTTTCCCTCCACCATGGCCATTAAGGTGGAGTTGTCTCCTTCCCCTCATGGCCATTAATATGGAGTTCCCCTCCACCATGGTCATTAAGATTAAGTTGACCCTCTCCTATAATTCCCATTATTGTGGAGTTGCCCCACTCCCAACATACCATGGAATTGTCTCCCCCCCCTCATGGCTGTTAATATAGAGCTTTCCTCAAGATTTTGGAGGGTGTGTGTGAGAATTTGTGCCCATTTGTGAGGTCAGGTACTGATGTTGGATGAGAAGACCTGGCTCACAATTGGAGTTCCAGTGCATTCCAGAGGTGTTCAGTAGGGTGTAGTTTAGTCTGTGCAGAGATTGCAGAGTCATGTAAATCTTGATGCCTGTGCAGTTCGTGGCTTCAATTTTTTTTAATCCATGCAATGAGAAGGATAGTTGGGTTGTCTTTAGTAAATAAACATTTGTGGACTCCTGACTATTACCCCTTTAATAGCTTGTTCCCATTTCAAAATAATATGGAGTTGTCCCCCTTCTCCATTCTGGGCTATGGTTGTCGCGCCCCTTTGTGTCTATACCATCCTCCTCTCCTCTGGGAAGACTTTCCACAAGATTTTGGAGGGTCTCTGTGGGAATTTGTGCCCATTTGTCAGGTCAGGTACTGATGTTAGATGAGAAGTCCTGGTTCACAATCGTAGTTCCAATTCATCTCAAAGTTGTTCAGTAGGGTTCCTTCACACGAAGCTGGTCAAACCATATTTTTCCTCATAGCGGGGCTCCTCCATACCCCTTTTTATTCCATTGCCTTTCTCTGCACTTTCTCCAGTTCCCCAACATCTTTAGCCCTA
The DNA here is from genome assembly GCA_037952925.1 of Lithobates clamitans. Taxonomy (NCBI): domain Eukaryota; kingdom Metazoa; phylum Chordata; class Amphibia; order Anura; family Ranidae; genus Lithobates; species Lithobates clamitans. The sequence goes on along the minus strand of JBBGZY010001360.1, from coordinate 705,148 downwards.
TTCTAAAGCCATTTTTTTTATGAACTGAGCTCCAGTTTCCAGATGATGTCTTATACTAATAATATAAGTTCTGTACCAAACGTAACATAAAAGTGGACATAACTTTTTTCTTAACATACATAGATCGTTCAAATTTCAAATATTAAGGTAGAGTAACTCTTCCTGTATCGTAGCTTTTTATTCTTCTTCTTCTTTTTCATTGCAGGTAAATAATTGATTCCAAGCAGGAGCAAAGTGCCATCATTAAGTTCTTGATGAAGGAGGGCTTCAGGCTGTCCAACACCCACAGATGGCTACAGAATGTTTATGGAGATGACACCACTGACAAGAGTCACCAAGGACAAGATGTTGCCCCTGTCAATGGTGTCACCTCCATAAAAATTCTGTAGCCTTCTGTGGGTGTTGGACAGCCTGAAGCGTCCTTCATCAAGAACTCAATGACAGCACATTGCTTTTGCTTGGAATCTATATTTTATCTGCAATGTAAAAGAAGAGGAAGAGTTACTATAGAGGAAGGGTTACTCTACCAAGAAGTGAAATTTAACCACCTCCATACCGGGCTTATTCTGGCACTCCTCTCCTACATGTAAATCCCCATTACATTAGTGGTCAGTGTAAATCCCCATTAAATTAGTGGTCAGTGTAAATCCCTATTACATTAGTGGTGAATGTGAATCGCCATTGCATTGGAGTTTTCTGTCTATTGATGGGTCTCCTCACCTCCCCAGTCCATGGTATGCAGGCAGTGAGGAGATGATGTGCTGTAACCTTTAGCAACCAATTAGTGAGCAGTAATGATGTGCACTAACCTCTTGCAACCAATCATTGAGCAGTACGGATATGCAGCAACCTCTAGCAACCAATGAGTGAGCGGTAATAATGTGCAGTAACCTCTAGCAACCAATAGGTGAGTGGTAAGGATGCCCAGCAACCTCTAGCAACCAATCAGTGAGCAGTATTGATGTACAGTAATCTCTAGCAACCAATCAACAAGCAGAAGTCATGTGCTGTAACCTCTAGCAAATAATCAGTGAGCCATAACGCGTGCTGTAACCTCTAGCAGCCAGTTAGTGAGTGGTAATGATACACTGTAACCTCTGGCAACCAATCGCAATCGCTGCCTGATTTAATTCAGTAAACTAAATTTTGAGTCTAGCTGCTATTTATTGTAGACGCGAAATTGCATGGGGGGTGGGGGGGCCCCAATATAATGTTTGCCCAGGGTCCAATCAATAATAAAAATGGCCCTGCCAACAGCAGCCGGCAGGAGAGGAGAGGAGGGGAAGCTGGCAGTGCTGTGAGGGGTGGGGGGCCCAGGGGAGCACACAGAGAGACCCAGACAGCAGAGGAAAGCAGAATCTGCATGTGAGGGGTGGCGGAGGGGGGTAGCATATATTGGAACTGATCCCCTGTACTTTCCTCTTGCAGTCGATGAACGCCAGCAGGAGGGAGAGGAGGAGAAGCTTGCTTTCAGCAGCTTCCGAAAGAAAATACAGGGGATCGGCTTCAGTAAATGCTTCCAACTGCTCCTGTCTCGGCGTAACACCTAATGTGACAAAGGAGGCCGCACGGGCCCCCCCTGGAGCATGGACGGGGGTCTGGATGTGAGGGGTGGGTGGACGGGTAGCATATATTGGAACTGATCTCCTGTATTCTCCTCCTGCAGCCGCTAAACGCCAGTAGAAGGGAGAGGAGGAGAAGCTGGCTTTCAGCAGCTTCCAGGGGAAAATACAGGGGATCAGCTCCAGTAAATGCCGCCAACTGCTCCTGTCTCGTCGTAACACCTAATGTGACAAAGGAGGCCGCACGGGCCCCCCCTGGAGCATGGGCAGGGGGTCGCTATTGCAACCCTTGTGACCCCTCAAGCTTCGCCAGTATAAGTTAATAAAAAAGTTGCGCTCATTTTTGAATTACTTTCGGTACAGACTTTGTACAGGCCAGACCATGCATCTCTCTTCGTCTACAGGGAACACATGCTCTTATCTCGATGATCGCTACGTTATCTGAAAAAAAAAAAAAAAAAGAGGACGAAGGGTTGAATTAATCCGTGGGATCCATTGCTGATTTGTAGCTATAGCCTTGCTCAACCACACCGCCCCTCTCCAACTGACCACAAGGATGCTTGTTTATGACAAACCTATTCCACTGATTTAGAACATTGGAAAGGCGCAGGAAGTGGTCTCAGCGTTCGGATGGATTGTCCATTCATCATTCCAGCCACCAGGGCTCTGTCTGCTTCGCAGACGTTTAATGGGAACTATTTAATGGGCCTTTGCCTGTTTTTCCTTATGAGTAATGCGCCGACACGCATCTTCTCCACCTGTTGGAAGCTATCCAGTCCCGTTCCTTCACCAGGGACCATCCAGGGAGATGGATTCACAACGCCTCCTCGAATTGGCTGAGTACGTACATTTATAATGATAAGGCAGAAAGGTAATTAATAAGAAAATAAAGGAGGAAAAGAAGATAGTAAAAAAAAAAAAGGGGGCTATAAAAGAAGGAGGCCCTGGAGATAAGTGACTAGGGTGCTGTCAAGAGTAAAACCCGAAGCATTTCCAACAAGTGAATTATATTCCATGGCATCTCGAAAATGGACAATTTACAACGACATCCTTCTTATAGACAGATCTAAAGTGTCGGAGAAGGCAAACAGCGAAATGCACGGTTCAAAGGGTAAGAGCGAGCTGATGTATAAAAATGAAATGCCCCCCTTGGTTCCTCTATCATTTTTAGAAAGAAAGGGGGGGGGGGGGGGGGTTGGACCTTTGAGTGAAGCATGCAGCTGGAGAGCAAAAAAAAGACACTGTAGATAGTAAAAAATTAATTCATCCCATGAATGTAACATACTTTAAAATACATCGATTGGCACAGTAATTTATTATAACCTGCAAACTATCTTTTCTTAGATTGCTTCTCCTTATATATTTATACACAATTTATATCCATTCACAAATGGCTTTGGCCACAAACCATGCATTTCCATTGATCGTTCGGTGGGGGTCCCCCCTCCCAGTCACACCCCACCCTACAGGATTTCCCCGTTGCTGTGCCATGAGGGCTTTGCCACCTCAGCTCCCGCGTGAGACGATGTCCGCAGCTTCGCCCCAGTCCTCGCATCCTGCCCACACTCCATATTTGTTGTCGGTATTGAGAGGGGATATGATTTCAATTTTACAAATACCGTACTGGTGACCCCCAGAATAGGGAGAAAACTTTTTCGCGAAAGGGAGTTTAACAAGACTCGTGGCCACTCATTAAGAAAAGAGGTTTAACCTTAAACTACGTAGAGGGTTCTTTACTGTAAGAGCGGCAAGGATGTGGAATTTCCTTCCACAGGCGGTGGTCTCAGCGGGGGGCATTGATAGCTTCAAGAAACTATTAGCTAATCACCTGAATGACCACAACATACAGGGATATACAATGTAATACTGACATATAATCACACACATGGGTTGGACTTGGTGGACTTGTGTCTTTTTTCAACCTCACCTACTATGAAACTATGTAAGTATGGGTGGATGTTCCATCATCCCCCCCCCCCTTTTTTGTGTTCAGTTTAACTACTGTTCACTTTCATACTTCTTAAACATCCCTTCTGCGTCTGCTCCTGATGAGTGACAGTGAGTCACGAAACGCGTCAAGATTCAAATGCTACAATCATGGGTTTACATTCAGACGTTTGAGCTACATTTGCTATTATCATGGGTTTACAATCAGAGGTTATCCTTCCACATACAGTATCTCACAAAAGTAAGTACACCCCTCACATTTTTGTAAATCATTTCTTCTATCTTTTCATGTGACAACACTGAAGAAATGACACTTGTCTACAATGTAAAGTAGTGAGTGTACAGCTTGTATAACAGTGTAAATTTGCTGTCCCCTCAAAATAACTCAACACACAGCCATTAATGTCTAAACCGCTGGCAACAAAAGTCAGTACACCCCTAAGTGAAAATGTCCGAATTGGGCCCAAAGCGTCAATATTTTGTGTGGCCGCCATTATTTTCCAGCACTGCCTTAACCCTCTTGGGCATGGAGATCACCAGAGCTTCACAGGTTGTCACTGGAGTTCTCTTCCCCTCCTCCATGATGACATCACAGAGCTGGTGGATGTTAGAGACCTTGTGCTCCTCCACCTTCTGTTTGAGGATGTCCCACAGATGCTCAATAGGGTTTAGGTCTGGAGACATGCTTGGCCAGTCCATCACCTTTACCCTCAGCTTCTTTAGCAAGGCAGTGGTGGTCTTGGAGGTGTGTTTGGGGTGGTTATCATGTTGGAATACTGCCCTGCGGTCCAGTCTCTGAAGGGCGGGGATCATGCTCTGCTTCAGTATGTCACAGTACATGTTGGCATTCATGGTTCCCTCAATGAACTGTAGCTCCCCAATGCCGGCAGCACTCATGCAGCCCCAGACCATGACACTCCCACCACCATGCTTGACTGTAGACAAGACACACTTGTCTTTGTCCTCCTCACCTGGTTGCCGCCACACACGCTTGTCACCATCTGAACCAACCACTCTGTACACATTGAGCTGGCATGCTAAACATCAATGTTCCAAACAGGGAGAGCGTAAACCAACTTCCATAGAATGGAAAAGAGAAAAGCAAAGAAATCGAGGATAAGGGAGAAGAGAGAAAAAGTAATAAGAAAAAGCAAGAGAGAGAGACCTAGACCCCATGGTCTACCATGGCTACCTACAATTAGCCAAGTACAGGAGACAAGGGAATCTTTACATAAGCCGCCCAAGGCTCCCAGGTTCACACAAATAGTTTCTGTTTATCGTTGATGATACTAACCACTTTCTCATGTAACATTATCCAGGATACCTTATGCTTCATGCGGCGAACCGACACAGAGGGAGACTTCCAAGCTCCAGCCATGAAGATCTTAGCCGCAAGCAGCATAAAGTAAACTAAACGTCTTGTATGCTGTGGCATATTACCTGGCAGATCCTTCAGGAGTGCAATTGAGGGAGCTTGTTTGAGTTCAAGACCTATTATTCTACGTATCATTGAGAAAACCCTGTTCCAGTAAGTCCTAATGTTCGTAGGGCATTAATGAGGGAGGGTCTGAGGGGGAGCGGAGTCCCGACAGGAAACGCGCAGTTTGGAGAAAGCCGAACTGTTCAGTGTGAGGCATCTCTAGGTTATTATTATGATGTGTCAAAGTAAAAGGTCCTCTGTGAATATAAAAATGTCCTATACGGTAGAGGCCTTTGTCTTTCCACCATTTGAAGGCTCTGATCTCCATGCCCAGAGGAAAAGCCGCGTTATGGAATGGTGATGGTCCAAAGGGGTAGAGGCCGAAACCAATGCCGGTTTAGTGCGCATCTGATCCCACAACCCAAAGGAGTGAGAAAGGGTAGGCACCATAATAGGAGGCCTGGCCTTAGCAGGGCGCCACAAAAGAAAATCAATAGTGTAGGAAGGTATCGCTTGTCAATATTGACCCAATCGGGAAGTTCCCGTCTCGAATATGACAATTGTATAAGCTGCGCCGCCTTATAGTATGCCCAAAAGTCCGGAACACCCAGCCCACCCTTGATTCTTGGTGTGTATAGTGTAGCATGTGCCAGCCTGTGGCCTTTAGGGCCCCATATGAACTTGAGCACTTTAGACTGGAACTGTGCTAAGTTGGCTTTATTAAGGGGGAGAGGCAGGGAGCAAAACAAATATAGCATTTGGGCAATAAAGTCATTTTAATCGCTGCCACTCTACCAAGACAAGAGATATCATGAAACGACCAATCTGAGAGGAGATCGTCCAAACGCCGACAAAAAGGGAGGGAAAATACCCGAGTATAATGAGGCATAGAATGCGGTGAAAGAAATTCCCAGATAGGGCAAAGTCTCAGCTTGTAGCAGCTGGTCAGAGAAATTAATATTAGGTGCCATCGGCTTTGTGGCATTCACTTGAAGTCCTGAAACCCTACCAAAAATCTTGTAGCGTCTGCATCAGATTGGGTAAAGAGATGAGGGCAGAGGTGAGAAATTAAAGGATGTCATCCGCAAATAGTGCGCACTTATGTTCCCGAGTTCCACACGTAACGCCTTTAATTTTCGGGTTGTCTCTGATGGCCACCGCAAGTGTTTCTATCGCAATAGCGAAAAGCAATGATGAGAGAGGGCACCCCTGACGAGTACCCCTGGAAATTTCAATGCGATAGCGAAAACCAATGGGGAGAGAGGGCACCCCTGATGAGTACCCCTGGAAATTTCAATGCGATAGCGAAAACCAATGGGGAGAGAGGGCACCCCTGACGAGTACCGCTGGAAATTTCAGTGGGATCCGAATGGAAGCCTGCAAGCCTAAGTATTACCCGTGGGGACGAATACAGATTGCCCATGACACTAAGGAACCGTGGACCAAAAACCCCAACTCTTCAGCACTTCAAATATATACGGCCATGAGACCGAATCAAAGGCCTTCTCTAGGTCTAATGATAACAAAAGTCCCTCCTGAGGGACACCCCCTGCCCAATCTGACCGCATAAGGGAGATCAGATCAATAGCTCTCCGAATCTGATTCAGACCTTGCCTGCCTGGGATGAAGCCCACCTGATCTTTATGGACATATTGAGTAATGAGGGATGCTAAACGGTTTGCAAGCACTTTAGTAAACAATTTGAGATCATTATCTATGAGAGATATAGGGCGATAATTTCCCACCTCTCCAGGATCTTTCTGCATTTTTGGTATAACTGATATATATGCCATCTGAGAGGGGGATCTAGAGGGGCTCCATCCCGTAGGGCGTTAAAATAACGTACCAAATGCGGGATCGGTAACTCTTAAAATTTGCGGTAGTACAGGGCTGGAAATCAGTCGGGACCAGGCGCCGAACCCACTTTGGTAGCTTTGATCCCTAGCCTAATTTCCTGTATTGTAAAGGGGGCTTCCATAATTGAGCTATGCTCAGGGGAGATTTTGGGAAGATGGGGATTCACCAAGTAGGCAGCGCGAGACCGAGGGGCCTGCTCCCGCCGAAGCCTTATATAGCGAAGAGCAAAAGTCCCACTTCGATTTTATTTCAATTTCAAATATAACAGGGATGGAAACAACACACTTATCTACTTTACCTACCCCTTGGTTTACTGTTGTCATATCATTCCATGCAGCCAGCTTAGGTTATGCTATATTAGCAATATTCCTGTGGTTACCTCTATATGTATATTTTTTATATTTTTTATTGGGACGAACACCTTTAGGGGGGTGGGACCCCGTCCATTTCCGGGAGCTGCGACGCACACCGGGGCTATCCTCCAATCCCCTGGCCGTATGATCATGGGGTTGGCGGCCCGCTCCCGCTGTGCGTCGGCGCCACGCCCACACGTTTGACGTCCGGCGTCATTAGTGACGCCGTACGCCCACGTGTTTGCTTTGTCCAACTACGCACAGCGTGGGATGCCGGGCGCCTACATATGAGCGCTAGTCGCTCGGACGTGGCTGCTCTCTTCCCAGCCAGCTGCGCACTCCTTAGCGTGACGTTGGTGGACTCATTCGACAGTGTTGCAGGCCGCCTTCACCACCATTTCTCCTGGCAATCCTCACTTGTCTTCACTCCACTCCACTGTGGCTTCATCACCTTTGCCACTCCTTCACTACACTATTCCATGTAGTCTCAGGTAATTTCTTATTCCCACAATCTCACCTTCTCTGTTGGTATTCCTGGTAGTTCACCTTGGTGTCACTATTTTATTCTCCCCTCTTTTTTCACTTCCACTTTCTGGGTTCTATCTTGGGTTATCCCAGGTCTTCACCTATTTAACATTTTTTCTTCACTTCTCTCATGAATCTAGCTCTGTTCTACGCTAGATCCCAACAACATCACCTCAATCATTAATTTGGCTCTGTCTTTTTTCCACCAGTCTCTTGGGTTCACCCCCATTACATCAGTTCTGGGTAGGTGTACCCTCTCCTACACGTGCTACCCTCCCACTTGGCCTGCCGCCTGTCTTGTGCGTTACCTCAGCTCCCGGGGAGATGATCTCTCACCTCCATATGCCCTCTACCATATACCTTCAACATCTTATATTACCTTCATGTACCCTTAGGTAAGAGTTGATAGGACCATTACATATGCTCCCTCTCTTCCTATCAGAATCAACTACCATTGATTATCTATTTATCGTCTATCCTAGGTACCCCATATATATAGCTGCTCCTGATGAGTGGAAACGATCCACGAAACGCGTCGAGCTTTTTACTATTGGTTGTTATGCCAGATTAACCAGGATTCTACTATGGGTTTGAACTGTTTAAATCATCAATCTAATATTTTTTGGCTAATAGTGCATAGCTGCGTTGGAGTGTACTGATGGTTTATTATTAATATGCAACTATGCTACTGTACCATGAATTGTACTGTGCTATGATTTTATCATGCCCTTTTATTGGACTTATAATATATATTGTTTTACTGTTTATGTTATCCACTGTACTGTCTCCTTATATGCTGCCATTAAAATAATAACTTTTTACTATATTGATTGATTTAATCCACCCAAGTGTTTTGTTTCATATAAAGTCCCAAACTTCCTCCTTTTTGACTAATTTCCTGTATTGTAAAGGGGGCTTCCATAATTGAGCTATGCTCAGGGGAGATTTTGGGAAGATGGGGATTCACCAAGTAGGCAGCGCGAGACCGAGGGGCCTGCTCCCGCCGAAGCCTTATATAGCGAAGAGCAAAATTTGTGGAATGAGTTGAGAACTTTACTAGGGTTTTGAGTGTAAGAACCATCTGGGCAACGCAGTTTTGGAACTGCTCTAGTGCGGAGTTTCGGGTTCAACTTATGGACAAGTAGGGAGCCGATTTTGTCTTTATGCGTGTAAAATCGCGTTGAGGCCCAACGCACGCTCTTTTCAGCTCGCGTTGTCGACTCTAGATTAAGCTCTAGCCTTGTCTGGACTATTTGTTGGAGGATGAAGGACCCTGAAGAACGTTTGTTACATTGGAGTAGTGAGTGCAATTTATGGTCGAGATTCTAAATATGTTCCCGTCGCAGCTTATTAGGTTGGGAGGATGTTTGAATAATTTTTCCCCCGAACCGCCACTTTATGAGCGGCCCACACAACTACCGGCGATACGTCATCTGTTAAGTTGTCCTGAAAATATTGCCTTAAACTGATTCGGATGTCCTCACACCAACATTCATCGGACAGTGAAAATAGTGACGAGGGCGATACAGACACTAGGGAATGATCAGACCAGGCGACCGCTCTAATAGAGGCCTTGCCAAGACTGGGAATCAGAGCACAGGAAACAAAAATGTGATCAATACCAGAGTAAGTTGCATGTGGAGCTGAAAAGAAGGTATGGTCACGAACAGAGGGATTGACTTCACGCCAGGCATCTACTAAATTAAAAGTATTATGGGGTTTCAATGGACGTAGGAGCACTTGAGGCCTTCTCTTTAAATTTGCACATGAGCCATGCAGGCCCATAGGCTGTAATTGAGTCTTTATTTTCTCAGCAACCTGCAGGTTGTCAGGAATCAAATACAGCTCACGGGGCTGTTGGGCACATGCTTAAAACTCAAACAGAGGACAGTGGGTGGGGGGAGGCTGCTTCCATACATTGGTAGTCAGTGTGAAGAAGAATGCCCTTTTACTGTGGAGGTCAGTGGGTAGTAGAATGCTCCCATACATCGGTGATCAATGGGTAGTAAAATGTCCCCCATACATCGGTGGTCAATGGGTAGTAAAATGCCCCTATACATTGGTGGTCACTGAGAGAAAGAATGCTCCTTACATTGGCAGTCAGTGGGAAGAAAGTCTTACAATAGGAAAAACTTCCCTTTACTGGTGGTCAGTGGGTGGAAGACATCTACTTACATTAGTGGTCAGTGGGTGGAAGACATCTCCTTACATTGGTGGTAAAGGAGTGAAGGGCTGTTTTGTATTGATGGTCACTGGGAGGAAAACTATCCCTTACATTGGGTGTCAGGGGGTGGAAGACATCCTCTTATAGCGCTGGTCAGAGGTGGAAGAATGCCCCCTTATATTGGTGGTGGTAAGGGAGGAAGAATGTCCTCTTATATCGATGGTCTACAGGAGGACGAATGTCACCTTACATTGATTGCCAGTAGAAGGAAGAATGTCACATTACATTGCTGGTTAGTAGGAGCTAGAATGTACCCTCACATTGTTGGTCAGTGAATGGAAAACACCCCCCTACACTGGTGGCCAGTGGGTGGAGAACTTCCTCTTATATTGGTGGTCAGTGGGTGGGGGACATTCCCTTAAATTGGTCATCAGAGGGTGGAAGAGATCCTCTTACAATGGTACTTAGTGGGTGGAAGACATCCCCTTACATTGGTAGCCAGTAGGTGGAAAACATCCTCTTACACTGGTGGTCAGTGGGAGGAAAATTAGCCCTTAAATTGGTGGTCAGAGGGAAGACGAAATCCTCTTACATTGATGGTCAGTGATTGAAAGACATCCCCTTACACTGGTAGCCAGTAGGTGAACAACATCCTCTTCCATTGATGGTCAATGGGAGGAAGACTACCCCTTAATTTGGTGGTCAGAGGGTGGATGAAATCCTCTTACATTGATGGTCAGTGATTGGAAGACATCCTCTTGCACTGGTAGCCAATAGATGGACAACATCCTCTTCCATTTATGATCAGTGGAAGGACGACTACCCCTTACAATGGTTGTCAGTGAGTGGAAAACATCCTCCTACATTGATGGTCAGTGGGTGGATGACATCCCCTCACGTTGTTGATCAATGAGAGGATTAATTCCCCAACATGGTGGTTACTTACCTAAGGAGGCCCTCTGTGCTCGACCGCCCCTGGTCCTCCTGAGGGATGATGACATAGGAACCCCTTTAAGCACCGTCTGTCAAAAGACTTATCAACACAATGGGGACTGCAGCAAGCTGAGTTGCCCCAGGGGCCCCATGTGCCCCAAGTGCTTTCTTCTAGTGACCCTCCCTTAGTGTTTAAAACTTGTGGGTTGTAGACCTAATTATTTAGAAATGCAATACATTTTTTGATTTCAACACTTTTAATTAAAAGTAATTATTTGCTCTCTTCCTGTGGATCCCATGGTGGGAGTTGTACTTACATGGATGCTACTATAGCACAGAGGATATCTTTGAAACTGATCTACTTGAGAAGAATTTTTCTGCATTACAGATTGCCAAACATTTTATGCTCTTGGTAAAGTGGATGTATCTGGTGAGTGCATTATAATCCTCCTGGAGGTGGTCTCACTCCTCGTTTGATTTGACACGTTGGGTAGGAACAAGATTGTAAAAGTGCAGCTGATGAAGACATTTATAGGAAATCTCGGCTGTATATGGTCCTTGTGTGAGCTTCTTGTGAACTTTATATCCTCAGGAGTAGCGCAACGAGACTCTTTATGGTGTTGTTGTATCGTTATTTCTCTGATTACAACTCTGGGTCTGGCATATGAACTAATTAAAACTCCGCTATAATAAGCAAGAGATTATTGTTAAATTCGCTCCTGACTGTCTCTGTGTAATAAAAAATGTACATAAAATGGTTAGAAATACTACACATTCTCAAATATATTTTTACACATTATTTGCAGCATGCTCAGTAAGGTTTCAGCGACTTCCAGATATTTATTACCTTCCATAGAGATCACAGGACCCCACCACCAACAACGCCTTCTTATGCTTTTCTCTCTAGGGACAGCACCATATTTGTACAGGCAACCTCCGGGGTCACCATCTACTTCTTGGACTGAGATGTCACACTCAGGAAGGACACAATAAATAATAAAATTATTAATATTATTGTGTTATTTTTTTTGGGATTTGCAGTCTTTTTTATTTGATTTTTTTAGAAATTGGGAAAAAAAGTTCTACTATGTAGGTACTTGAAACATGTAATTAGACAGCACCCAATCTTTGTTTGTGTACTGTACTTTCATATGTTAAAAAAAACGTCAAAAATAAAATATAATATACCAGAAAAAAGTGTCTAATTTGATTTTTGTTGTTCAGATTTCCCCCCCGTACAAATCAACAAAACCAAGAACAGAAAAAGTGAGAACACACTCAAAAGCCTAAAAGCACTTTTAACTTTTTTGCCTTTCCCATGTAGTCCAAAGCATTTTGTTTTTAGTTGATTTTTGTTTGCCTGGGAAGGGTAATAGCTCCAAAGAGGTCCAGTATTTTTCTCCCAGGCCTGTTGCCTGGGGGAGGAAGCTGAATATTTGGAGAAGTTCTCTAGAAGGGTCTTTTAACTCACAGGATCTGACTGGAGAGGTTTTGAGTCTAGAGGTCCAGTCTTTGCCTCCTGGGCCTGCTGCCTGGGGAGGGTGAAGATCCAGAGTTGTCCAATGTGGAGTAACTCCAAAGAAGTCCAGTTTTTTGCTCCAAGTATTGCTACCTGGGCAGGGTGTAGGTCCAATGTTTGCCCTCCAGGCCTACTACCTGGGGAGGGTGTAGCTCCAAAGAAGTCCTGTGTTAGCCTTCCAGGTCAGCTGCTTGGGGAAGATGTAGCTCCAAAAAAGTCCAGTATTAGCCTTCCAGCCCAGTTGCTCGGGGAAGATGTAGCTCCAAAGAAGTCCAATATTTGACTCCCAGGTGTGCTGCTTGGGGAGTGGGTAGCTCCAGAGAGGTCTTCTGAAGCTGAAGAAGAGTTTGGTTCAAATAGTTGTTCACCTGGGCTTAAAGGTCCACAACTGGTCTATATGAGTGGTCTGAAGAGCCCTAACCTAGTCTGTGTCAGAGGCCTAAAATATCTGAAGGTAGGTAGTCACTCGTCTTGACCTACAAAGTTTACATAACAATGGTAGAGGTTAAAAGATACTAGAAGATACTACTAAGTGTTGGGCATTTTTGCTGCTGGCTTTAGGTGTGATGTATACTTAACCCTCTCTGCCCCAGACAATTGAGCCAATAAATTGCAACAAAACTATTGAAGATCCCGAGGTCTGTCCATCATCTTTGGTGGATTGATGAGTGTCCAGGTTCAGCTACTAGGTAGGTCACCAGTAGGGAAGGCAGGAGAGCCCATTACAATCCAGCAGCTCCTTCCGGGCCCATTGCTACAACTGTATAAATGAAGATTGAACTGTCACAGTCTGGTGATCTAATGTGCTAAGATAATATTTGGAGGATACATATTTGGAGAAATATTCTAGAAGGGTCTTTTTCCTCCTGGGCCTGTTGCCTGGGGAGGGTGTAGATCCAAAAAGGGCCTATGCTTGCCTCTCAGGCCTACTGCCTGGGGAGGGTGTAGCTCCGAAGACTTTCAGTATTTGCCTCCCAGGCCTGCTGTTTGGGGAGGGTGTAGCTCCAAAGAAGCCCAGTATTTGCCTCCCAGGCAGGGGCGAACTGACCATTGAGCCACTCGGGCACTGCCCGAGGGCCCTGGGCCACTAGGGGGCCCCATCAGGGTTGCCAGCCTCAGGAAAACCAGGGACAGTGTGGACCAGGGACAGCCAATAGACAGTATGGACCAGGGACAGCCAATAGAAACATGTCTGTGTATACTGTGTGTACATGTATGTGTATACTGTGTGTGTGTATACTATGTGGCCCCATAATCTCTGATTGCCTGGGGGCCCCATAATCTCCTATTGCCCGGGGGCCCCATGAGTTGTCGGTCTGCCCCTGCTCCGAGGCCTGCTGCTTGGAGACGGTGTAGCTCCAGACAGGCCCAGAATTTGTCTCCCAGGCCCATTTCTGTGGAGAGGAAGCTGAAGCTGAAGAAGACCTCTGTTTACATGCAGTAGTTGCCTGTCTGGGCTTAAAGGTCCACAACTGGTCTGAAGAGTCCTAGCCTAGTCAGAGGCCTAAAATATCTAAAGGTAGCCACCCTTCTGGGCCTACAGAGTTCACATAACCCGTGGTAGAGGTCAAAAGAAACTAAAAATGACAAGAAATGTTGGTAACAACAGAGGACCATGCCAGAGGACCATGTCCCTACTGGAAGCCCAAGTAACATGGGACAATGCAGGAGCACAATTGGGGACTGGGTGTAACTCCAGAAAGGTCCATTATTTTCCCCCCAGACCTGCTGCCTTGGGGAGGAAGCTAAAGAAGACTTCTGTTCAGCTAGTTGCACATCTGGGCTTAAAGGTGCACAACGGGTCTACGAGAGTGGTCTGAAGAGCCCTAACCTAGTCTGTGTCAGGATCCTAAAATATCTAAAGGCAGCCACCTGTCTGGGCCTACAGAGTTCACATAACTAGTGGAAGAGGTCAAAAGATACTAGAAGATACTACCAAGTGGAGGAAATTCCTGAAACTGTTTTTTTGGGTATCCTGTATCCCTAACCCTCTCTCTCCCAGACAATTGAGCCAATAAATTGTAGGATTGAGGATCCTGAATTCCCTCTTTTACCAGAGGTGGGTCGGTGAGTGTCTGGGTGAAGCTACAGGGCAGGTCACCGATAGGGAAGGCAGGAGGGCCCATAACAATCCAGCAGCTCTTTCCGGGCTCATTGCTACAACTATATAAATGAAGATTGAACTGTCACAGTCTGGTGAACTAATGTGCTGAGATCAAGAGAGGAGATATGAACGTGTTAATGCTGTACGCCTCGCTTCAGTGAATCAAAGAATGCTGTAATCGGGGTAGAAATAGGAAATTAAAACCTCACCACATTTGTAGCAACCTCAAAGTTGGAACAATTTATTTCTTGGAATGTTCAAAGAGAAAAAAAACATTTATAGAAGATGCTGGAAATAGAGATGGAGAACATCTGAAAGAAGCCAGATCAGCGGTTTTCAGAGCTGGGAGATGGGTGCAGGATCCGGCACCTTCCAGTGCTTACAGTTGCAGTGCTATGTAAGGTTAGTATTCAGCTAAAGGGGCCAATGGAAATCTGGAAGTTGTCACTGGTGACCTAATTTTCTGAAAATACTGGTTTTCTGGCTGACAATCTCTGCTTTTATTATATTTGTGTCCCTCCCTGGCCTAGAACATTTATACTGATTGGAAATTCTGACTTTTTTTTCTCACTTTACTATTGTGTTTGAACGTATTGAAGCAGAAGGATCAGCATCACAAGCAGGTAACTATCATTTACAGAAGAACATCGGCAATTGCATCCCCAAATTTCACTCAGTGCAGAGCACTGATAATCTGCAGCCTCTTACAGCAACTTCCTGACTACAATGAACTCCACCGGTGGCTGCATGGCATTGCTCAGGGTATAGAAACCTAATAGGGACAAAAGTGGTCCATAAGGGGGCAGGGGGGTGGGTGGGTGCAACTTAATATTATTGGCCGTGGTGGGAGGCAACTCCATACTAATGGCTATGCATGGACTGGGGGGGGGGGGGGGGTGCAACGCCATAATAATGACCATGGTGGGATGCAACCCATTAGGCCATGAGTGTAGGAGGGCAGCTCCATATTATTGGCCATGGGAAGAGGAAGGCAACTCTATATTAATGGCTATGGTAGGTGGTGGCAACTCCATATTAATGGCCATGGTAGTGCGCAACTCAATAATGATGGCCATGGATGTATGGGTGTAGTGGGAGACTTTTTTATTTTAGTGTCCATGGTGAAAAAGCGGAAAAATCCATATTAATGGCCATGGTGAGAAGCAACTCAATGTTAATGGCCATAGTTGGAAGGGGCAACTCCATATTTATTATCCATGAGGGAGGGGGACAGTTCCATATGTATGGCCATGGTAGGGGGCAACTGCATAATAATGACCATGGTGGAAGGCAAATCGGTATTAATGGCCATGGTGTAGGGGACAAACTCCATATTAATGTCAATGAGTGGAAGGTGGGAAAATCCATATTAATGGCCCTGGTTGAGAGGCAACTCCATATTAATGGCTATGGTGGGGGGAAACTCCAAATCAATGGCTATGGGGGGGGGAAAGGGAGCAACTCCATATTAATGGCCATGAGAAGGCGACAACTCTTTATTAATGGCCATTGAGGGAGGGGGGCTACTCCATTTTTATGGCCATGGTGGGGGACAACTCCATATTAATATCCTTGGGGGGGGGCAATCTATATTAATGACCATGTTGGGAGACAACCCATTAGGCCATGAGTGTAGGAGGGCAGCTCCATATAAATGTCCATGGGAAGAGGAAGGCAACTCTTTATTAATTAATGGCCATAGGAGAAGGGTTAATTAATGGCCATTGTAGGTAGAAGCTCCATATTAAGGGCCATGTTGGTAGGCAACTCAATATTAATGGGCATGGGTGTAGGAGGAGCAACCTCATATTAATATCCAAGGGGGGGAAGAGGAAAAATTCATATTAATGTCCATGGTGAGAAGCAACTCAATATTATTAGCCATAGGTGGAAGGGGGCAACTCCATATTAATACCCATGAGGGAGGTGACAGTTCCATATTAATGGCCATGGTAGGAGGCAACTCCATATTAATGGCCATGGTGGGAGGCAACTCAGTATTCATGGCAATGGGTGTGGGGTAAGCAACTTCATATTATTTTCCATGGGGGGGAGAAGCGGAAAAATCCATATTAATGGTCCTGGTGGGAAGCAACTCAATATTAATGGCCATGGATAGAAGGGCAGCTCCATATCAATGGCCATGGTTGGGGGCAATTCCATATTAAGGGCCATGGGGGGAAGAGGAAGCAACTCCATATTAATGGCCATGGGAGAAGGCAACAACTATTAATAATATCCATAGTGGGAGTGGGGATACTCCATTTTATTGGCCATGAATAGAAGGGCAGCTCCATATCAATGGCCATGGTTGGGGGCAATTCCATATTAAGGGCCATGGGGGGAAGAGGGAGCAACTCCATATTAATGGCCATGGGAGAAGGCAACAGCTATTTTTTAATAGCCATAGTAGGAGTGGAGATACTCCATTTTAATGGCCATGGTGGGGGACAACTCCATATTAATGGTCATGGCTGAAGGCAACTCCATATCAATGGCCATTGGGGAAGGGGGGCAACTCCATAGTAATATCCATGGAGAAGGAGAGGCAATTTCAGGCCAATGGCCGTGGTTTTTGCATAAGATGACCAACAAGCTCATATAGATGTGATGGTCAGGTATCCACCTACTGTTGGCCATATATTGAACTCAATTGAAGGACACATTCCTTTCCTCTAAACTTTTTCTAAAGCAATACCCGGATAATGAGATCCTCATTGAACTGGGGTACTCACCAGGGCAACAAGTGTTGCCCTAGGCTGGTGACAGGTTCTCTTCCAGCATGCTTTACTCATCTAGACTTTTCTTTGTTACTTTCCCGGGTTCTGGCTCTGTAACTGAATTTTTGAAGGATGAAAATTCTGTCTAGAAATTGATTTATTCGAGAGCTCCCAACTGTAATCGAGAACTCCCAGCCTTCCAATTTCTCATACAGCGGATCACATCTCTTTCGTTTAGAAAAAATCCCATCGTTGCCACTCCAAAACCTGTTATGACACAATGTATAATTACGCCCGTGGATCACATTTTTTTTTTTTTTTCGTTTTAATAATCCAACATAGTTCTCTCCATGACAAAAGCGGAACATCCCAAATCCCTTGTATAGCTGTCATGTATTCTGTAAAAGGCGGAAAAGGGCATTTCAGGTAAATGCTGAGGTTAGCCGAGAGAAATGTGTATCGCAATTAATTGTGTTCCACTGATAATAAGTAATTGCACTAAATTGTAAAAATAACATACAAATGATTTAATAGCGCGGCCCGAGTCAGCTCTTTCTTTGGATGCATCGGGGCACTATTCCTCCCCCTGACATCAACCATCGGGAACAATTCCTTCCACTGAAACCAACAATAGGACATTATTCCCCCCACTGACACCAATGATGGGACACTATTCCTCCCACTGATACCAATGATGGGACACTATTCCTCCCACTGACACCAATGATGGGAAACTATTCCTTCCACTGATACCAATGATGGGGCACTATTCCTCCCACTGATACCAATGATGGGGCACTATTCCCCCCACTGATACCAATGATGGGACACTATTCCTTCCACTGATACCAGTGATGGGACACTATTCCCCCCACTGATACCAATGATGGGGCACTATTCCTTCCACTGATACCAATGATGGGACACTATTCCCCCCACTGATACCAATGATGGGACACTATTCCTTCCACTGATACCAGTGATGGGACACTATTCCCCCCACTGATACCAATGATGGGGCACTATTCCTCCCACTGATACCAATGATGGGACACTATTCCTCCTACTGACACAAATGATGGGACACTATTCCTCCCACTGATACCAATGATGGGACACTATTCCTCTCACTGATACCAATAATGGGGCACTATTCCTCCCACTGACACCAATGATGGGACACTATTCCTCCCACTGACACCAATGATGGGACACTATTCCTCCCACTGACAGCAATGATGGGACACTATTCCTCCCACTGACACCAATGATGGGGCACTATTCCTCCCAACTGATACCAATGATGGGACACTATTCCTCCCACTGATACCAATGATGGGACACTATTCCCCCCACTGATACCAATGATGGGACACTATTCCCCCCACTGATACCAATGATGGGGCACTATTCCTCCCAACTGATACCAATGATGGGACACTATTCCCCCCACTGATACCAATGATGGGACACTATTCCCCCCACTGATACCAATGATGGGGCACTATTCCCCCCACTGATACCAATGATGGGGCACTATTCCTCCCACTGATACCAATGATGGGGCACTATTCCCCCCACTGATACCAATTATGGGACACTATTCCTCCCATTGATACCAATGATGGGGCACTATTCCTCCTACTGATACCAATGATGGGGCACTATTCCTCCCACTGATACCAATGATGGGGCACTATTGCTCCTACTGATACCAATGATGGGGCACTATTCCTCCCACTGATACCAATGATGGGTCCAATGATACCAATGATGGGTCACTATTCTTCCCACTGATACCAATGATGGGACACTATTCCTCCCACTGGTACCAATGATGGGGCACTATTCCTCCCACTGATACCAATGATGGGTCCAATGATACGTCACTATTCTTCCCACTGATACCAATGATGGGACACTATTCCTCCCACTGATACCAATGATGGGGCACTATTCCTCCCACTGATACCAATGACGGGGCACTATTTCTCCCATTGACACCTACAATGGGGTACTATTCCTTCCAGGGACATCATTGATAGGGCACTATTCCTCCTCCTAAATAATAAATTTGCCCCCCCCCCCACTGACCACCAAGCCTGAGGCATTGTCTACTCCCACTGACAATGGGGCATTTTCTACCCCAACTGGCCACAGTCTGGTCCCCCTAAAGTCTGAAGGACAGCAATCTTGCCCTTTGTTTAGAAGGTTTGGAGACCCCTGGATCTAGCCCTTTCCTCCCCAGCCTTGAATCCAACTTAAAATTCTCATATTTGCTAGTAAACGATTAAAGCAAGCACATCATTGGTAGGTAGCTAGTCTATTGTTCCTTTGTCTTTTTAAAAAAAAAAAAAGAAAGATGTTCTGATAACCCTTTCTGATGCCGGTAGCCCCCTCAAACCCGTGTAAATGTAAGCTGTTTGCGGAGGAAGGGGTTAACATGCTGTGGTTTATGTTCCATATTGTGAGATCCTTCCACGTCTCCCCTCCCATCCAGGGTACTACAGAGATCAGGATAATGAGGACCAGCACAGGCCTGGCATGCCACCGCACCATGGCCCAGCAACCGGCAGGCGCTCGTGCTTGGGGAAAAACAGACCCTCTACCCATAGCACAGCTCCGAAAAAAAAAACCCCTTCAGTTATTGGACTCATCAGGCCTCTGGAATGTGCATGTCATCGGAGACCAGACGGAAATGAAACTCTATAGGTCGCTAATGACCAGTTCAGCTGCAACAGCCAATTTGGCTGATTGTACTAAATCCCCTCTCTTTGATTTGATGATGTCCCACGCTACCTCTGGGGCCTGCCTTGTTTTTTCTCAAAAAAAATGAACAGAGGGCGTTGGCAAAAAAAAGGGGACCGCTGGGATACAATGTCTTTATGTACAATGGCTCTGGCTCTGGCTCTGGGGGTGGGGTGGGGGGGGTTGCTTTTGTTCGCTGGGGTGTAATGAATAATTATGGAGGAGCTTGTCCCATGTGCTGTGGATGGATCTTTGGCTGTTGACCTGCGCCGTTATTGGGAACATAAGGTCTTGCGGAGTCGGTGTGTCCCGGTGAAAGACTTTTTGTTCTCGGTTCTGTTGTTTCCTGACGGGGTCCCAGCTGTGCTACAGACTCTGTTTTCCAACCGACCATCTCAGGAACCCAGCCAGGTCCCCCTAAAAAAAAAAAAAAAAGCTCTGAACTTTTCGCTCAGCTAGACCGACTTAACCCCTCTTCATCAAGAAGGGTCAGGAATATGTAGAGCAAAAAATAAATAAAATAAAACCAGTAACATTTATCAGTTCCAGTTCTGAACGGTTAATTATTGTGTTGTAATTGTCTGCTACCATTACGAGTCTGACTGATGAATAATAGATTCCAGAAACTGCCTTGTGTTTGGAATGGACACAATTCAGAATCCCGTGTAGTGCAGAGAACTTTTCAAGCAGAGTTCCAGTTAGAAAAAAATAAAAAATAACGCCCTCGTTGCACTTTACACACCTTAAAGATAATCTCCACTCCACCCAAGCTCCATGTCCCCCCCCCCCAACCCTTTTACATTCTGCTGGATTATCCACAAAAAAAAATCATCCAGCAAATCCATCAATAGTCTTGTAGGGATCCATAGCTCCATGTGTAAGCAAGGGTTGGGTTCAGACTCCTCCCCTGGGTGGATATTGTGGGTAGGGCTTAGTCCTTTATAGCCTGGAACCGGAGGAGCCTGGGGCAGAGGATGAAGGGAAAAGTTTCCCCCTAGTATACTGCCATGTAAGCTTGTTGCCTTAGGAAGTGAACCCTTTGGGGGTATACCAGGGCCGCTGATAAGGGGGTAGCACCAGCATTTCTGTATGGGTCCTGGGCCCCGCCAGTTCCACAGGAGGGTCCAATCAGCTTTATGGTGCAGGTAGACCCATCCCCTGGGTGGATATTGTGGGTAGGAATTAGTCCTTTATAGCCTGGAACCGGAGGAGCCTGGGGCAGAGGATGAAGGGAAAAGTTTCCCCCTAGTATACTGCCGTGTAAGCTTGTTGCCTTAGGAAGTGAACCCTTTGGGGGTATACCAGGGCCGCTGATAAGGGGGTAGCACCAGCATTTCTGTATGGGTCCTGGGCCCCGCCAGTTCCACAGGAGGGTCCAATCAGCTTTATGGTGCAGGTAGACCCATCCCCTGGGTGGATATTGTGGGTAGGGCTTAGTCCTTTATAGCCTGGAACCGGAGGAGCCTGGGGCAGAGGATGAAGGGAGAAGTTTCCCCCTAGTATACTGCCATGAAGGCTTGTTGCCTTAGGAAGTGAACCCTTTGGGGGTATACCAGGGCTGCTGATAAGGGGGTAGCACCAGCATTTCTGTATGGGTCCTGGGCCCCGCCAGTTCAACTGGAGGGTCCAAATAGCTTTATAGTGCAGGTAGACCCCTCCCCTGGGTGGATATTGTGGGTAGGGCTCAGTCCTTTATAGCCTGGAACTGGAGGAGCCTGGGGCAGAGGATGAAGGGAAAAGTTTCCCCCTAGTATACTGCCATGTAAGCTTGTTGCCTTAGGAAGTGAACCCTTTGGAGGTATACCAGGGCCGCTGATTAGGGGGTAGCACCAGCATTTCTGTATGGGTCCTGGGCCCCGCCAGTTCCACAGGAGGGTCCAATCAGCTTTATGGTGCAGGTAGACCCATCCCCTGGGTGGATATTGTGGGTAGGGCTTAGTCCTTTATAGCCTGGAACTGGAGGAGCCTTGAGCAGAGGATACAGGGAAAAGGCTACCTCTAGTATATTGCAATGCAAGCTTGTTGCCTTAGGAAGTGAACCCTTTGGGCCACTGATAAGGCAGCAGGTCCAGCCCTTCTGTATGGGTCCCGGGCCCCATCAGTTCAACAGGAGGGTCCTGGCAGCTTTATGGTGCAGGCAGACCCCTCCCCTGGGTGGATATTGTGGGTAGGGTTTAGTCTTTTACAGCCTGGAACTGGAGGAGCCTTGAGTAGAGGATAAAGGGAAAAAGCTACCCCTAGTATACTGCTATGTAAGCTTGTTGCCTTAGGAAGTGAACCCTTTGGGGTAGGCCAGGGCCGCTGATAAGGGGGTAGCACCAGCCCTCCTGTAGGGGTCCCGGGTCCCATCAGTTCAACAGGAGGGTCCAATCAGCTTTATGGTGCAGGAAGTTCCCCTCCCCTAGAGGGATATTGTGGGTAGGGCTTAGTCCTTTATAGCCTGGAACTGGAGGAGCCTTGAGCACAGGATGAAGGGAAAAGGCTACCCCTAGTATACTGCTATGTAGGCTTGTTGCCTTAGGAAGTGAACCCTTTGGGGTAGGCCAAGGGCCACTGATAAGGGAGCAGGTCCAGCCCTTCTATATGGGTCTCGGGCCCCATCAGTTCAACAGCAGGGTCCAATCAGCTTTATAGTGCAAGTAGACCCCTCCCCTGGGTGGATATTGTGGGTAGGGCCTAGTTTTCTATAGCCTGGAGCTGGAGGAGCCTGGGGCAGAGGATGAAGGGAAAAGGCTACCCCTAGTATACTGCCATGTAAGCTTGTTGAAGGTAGCTTTATGGTGCAGGGAGGCAGTTCCCCTCCCCTAGATGGATATTGTGGGTAGGGCTTACTCCTTTATAGCCTGGAATTGGGGGAGCCTGGGGCAGAGGATAAAGGAAAAAAGCTACCACTAGTATACTGCCATGTAAGTTTCTTGCCTTGGGAAGGGAACCCTTTGGGGTAGGCTAGGGCCGCTGATAAGGGAGTAGCAACAGCCCTCCTATATGGGTCCCGGGCCCCATCAGTTCAACAGGAGGGCCCGGGCAGCTTTATGGTGCAGGCAGACCTCTCCCGTGGGTAGATATTGTGGGTAGGGCTTAGTCTTTTACAGCTAGGAACGGGAGGAGCCTGGGGCAGAGGATAAAATGAAAAGGCTACCCCTGGTATACTGCTATGTAAGCTTGTTGCCTTTAGGAAGGGAACCCTTTGGGGTAGGCCAGGGCCGCTGATAAGGGGGTAGCACCAGCCCTCCTGTAAGGGTCCTGGGTCCCATCAGTTCAACAGGAGGGTCCAATCAGCTTTATAGTGCAAGTAGACCCCTCCCCTGGGTGGATATTGTGGGTAGAGCCTAGTCTTCTATAGCCTGGAACTGGAGGAGCCTGGGGCAGAGGATGAAGGGAAAAGGCTACCCCTAGTATACTGCCATGTAAGCTTGTTGTCTTTAGGAAGTGAACCCTTTGGGGTAGGCCAGGGCTGCTGATAAGGGAGTGGCTCCAGCCCTCCTGTATGGTTCCCGGGTCTCCTCAGTTCAACTGGAGGGCTTGGGCAGCTTTATGGTGCAGGCAGACCTCTCCTCTGGGTGGATATTTTGGGTAGGGCCTAAGTCCTTTATAGCCTGGAACTGAAAAAGCCTGGGGTTAGGGTAAGGATTAGTGGTTTGTTCATGTGGCTGGAGTTGTGTTTGGGGTCATATGCCTGCACCCACTCAAACTGGGGGAGGGGGACCCTGGCAGGTAGGCTTTCATGAGGCCCTCATGATTTCTAACAGCAGCCCTAGGGTAGGCCCGGAACAGGTTCTATTGGAGAACCCACCTATGGGCACCCACAGCAAGGACAATGGAAGAGTTGGGCAGCCATCCTATGTTAATGTTGGCCTTGTACTGTGCAGAATTATTGAAGGTGAGACAGAAAGGGTGTAGGTGGAGGGTGCATTGCCCAAGAACTGTTCATTATGCTACAGTAAAAAACAGTGGCGGCTGGTGCTCAAAATTTTTTTGGGGGGGCGCAAACAAACTGAAAAATTCTGAAAAAAACCCCCATCAATTGCAGCCTCACTGTGCCCATCAATTGCCGCCACTGTGCCAATCAATTGTCGCTACTGTGCCCATCAAACGCAGCCACTGTGCCCATCAATTGCCACCACTGTGCCATCAAATGCAGGTACTGTGCCCATCAATTGCCGCCACTGTGCCATCAAATGCAGGCACTGTGCCCATCAATTGCCGAAACTGTGCCCATCATACGCAGCCACTGTGCCCATCAATTGCCGCCACTGTGCCATCAAATGCAGGCACTGTGCCCATCAATTGCCGCCACTGTGCCATCAAATGCAGGCACTGTGCCCATCAATTGCCGCCACTGTGCCCATCAATTGCCACCACTGTGCCCATCATTTGCCGTCACTGTGCCCATCAATTGCCACCACTGTGCCCATCAATTGGCACCACTGTGCCCATCAATTGCCACCACTGTGCCCATCAATTGCCACCACTGTGCCCATCAATTGCCGCCACTGTGCCCATCAAATGCAGTCACTGTGCCATATCAAATGCTGCCAGTGGTGCCCCCCCGCCGGCCTGCCATCTGCACTTACCTATCTCGGTGGGACAGCTCCTCAATGTCTTTTCCTGTCCTCTCTTCCTGTCCTCTGTGATGATTTGATGCCTGGCGTCCAATCACAGTGCCTACCGTTTCAGCCAATCAGGTGACAGGTAACAGATCCGAGCACCTGATAGGCGGAGAGGCGGTTTAGTGTTAGGAAAGCGAATATTCATTGGTTCTCCTAACACGGCCGTGTGACCTGCGAGTGCCCAGCATGGCGCTCGCAGGTCACCTTTTTTGACGCCTATTAGATCCTATGGCTCTAATCAGGTGCTTCAAAAATACCCCCGCCATTGTAATTCAGGCGCCCGGCGTCCGAAAGGGGGCCGGGCGCCTGAATAGGGGGCGGCAACGGCGGCCATAGATAGATTAATGCAATGCATGAATCTATCTATTGGTGATAGAGGGGGTGGAATGTTAAATGACCAAATGTGGAATGTGAGTGACCAAAGATGGTCACTTGAGGTTAGGGTGACCACATTTTCAAACTGCCATTCAGGGACCCCCCCCCCCCCCCAAAAAAAAAAACAAAACATGATTTCAAAACCCTCGTCAATGATGGAATCTTTCACACATTTCCCTCCTGCACAGATATCTTTATCATAGAGCACTAGGAGGAGGTGATTTCACTTCCTCCTAGCGCTCCATGGTAAAGATCAGGACAGTTGTTAGAAATCATGGGCCCCAGTACAGTCCACCTGATGAGGCCCCCAACCCCGTCCCTGAACCCACCTCCTGAGACTGAAAAGAGGTAGGGGGAGGGAGGTGAGAGAGGGTGAGGGGTGAAAGAGATGAAGGGGGGTGAGAGAAGAAGGGAGAGAGGGGAGGTGAGAGAGGTGGGTGAGGGAGAGAGAGTGGGGGTAAGAGATAGAGGGGGTGAGAGAAAGAGGGGGTGGTGAGAGAGAGAGGGGGTGGAAAGGATGTGAGAGAGAGAGGGGGGTGAGAGAGAGGGGGTGAGAGAGAAAGAGAGGATGTGGGAGAGAGAGGGGTGAGAGACAGAGAGGGGGTGAGAGAGACAGAGAGGTGTGAGAGAGAGGGGGTGAGAGAGACAGAGAGGGGGTGAGAGAGAGAGGGGTGAGAGAGAGGGGGTGAGAGAGACAGAGAGGGGGTGAGAGAGACAGAGAGGGGGTGAGAGAGAGAGGGGTGAGAGAGACAGAGAGGGGGTGAGAGAGAGGGGGTGAGAGAGACAGAGAGGGGGTGAGAGAGACAGAGAGGGGGTGAGAGAGAGAGGGGGTGAGAGAGACAGAGAGGGGGTGAGAGAGACAGAGAGGGGGTGAGAGAGAGGGGGTGAGAGAGAGAGGGGGTGAGAGAGACAGAGAGGGGGTGAGAGAGAGGGGCTGAGAGAGACAGAGAGGGGGTGAGAGAGACAGAGAGGGGGTGAGCGAGAGGGGGTGAGAGAGACAGAGAGGGGGTGAGAGAGAGGGGGTGAGAGAGACAGAGAGGGGGTGAGAGAGACAGAGAGGGGGTGAGAGAGACAGAGAGGGGGTGAGAGAGAGGGGGTGAGAGAGACAGAGAGGGGGTGAGAGAGACAGAGAGGGGGTGAGAGAGAGGGGGTGAGAGAGACAGAGAGGGGGTGAGAGAGAGAGGGGGTGAGAGAGACAGAGAGGGGGTGAGAGAGAGAGGGGTGAGAGAGACAGAGAGGGGGTGAGAGAGAGAGGGGGTGAGAGAGACAGAGAGGGGGTGAGAGAGAGAGGGGTGAGAGAGACAGAGAGGGGGTGAGAGAGAGGGGGTGAGAGAGAGGGGGGGTGAGAGAGAGAGGGGTGAGAGAGAGGGGGGGTGAGAGAGAGAGAGAGAGAGAGAGAGAGACAGAGAGGGGGGTGAGAGAGAGGGGGTGAGAGAGACAGAGAGGGGGTGAGAGAGACAGAGAGGGGGTGAGAGAGACAGAGAGGGGGTGAGAGAGAGGGGGTGAGAGAGACAGAGAGGGGGTGAGAGAGACAGAGAGGGGGTGAGAGAGACAGAGAGGGGGTGAGAGAGAGGGGGTGAGAGAGACAGAGAGGGGGTGAGAGAGACAGAGAGGGGGTGAGAGAGAGGGGGTGAGAGAGACAGAGAGGGGGTGAGAGAGAGAGGGGGTGAGAGAGACAGAGAGGGGGTGAGAGAGAGAGGGGTGAGAGAGACAGAGAGGGGGTGAGAGAGAGGGGGTGAGAGAGAGGGGGTGAGAGAGAGGGGGGGTGAGAGAGAGAGGGGTGACAGAGAGGGGGGGTGAGAGAGAGAGAGAGAGAGACAGAGAGGGGGGTGAGAGAGAGGGGGAGCTGAGAGAGAGAGAGGGGGTTAGATTGGGGGGTGAGAGAGAAAGGGGATGAGAGAGAGAGAGAGAGAGTTTGTCTGCTGCTCCTCGTTATGGTCCCTGACCGGTCTGCTGCTACACAGCCCCATACACAGCAAACTGTGATGCCCATTTTTCTGCTTTCAACTTCAGGAACAACATGTTTACTTGCCTCCTAATTTATCTCACCCACTTTCAGATGCCATTGTAATGAGATGATCAATGGTCACTTTACCTGTCAGTGGTCATAACGTTATAGTCGATCGGTGTATATCCAAATCAGAAGATGGAATCTGAAAAAACGTTCACGTGGTACTTACAGAAGACTTGTGGTCATGAGGGACTAAAGCAAAGCTGGACTTTCACTTTAAATAGACTCTGCCAGTCCGTCCATTCAGGGCAATGATAACAAATGTCCATGGGTTTACCATTTAAAACGATCGGCCTTGATGTTGCAATGGTATAATCCGGAATTTGTTTAAAGACGAAAAAAAAATGTTTAGGTGATTTTTCCATTCAACATGACAAATGGCCTGCCCTCGGCACATTACAGCCACGCTAATTCCGTCTAGACCATGGACTCATTTTAATGTCTTCCCTAATTGATTTTCTTGGATTGTATTTACAGCTAAAGTACAAAAGTCGCGGCTCAGGGCCTTTTGGAAACATTCACAAATATCCGAAGATTTCCATTCTTTGCCATAAAACGAAAACTTATCAGCAAAATATCCACCAACTTCGAAACAAAGAGGTGACCATTGCGTCCCGCACTTCTTCTTTATATAATGTTGGAGCTGGATGGGCTTTTCCATTTAAGAGACATAGGGGAGGATTAACTAAAGACAAATAGACGGTGCACTTTGCAAGAGCTTAGTAAGCACCCCCCCCACTCTATAACCCCACCCCCTCATTGTGCATCCCTACTCTATTCATCCCCTCATTGTATTCCCTAACTCCATATACTCTTTATTGTGCCCCTAAACTTCATACAACCCCTCATTGTGCCCCCCAACTCCATACACCCACATTGTACGCTTTCAGTCCCTCCATCCCCTTATTGTGCCTGCCGACTCCATACACCCCCATTGTGCACCTCCAGTCCCTCCACTTCCTTATTCCCCCAACTCCATACACCCCCATTGTACGCTTTCAGTCCCTCCACCCCCTTATTGTGCCTGCCAACTCCATACACCCACATTGTGCACCTCCAGTCCCTCCACTTCCTTATTGTGTCCCCCAACTCCATACACCCCTGATTGTGGACTTCCAGTCCCTCCTTTTGTGCACCCTAACTTCAAACACCCGTCAAAGTCCCTCTAACCCCTCATTGTGCCCACAACTCTGTACACCCCCATTGTGCACCTCCAGACCCTCCACCCCCTCACCCCCTTATTGTGCCCACAACTCTATACACACCCCCATTGTGCACCTCCAGTCCCTCCAACCCCTTATTGTGCCCCCAACTTAATATGTCCATCTATTGTGCTCCTCCAGTTTCTCCAACACCTTATTGTGTCCCCCAACTCCATACACACCCCAATTGTGCACCTCCAGTCCCTCCACCCCCCTTATTGCACACCCAAGCACAACCAACTCCATACACCCCCCTATTGTGCACCTTCAGACCCTCCACCCTCTTATTGTGCCCCCCAACTTCATACATTCCTCCTTTGTGCACCTCCAGTCCCTCCAACCCCTTTTTGTGCCCCCCAACTCCAAACATCCCCCCCATTGTGGACCTCCAGTCCCTCCACTCGCTTTTTGTGCCCCACAACTCCATACACCCTCAATTGTGCACCTCCAGTCTCTCCAACCCCTTATTGTGCCCCCCAAATGCATACACACCCTCGATTATGCACGTCCAGTCTCTCCAATCCCTTTTTGTACACCCAACTCCATACTCCCCCCCCCATTGTACACCTCTGGACCCTCCACCATCCTCTTATTGTGCCCCCCAACTCCATACATTCCCCCATTGTGCACCTCCAGTCCCTCCAACCCCTTATTGTGCCCCCCAACTCTAAACATTCCTCCATTGTGCACCTCCAGTCCCTCCAACCCCTTATTGTGCCCCCCCAACTCCAAACATCCCCCCCATTGTGGACATCCAGTCCCTCCACTCCCTTTTTGTACCCCCCAACTCCATACACCCTTGATTGTGCACCTCCAGTCTCTCCAACCCCTTATTGTGCCCCCCAACTCCATATACCCCCCCCCCCACTGTGCACCTCCAGTTCCTCCAACCCTTTTTTGTGCCCCCAACTCCAGGCGCCCCCCATTGTGCTCCTCCAGTCTCTCCAACATCTTATTGTGTCCTTCAACTCCATACACCCCCCCCCCCCCATTGTGCTCCTCCAGTTTCTCCATCACCTTATTGTGTCCCTCAACTCCATACACCCCCCTATTGTGCTCCTCCGGTTCCTCCATCACCTTATTGTGCCCCCCAACTCCATACACCTCCCTCATTTTGCACCCCCAGTCTCTCTGTCCCTATATTATGTACACCAGCTCCATATAACCCCCATTTCCCCCCAGGCTCACTGGTGTTTGGAGGTATTCCAGTGCACAGCATGCCAGTTGG
Organism: Lithobates clamitans; assembly: GCA_037952925.1. Lineage (NCBI taxonomy): Eukaryota > Metazoa > Chordata > Amphibia > Anura > Ranidae > Lithobates > Lithobates clamitans. The sequence goes on along the minus strand of JBBGZY010001360.1, from coordinate 675,870 downwards.
TGGTGGACCCAGGGAGGAGGGAGAAGAGGAGAGGAAGGAGAATAGAGATCAAACTGCACCGAGCAGCGAATTTCCACACACTTATCAGAAGCCCACCATCTGCTCTCCTCAACTTCACCCTCTCTGACCCAGAACCACCCTGCCAGACCCACCTACACAGCCCAAGAGGAAGAGCACCTCTGACAGGACCAGAACGAGAACATGCACAGACCCATCTCCTACCTCTTCTTACCTCCGAATCCTTGCTAATTCTGCACCCAGGGCAACCACCCGTATAAACCTAGCCCATGCTACACCACTGCAGGGTGACAACCCCTTGGGAACAGGGACAGGATGTTGTCACGCCATAACAGGAAGTGACTGAACAAGAACCTTCCTGGTAGGATTTTTTGGGGGCATTTTTTTCACAAAAATAGCATCAGACAACGGAAAGACTTTCAATGAAAGCTGCAAATTTTAATCATTCGATCTTATATGAGATCTTAGTGATTGGCTTATCCTCTGCAAGAAACCTTCTTCTTACATTTACTAAATTGAATCTTCTAATTAAGAAGATCTGGATAGAATAAGATTAGATGGGCATCTAATAGACATGTTCCATGGAAGGTCCCCATAGGGGTTGTTCCAGGTATGTTCCAGGTTTGTTGGTAAACGGAAGAATCCTGGACCCATTGGGCATGACCTCCTTGCTTTATAATATCTGAGACATCGATTAAAGCAGAACTCTGATTTTTTTTTTCTTTAATCCCTTTCCCGCCTTTAAGAAAAAAAACCCCAAAGCAGTAACCACCATCTTTGTTTCTAGACCAGGTCCTAGTCAGTGCTCCTCTTCTAGGTTGGGTGATGCCCAACATGCTTCAACCCTCATCCGGTGAGCCCAAGGTTGTCATGGACACTCCCCCTTGGGGGTGGATCATCAAACCACCCTTGGCTCACGGGAGAATGGGGAACCATGCATGGCTCTACATCAGGGGTCTCCAAACTGTGGCCCGAGGGCCAGATGTGGCTCTTTGCTAGGCTTTATCTGAAACCTCGGGGCACCATTCATCCTAATGATAGGAGTGAGGGTAGGTAAAAGGTGACTATGTAGTCATTTGATTGAAAGTGACAAAGCATAATAAAACCCAAAGTGTTTTGGGGGAACAAAGACTTCCCCTTCTTCAGGGCTGCTGTTGTATGCTATAATGAATAGGGATGTACCCAAACTGGTGTGTCTGTGACCGGGAAATCTGCTGTGTTCTCCGGCGGTGGCAACATAGAGAGAGGAAGTTGGAGCCACTGGAATTTAAATTTGACAGGTGGGAGTGGTTTTAGGTTTGACAGATGTGAGCTCAACTGGCGCCAACTGTCTCTCTCTCTATGCTGCCACCGCTGGAGAACACAGCAACTTTCCCGATTTCAGTGTCACAGACACACCAGTTGGGGTACATCTTCATTCATCATAGCATACAACATCAGCCCTGAAGAAGGGGGAGTCTTTGTTCCCCCTGAAACGCGTTGGCTTTGTGACTTTCAAGAAAGCGACCACATATTCACCTTTGATTTACTTCTAATTGGATACTGGGATCTCCTTTTACCTACCCTCACATGTATATGCGGAAACGACCTTGAGGCCGTACCCAGAGGTAGCAGCCCAAGCCCCTAAAAGGGTTCACCACCACCTTTCTGCTAAGTCGGGCCGGATTCACTGGGAGTGAACTTCTCCAACATGCCCCCATCATCATTCACTCACAGACCCTTAACTGAGTAAGTCAGTCCATCGCGGTCTCCCACCTGTAAGAGCCCCCAATGATATAAGGCTCTATTCCTTCCATTGACACCAATGGAATAGATCACTATTTCTTCTACTGATACCAATGATGGGGCACTATTCCTCTCACTGATACCAATGATGGGGGACTATTTCCTCCACTGACACCAATGATGAGGCACTATTCCTCCCACTGATACCAATGATGGGGGACTATTTCCTCCACTGATACCAATGATGGGGCACTATTCCTCTACTGATACCAATGATGGGGGACTATTTCCTCCACTGATACCAATTATGGGACACTATTCCTCCCACTGACACCAATGATGGGACACTATTCCTCCCACCGATACCAATGATGGGGCACTATTCCTCCCACTGACACCAATGATGGGGCACTATTCCTTCCACTGATACCAATGATGGGGCACTATTCCCCCAACTGATACCAATGATGGGGGACTATTTCCTCCACTGATACCAATGATGGGACACTATTCCTCCCAATAACACCAATGATGGGACACTATTCCTCCCAATAACACCAATGATGGGACACTATTCCTCCCACTGATACCAATGATGGGGCACTATTCCTCCCACTGACACCAATGATGGGACACTATTTCTCCCACTGATACCAATGATGGGACACTATTCCTCCCACTGACACCAATGATGGGACACTATTCCTCCCACTGATACCAATGATGGGACACTATTCCTCCCACTGATACCAATGATGGGGGACTATTTCCTCCACTGATACCAATGATGGGGCACTATTCCTCTACTGATACCAATGATGGGGGACTATTTCCTCCACTGATACCAATGATGGGACACTATTCCTCCCACTGACACCAATGATGGGACACTATTCCTCCCACTGACACCAATGATGGGGCACTATTCCTCCCACTGATACCAATGACGGGGCACTATTCCTCCCACTGACACCAATGACGGGGCACTATTCCTTCCACTGATACCAATGATGGGGCACTATTCCTTCTCCTACTGATCACCAACCTGAAGGCCATATTCATTCTCACTGATGTTGGGCCCGGGGCATTTCCTACCTCGCTGGCCACAATCCGGCCCTCCTAAAGTCTGAAGGACAGTAAACTGGCCCTGTTATTGAAAAGTTTGGAGCTCCACCCACACAGGAAGAGGATGTCACGTAAAAACATTGCCAAAAAAAGAATGAATACTAAAACTCACAAAAAATAACTGGGGGGGGGGGTAAGGGGGAGGGGAGGGGGGGTGCTCCATGGCGGTCTGCCCAACCTGGAGTTGGACTTGAAGTGAGGAAAGGCGAGGAAAGTTTGACAATGTTCATGTGATGATCTGTAGGCGTAAAATGATGATAATATCTGGAAGAAAAAAAAACCCGGCAAACACGGTGTACTATATATAACAATATATAATAATATGGCAGGTTATGTATCTGAAAGCCGCGTATCTAAGCTGTCAGGAACCCGCAAGAGTCAGAACAATGTAGAAAACGATCATCATTGTTGTCATGGAAGTTTACATGAGGTTCTCTGTGGTTACCAGAAAAAAAAAAAGATTTTTTAATTACTATCTTTGTTTCTAAACAGAATTGTATATAAAGGTTTATTATAATATAATATATATTATATATAATGAGCAAAGTTTAGACATACTTTACTTAACTATGAAAAACCTTTAAATATAAATCTGCGTATAGAAACTCAATATAAAAAGGCAACCACTCCATTATATATCTGTATATAATAATATATACTCCCTGGCCACTTTATTAGGTCCTCCTTGCTGGTACTGGGTTGAACCCCTTTTATTAGGTCCACCTTGCTAGTAGTGGGTTGGACCCCCTTTATTAGGTCCCCCTTGCTAGTAGTGGGTTGGACCCCCTTTATTAGGTCCTCCTTGCTAGTAGCGGGTTGGACCCCCTTTATTAGGTCCTCCTTGCTAGTAGTGGGTTGGACCCCCTTCTGCCTTCATTCTTGGTGGCATAGATAAAACAGGGTGTTGGAAACGTTCCTCAGAGATTTTGCTCCATAGTGACATGATAGCATCACACAGTTGCTGTAGATTTGTCGGCTGCACATCCATGGTGCCAATCTCTCCCGTTCCACCACATACCAAAGGTGCTCTATTGGATGAGATGTGGTGAGTGTGGAGGACATTGGAGTACAGGGACCTCATTGTCCAGTGGTGAGATGATTGGAGCTTTGTGACATGGTGCATTATCCTGCTGGAAGGAGCCATCAGAAGATGGGGACACTGTAGTCATAAAGGGATGGACATGGTCACCAACAATACTCAGGTAGGCCGTGGTGATTAAACCATGATCAATTGGTACTAAGGGGCCCAAAGTGTGCCCATCCCCCACACCATTACACCCCCACCACCAGCCTGAACCGGTGATACACGGCAGGATGGATCCATGCGCCAAATTCTGACCCCACCTGAATGTCGCAGCTGAAATCCAGACTCATTAGACCAGGCAACGTTTTTCCAATCTTCTATTGTCCAATGTTGGTGATCCTGTGCCAATTGTAGCCTCAGTTTCCTGTTCTTAGCTGACAGAAGTGGCACCCGGTGTGGTCTTCTGCTGCTGTAACCCATCTGCTCCAAGGTTGGATGTGTTGTGCGTTCAGAGATGGTATTCTGCATACCTTGGGTGTAACGAGTGGTTATTTGAGTTTTCTGTTGTCTTTCTATCATCTGGAACCAGTCTGCCCATTCTCCTCTGACTTCTGACCTCAGCAAGGTATTTTCCTGCCGCTCACTGGATATTTTCTCTTTTTCCCACCATTCTCTGTAATCCCCGAGAGATGGTTGTGTGTGAAAATCCCAGAAATACTCAGACCGGTCCGTCTGGCACCAACAACCACGTCACGTTCAAAGTCACCGAGATCCACTTTCTTCCCCCATTCTGATGCTTGGTTTATACTTCAGCAAGTCGTCTTCACCACGTCTGGGTGCCTAAATCCATTGGGTTGCTGCCATGTGATTGGCTGATTAGCAATTTGTGTTACCAAGCAGTTGTACAGGTGTACCTAATAAAGTGGGCGGTGAGTGTATATACTGTGTATATATATATATATAGAGATATATATATCTCTATATATATCTATATATACTTTATATATACATATATATTTATTTATATAGTTTCTTTCATTTTCAGTTCTCTTAAATCTCCTTCATGTGAATTTCAACTCAGAGCTTTTCTACTTCCACTAATGAAATCGATATTCGGATATTTTACTCTCGGTTCTGCCATCTACCCATCCCGATGTCACTCAAAGATCAAAGACAAAAGTAGGAGAAGTGAAATGCTTAGGTCTAATTACGATTTAGATGAGTGATATGAAAAGCAGGTTAAACAAATCTCAGCTCTATTTAAATATAAGATAATACGACGGCTTATTTTATATCTAAATCTGTGACGTGAGGTGGAGGAAGTCTTCAAACGACTAGAGTGGCATTCAATAAGGAAATTCCAAAAATTTGTGTGCTCCCCTCGGAGAGTTGAGGGTTTCAAAGGTTTCAGATCTCCGGGTTGAGGATTTTAGATTTGGCTCACTGATAACAGGTAGCAAACAGACAGGTAAGTGAAGAGAACAAGCAAAACTGTAGTCTGAAAACAAGCTGTGGTCAAGGAAGGCAGGATTTAGGACAAGCCGTACCTTGGGCACATTAGGTCAGGAGGCATCCAGGCAGCAGATTCCAAGACAGCATTCGCAAACCACGAGAACAAAGCAAAACCGAGGCTTAGATGTCATGATCTGCCTAGATCCGCCTTTCTCAACCAAGGTCCCATGGGAATCTAGGACAGGTAAGTGAAGATGACAAGCACAATTGTAGTCTGAAAACAAGCTGTGGTCAAGAAAGGCAAGATTTAGGACAAGCCATACCTTGGGCACATTAGGTCAGGAGGCATCCAGGCAGCAGATTCCAAGACATCATTCGCAAACCACGAGAACAAAGCAAAACCAAGGCTTAGATGTCATGATTTGCCTAGATCCGCCTTTCTCAACCAAGGTCCCATGGGAATCTAGGACAGGTAAGTGAAGATGACAGGCACAATTGTAGTCTGAAAACAAGCTGTGGTCAAGGAAGGCAATATTTAGGACAAGTCATACTTTGGGCACATTAGGTCAGGAGGCATCCAGGCAGATTCCAAGACAGCATTCGCAAACCACGAGAACAAAGCAAAACCAAGGCTTAGATGTCATGATCTGCCTAGATCCGCCTTTCTCAACCAAGGTCCCATGGGAATCTTGGGTTTCTTAAGAGGGTACTAAGGGTTCGTATTTCTCCTTCTCATACAAGTAACCACTGACATCAATTATCTTTTTAGCTATCTGTAAGAAGGGGATCCTTCTCATTGGCCATAAGTCATGAGCTGAGAACTGTAGTTATAGTAAATACCAAGACCTGACCAGACAAGACCAAGACAAGACCAATGCTAGACCAAGACCAGACCAGACAAGACCAATGCTAGACCAAGACCAGACTAAGATCAAACCAGACCTGACCAAGACAAGAAAAGATCAAGAACAGACCAAATCAGATCAGACAAGACCAAGACTAGACCAATGCTAGACCAAGACCAGACCAGACAAGACCAATGCTAGACCAAGATCATAATAAGATCAGACCAGACCTGACCAAGACAAGAAAAGATCAAGAACAGACCAAGACCAGATCAGACAAGACTGGACCAATGCTAGACCAAGACCAGACCAGACAAGACCAGCGCTAGACCAAGACCAGACCAGGCAAGACCAGACTAAGATCAGACATGACCTGACCAAGACAAGAAAAGATCAAGAACAGACCAAGACCAGACCAGACAAGACCAAGACCAAGACGAGAACCAGAAACAAGGCCTGACCAAGACCAGACCAGATCAGACAAAACCAAGACTAGACCAATGCTAGTCATAAGACTCCCTGGCCAATTTGGTCTCAGGAGCTGCTTCCTGATTGGACAGGAGGGGAATCAGGAGGACAATCGCGAATATTCATTCTCTATTGTCACACAACTGCGCCCCAAGCCCTCCCCTTTTTTGAGGCCAATTAGAGCCTCAGGCTTTAACCACATGCTTAAAAAAAAAACCCATTGGAATTCGTGCGTTCAGCGCCTCGCATGTAGATTAGGGGGCCGGGCAAATGGATTAGGGGGCGGCGCCCCTGCCCCCCTAACAGATGGGCTGCCACTGGCTATCTCCTACTCTGGCTGCCTTCAGGCGATCCCTGAAAACTCATCTCTTCAGGAAAGCCTATCACGCCTCCAACTGACCTTCTACCACTTCCATCAGCTCATTGCTCTTGGTTACAACCCTTTTGTACCCCCTGCCCCACCCTATTAGATTGTAAGCTCTTCTGAGCAGGGCCCTCTTAATCCTCTTGTGTTTTATTGTATTGTAACTGCATTGTCTTCCTTTTAATATTGCAAAGCGCTGAGTAAACTGTTGGCGCGATACAAACCCTGTATAATAATAAAAATAATATCAAATGAATGGAGCTTTGTACCAATCAGGTGCGCTCCATACAAATATATTGACAGACTATCTTTTATCCAACAGTGGATGACCCGAACGATTGAGAATTTCTCTATTGGTCCTTGTTTTTTCCTGTTTGTTTCTAACAATGTAATTGTAACAATTATCAGAGATTAAAAAAAAACAAAAACAAAGTATCGGGTTTTCATTGTTCAGCCGGTGTGGTTGGACCGCCGTCCTCATCCTGGTAGAGTGACGACTTCCACTTTCTCCACATCCCTTCCTATGTCATTGCCACTGACATTTACTTTTGCTTTTCTCCACCAGATCTTATCTGAGTTTATATTTACTAAGGGTCACGCCGGTTCCACTTTCCTGCCTTTCAGAATAATGCTGAGAAAACGGCTTTGTTGACTCCACACAAAGGAAGGTTGTTTCAGGATAGTATTTTTTTTTTTAGAAATTTTGATTTCTGGAAATGTCCCCCCCCAGTGTGCACCAACTTTGATTATTGTTCTTGGAGGACCATTCCATGGCTGCAGTCGTATTTCGGGAGGGAGCTCTAGTCCCCTAGTTCTAAGTCACCGGCATCTGTGACCACGGGAGGGTATATGTGAAAAGGGACCCAGAATGTAGAGACTCCACTATTGGTTAAATGACCTCCTCTTTGTTATTAATATGGCTAAAAGTCTGTGGACCTCCCTCCAAAGGATGGAGTTCAGGTGTCACCAGAGAAGGGTACTGTTAATACTACATCTTACTTGGTGTCAGTGGGGGAAATAGTGCCCCCGTCATTGGTGTCAGTGGGAGGAATAGTGCCCCTATCATTGGTGTCAGTGGGAGGAATAGTGTCCCATCATTGGTATTAGTGGGAGGAATAGTGTCCCATCATTGGTGTCAGTTGGGGGAATAGTGTCCAATCATTGGTATCAGTGGGAGGAATAGTGCCCCATCATTGGTATCAGTTGGGGGAATAGTGCCCCATCATTGGTGTCAGTGGGAGGAATAGTGTCCCATCATTGGTATCAGTGGGAGGAATAGTGCCCCATCATTGGTGTCAGTGGGAGGAATAGTGTCCCATCATTGGTATCAGTGGGAGGAATAGTGCCCCATTATTGGTGTCAGTTGGGGGAATAGTGTCCCATCATTGGTGTAAGTGGGAGGAATAGTGCCCCATCATTGGTATCAGTTGGGGGAATAGTGCCCCATCATCGGTGTCAGTGGGAGGAATAGTGTCCCATCATTGGTATCAGTGGGAGAAATAGTACCCCATCATGGGTGTCAGTTGGGGCAATAGTGTCCCATCATTGGTATCAGTGGGAGGAATAGTGTCCCATCATTGGTATCAGTGGGAGGAATAGTGCCCCATCATTGGTATCAGTGGGAGGAATAGTGTCCCATCATTGGTGTAAGTGGGAGGAATAGTGCCCCATCATTGGTATCAGTGGGAAGGAATAGTGTCCCATCATTGGTATCAGTGGGAGGAATAGTGTCCCATAATTGGTATCAGTGGGAGGAATAGTGCCCCATCATTGGTATCAGTGGGAGGAATAGTGCCCCATCATTGGTGTCAGTGGGAGGAAAAGTGTCCCATCATTGGTATCAGTGGGAGGAATAGTGCCCCATCATTGGTGTCAGTGGGAGGAATAGTGCCCCATCATTGGTATCAGTGGGAGGAATAGTGCCCCATCATTGGTGTCAGTGGGAGGAATAGTGCCCCATCATTGGTATCAGTGGGAGGAATAGTGCCCCATCATTGGTATCAGTGGGAGGAATAGTGCCCCATCATTGGTGTCAGTGGGAGGAATAGTGCCCCATCATTGGTGTCAGTGGGAGGAATATTGCATTAAGGGCTAGATCTTCCAGCTCAGAGGTAGCAGTTAGGAGGCCACAGCTCTAAAGCATTCCAAATGGAAACATTTGGGCAAAATTTTGGTAGCAAAAACATCCCGAATGTTCATACAATGATAAAACACATTCAGTATATTATGATAAAAAACAAAACAAAACAACTTGTTGAGGATTTTGTTAAATTCATGTAAAATTACCCTGAAAATGAGGCAGAAATAAAAAAGGCTGCAGCCTCCGGGGTGTGAAGGAACTCTTGCAAATCATTCTTGAGCAGGTCCTTGTTTGTTTAGAAGGATGTCCAAACAGTGGTGTATCCTGAACGTCCTTTGGCCTCTCACCTCCTCCCATCCAACAGAGCGGGACAGCATCAGCAGAATTTCATGCACCCCACCGTTCCTTGTTTGGAGAACACACCCCCTCCGCTCCGCGCTCTCCATATTCTGGGGGCGCACACACAGAGAGAGAACGGGAGATATGAAAACCGAACAGCTTGTTATTTTGGCAACAATACAACCCAAATCTTGTTATGTTAGCAAAAGGAAGCCGAGACTCGAGACGAGTCATTCCAGCTTGTTAGGAGAAGGAGGTCTGGTGATGAATGGGGAACTGGATATGTTATTTGTCTTAATTTTAGATGAATTTGAAGTGGTGATGATAATTACAGATCTGCACTCTAAGTTTCTGCAGTGAAGGATTCTTTTATCCCTCCCCCCGTCCCCAGAGACCCTCTCACCCTCTTTTTTTTTTTTTTTAATATCGCAAACTCATTGAAAGGATACTGCTGTTACAGGAAATCGCCCTCTTAAAGAGCCCCCCCCCCCCCCGTATTATTCTTCTTTTCATCTTGGTTTGCGAATGTAGAGGAGCCGAACATGTTACGAGAGGGAAGCCCCCTGCCACCTAGGAATGCGGAATGCTTGGAAATATTTTGTTATTGGTCATGAAGAATTCACGTTAATATTTTTTTAAAAATACAACAGAGCTTTAATGGTGGGGTCACATTCATAACATTGCTGGGCCATAGCACACAGGATGGTGGTATCATGGACAAGCATTAGTAAGACCTCATCTGGAGAACCGGATGCTGGCCATAGCACACGGGATGGTGGTATCATGGACAAGCACTAGTAAGACCTCATCTGGAGAACTGGATGCTGGGCCTTAGCACACAGGATGGTGGTATCATGGACAAGCATTAGTAAGACCTCATCTGGAGAACTGGATGCTGGGCCATAGCACACGGGATGGTGGTATCATGGACAAGCACTAGTAAGACCTCATCTGGAGAACTGGATGCTGGCCATAGCACACGGGATGGTGGTATCATGGACAAGCACTAGTAAGACCTCATCTGGAGAACTGGATGCTGGGCCTTAGCACACAGGATGGTGGTATCATGGACAAACATTAGTAAGACCTCATCTGGAGAACTGGATGCTGGGCCACAGCACACGGGATGGTGATATCATGGACAAGCATTAGTAAGACCTCATCTGAAGAACTGGGTGCTGGGCCATAGCACGCACAGGATGGTGGTATCATGGACAAGCATTAGTAAGACCTCATCTGGAGAACTGGATGCTGGGCCATAGCACACTGAATGGTGGTAACATGGACAAGCATTAGTAAGACCTCATCTGGAGAACTGGATGCTGGGCCATAGCACACGGGATGGTGGTATCATGGACAAGCACTAGTAAGACCTCATCTGGAGAACTGGATGCTGGGCCATAGCACACAGGATGGTAGTATCATGGACAAGCATTAGACCTCATCTGGAGAACTGGATGCTGGGCCATAGCACACGGGATGGTGGTATCATGGACAAGCATTAGTAAGACTTCATCTGGGGAACTGGATGCTGGGCCATAGCACACGGGATGGTGGTATCATGGACAAGCATTAGTAAGACTTCATCTGGAGAACTGGATGCTGGGCCATAGCACACAGGATGGTAGTATCATGGACAAGCATTAGACCTCATCTGGAGAACTGGATGCTGGGCCATAGCACACGGGATGGTGGTATCATGGACAAGCATTAGTAAGACCTCATCTGGAGAACTGGATGCTGGGCCATAGCACACACAGGATGGTGGTATCATGGACAAGCATTAGTAAGATAAGTAAGAAGGGATCTCACAATGAACAATACAAACAATGTGAAACTCCAGTTGAATAGATACACAGTGATTTTGCATGAAAAAGAATTAAAAATAAAAAAAATAAAATAAACATAGTCCATGAGCGAAATGAAAAACCAAAAATGTGGTGAAACCAAATGACCATTGAAGGGACATACGCCAAGTGTTAATAACATAATTTTGACATCAAAATAGTGGATAGATGATGAGACAATATGTGAAGGTGAGTAATCCGCCACCGATAGGATGAAGTCTTACCAGATGGTTTGAACTCAAAAGGACGTACCTCCTATGAGTCAAACAAGCTTGTGTTGGCGAATGCCAAAGTTGGAAACATCAGATCCGGAGACCTTTGACGAATGAGCCAGGTCTTCAAGCGGTCCTTAGGGTGGTAGTCTCCATGGAAGGTATTTTAAAGAAAAATGGATAGATTCTCCCATATGTTCACATGTATAGTTAAAGAGAGGAGAACAAAAAGGGCCACATAGCGTGATTCTGTATAAAAAGCGCTGTTTGTTCGTCTAAAATGTGAGTTTTTCTTTGGGAGAATCTATCCATTTTTCTTTATGAAAATACCTTCCATGGAGACTACCACCCTAATGACCGCTTGAAGACCTGGCTCATTCGTCAAAGGTCTCCAGATCTGATGTTTCCAACCTTGGAAAAAGTTCAATAGGGCATACACACGGTCGGAATAGACGATGAAAAGCTCCCATCGGACTTTTTCTGACGGACATTCCGCTCGTGTGTACGCGGCATTAGAGACAGGTAGAGGGGACACCACACAGAGATAGATTTCGAGACCAGATGGATTCCTGTCCATCAATTACCAAATAGTGAGAAGTAAGTCAAGTATCCTGACACTTGGATTAGGGTAAGAACAATTCCGCCTCTGCTGTAACCAAGGTCATTGACAGTTCTCGATTCAACAAATCAAGTGGATTGGAATAAATGGATTATATCGGTAAGAAGGAAGGACTATACATCAAGCATCACCATCAATGGGGATTAAACTACTAGCCCCCAATCGGGAGGGGAAGAGGACCATGATATTGAATGGATGTGTCCACCCAGGTTTACCTCCAGTCTTCAGCTTAGTATGTATGCTGACTGGAGCCTTGTACATAAATATCCAATATTTCCTCCTGTTGGGGAAGGCTAAGAAAGTAAAGCCACAACCAACCTCAACCTGAGGCTCTAGTTGGCTTCAAAGCAAAGGTGTGACCCGCTGGTTCAACCTGAGGCTCTAGTTGGCTTCAAAGCAAAGGTGTGACCCGCTGTTTCAACCTGAGGCTCCAGTTGGCTAAGAAAGTAAAGCCAAAACCCAACAAATTCCCAAGTAGAGTATGGGAGTACAGTATCCAAAGATGGGTATCGACCAAAGGTGTGACCCGCTGGTTCAACCTGAGGCTCTAGTTGGCTTCCAAAAAAGGCCGGCTATGCGTCCAGAGCCCACCCGCTTGTGACAGGAGACTACCCCGTCCAATGGAGACGACGAGGAGACTACCCTGTCCAATGGAGACTACAAGGAGACTACCCTGTCCAATGGAGACTACAAGGAGACTACCCTGTCCAATGGAGACTACAAGGAGACTACCCTGTCCAATGGAGACTACAAGCAGTGCGTTACATTGGTCCAAGCTAAAACAACGTAACTATGTGCAAAATATCCATATCTGTAATTCGGCTTTAACAATGACTTTAGAGATGAAATGAATCCATGAAATCTTATATGAGGAACTCATGAATGAGTTTAAATCTACTTTAAATATGGAGAAAAAATTCAGAAGATCCGGCTTTATAATTGGGGATTTATCTGGTTTAGCAAATTGAACATTTTCTCATTCATACTAAGTCTTCTTGTTTTTATTTCATTACATCTATTCAGAAGAAAATTGACCCAAGCTTTATGAAAGCTCCAGTAAAGATTTCTCTATTCATTGCTACTGCGATAGACACAATGTAGCAAAATTAATTATCTGGCCAGACGTTCCCACACAAAGCGTTGGTGGAGCTCACGTCAGCTTGGCCTCCACCAGGTACTTGACATCTTTTCGTCAATGCTTTCCACAATACCATGTCCAGGTCCTCTTCAGTCCATCTTCTCTCGGATCTCCTGGCAACAAATACCTTAGCTGGAGCGTTCGCCGCCCACAGACTTTGTTTAGGCCCAACAGATACAGTGTCGGCATCATGATGTCACAGTTCAAGGGGCAGCCACACCATCACTGTCTTCAGAGCACAAATTTTTTTTTGCTTCTAACGGAAGAGTTATTATTTCATTACATCTATTCAGAAGAAAATTGACCCAAGCTTTATGGAAGCTCCAGTAAAGATTTCTCTATTCATTGCTACTGCGATAGACACAATGTAGCAAAATTAATTGTCTGGCCAGACATTTCCACACAAAGCGTTGGTGGAGCTCACGTCAGCTTGGCCTCCACCAGGTACTTGACATCTTTTCGTCAATGCTTTCCACAATACCATGTCCAGGTCCTCTTCAGTCCATCTTCTCTCGGATCTCCTGGCAACAAATACCTTAGCTGGAGCATTTAGGCCCAACAGATACAGTGTCGGCATCATGATGTCACAGTGCAAGGGGCAGCAACACCATCGCTATCTTCAGATCACATTTTTTTTTTTTTGCTTCTACCAGAAGAGTTATTATTTCATTACATCTATTCAGAAGAAGACGGACCCACTTTTTATGAAAGCTCCAGTAAAGACTTATAAAAGTGATGCATCTATTACGCGATAGAATTAACGTAGCCAAATTCACTGCTCTGCTACACATTCCCACACAAAGCATTCATTGGTGGAGCTCACGTCAGCTCAGGCCTCCACCAGGTACTACAACTGCTACTACAACAATAAGAAGAAGAAGAAGAAAATAAATTCTGTATAATACTAATAATAACAATCATATAAATCCTGTATAACAATAAAATAAATTGTGTACAATACTACTACCACTACTACTACTAATAATAATATAAATCCTGTATAACAATACTATAAATCTTGTATTATAATAACAATAATCATAAATCCTGCTTAACAATAATATAAATCCTGAATAATAATAATAATAATAATATACAGTAAATCCTGAATAATATAATTAAAAATAGCAATAATACTCATATAAATCCTATATAACAATAAAATACATCCTGCATACTAATAAATGTGTGAGGACTAATGCGCAACTGTGTGGAGTTAGTAGTCCCAAGTTCACTATAATTTTTTCTTGGTAGGAATCAGTATCTTGGAGTCAACTTTGTCAACTTTATTCTTTGTCTTAGATGATTACGGCTAGGATTTTAATTGCCTGTTTGGTACTGATTGTTAGAGCAGCGCCACATATTTTATAATTATCTTTTGACATCCTGCATACTACTACTATTACTACTACTACTACTTAAATAAATAAATAAATAATAATAATATAAATCCTGTATAACAATATTATAAATCCCGTATTATAATAATATAAATCCTACATAATAATAATAATAATAATAATAATAATTAAAAAAAAATCCTGAATAATATTAATAATAACAATAATATTCATATAAATCCTGTATAACAATAAAATAAATTCCACATACTACTACTATTACTACTACTACTACTAGTAGTAGTAGTAAATAGTAGTAAATAAACAATAATAATAATAATATAAATCCTGTATAACAATATTATAAATCCTGTATTATTATAATAATAATAATATAAATCCTGTATAACAATTAATATAAATCCCGTATAATAATAATAATAATAATAATAATAATAATAATAATAATAATAATAATAATAATAATAATAATATAATCCTAAAGAATAAAAATAAAAAAATCAAATCCTGAATAATATTAAAAATAATAACAATAATACTCATATAAATCCTGTATAACAATAAAATAAATCCTGCATACTACTACTATTACTACTACTACTACTTAAAAAAAAAATAATAATAATAATAATCATATAAATCCTGTATAAAAATAAAATACACGCTGTATAAAAATAATCCTTTTACTACTACAAATACAACTAATAATAATAATCATATAAATCCTGTATAACAGTATTATAAATCCTGTATTATAATAATATAAATCCTGAATAATATTAATAATAATAATAACAATAACACTCATATAAATCCTGTATAACAATAAAATAAATCCCGCATACTACTACTATTACTACTACTACTACTACTATTTAAAAAAAAAAAAATAAATAATAATAATATAAATCCTGTATAACAATATTATAAATCATGTATTATAATAATAATAATAATAATAATAATATAAATCCTGTATAACAATTGTATAACAATTAATATAAATAATATAATATAATAATAATAATAATAATAATAATAATAATTATATAAGTCCTAAATAATACAAATAAAAAAACAAATCCTGAATAATATTAAAAATAATAACAATAATACTCATATAAATCCTGTATAACAATAAAATAAATCCTGCATACTACTACTATTACTACTACTACTACTTAAAAAAAAAAATAATAATAATAATAATAATAATCATATAAATCCTGTATAAAAATAAAATACACCCTGTATAAAAATAATCCTTTTACTACTACAAATACAACAACTAATAATAATAATCATATAAATCCTGTATAACAGTATTATAATAATAATAAGTATACAAATCTTGTATAACAATAAAATAAATCCTGAATAATAATAATAATAATACTATGTAGCCATCACTGGAATGCATGTAGACATGAACTGGCAGTAAAGAGGCCGCAGTAGACCAGCAGCACTGAGCTGTAATAAAAGGTGAAGTAAGGGGAACACAATGATTTTATTTATTTAATTATAAAAATGTGACCATTTTTTAATGTTCTATAGATCACGGAGCAAATGAAAAGTCGCTCATGTGGGATTTACATCGACTTTAATTCTGATCTCACCATTCCAACAATTTTTATAATGAGATGAGAGTGAAGAGTGTTCGGGGCCCCCCTCACCCCGTGTATACAGTGATACATTGTCTACTATACTAATATTACCCGGGAATAAGTGAGCGTCCAGCGTCAGAGTCTGGCGTGATGTGAGCGGAGAACAATTTGAAATTCTGTAAGATTTCTGTATAATTATCATTTCACAGAGCGTGTCACAATAGTACATTAGATATGATATACTCCGGGGGTCAGCCAGGCAGAACTAATATTTCATTTTGGACAGATGACAAAGGGTGGGGGTGGGGGGTGGGGTGCTGGGTATATCCCCCCCATGTCTATACAGTGGAGCTGTGTGATCTTCATACTGCGGGTGTCAGAAATGCTCCACCACGCAACAAAGTCCCAAAATTCCTGACGTCTCCTCAGTGCTGTAAGTACAATGTAAAGAAAAACATGAGGGAGATTGCTTTGGTGTTTGCCAGTGTTTTGGTGGTGCACAAATGGGGTGAGGGTGGTC
Organism: Lithobates clamitans; assembly: GCA_037952925.1. Classification (NCBI taxonomy): domain Eukaryota; kingdom Metazoa; phylum Chordata; class Amphibia; order Anura; family Ranidae; genus Lithobates; species Lithobates clamitans. Next base: position 659,129 of record JBBGZY010001360.1, on the reverse strand, counting down.
TGGCTTTATGAGTTGGACGGTATGATGTAGTTAGCATTGGGGCTTTTCTCTTGGAGAATAGGCAACGGTACTCGCTCCCCATCCCGAGTCACCCATGTCTCCACCCCCTACCCACCTCTGAGCACCGACCCTTGTCTACACCCCCCTCTACCCACCTCCGAGTGCCATGCCTTGTCTCCACCCCCCCTCTACCCACCTCCGTGTGCCATCCCTTGTCTCTACTCACCTCTGAGCACTGTCCTTTGTCTCCAATCCTCTACCCACCTCCGAGCACTGTTCCTTGTCTCCATCCCCCTACCCACCTCTGAGCACCGTCCCTTGTCTCCATCCCTTTACTCATCTCTGAGCACCGTCCCTTGTCTCCACCCCACTACCCACCTCCAAGCACTGTTCCTTGTCTCCACCCCTCTACCCACTTCTGAGCACCGTCCCTGGTCTCCATCCCTCTACCCACCTCCAAGCACCGTTCCTTGTCTCTAGCCTCCTACCCTCCTCTGAGCACCATCCCTTGTCTACACCCCCCCCTACCCACCTCTGAGCACTGCCCTTTGTCTCCACCCCATTACCCACCTCTGAGCACTGTTCCTTGTCTCCATCCCCCTACCCACCTCTGAGCACCGTCCCTTGTCTCTGCCTCTCTACCCTTCTCTGAGCACCATCCCTTGTCTCCACCCCACTACCTGCCTTCAAGCACTGTTCCTTGTATTCACCCCTCTACCCACTTCTGAGCACCGTCCCTTGTCTCCATCCCCTTACCCACCTCTGAGCACCGTCCCTGGTCTCCACCCCTCTACCCAACTCCAAGCATCATTCCTTGTCTCTATCCTACTACCCTCCTCTGAGCACCATCCCTTGTCTACACCCCCCTCTACCCACCTCAAAGCACTGTTTCTTGACTCCACCCCTCTACCCACTTCTGACCACCGCCCCTTGTCTCCATCCCCCTACCCACTTCTGAGCACCGTCCCTTGTCTCCATCCCTCTACTCATTCCTGAGCTCCATCCCTTGTCTCCACCCCCTATCCACCTCTGAGCACCGTCCCTGGTCTCCACCCCTCTACCCACCTCCAAGCACCATTCCTTGTCTCTATCCTACTATCCTCCTCTGAGCACCATCCCTTGTCTACACCCCCCCTCTACCCACCTCTGAGCACTGTCCTTTGTCTCCACCCCATTACCCACCTCTGAGCACTGTTCCTTGTCTCCATCCCCCTACCCACTTCTGAGCACTGTCCCTTGTCTCCATCCCTCTACTCATTCCTGAGCACCATCCCTTGTCTCCACCCCCTATCCACCTCTGAGCACCGTCCCTTGACTTGATGGACTTGTGTCTTTTTTCAACCTCACCTACTATGTAACTATGTAACCTCTAAGCACTGTTCCTTGTCTCCACCCCTCTACCCACTTCTTAGCCCCACCCCTTGTCTCCATCCCCCTACCCACCTCTGAGCACTATCCCTTCTCTCCATCCCTTGTCTCCACCCCCCTATCCACCTCTGAGCACCGTCCCTTGACTTGATGAACTTGTGTCCTTTTTCCACCTCACCTACTATTTAACTATGTAACCTCTAAGCGCTGTTCCTTGTCTCCACCCCTCTACCCACTTCTGAGCACCATCCTTTGTCTCCATCCCCTTACTCACCTCTGAGCACCGTCCCTTGTCTCCACCACCCTACCCACCTCCAAGCACCGTTCCTTGTCTATATCCTTCTACCCTCCTCTTAACACCATCCCTTGACTCCACCCCCTAACCACCTCTGAGCACTGTCCCTTGTCTCCACCCCCCTACCAACCTCTGAGCACCGTCCCTTGTCTCCACTGCCTATCTACCTCCGTGTGCCATCCCTTGTCTCTACTCACCTCTGAGCACTGTCCTTTGTCTCCACTCCTCTACCCACCTCCGAGCACTGTTCCTTGTCTCCATCCCCCTACCCACCTCTGAGCACCATCCCTTGTCTCCACTGCCTATCTACCTCTGAGCACCGTCCCTTGTCTCCACCCCACTACCCACCTCCGAGCACTGTTCCTTGTCTCCATCCCCCTACCCACCTCTGAGCACCATCCCTTGTCTCCACTGCCTATCTACCTCTGAGCACCGTCCCTTGTCTCCATCCCTTTACTCATCTCTGAGCACCGTCCCTTGTCTCCACCCCACTACCCACCTCCAAGCACTGTTCCTTGTCTCCACCCCTCTACCCACTTCTGAGCACCGTCCCTGGTCTCCATCCCTCTACCCACCTCCAAGCACCGTTCCTTGTCTCTAGCCTCCTACCCTCCTCTGAGCACCATCCCTTGTCTACACCCCCCCCTACCCACCTCTGAGCACTGCCCTTTGTCTCCACCCCATTACCCACCTCTGAGCACTGTTCCTTGTCTCCATCCCCCTACCCACCTCTGAGCACCGTCCCTTGTCTCTGCCTCTCTACCCTTCTCTGAGCACCATCCCTTGTCTCCACCCCACTACCTGCCTTCAAGCACTGTTCCTTGTATTCACCCCTCTACCCACTTCTGAGCACCGTCCCTTGTCTCCATCCCCTTACCCACCTCTGAGCACCGTCCCTGGTCTCCACCCCTCTACCCAACTCCAAGCATCATTCCTTGTCTCTATCCTACTACCCTCCTCTGAGCACCATCCCTTGTCTACACCCCCCTCTACCCACCTCAAAGCACTGTTTCTTGACTCCACCCCTCTACCCACTTCTGACCACCGCCCCTTGTCTCCATCCCCCTACCCACTTCTGAGCACCGTCCCTTGTCTCCATCCCTCTACTCATTCCTGAGCACCATCCCTTGTCTCCACCCCCTATCCACCTCTGAGCACCGTCCCTGGTCTCCACCCCTCTACCCACCTCCAAGCACCATTCCTTGTCTCTATCCTACTATCCTCCTCTGAGCACCATCCCTTGTCTACACCCCCCCTCTACCCACCTCTGAGCACTGTCCTTTGTCTCCACCCCATTACCCACCTCTGAGCACTGTTCCTTGTCTCCATCCCCCTACCCACTTCTGAGCACTGTCCCTTGTCTCCATCCCTCTACTCATTCCTGAGCACCATCCCTTGTCTCCACCCCCTATCCACCTCTGAGCACCGTCCCTTGACTTGATGGACTTGTGTCTTTTTTCAACCTCACCTACTATGTAACTATGTTACCTCTAAGCACTGTTCCTTGTCTCCACCCCTCTACCCACTTCTTAGCCCCACCCCTTGTCTCCATCCCCCTACCCACCTCTGAGCACTATCCCTTCTCTCCATCCCTTCTCTCCATCCCTTGTCTCCACCCCCCTATCCACCTCTGAGCACCGTCCCTTGACTTGATGAACTTGTGTCCTTTTTCCACCTCACCTACTATTTAACTATGTAACCTCTAAGCGCTGTTCCTTGTCTCCACCCCTCTACCCACTTCTGAGCACCATCCTTTGTCTCCATCCCCTTACTCACCTCTGAGCACCGTCCCTTGTCTCCACCACCCTACCCACCTCCAAGCACCGTTCCTTGTCTATATCCTTCTACCCTCCTCTTAACACCATCCCTTGACTCCACCCCCTAACCACCTCTGAGCACTGTCCCTTGTCTCCACCCCCCTACCAACCTCTGAGCACCGTCCCTTGTCTACAACCCCCTTCTACCCACCTCTCTGTCTCCACTAATGCAAGGTGGGTAGGGTTGAAACCAAGGGATGTGCTCAGAGGTAGGTAGGGGGCAAGGACAAGGGGGAGTACCTGCACCTATTCTCTGAAAAAAATCCCTGCATGCTACTATGCATGTTTTTCTCCTTACCTTGGTAAGTCAGATATGCTCCTGTAGGCATGTGGTGGGGTGGGTTCCCCTTTAAGGTGCTTCCTTCCCCTGGGAGAAGTCTGGGAGACTAGGCAAGTCCTAGTATGGAAGTGGGTCTGTCTGGGAAGTAAAAGGAAGCAGCAATATTATCTCCTGTGCTCCTGCTCTCCTCCCTCCTGGGGGAGGGCAGGGTGCCCTGGGGTTCCTCATCTTAGCCCCCAAGAGAGAGAAGAGAGGACCTGAGAAGCTGGTTTACCCCACTGTCCATCCTTAGCCAGGAAAAATAATAGGCCCATGCATCTAAAGGGACATGAGCAGCCACCAGCAGGGCTTGGGACCAAGAGTCAGTTTTGTTATTGGCTTGTTTTGTATCAAATGAGGCTTTCAGTAAGAAACATAAATCACATCCAGCCTTGTGGTGTCTTTATTCTATAAGAATTCTGCTCTGAAGTGTGTGTATGAGTTCTACTGGTGTCCCCTGGCTGGTGGGGCTGGAGAAGGTGCCTGGTGTATGGAACCCCTGGTGAAGGGGATGAAGCACATAATCAGGTGAGTGGATCAGAGGTTGGTCTCCGCCTACCACCCACAAATCGGGGAGAGTCGTTGGGCAAAGGCTTGTATTGCCCAGAATGTTTGTGACAGGTCAGCTGCTCTCTTAGGACATGCTCAAGGCAGCCAACAACTCACACATTGGGGAAAGTCATCAGGGAAAGTCATCGGGCAAAGTCCCGGATTGCCCAGAAGGTTAATGACACTAATGAGGTTGGCTTGGCTGCTCTGTTGGGCCACGCTCAAGGCAGCCTGCCACCCACACATTGGGAAAAGTCAGCTAGCAAGGTCCTGTATTGCCAAGAAGGTTAGTGACACATTGGGGTTGGCTCGGCTTTTGCTCTTAGGCCACGCTCAAGGCAGCCCGCCACCCACACATTGGGAAAAGTCATCTAGTAAAGTCCTGTATTGCCCAGAAGTTTAGTGATACATTGGGGGTTGGCTCGGCTGCTCTCTTAGGCCACGCTCAAGGCAGCCCGCCACCCACACATTGGGAAAAGTCATTGGGCAAAATCCTGTATTTCCCAGAAGGTTAGTGACACTTTGGGGGTTGGCTTGGCTGCTCTTTTAGGCCACGCTCAAGGCAGCACACCAACCACTTATTGGGGAAAGTCATTGAGCAAAGTCCTGTATTGCCCAGAAGGTTAGTGACACATTGGGGGTTGGCTCAGCTGCTCTCTTAGGCTACGCTCAAGCAGCCCGCCACCCACACATTGGGGAAAGTCATTGGGCAAAATCCTGTATTGCCCAGAAGGTTAGTGACACTTTGGGGGTTGGCTTGGCTGCTTTTTTAGGCCACGCTCAAGGCAACACACCACAGACTTATTGGGGAAAGTCATTGAGCAAAGTCCTGTATTGCCCAGAAGGTTAATGACACGTTGGGGGTTAGCTTGGCTGTTCCTCAACTCTGCCAGTTCCAGGTGTGGGGACCACTTATCTAGCGTTGCGATTGAACCCCCCTGAGATTGCTGCTCCTCTGCCGACTCCCTGTGATGACACTGTCCTGAAAGGACTCTACCACTAGACATCCATTAGGAACTTCAACAAAGAAAAAGAAGCATGCAATAGGCGCTGAGACTTTAATCTTAGTTCCTATTAAATATAATGTGGCGAAGGGAAAAACAACTGGCTCAGGCTAGGCCGCTTGCAGCAGACAGTGCTCCAGTGGATAGTGAGCAGGATACCAGAGATAAATAAGGTAACAATAGAAGTTGTGCCAGACCAAATGATAGAAGAGTCCGAATAGATTTACTGTTTTGCACCAAAAGACAGCCAACGTGTTTCGGGGGGGGGGGGGTCGAAAAAACAATGCCCCTTCATCGGGGGCTACAACAAAGAAAGAAGCTTTCAACATCCCGTGTCCCATTTTTATATTTGGCATTCCTATTCTTTGATTAATGAAGACTGAATAATAATAATAATTTTAAAAAAATAATAATTTTGCAAAAAGTGATTCTGCAATTTTCTTCGCAAATCCCAACCCGATCCACCGAATATGAAAGAGTCGGTAATTAGAAGCCATTATGCGACGCCAGCAGTCAATCTTATTTAGAGAACCAACGGCAATAACACATCACACGGCATTATCCTGTCGTTTTAACATTTCCGTCTTTCTTCTTTTTTTTTTTTTTATATGCAGAAATAATGAAAATTTCTAGCTGTACAAGATGTGCTTGTTACACCCTCATCTGTGACCTTGCGTCTATGAAACTCGTGTGTGATGTATCTGTGTACGAGATAAGTCTCTGTGTGACAGCCGAAGGGCTTCCATCGGAGAAATTTAAACACTTGGAGCGCTGGGTATCTAAGCAACAAACTGTGTTTTACTTAAAAGCCATGTTACAAGAAGCATTTTCTTTCCTGTCTCTCTCTAGGGTCAATAAATCAAGGTAGTGTGGCCTCTGGGTAGAAGATGTACTTCGGTGTCAGTAGGGGGAGTTAGCGAATACACAAATTGCGGATGACAAATTCGAGGCCATTATCTTTTTTTTTTTTCCTTCAGAATAGAAACATAGAAAAGTGGCGGCAGAAAAAGACCATCCATCAAGTCTGCCCCTTTTTTTGATTTTTTTGGCCATTTTAAACTAGAGGTTCTGTAGGGTTCTTCCAGAGGTTGCTAGGTGTTCTTTGAGCTGTGGCTGGTTGACCTCCCAACTGATGGCGCCCAGATAGTTCTGGAGCTAATGCCACTCTTTTTGATCTAATATTGTCATTCTCAACCAGGGTACCAAGGAGCCCAAGGGTTCCTCCAGAGATTGCTAGAGGTTCCTTGAGCTGTGGCTGATTGACCTCCCAACTTATGGTGTCTAAATAGTTCTGAGGTCAACACCACTTGGCAGGACCAGCTGCTTTACACCAGCGATCTTTTTAGCTTCTGTAAGGATGGCATTCTGATCACCAAAATAAGGTGGCATATTTCTTACTGACCCCCAATGTCATATTGACCCCCCAATGAAATGAATGTAGTAAGGGTTTCCCCAGACCTAAACATCATTTTAGAAGGTTCCTCTGGGGTATAAAGGTTGAGAAAGGTAATATGTTCCTCTAGTAATACTTTCTAAGGTTAGTTTTGAACTTTCCTCCTGCTAGGTGGAGGTCATGTTCCCGTGTTCTTGATCTCAGCTTCATATTGAAAATCCTGCCCTTATGAACCTCAACACTCTTTATGTATTCAAAGGGATCAGTCATATCCCCATAAAGATCTATATAGAGGAATCAGGACCTCCTTCGTCCTACTGGTGAACCCTCTAGTGAAATAAAGATCTATATAGAGGAATCAGGACCTCCTTCGTCCTACTGGTGACCCCTCTAGTGATATAAAGATCTATATAGAGGAATCAGGACCTCCTTCGTCCTACTGGTGACCACTCTAGTGATATAAAGGTCTATATAGAGGATTCAGGACCTCCTTCGTCCTACTGGTGATCTCTTTAGTGATATAAAGATCTATATAGAGGAATCAGGACCTCCTTCCTCCTGCTGGTGATCCCTCTAGTGATATAAAGATCTATATAGAGGAATCAGGACCTCCTTCCTCCTGCTGGTGATCCCTCTAGTGATATAAAGATCTATATAGAGGAATCAGGACCTCCTTCCTCCTGCTGGTGACCCCTCTAGTGATATAAAGATCTATAGAGAGGAATCAGGACCTCCTTCCTCCTGCTGGTGACCCCTCTAGTGATATAAAGGTCTATATAGAGGAATCAGGACCCCCTTCCTCCTGTTGGTGACCCCTCTAGTGATATAAAGATCTATATAGAGGAATCAGGACCTCCTTCCTCCTGCTGGTGACCCCTCTAGTGATATAAAGATCTATAGAGAGGAATCAGGACCTCCTTCCTCCTGCTGGTGACCCCTCTAGTGATATAAAGATCTATATAGAGGATTCGGTACCTCCTTCCTCCTGCTGGTGACCCCTCTAGTGATATAAAGGTCTATATAGAGGAATCAGGACCTCCTTCGTCCTACTGGTGACCCCTCTAGTGATATAAAGATCTATATAGAGGAATCAGGACCTCCTTCCTCCTGCTGGTGATCCCTCTAGTGATATAAAGATCTATATAACAACCTATATATATATCTATATAACAACCTTCTCAACCCCCTACAGTCTGGCTTCCGCCTACAACATTCTACTGAAACTGCCCTACTAAAACTCACCAATGACCTAATAACTGCCAAAACCAATGGCCACTACTCCATACTTTTAGACCTCTCTGCTGCCTTTGACACAGTTGACCACCTGCTGCTCCTCAGCAAATTACACTCCCTTGGCCTCCGTGATTCTGCATTATCCTGGTTCTCCTCCTACCTATCTCAGCGTACTTTCAGTGTCACTTACAACTCCATCTCCTCCGCTCCCCTTCCTCTTACTGTTGGGGTACCCCAAGGCTCCATCCTTGGGCCTCTCCTTTTCTCACTCTATACCTCTTCCCTGGGCCAGTTGATAACCTCCCATGGCTTCCAATACCACCTCTATGCCGATGACACACAGATCTATCTCTCCACTCCTCAAATCACCCCCACTATCTCCTCACGGATCTCAAACTTGCTGAATGACATATCGGTATGGATGTCAGACCACTTCCTCAAACTTAATCTTTCTAAAACTGAGCTTGTTACATTTCCTCCTTCACGGTTCCCCTCCTGTGACTTCACCATTAATGTCAACAACACAACCATTGGTCCCTCCACACATGGCAGGGTCCTGGGTGTAATCCTTGACTCTGGCCTCTACTTCAGCCCCCACATCCTATCACTGGCTAAATCCTGCCGCCTTATCCTCCGCAACATCTCCAGAATTCCACCCTTCCTGACTAATGACACCACAAAGCAACTTATTCACTCCTTGATTATTTCCCGCCTTGACTACGGCAACTCTCTCCTTAATGGCCTACCCTTAAGCAGGCTCCTCCCCCCCTCAGTCTATTATGAATGCTGCTGCTAGACTAATACACCTTACTAATCGATCCATGACTGCTGCTCCTCTCTGCCAATCCCTTCACTGGCTTCCCCTACCCCACCGTGTAAAATTCAAAATGCTAACCACAACATACAAGGCCATTCACAACATCGCCCCCATCTACATCACCAACCTCATCTGCAGATATCGCCCAAATCGCCCCCTCTGCTCCTCCCAGGACCTCCTGCTCTCTAGCTCCCTTGTTACCTCCTCCCATACTCTCCTTCAGGACTTCTCCAGAGCCTCTCCCATCCTCTGGAATTCCCTGCCCCAGTATGTCCGATCAGCCCCTACCCTGTCCACCTTTAGGAGATCCCTGAAAACTCATTTATTCAGAGAAGCCTATCCCACACCCACATAACTTTCCCTGAGCCACCCCCATGCGTAAACTGTTGGCGCTATATAAATCTCGTATAATAATAATAATAATAATAATAATAATATAGAGGAATCAGGACCTCCTTCCTCCTGCTGGTGACCCCTCTAGTGATATAAAGGTCTATATAGAGGAATCAGGACCTCCTTCCTCCCGCTGGTGATCTCTCTAGTGATATAAAGATCTATATAGAGGAATCAGGACCTCCTTCCTCCTGTTGGTGACCCCTCTAGTCATATAAAGATCTATATAGAGGAATCAGGACCTCCTTCCTCCCACTGGTGATCCCTCTAGTGATATAAAGATCTATATAGAGGAATCAGGACCTCCTTCCTCCTGCTGGTGACTCCTCTAGTGATATAAAGATCTATATAGAGGAATCAGGACCTCCTTCCTCCTGCTGGTGATCCCTCTAGTGATATAAAGATCTATATAGAGGAATCAGGACCTCCTTCCTCCTGCTGGTGACCCCTCTAGTGATATAAAGATCTATATAGAGGAATCAGGACCTCCTTCCTCCTGCTGGTGATCCCTCTAGTGATATAAAGATCTATATAGAGGAATCAGGACCTCCTTCCTCCTGCTGATTTAAAAGATGTTTGAAATGCCATTTACGTGTTGAAGTTTGTATGAGATGTTATTAATTGGGCTTCCATCTACTTTAAGGGTGCCCAAGCTTTTGTTGGGAAACATATTTTAAAATTGTGAAGAAATTCAGCTAAAGTTTATAGAATAATATATTCAGCATCTTTTTGAGTTGAAAGTGCTCATTTTGCTGCCAGTCAGATTCTCGGGTAGCTTCATGGTTAACATCATAACTCTTAAAAACTTCTTCTCCTGTTCCACCTAAATCATTCACCCACTCAGTGCTTCTTGCGTTCCTTCTCTCACATCTGTAAAAATGTCAACAGAAAATCACATACATCTGTAGCCTCTTACACAACTGCCAAAGTTCTCAGAACACCTTGACCCAGCATTCGTATGAGGGGTCTTATGCAATTCCTTTAGCATATATGGGCACCTATACAGTAGGTCTTCTGGATCTATGGACCCAATGGACTCTGGGAAATATTTATAAATCAGCAAATCTGGCATTCACCAAACATGCACTACAAGGGAATCTGCCAAGTGCATGTGTTCCACATGTTTGTTTAATGTTACTAGCCAATAATTCTGGCACATTTTCTTATCTCCTCTGATTTAGTGGTGAGGAAGAGTGCTGAGGGCAGAGATGGATGGGTGGGTGGGTGAGAAGGTTAAGGGGAACAGTGCTAAGGGCAGGGGGTGTGTTGAGGAGAAGTGGTGAGGGCAAGAGCACTGAGGGCAGGGATGGGTAGGTGGTTGGGGGGAAGAGTAGAGAGGGCAGGGGTGGATGGCTGGGTGTAAGAGTGGTGAGGGCAGAGGTGGGTGAGTAGAACAGTGGTAAGGGCAGAGGTGGGTGGGCCAGTTGAAGAGTGATGAGAGCTGGAGTGGGTGCATGATTGGGGGGATAGGTGTGAGAGCAGGGGTAGGAGATTGGGGTGAAGAGTGGTAAGTGTAAGGATGGGGGAAAAGTTATGAGGGCAAGGGTGGGGGAAGAGTGGTGAGGGGAGGGGTTGGTGGGTGGGTGTTTAGGAGGATCATTTGTCAGGGCAGGGGTGGGTGTTTGAGTGGGGGGAGAATTTGTGCAGGAGCATTGATGGCAGGTATGGGCAGGTGGGTGGGGGGAAGAGTGATAAGGACAGAGGTGGGTGGAAGAGTGGTGAGGACAGAGGTGGGTGGGTGTAAGAGTGGTGAGGACAGGGGTGGGTGGGTGTCTGGAAGAGTGGTGGACAGAGGTGTGTGTGTGAGTGGGTGTAAGAGTGGTGAGGACAGAGGTGGGTGTATGATAGAGTGGAGAGGGCAGAGGTAAGAGGGTGGGTGTTAGAGTGGTGGGGACAGAGGTAAGAGGGTGGGTGTAAGAGTGGTGAGGACAGAGGTGGGTGGAAGAGTGGTGAGGGCAGGGGTGGGTGGCTGGGTGGAAAAGTGGTGAGGGCAGAGGTGGGTGATAGAGTGGTGGGGGCAGAGATGAGTGGGTGGGTGTAAGAGTGGTGAGGACAGAGGTCGGTGTAAGAGTGTTGAGGACAGAGGTGGGTGGGTGGGTGGAAGAGTGGTGAGGACAGATGTGGATGGGTGGGTGCAAGAGTAATGAGGACAGAGGTGGGTGGAAGAGTGGTGAGGACCGAGGTGGGTGGGTGTAAGAGTGGTGAGGACAGAGGTGGGTGGAAGAGTGGTAAAGACAGAGGTGGGTGGGTGTAAGAGTGGTGAGGACAGAGGTGGGTGGAAGAGTGGTGAGAACAGATGTGGATGGGTGGGTGTAAGAGTGGTGAGGACAGAGGTGGGTGCAAGAGTGGTGAGGACAGAGGTGGGTGCGTGTAAGAGTGGTGAGGATAGAGGTCGGTGTAAGAGTAGTGAGGACAGAGGTGGGTGAGTGGGTGTAAGAGTGGTGAGGACAGAAGTGGGTGTAAGAGTGGTGAGGACAGAAGTGGGTGGGTGGAAGAGTGGTGAGGACAGAGGTCGGTGTAAGAGTGGTGAGGACAGAGGTGGGTGGGTGGATGGAAGAGTGGAAAAGACAGAGGTGGGTGGGTGTAAGAGTGGTGAGGATAGCGGTCGGTGTAAGAGTGGTGAGGACGGAGGTCAGTGTAAGAGTCGTGAGGACAGAGGTGGGTGGGTGTAAGAGCGGTGAGGACAGAGATGGGTGGGTGTAAGAGTGGTGAGGACAGAGGTGGGTGGAAGAGTGGTAAAGACAGAGGTGGGTGGGTGGAAGAGTGGTGAGGACAGAGGTGGGTGGGTGTAAGAGCGGTGAGGACAGAGATGGGTGGGTGGAAGAGTGGTGAGGACAGAGGTGGGTGGAAGAGTGGTAAAGACAGAGGTGGGTGGGTGGAAGAGTGGTGAGGACAGAGGTCGGTGTAAGAGTGGTGAGGACAGAGGTGGGTGGGTGTAAGAGCGGTGAGGACAGAGATGGGTGGGTGGAAGAGTGGTGAGGACAGAGGTGGGTGTAAGAGTGGTAAAGACAGAGGTGGGTGGGTGTAAGAGTGGTGAGGACAGAGGTCGGTGTAAGAGTGGTGAGGACAGAGGTGGGTTGGTGGGTGGAAGAGTGGTGAGGACAGAGGTGGGTGGGTGGAAGAGTGGTGAGGACAGATGCGGATGGGTGGGTGGAAGAGTGGTGAAGACAGAGGTGGGTGGAAGAGTGGTGAGGACAGAGGTAGGTGGGTGGAAGAGTGGTGAGGACAGAGGTGGGTGGAAGAGTGGTGAGGACAGAGGTGGGTGGGTGGAAGAGTGGTGAGGACAGAGGTGGGTGGGTGGAAGAGTGGTGAGGACAGAGGTGGGTGGGTGGAAGAATTGTGAGGGCAGAGTTAGGTAGTGGGGTGAAGGAGTGTTGAGGACATAGGTGGATGCATGATCAGGAGGAATAGTGGTGAGAGCAGTGGTGGGAGGTTGGGGTGAAGAGTGGTGAACGTAGAGTTGGGTGGGGGGAGAAGTGATGATGGCAAGGGTGGGTTGACAGGTGGAAGTGTGTTGAAAACAGGGCTAGGTAGGCAATCAGGAGGGTAGAGTGATGAAGACAGGGTTTGGTGGGTATGGGAAAGAGTTGGGCAGGCAGGGGTGGGATGGGTAAAATGACGAGGGGGTGAGTAGGGTGGTGTATAAAGCAGGTCCAATTAAAGCTTCTGCCCAAGCTAAATCAATAGAATTTGTGGGCAGCAAAATAACAAAAGGGGAGCTTGACTGATGCGTTCTTTGTGGGGGCAGAGGTCCAACATGCCCCCTGCCATGTTGGACATGTAGCTCTTGCTGAGGAGAACATTCTTTGTTGATTGGAGGACTATGCATTAAACACAGAAGTTAGTATGGTACTAAGGCCATCCAGTAGAAACGGATAGGAGGGACTATCACCGGACAGTTGGCCTAGGGCATGGTGCTCAACCTGTGGCCCTCCAGCTGTAGCGGAACTACAACTCCCATGTGGCATTGCAAGACTGACAGTTACAAGCATGATGAGACCTGGAGTTTCACAACAGCTGGAGGGCCACAGGTTGAGCACCCATGGCCTAGGGGTCAGGGATTACAAATATGGCCCTGGTTAAATGGTGACAGCACTCTGTTCCCTGTCTCCCAATTGGGCTCCTGTGTTGTCACCCGGCTTCCAATGAAGACTACAAGTGGACATTTCAACAGACATTACACAGGCATGGCCCACTGTTGTCACCATCAAGAAACCCGCCATGAGAAATGCTACGCAGCCATCAATGGACTGCATGTAGACTGCAGGAGATTTAATAATTGCTACATTGCACCATTGTGTTTCTGTCCCATCACCGTGATTATATTTATAAGTAGACCTTATTAACTAGGGAAATGAGCAGGGGAGGTCAGGTGTGTACGAGACTCATGTTGTCACAACGCTATTAGCACAAGGTCATGTGATAGGTCAGACTTTATGATGAGGTAGAACAGTTAATTGTTAATCAATGACCGAAAGCAACCTTTAGATAAATAACTTGTGGCTCTCCTAAAATTCCCCGAGGAATAAAACCTCCAGTTAAGAGAGTTCTCCCATGTAAAGGGACTGCGTGCAACCGCTCAACTGGAAAATTCAGCTAGATAATTAACTAGTCTTCATATGCCAAACTATGCCAACCTCCAACCGCTTTCACAAACTCCATGTTCTTTGTCTTTTATTTTTTGCATATTTTGTTCTTTTGCTGACCTTTATTTAAGAACAATAGTAAGATTAAAAAAAGCAACAGTTCGCTATGAAAAAAATTATGGTAATTATTCGTAGATGTGAGGGTTCATAGTCCAGTACATGCAGGAGTTTTGGGTCTATCTATAAAAGGGGAAATGCACTCATAAAGGACGTCAGTTTTCACCTGTCATTAAAGCCCTTGTTTAAAAACTTCCTTATGGGGTTGTTAGCAGGCTCCTATACAGTCACCAACTCTCACCAAGCTGGCCAGGGACACCTCCCATCTTCTTCATGCCCAGGAACCAGGTAGGAGATCGGGTACACACACACCTGTAATAGAGAGAGAGAGAGACTTCGCCATCTTCGATTACTCACATTCCCCTGGCCTGAGGCCCACCTCTATAAATAAAGGAATGTCCACATATTCAGCCTTTTAATAATTTTTACTGTGACAAAGCAACATAGAAGTTCTGGTCTGCATAACTTTCTCCTCTATTACTCTAGGTCCAACATCAGGAATTCGTGAGCAGCTCTGTGTAAAATTCTCCCTGCTCCTGCTTCTTCTTCCAAACTATTCTGGATCAACCTCATGGTCCCCAGCTATGAGACTTTAAACTAATCTGGATCAACCTCATGGTCCCCAGCTATGAGACTTTAAACTAATCTGGAGCAACCTCATGGTCCCTAGCTATGAGACTTTAAACTAATCTGGAGCAACCTCATGATCTCCAGCTTGGAGACTTTAACCTATTCTGGAGAAACCTCGTGGTCCCCAGCTAGGAGACTTCAACCTATTCCGCATGGTCCCCAGATTGGAGATTTCCACCTATTCTGGAGAAACCTCATGGTCCCCAGCTATAAGGCTTTAAACCAAGGGTAGGCAACCTCGGTCCTCCAGCTGTGGAGAAACCACAAGTCCAGTGAGACATTGCAAGACCCTGACAATCACAGGCATGACTCCTAGAGGCAGAGGCATGATGAGATTTGTAGTTTCATCACAGCTGGAGTACAGAGGTTGCATACCCCTGCTTTAAACTATTCTGGAGCAACCTCATGGTCCCCAGCTATAAGACTTTAAACTAATATGGAGCAACCTAATGGTCCCTAGCTATGAGACTTTAACTTATTCTGGAGCAACTTCATGATCCCCAGCTATAAGACTTTAAACTATTCTGGAGCAACCTCATGGTCCCCAGCTAGGAGACTTCAACCTATTCCAGAGCAACCTCACGGTCCCCAGCTATAAGACTTTAAACTATTCTGGAGCAACCTCATGGTCCCCAGCTATAAGACTTTAAACTATTCTGGAGCAACCTCATGGTCCCCAGCTAGGAGACTTCAACCTATTCCAGAGCAACCTCATGGTCCCCAGCTATAAGACTTTAACCTGTACCTGAGAAACCTCATGGTCCCCAGCTAGAAGATTTCCACCTATTCCGGAGAAACCTCATGGTCCCCAGCTATAAGGCTTTAAACCAGGGGTAGGCAACCTCGGCCCTTCAGCTGTGGAGAAACCACAAGTCCAATGAGACATTGCAAGACCCTGACAATCACAGGCATGACTCCTAGAGGCAGAGGCATGATGGGATTTGTAGTTTCACCACAGCTGGAGTAATGAGGTTGCCTACCCCTGCTTTAAACTGTTCTGGAGCAACCTCATGGTCCCCAGCTATAAGACTTTAAACTAATATGGAGCAACCTAATGGTCCCTAGCTATGAGACTTTAACTTATTCTGGAGCAAATTCATGGTCCCCAGCTATAAGACTTTAAACTATTCTGGAGCAACCTCATGGTCCCCAGCTAGGAGACTTCAACCTATTCCAGAGCAACCTCATGGTCCCCAGCTAGGAGACTTCAACCTATTCCAGAGCAACCTCATGGTCCCCAGCTATAAGACTTTAAACTATTCTGGAGGAACCTCATGATCTCCAGCTTGAAGACATTAACCTATTCCGGAGCAACCTCATGGTCCCCAGATAGGAGATTTCCACCTATTCAGGAGAAACCTTATGGCCCCCAACTACGAGACTTTAAACTATTCTGGAGCAACCTGATGGTCCCCAGCTAGGACATTTCAACCTATTCCGGAACAACCTCATGGTCCCCAGTTATGAGACTTTAAACTAATCTGGAGCAACCCTATGGTCCCTAGCTAGGAGACTTTAAACTATCCTGGAGCGACCTCATGGTCCCCAGCTGTAAGTGGTACACTGTGCTACCTTTACCGAGAAAAGAGTGTCCTCTACTTAATGAAGAGCATCTCATGCCCCAATTCCTGTCCTGTTAAAAGCTTAGCAAACAATAAATCACAAAAAGGCAAACCCCTAGAATGGATTGTTGCTTGCGCGACTTGCGGCCTCTGCACTGTTTGGGAAGTAAACCGCCCCTGTGGTGGTAAAGCTACGACTATGTAACTACGTAATCAATCATGGGTGTGCTGCTGATCTCCTGCAACCTCTTCCACCTGAAATGTAACATAGTTTGAAACAAATAAAAATTAAAAATTTTATTCAAAAGAGGAAAAAAAATAAATTCTTATTGATACATGATGCTTTACCAAAACCAAAAACCAAATCTCATTCCGTAACGGTCTACGTTTTTCCTTGAAGAAGGGAATATTATACGGCGTCCGTGATCTTCCTATTAATGACAGTAACCTTACATTGGCGCACAAAGGACGGATTAACTGATTAGTTCATTTAATGAGTGGAAATACCCCAGATGCGCTGAGAACGCCATGATATCTACGAAGAGCCGGGATTATTTTCGGCACTCTGGTGCTCACAAGGGTTTGAGTATCTTCATAAGTGGAATTAAAGCTCCGTACAAAATCGGCACAATAGATACACCGCCACCCTCCATCAGGACATGTGAGGATCCATGTACCGGCAAACGGCTCACAATAAATCCATGACTGTAATATATCTCATGGGCTGCAATGAACATCGTCCTTCTGCCACTGAATACCCGCCGTGGCGAATACCCAGAAACAGTTAAAGCCCCCCCCCCTCCCCCTTGCACATCATCTGAGCATTTGCTGATCTGATAGCGGGAACGGTGCCAGGAGCAGCATGCTTTGTTTAATAGTGAAGACTCATCATATTGTAGTGGAATCATCGCCTAAGAGGGGGCAATTATTAGATCAGAACGATGAGAAGATGGCACGTCAAAGATATGACGAGGATTCTCTACTGAGAGAGAGAAAAAAAAAAAATAAAGAAAAAATTTAAAACACTAATAAAAAATAAAAAGAATAAAATGAGATGGCGTGCTATCTTGATAATCGTATCCATCAAATGCGTGCATGCATTGCTTAGAGGGGAACTTTCAGCAACTGTACAAGTCTCCAGGAAGAAATTCCTAACATGTCACGATGTACAGCAACAGGATTATTTCCAGGAAAATCTTCATTTTTTTTTTTTTATCATTAAAGTCATATTAACCATTTCAGCCAGAGCTGTTTTGCTCTTTTTTTTTTACAGACACTTTTAAAAAAATTAAAATTTTAAGTCTGTACTTAATTATTTAACCCCCCCCCCCCCAAAAAAAAAAAAATATATATATATATATATATTTGCATATTATTATTATTATTATTATTACTGTGGATTTTTTACTGTTACACAGGATTTATAGTAAAAAAAATATTTTAGGCCTGTACTCAATTACTTAACCCCCCCCCCCCCCCCCTAAAAACATTATATATTTGCACTCTAGAAAATAAAATAGCAGTAGTTCCCAGTTTTTATGTCATAATAGTGCAATGTTTTTTTTTAAATTAATATTATTATTCAGAAATTATTTTATTGTTACACAGGATTTATATTATTATTTATATTATTGTTTTTATGCAGAATTTATATTATTATTATTATTATTATTATTATTATTATTATTATTATTACTGTGGATTTTTTATTGTTACACAGGATTTATAGTAAAAAAAATATTTTAGCCCCCCCCCCCTAAAAACATTATATTATATTATATTTGCACTCTAGAAAAAAAAATAGCAGTAGTTCCCATTTTTAATGTCATAATAGTGCAATGGTTTTTGAAATTAATATTATTATTATTCAGAAATGATTTTATTGTTACACAGGATTTATATTATTATTTATATTATTATTTTTATGCAGAATTTATACTATTAATATTACTGTGGATATTTTATTGTTACACAGGATTTATATTAAAAAAAAATTTAGGCCTGTACTCAATTACTTAACCCCCCCCCTAAAAACATTATATATTTGCACTCCAGAGAATAAAATAGCAGTAGTTCCCATTTTTTATGTCATAATAGTGCAATGGTTTTTGAAATTAATATTTTTATTCAGAAATTATTTTATTGTTACACAGGATTTATATTATTATTTATATTATTATTTTTATGCAGAATTTATATTATTATTATTATTATTATTATTACTGTGGATTTTTTATTGTTATACAGGAATTGTATTAAAAAAATATTTTAGGCCTGTACTTAATTACGTAACCCCCCCCCCCCCCCCCCCCAAAAAAAAAAAAAAAACATTATATATTTGCACTCTAGAAAAAAATAGCAGTAGTTCCCATTTTTTATGTCATAATAGTGCAATGGTTTTTGAAATTAATATTATTATTCCGAAATTATTTTATTGTTACAAAGGATTTATATTATTATTTATATTATTATTTTTATGCAGAATTTATATTATTATTATTAATATTATTATTATTATTGTGGATTTTTTATTGTTATACAGGATTTATATTACAAAAATATTTTAGGCCTGTACTTAATTACTTAACCCCCCCCCCCCCTAAAAACATTATATATTTGCACTCCAGAGAATAAAATAGTGGTAGTTCCCATTTTTTATGTCATAATAGTGCAATGGTTTTTTAAATTTATATTATTATTATTATTCAGAAATTACTTTATTGTTACGCAGGATTTATATTATTATTATTTTTTTATATTCATATTCATTATAAAGGGAGGCAGTACAATAACAATACAGTTCAATACAGAAGGAATAGGAAATGAAAAATTTCAGTAAATAATACACTAAAATTAATTTTAGAGCGCACAGCGGTTGGAGGAGAATGCGGAGGATGTCTTTGCCTGGCCTAGTCGGAGCCCAGACTTAAACCCCATTGAAAATCTGTGGAATGACTTGAAGACTGCAGTCCACAAATGGTGGAGCCAAAAATTTCATTTCAGGCCGCGAAGCAGCAAATTTTTTTAATTTTTTTTTTAAGGAGGGTGAATCATTTCTATACCCACTGGATGTAAGAGCCGATGCGTTTCAGGATTGGGGGGCAGAACTTGCCCCCTACATTAGAGCTGGAGAATAGGAAACAATGTAAATGTAGCAGATTAGGAGATACACAATACATGTGATATTTTAATCAACACATTTATCAGCAGCTGGTTGGACGGTAATATGGTGGCTGCACTTAATGCGAAAAACACATCTGACGCCCCGGTCCATTATATATAAAATATGTAAAGTGAAGGTTTACTCTTTGTCTCGCAAAGAATAACAACCTTTTCTGGCCTTTAATTGCAGGATAATACATAAAAGAATGTTATAAAGTACAGTTCCCGTAGATTGGACGGTAAAATAAATACAAATGATGGCAGTTAACAGCTAATGTAACAATGTGTACATGATTGTCACACCGAGAGGAAGTGAAGGACTAAAGCATTTAATATAAGATTGTATACAAAGGCTGTCCTGAAAGAAATGCAAAATGTGGCCATAACTTTTTTATTAACTTACATAAGTCCTTCAAACTTCACGTGTTGGTGGAGTAAAATTTCCTCTATAGTAACTCTCCTTCTTCTTCTCCTTCTTCTTGTTCTCTGCCTTCTCTTTCTCCTTCTCCTCCTTTTAATTCTTATCCTTCTCCTTCTTTTCCTTCCTCTACTTCTACTTCTTCTCCTTCTCTTCCTTCTGCTCCTTCTTCTCCTTCTCCTCTTTCCTTCTCCTTCTCCTCATTCTTCTCCTTTTCCTTCTCCTCCTTCTCTTTCTGCTCCTTCTTCTCCATTTTCTCCTTCTTCTTTTTTTCCTTCTCCTCCTTCTCCTTCGATTCCTCCTCCTTTCTCTTGTTCTCCTTTTCCTCATTCTCCTCCGTCTTCTCCTTCTCCTCCTTCTTCTCCCTCTCCTCCTTTTCCTCCTTCTTCTCCTCCTTCTCCTTCTTCTCCTTCTCCTCCTTCTTCGCCTTCTCCTCCTTTTCCTCCTTCTCCTCCTCCTTCTTTTCCTCCTCCTTCTTCTCCTTCTCCTCCTTCTTCTCCTTCTCCTCCTTCTTGTTCTTTTTCTCCTTCCACTCCTTCTTCTCCTTCTCCTCCTTCTTCTCCTTCTTCTCCTTCTCCTCCTTCTTGTTCTTCTTTTTCTCCTTCCACTCCTTCTTCTTCTTCTTCTTCTCCCCCTTCTACTTCTCTGCCTTCTGTTTTTCTTTTCTTCCTCATTCTTTTCCTTCTCCTCCTCCTCCTTCTTCTTCTACTTCTCCGTCTTCTTTCTTCTACTTACCCTTCTTCTCCTTCTCTTTCTCCTCCTTCTCTGCCTTCTTCTCCTCCTTCTCCTTATTCTCCTTCTCCTCCTTCTTCTCCTTCTCCTCCTTCTTCTCCTTCTCCTCCTTCTTCTCCTCCTTTTCCTCCTTCTTCTCCTCCTTCTTCTCCTTCTTCTCCTTCTTCTCCTCCTTCTCCTTCTCCTTCTCCTCCTTTTCCTCCTTCTTCTCCTTCTCCTCCTTCTTCTCCTTCTCCTCCTTCTTCTCCTCCTTTTCCTCCTTCTTCTCCTTTTCCTCCTTCTTCTCCTCCTTTTCCTCCTTCTTCTCCTCCTTCTCCTTCTTCTCCTTCTTCTCCTTCTCCCCTTCTTCTGCTTCTCCTCCTTCTTGTTCTTCTTTTTCTCCTTCCACTCCTTCTTCTTCTCCTCCTTCTCCTTCTCTGCCTACTCTTTCTCCTTTTCCTCCTTCTCATTCTTCTCCTTCTCCTCCTTTTTCTATTTCTCTGTCTTCTCTTCTTTCTTCTACTTACCCTTCTTCTCCTTCTCTTTCTACTCCTTCTCTGCCTTATTCTCCTTCTCCTCCTTCTTCTCCTCCTGCTCCTTATCCTCCTTCTTCTCCTTCTCCTCCTTCTTCTCCTCCTTCTTCTCCTCCTTCTCCTTCTTCTCCTTCTTCTCCTCCTTCTCCTTCTTCTCCTTCTCCTCCTTCTCCTCCTCCTTCTTTTTCTTCTCCTCCCCGTCCTCCTACTCCCCCTCCTCACCCTCATCCTCCTTCCCATCTCCCTCCCCCTCCTCCCCTCCTCCTTCTCCTTTTTTTCCTTCTTTTCTTTCTTTTCCCTCTCCAATAATGGATTCCAAGCAGAAGCACGTGCCATAATTGAGTTTTTGAGTTGAGTTTTATGGGTGCAAGCTGTCCGACATCCAAAGATGGCTACAGAATGTTTACAGAGATGGCACCATTGACCAGAGTCACCAATGACAAGACATTGCTCTACCCAATGGTGTCATCTCCATAAACATTCTATAGCCTTCTGAGAATGTCAAACTCCTTCATCAAGAAGTCAATGACAACAAGTTGCTTATGCTCGGAATCCATGTACAATGTACATAACATGGAACCTTAAGGTAAATGTCTACAACAGCAGAAGACCACGTTGGGTACCACTCCTGTCAGCCCAGAACAGAAATTTGAGGCTACAGTGGGCAGACAATCGCCAAAACTGGATGAATGGAGACCTGAAAGAAACGTAGCCTGGTCTGATGAATCTCAATTTTGGCACCCCCCCCAATGATAGCCACATGTTTAAGTGTCTACAGCTCTAAAGGGATATACTAACAACAGATCAAGCCAGTGGGAAAGAGAAAGGCATCTGACACACCTGAAAGTGTTGAATGCTAAAGACCCTAGCAGTGTCCTTAGCTCTCTGACATCACCACCGCCCCTGCTCTCCATCTCATCCAATCACAGAAAACCTTGTGTTCATTGAAAAAATACAAGACATTCTACGAATGGTCCTAGTGCCAAGTGAGTGAGCCCTGTGGTCAGAGGGGAAACCGCTTTCACAGAACCTAGAAGATCTCAGCTACCACAATGTACTACAGTTTGTTTTACAGCATCTGCGTGGCTCTCTGAATACCAGATGTGGGTACTTACCTTGAGCCGAACTGGCCCAATGTAAGTATGCAACAAAATAATTGCTGGAGCTCAGCTTTAACATGTTCAGTCATTTATAATATATTTATTTGATATTCAAACAATTTGCATCATTTTAAGATGAAAATGAAGGCCTCTTGAACCCTTTGGAAAAGAGAGCCCTGACTGATGGGGGCATGTCCAGGGCGGAGTAAGGTGACTAAGGGGTCATTGGGGAGTGGTGCAGGACGGGACGGGGTTGGGCCTGAGCTCACTAGTTTGGCACCCCAGGGGATCCTGGGCCTTTTCGGAAGCAGAATTGGAAGAGCTGCCCACCCTCCCGCCCTATTTCTGGTTGGTATGTCACAGCTTGCTGCGGTTTTGGTGACCTTGCCAGCAAACATGGCTTAATAGGTATGCCCTTGATGGTAATTGGGAGATAGACGGCCGGTCCGGCACTTATGGTAAGGACAGGCCCCTCCTTCATCTCCCTTTCCCATTTGGAATTGTGTGCTCACAGTGAAACTGTGACTGGCACTGTTAAAATGTTCAATGTTATGTATTTGAGTTAATAGAAGCTGTGGCCTTGCCCTTTCCAACATTAATGGTTGTAAGTGGTCTTTATTGGATGGGAAGAAGGGGTAAGGTCTTAAAGTTGGCTATGAAAATGTTATGGTATGGGACCTGGGCTCATTGCACCTCAGCAGTCATGCTCATTGTATCTCCTAATCTAACAAAAAAAACTTCAACTGAGAATAATAAGTGGGGTTTGCATTGAGTAGATGATAAGGATCGGTATCGTTCTTTTTTGGGAGGTACCTTGTTTTTATAATCTGTGACATCGAAGGCCTCACCACACTCACACCCTTATTTGTGTTTCTTTTTTACAATATGGGATTTGTATTTGGAGTTACACCTACTCGTGAGCAATATGGAAATAGTGGGTCATTTTTTAAAATTAATTTAAAGTCTCATATTTGCTTTGACACATAAATATTGTTATAAAATCATATAATAATAATAATTATTATTTATTATTGAAATAAAGAGGACATAAGGATCTTCATGGTAGGGTCACCAGGGATTATTTTATTGAGAGCTACAGATTTAATATTACTAAAAATGGCTTTTATAACAATATAAAAAATGTACATGTATGTAGCGCCCACCCACTTAGGTGTGTGCTAAATTAGTCATTTAGGATTAGTGTCAGGTAAAGTTGCCAGTGTTTTTGCCATGTTGGTTTAAGCCTGGTTGGGTTAAATTGGTTGGGAGAAATAACAGAATAGAAAGGGGGGTGACCACCTGTATTCTGTTTGATTGATGCCCTGTCCTTCCAGTGAGAGGTTCTGGAGGGAATGCGGGTTGGACACAGGATGCATTTAGTTTGTGTAGGTCACCCTGAACCAATCGTTACTTTGAATGGGCAGGGGCTATCAGGCCCATATAAACTAAGGTCACATGTTTCCTGAGGGGTTGGAGATGGGATTTCGATCCAGAAAGGCTGCAAAAATGTGACCCGCAGGGGTCCAGGCTTGAAGGCCTGGGGTTGTAATGCTCTCAGCGATGGATAGCAGAAGATCTTGAACCAGAAGGCCTGAGGGTTCAGAGACCTCAGCCCTGGATGGTTCATCCACAAAAAGTCACCTAAAGAAACTCCGGGAGCAATGGATCAGAAGTCACCGGCTGGGATGGTCCTGAATATGCGGAGCAGGGAGCGGCTGCTAAAAGGATGCAGTAGATCGGGGTGCGCCCGGACTTTTCCTGAACCGACCAGGGAGGATTGCAGGAGTCGAGATAGGCAGGTGAGGCCTGGCACTTCTAACATCCGAATTCCAAGGTGTTTTTCAGAGAGGCACCTGTCGGTTCGTTAAGGGAAAAGGATAGAACTACTTTAAAAAGGAACCAAAGATTTAGAGGCAGCTCATACTTCCTGGATACACAGACTGTAAATATTGCACATTCTTTTCTATCATGCTGCGAGGAGAAGAATAAAGTTTAATGTTCAATTGTTCTGGACTGTCTGCTGATGTGCTATTCGTGCGGGGGAGGAGAACGGAACGCCACTAACAGAAAGGTATGAACTAACAGCAGCTCCCAAGGGAGTAGTGCGCTGCATGTAAATAATAATAAATATACATATAAATATTATACATAATAAGGTAATAATAATAATCATGAGAAGAAGAAGAAAGAGAAGGATATGAAGGAGAAGAAGAAAGAGGAGAAGGAGAAGAAGGAGAAGAAGAAAGAGAAGGAGAATAGGAGGAGAAGAAGTAGAATCAGGAGAAGGAGAAGAAGGAGGAGAAGGAGAAGAAGGAGGAGAAGGAGAAGAAGAAAGAGGAGAAGGAGAAGAAGGAGTAGAAGGAGAAGAAGAAAGAGAAGGAGAATAGGAGAAGAAGAAGGGGAATAGGAGAGGGAGAAGAAGGAGGAGAAGGAGAAGAAAGTGAAGTAGAAGGAGAAGGAGAAGAAGAAAGAGGAGAAGGAGAAGAAGGAGTAGAAGGAAAAGAAGAAGGAGAATAGGAGAAGAAGAAGGGGAATAGGAGAGGGAGAAGAAGGAGGAGAAGGAGAAGAAAGTGAAGTAGAAGGAGAAGGAGAAGAAATAGAAGTAGGAGAAAGAGAAGAAGAAGGAAAAGGAGAGGAAGAAGAAAGAGAAGAACAGGAAGGAGGAGAAGGAGAAGAAGAAAGAGAAGCAGAATGGGAGGAGAAGGAGAAGAAAGAGAAGTAGAAGAAAGAGGAGAAGAAGAAGAAGGAGGAAAAGGAGAGGAAGAAGAAAGAGAAGAAGGAGAGGAAGAAGAAAGAGGAGGAGAAGGAAAAGAAGGAGGAAAAGGAGACGGAGGAGAAGTAGAAGAAGGAAAAGAAGGAGAAGAAGAAGGAAAAGGAGATGAAGAAGAAATAGGAGGAGAAGCAGTAGCAAAGGAGAAGAAGAAAAAGAAGGAGAAGAAGAAGGAGAAGGAGAAGAAGGAGACGGAGGAGAAGAAGAAGAAGGAGAAAGAGAAGGAGGAGAAGAATGAGAAGTAGGAGAAGGAGGAGAAGAATGAGAAGTAGGAGAAGGAGGAGAAAGAGGAGAAGGAGGCGAAGGAGAAGAAGGAGAAGGAGAAAGAGAAGGAGGAGAAGAATGAGAAGAATGAGAAGGAGGAAAAGAAGGAGAAAGAGGAGAAGGAGGCGAAGGAGAAGAAGAAGGAGAAGGTGAAGAAGAAAAAGAGGAGAAGGAGAATAATAATACCATTTTTAATTATATTACTACTATTAATAATAATAATAATAATAATAATAATAATAATTAATATGCTATTAATAAAATTAAAATTGTTAATATTGGTATACATTTTTCTTATTATTATTACCTAATTATTTATTATTATTTATGTATTATATGTTTATTTATTATTATTATTATTATTATTATTATTATTATTATTATTATTATTATTATTACTATTATTAATAATAATATCATAATTATTATGTTATATTAATAATAATGTTATATTAATAAGTATAACTAAAGGCAAAATCATTTGTTATTAGCTTTGAAAGGAGTAGAGAGGGTTTAGAACACCTGCCATTATTTATTGCTGTCTGTGACCCCGTTAGGGAAATTTATCTCTCATTCATTCATTCTATTTGTCCTGCTTACAGGTATCACCGAAAGTGAAAGCAAAAGAAAATCCCAAATTTTGGGTTGTCCCCAGAAAAGGAATAGAGGGGAATTTTTCCCATGGGGACACTTGATCTGGGGGTCCCCAAGCAATTCCCTTAATTTTCAGGGACTTCCTCTCATTTCCTGTTTGGCTATGGGACAGGAAGTAAAGGGAAATCTCCCCAATGGGACACAGGTGGCGGGAAAAAAAACCTGACAGGGGTTATAACCCAAAAAACCTGACAGGGGTTATAACCCTCCCTTACTCTATCCAAAATGAATAAAAACAAATTGCCTATAGTTCTACTTTAACATTTATTTTTTTTTATATTTTTATAAAAGCCATTTTTAATATTAGTACATCTGCAGCTGTCATTAAAATCGTCCATGGTGATCCTACCATGAAGATCCTTATGTCCTCTTATAGGGTGACAACGCTCTCCCCCTATCTCCCACTTGTGTTCCTGTGTTGTCACCCTGTCACACGGTGAGTATAAGTTTTAATACACATAATGAAGGCATGGCCCACTGTTGACAACACCAGGAAACCCACCCTGAGAAATACCATCCAGCCTTCACTGGAGCGCATGTAGACAATAAGTGACTCAAGAAAATGAAATGTGCATATAGCAAAGAATATCTCACTTAGGGGTTCCATCTACTGTAGAACATAAAACCGGCAGGATATTGTTTTAGCTCAGTAATAGGACACCGTAGACCATGTGCACCTCTCTGGAAGAAGGTATCCAGCCATTCATATCTACTAAAGGAAGCACATCTGGGCTGCAGATTCCTGGGGGTCAGAGGAACCCACAGTGCTTATTGTCAGTATCACTATATAATGGTAATGATTACTGATAAAAGAGAAGCAGATTCTGCTGAGTGATAGAGGATAAGCAGGAGAACATCAAAGGATGAACATGCCGCCATTCCTTCATTATACCATTCTGATCTGTTAGGGTTCAATCTGAAGTATGAACGAGCCTCGCCCACCAATACACAACAGATGCTTCAGGAACATGTGACCACTGCCGCCCCACCCTTGTCTTCCCTGTAGCTTCAGTCATCAAATCCACGAACCGATGACCATCTGTGGTCTGCTCTACACCTCCACTCCATGTTTCCTAAAGTGGACCTTCCACCTCAGTTGCTCCCTGACTCTTCCTAAAGTGCTTCAGAAAAGTACTGCTGGGGGAAAAAATAGTTGGACATTATACTTACCCTTCCCTGACTTCCTCCCACAGCGAGGGTGGCATCATCTTCCTTCTGGTCAGATCTCGTAGAACGTTGAGTAGCCCAAGTCTCCTGAGCAGATGGTCCTGATCTTGTTGGTGGCAGGATGATGTCATCCCCTGCACTATTGTAGCACCCTCTAGTGCTAGCCTAGTGTAGGTAAATTTGTTTTTGTGACTTATGGTAGTTATGCGAGTCTGTAATTGGGTCGGGTTACTGGAGCTCAGGCTGGAGGGTTCTACAGGTCAGGCCTCTGGTCCCCCCCCCCGGTTATAGAACCTTGGAGAAGTTTCTGGAAGCTGGTGGGTGGAGGCCAGGAGGTGCTAATCTGCATATTTATGGGAACCTGGCCAATCACTAGGCAGGAGGCCTGGCAGGGTGACTGGATCAGCCCTTAAATATTGTGGAGCCTGGCCATCAAGGGAGTCGGGTGGAAGATGAAGTGAGAAAGCTGTGTCGTGTGGCCTGGGAGGAGACCCGGGTTGGGGGGGGGGCTCTGCCTCCAAGCTGGGAGCTGAGAAAGAAATAAGGACAGGGGGATCTCTACTATCCCACGGTCTTGGTTAGGAGACACCCTGGCTTGCGAAGAAGGACCTGTACAGCAGGAGACCTGACAGGGTGGCTGTATTAGTGCTTAAATATTGTAGAGACTGGCCACCAGGGGAGTCGGGTCAAACATGTAATAAGGAAGCTGTGGTGTGTGGCCTGGGAGGAAACCCGGGTTGAGGGGGGGGGGGGGGATCTGCCTCCAGGCTAGGCGCTGAGAAAAGAAGGACAGGGGGATCTCTACTGTTCCACGTTCTTGTTCAGAAGACACCCTGGCTTACGAAAAAGGACCTATACAGCAAGAGGCCTGTATGTACAGTCATCTTTTCTGAAGCAGCAGGATTTTCAGGGACATTGTGAGTACCTCTACACCCCCAGGGCACCTTGAATAAGTGACCCTTGCAATTGAGTTGGAAGGTCCACACTAACACCCAGTTTGGAAGTAAACCATGGTCACCTTCTGCCCACCCAGCATTTGTGTCAAGCAGGTGCAGTCAGCTAGCCTGTCACTAGGTGGCTCTGTGTTCTAGAACGGTGCCTGGTTACAGAAAGTAGTGTTATCAGGTGCAAGGCCCCTTTTAGGGAGAGCCCTCCTGCAGTGATGTTGTGGAAGAGTCAGGGCCCAGGTTGGGAGGAACCCTAGGGCACATGGGGCATGGACAGGGCAGGGGGCCGGGGAGGAGTAGACCTGCACCCAAGAGAGCCAGCTGTAGACCCTTATGGAGGGTGGGTTGCAAAAGGCCTTTCAGGCCTTTCCAAGAATTCTCTGAGTGAGGCTATCCCCCTGGAGGATCTTGGGAGGGGTGTATCTATGGATGACCATGATGTGATGTGACTGTTATGCCATTGTGGACATTATTTCCTTGGAATACAAAGGTCACCAGCCAGGAATGTCTTGTGGAGGCCTCTGGCAAGGAGTGGGGCACAACATGGAAGAGGGTTTGGCCTCAGCAGGAAGAACAATCCCCCCCTCCACCAAATGATTTGGACCAGTGCACAAAGCAAGGTCCATAAAGACATGGATGAGCGAGTTTGGGGTGGAGGAACTTGACTGGCCTGCACAAAGTCCTGACCTCAACCCGAGGCTGAGGGGTTGGGATTGGCCCCTTAGTTCCAGTGAAGGGAACTCTTAAGGCGTCAGCATACCAAGACATTTTGGACAATTTCATGCTCCCAACTTTGTGGGAACAGTTTGGGGACGGCCCCTTCCTGTTCCAACATGACTGCCCACCAATGCACAAAGCAAGGTCCGTAAAGACATGGATGAGCGAGTTTGGGGTGGAGGAACTTGACTGGCCTGCACTATTACTTGCCAATCGCTTACAAGCCCCTCGTACAAGTCTATTAAAATGAATGGGGCTGTCAACGCACCCTAATATGCCGAAAATTTGGAACATAACACGTGATGCAGTGCGTTGAGGAGCTATTCAAAATGTATGGCACCGTTACATAGTAACACATGTTTTACTAATATAAATGGGCCCTCAAGATTTTTTGGGGCTCGAAGCAGGTACTTCAGAAAGTCCTACAACGACAAAGAGAATTTTTCGACAAGACCAGCAGAAGATCTATAAGATGGAGACTTCGAGGACAGGCGTTCTGTACAGTTCATGAAGTGGTGTCTTTGTGGGTTCCACCTGTGTAAATCTCTTCCATGATGAATCGCGTGTCCAGCGCTCTACAATAACGCTTCTTCTACTAAAACAAATAAATGGCGGATTCCAGGCCGTGTCCCAGCAGAGGCCCACCAAACATGAACAGTCAGCACAGACGCCGACCCCCCCCCCCCATACGTGGTCTACAGCATTCCACCACGCCGGGAATCGAACCGGGTCACTGAGCTCGGCCCATATAAATATTTATCTAAAGGGCATGTCAACTCTAGGAAGGAAATTTTCCTTTTTTTTGTCCCCATTTGGTCAGCTAAATACACCAATAATGTCCACAAGGTTTAGGAGGGTGTCTATGTGAATGTTTGACCATTCTTCTAGAAGCGCATTTGTGAGGCCAGGCACTGATGTTGGACGAAAAGGCCTGGCTCACAGTCTCCACTCTAATTCATCCCAAAGGTGTTCTATCGGGTTGAGGTCAGTCAAGTTCCTCCACCCCAAAAGGTCAAGGGGCCACGCCCAACCCCTGAGCCTCAAGTTGAGGTCAGGACTCTGTGCAGTTCCAGTAAAGGGAACTCTTAAGGCGTCAGCATACCAAGACATTTTGGACCATTTCATGCTCCTAACTTTGTGGGAACGGTTTGGGGACGGCCCCTTCCTGTTCCAACATGACTGCGCACCAGTGCACAAAGCAAGGTCCATAAAGACATGGATGGGCAAGTGTGAGGTGGAGGAACTTGACTGACCCCGTGACCTCAACCCAATAGAACACCTTTGGGATGAATTAGAGCAGAGACAGGCCAGTCAAGTTCCTCCACCCCAAACTCGCTCATCCATGTCTTTATGGACCTTGCTTTGTGCACTGGTGCGCAGTCATGTTGGAACAGGAAGGGGCCGTCCCCAAACTGTTCCCACAAAGTTGGGAGCATGAAATGGTCCAAAATGTCTTGGTATGCTGACACCTTAAGAGTTCCCTTCACTGGAACTAAGGGGCCAAACCCAACCCCTGAAAAACAACCCCCACACCATAATCCCCCCTCCCCCCACACCATAATCTCCCCTTCACCAAATGATTTGGACCAGTGCGCAAAGCAAGGTCCATAAAGACATGGATGAGCGAGTTTGGGGTGGAGGAACTTGACTGGCCTGCTCAGAGTCCTGACCTCAACCCAAGGTTCAGGGGTTGGGTTTGGCCGCTTAGTTCCAGTGAAGGGAACTCTTAAGGCGCCAGCATACCAAGACATTTTGGACAATTTCATGCTTCCAACTTTGTGGGAACAGTTTGGGGACGGCCCCTTCCCGTTCCAACATGACTGCCCACCAGTGCACAAAGCAAGGTCCATAAAGACATAGATGAGCAAGTTTGGAGTAGAGGAACTTGACTGGCCTGCACAGAGTCCTGACCTCAACCCGATAGAAACCCTTTGGGATGAATTAGAGTGCAGACTGCAAGCCAGGCCTTCCCGTCCAACATCAGTGCCTGACCTCACAAATGCTCTTCTGTAAGAATGGTCAAACATTCCCATAGACACCCTCCTAAACCTTGTGGACGGCCTTCCCAGAAGAGTTGAAGCTGTTATATGCAAAGGGCGGAGCCAACTCAATATTGAACCCTACGGACTAAGACTGGGATGCCATTAAAGTTCATGTGCGTGTAAAGGCAGGCGTCCCAATACTTTTGGTGACATTCTATCTATCTATCTATCTATCTATCTATCTATCTATCTATCTATCTATCTATCTATCTATCTATCTATCTATCTATCTATCTATCTATCTATATATATATATCTATATATATATATATATATAAATAGATAGATAGATAGATAGATAGATAGATAGATAGATATCTATCTATTATTATATATATATATATATATATATATATATATATATATATATATATATATATATATATATATATATATATATATATATATATATATATAAAATCCCTTGTGCACTTGATTCTGTTATGGTATGAGCCTCAAAAAATGCTAACAATACTTAAATAGACCTGAAAGTGGTAGTAATAATAATGATTAAAGAAATATAAATTTAAAAAAATATAGCAAATAATAAAAAAAAAAATCATAAAATAATAATACAAAAACAATAATAAAAAAAAAAGAATAATACAACAAATTTTATAAATAAATATATATTTTGATTGGACAACACTTACAGTAAATAAAGTGGTAAAAAAAAATGTTTAAAAAATAAATAAAAATAAAATAATAATAAAATAAAATAAAAAAAATACATAAAAAAATAAATAAAAAAAAATAAATAAATAAGATAATAAATATATTAGCTAGGCAGACCAACTTAGCTGGTGTACGATCGGATGCCATAGTGTACTTGTTATAGCAGACCACCTTTACACAAACAATAGCGCACACAGCAGGCGAATGATAAATCCCCACAAGCTCAGGTTTTTATTTATTTTTTTGCTCATCCATAAAACAGATTTTAAAAATAAATATATATTTTAGTTGGACAACACTTAAATAAAGTGGCAAAAAAATAGATAAATAAAAAAATGTAAAAATGTTTTTTTTTAAAAAAAAAACAAGTAAAAATAAAATAAAATAAAAAAATTGATAAAAAAAATAAATAAAAATTAAATAAGATAATGAATATATGTTTAGTTGAGCCGACCATGGCTTAGCTGGTGTACGATCGGATGCCATAGCGTACTTGCTATAGCAGACCACCCTTAATAATAAATTCTCTGTAGCCCGTACACAAACAATAGCGCACACGGCAGGCGAATGATAAATCCCCACAAGCTCAGATTATTTTTATTTTTTTTTTCGCTCACCCATGTGATCATAGTACATAGGCAATAATAATAAAGCCGGCGCTGTACGCCGCGCTCAGGACTACAATCAGACGCCGCATCGGTGTTCCGCCACCCCTGAAGCCCTCTGTGTTCTAAACCTCCATCAGACGGCTCGGCTATATTTAAAGTGACAGGCTGCTTTTTACTGCTCTATATCATTATATTCCCCTCTGTCACTCCGCCCGGCTCCGCTGACAAGTAAAAGCCGCTGAGTGGCAGGCAGATTACAGGGAGTTTGGAATCAATCTTGTCTGAGAAAATGACTTGGAGCGCGGGGATGCGGCGCGCACTTCTACGAGACACGCACGCGCTGCCAGCTTCCCCGCAGTGCCAACAAAACCGCAGCTGGCAAGAAAATGCCCCCTTCGTTCCATTAGGATGATTAACCCTTCGCTGCCTTTAGGCTTAAAGCCCAACCTGCGCTTTGTTGTTTTTTTTTTGTTTGTTTTTTTATTGTATTTTTTATTTTATTTTTCGTTTCAATATTTTTATTTTTTTATGCATGGTGAGTCTTTCCTGTCTGTATAGAAATATATTTAACCCCTTGATGCCAAAGATGCTTAGATTGCCGGGAGATCGTCCATGGAAGTCTTCCCCGTGCCGCGCGCGGTGATTACCGGGTCCTTAAAACTCGGCTGATCACAAATCGGGATACAAGCCCGATCCCCGTCCTTTACCACGAGATCAGCTGACAGCCGATGCCAACTCATCACATGATGTAATCAGAAGACGGTAATCGGCTTTTTTTCCCTCTCATGCTCACAACACGATGAGAAATGAATAAAGCCGATTAGCGGACATCAGACCCACACACTGACAGCCACTGCTGCTAAGCAGTGCCCACCAGTGCCACACATCAGTGCCCACCAGTGCCACACATCAGTGTCATTCATCAGTGCCCACCAGTGCCCCCTATCAGTGTCATTCATCAGTGCCCACCAGTGCCCCCTATTAGTGTCATTCATCAGTGCCCACCAGTGCCCCCTATTAGTGTCATTCATCAGTGCCCACCAGTGCCCCCTATTAGTGTCATTCATCAGTGCCCACCAGTGCCCCCTATTAGTGTCATTCATCAGTGCCCACCAGTGCCCCCTATTAGTGTCATTCATCAGTGCCCACCAGTGCCCCCTATCAGTGTCATTCATCAGTGCCCACCAGTGCCACCTATCAGTGTCATTCATCAGTGCCCACCAGTGCCACCTATCAGTGTCATTCATCAGTGCCCACCAGTGCCCCCTATCAGTGTCATTCATCAGTGCCCACCAGTGCCACCTATCAGTGTCATTCATCAGTGCCCACCAGTGCCCCCTATCAGTGTCATTCATCAGTGCCCACCAGTGCCCCCTATTAGTGTCATTCATCAGTGCCCACCAGTGCCCCCTATCAGTGTCATTCATCAGTGCCCATCAGTGCCACCTATCGGTGCCACCTCTTAGTGCCCTTCAGTGTCGCCTATCAGTGCCAACCAGTGCCACCTATTAGTGCCCATCAGTGCTACCTATTAGTGCAGGCGCATCAGTGCCACCTATCAGTGTCAACTCTCAGTGCTCTTCAGTGCCGCCTATCAGTGCCCTTCGGTGCCACCTATTAGAGCCCATCAGTGCCACCTATCAGTGCTGCCTATCAGTGTCACCTCTCAGTGCTCTTCAGTGCCACCTATCAGTGCCACCATTAATGCCACCTATTAGTG
Source organism: Lithobates clamitans (assembly GCA_037952925.1). NCBI lineage: Eukaryota > Metazoa > Chordata > Amphibia > Anura > Ranidae > Lithobates > Lithobates clamitans. The sequence goes on along the minus strand of JBBGZY010001360.1, from coordinate 625,558 downwards.
CCCTTCAGTGCTGCCTATCAGTGCCCTTCAGTGCCGCTTATCAATGTCAACCAGTGCCACCTATTAGTGCCCTTTAGTGCCACCTATTAGAGCTGGCTCATCAGTGCCGCCTATCAGTCAATTCTCAGTGCTCTTTAGTGCCGCTTATCAGTGCCCATCAGTGCCACCTATTAATACCGCCTATCAGTTCCACCTCTTAGTGCCCTTCAGTGCAGCCTATCAGTGCCAATCAGTGCCACCTATTAGAGCCCATCAGTGCCACCTATCAGTGCCACCTCTTAGTGCCCTTCAGTGCCACCTATCAGTGCCCTTCAGTGCCGCCTATCAGTGCCAACCAGTGCCACCTATTAGTGCAGGCGCATCAGTGCCCTCTATCAGTGATGCCTATCAGTGTCCACTTTCAGTGCCCATCAGTGCCACCTATTAATGCCGTCTATCAGTTCCACCTCTTAGTGCCCTTCAGTGCCACCTATCAGTGCCCTTCAGTGCCGCCTATCAGTGCCAACCAGTGCCAAATATTAGAGCCCATCAGTGCCGCCTATCAGTGCCAACCAGTGCCACCTATTAGTGCAGGCGCATCAGTGCCCTCTATCAGTGATGCCTATCAGTGTCCACTCTCAGTGCCCATCAGTGCCACCTATTAATGCCGTCTATCAGTTCCACCTCTTAGTGCCCTTCAGTGCCACTTATCAGTGCCCTTCAGTGCCGCCTATCAGTGCCAACCAGTGCCACCTATTAGTGCAGGCGCATCAGTGCCCTCTATCAGTGACGCTTATCAGTGTCCACTCTCAGTGCCCATCAGTGCCACCTATTAATGCCGCCTATCAGTTCCACCTATTAGAGCCCATCAGTGCCACCTATCAGTGTCACCTCTCAGTGCTCTTCTGTGCCGCCTATCAGTGCCACCATTAGTACCACCTATTAGTGCCACCTATCAGTGCCACCTCTTAGTGCCCTTCAGTGCCGCCTATCAGTGCCCTTCAGTGCCGCCTATCAGTGCCAACCAGTGCCACCTATTAGTGCCACCTATCAGTGTCAATTTTCAGTGCCCATCAGTGCCACCTATTAATGCCGCCTATCAGTTCCACCTATTAGAGCCCATCAGTGCCACCTATCAGTGTCACCTCTCAGTGCTCTTCAGTGCTGCCTATCAGTGCCACCATTAGTACCACCTATTAGTGCCACCTATCAGTTCCACCTCTTAGTGCCCTTCAGTACCACCTATTAGTGCCCTTCAGTACCACCTATTAGTGCCTATCAGTGTCACCTACCAGTGTCGCCTAATCAGTGCCCTTCAGTAAAGGAAAAAAATTACCTGTTTGCAAAATTTTTTTTTTTTTCAAAACGTTTGCTCTTTTTTTTGTTTGTTTAGCAAAAAATATTATTAATAATTAATAATGTTATTATTTTTTTTTCTAAATATTAATTGATCTCCAAAGAAAAGCAAAAAAATAAAGAAATATTATCAAATCATTTTAATGATATCAACACATGCATCCAGCTAACTTACATGTATTTAACTTATTTATAAATGTTATTTATGTATTTATTTTTTATTTAATTGTTGTTATTTTTTTTCCCTAAATATTAATTGATCTCCAAAGAAAAGCAAAAAAAAATAAAAATAACAAATATTATCAAAAAAAAAATAATAAATATTATCAAATCATTTTATTGATATCAACACATGCATCCAGCTGACTTAGATGTATTTAACTTATTTATTATCATTATTTATGTCTTTATTGTATTTATTTAATTGTTGTTATTTTTTTTCTAAATTTTAATTGATCTGCAAAAAAAAGCAAAAAAAAAAAAATATTATAAAAAAAAAAAAAAAAAAAAGAAATATTATCAAATCATTTTAATGATATCAACACATGCATCCAGCTAACTTAAATGTATTTAACGTATTTAATAATGTTATTTATGTATTTATTTTTTATTTAATTGTTGTTATTTTTTTTTCCTAAATATTAATTGATCTCCAAAGAAAAGCAAAAAAAAAAAAAATTTTAAAAAGGTCCTCGTTCTAGAAAAGGTTAATTCTCTGTCACGTTCGTGGCGGGGAGAGGCTCGTAGTCCTGGGAGTTGTGCCTTCCAAATAAAATTTCAGCACTTAAAGTGTAATCTTCATAAGGTGTTTGGGTTGCCGTGGCAACATGGATCGCAGGTTGTTACATTCTTGCCAGACCCGAGGAGTCGGCACTTTTTGTTGAAATCCTGATTTTCAGCAACGCCAACAATTAAAATCGGAGCAGCTGACGCGGCCTGAGGGCGGTGGAGGGCCGCGGGGGGGGGGGGGGGATGTTGTCTGCGCCGCCATCCGCCTCTCGCGTGTGAATATATGTGATAGGAGGCGGGTAATAATAATTAAATTATAACCGCCATCGCCGGACGCAGACAGGTTCGGTAAAAAGAAATAAATGAATAAAGTAACATTTAAAATAAACATACAGTATCTCACAAAAGTAAGTACACCCCTCAATGACATTTGTGTAAATCTTTTCTTCTATCTTTTCATGTGACAACACTGAAGAAATGACACTTTGTCTACAATGTAAAGTAGTGAGTGTACAGCTTGTATAACAGTGTAAATTTGCTGTCCCCTCAAAATAACTCAACACACAGCCATTAATGTCTAAACCGCTGGCAACAAAAGTCAGTACACCCCTAAGTGAAAATGTCCAGATTGGGCCCAAAGTGTCAATATTTTGTGTGGCCACCATTATTTTCCAGCACTGCCTTAACCCTCTTGGGCATGGAGGTCACCAGATCTTCACAGGTTGTCACTGGAGTCCTCTTCCCCTCCTCCATGACGACATCACAGAGCTGGTGGATGTTAGAGACCTTGCGCTCCTCCACCTTCCGTTTGAGGATGTCCCACAGATGTTCAATAGGGTTTAGGTCTGGAGACATGCTTGGCCAGTCCATCACCTTTACCCTCAGCTTCTTTAGCAAGGCAGTGGTGGTCTTGGAGGTGTGTTTGGGGTGGTTATCATGTTGGAATACTGCCCTGCGGTCCAGTCTCTGAAGGGAGGGGATCATGCTCTGCTTCAGTATATCACAGTACATGTTGGCATTCATGGTTCCCTCAATGAACTGTAGACCCCCAGTGCCGGCAGCACTCATGCAGCCCCAGACCATGACACTCCCACCACCATGCTTGACTGTAGACAAGACACACTTGTCTTTGTCCTCCTCACCTGGTTGCCCCCACACACGCTTGTCACCATCTGAACCAAATACGTTTATCTTGGTCTCATCAGACCACAGGACATGGTTCCAGTAATCCATCTCCTTAGTCTGCTTGTCTTCAGCAAACTGTTTGTGGACTTTCTTGTCCATCATCTTTAGAAGAGGCTTCCTTCTGGGATGACAGCCATGCAGACCAATTTGATGCAGTGTGCGGCGTATGGTCTGAGCACTGACAGGCTGACCCCCCCCCCCCTACAACCTCTGCAGCAATGCTGGCAGCACTCATACGTCTATTTCCCAAAGACAACCTCTGGATATGACGCTGAGCACGTGACCTCAACTTCTTTGGTGGACCATGGCGAGGCCTGTTCTGAGTGGAACCTGTCCTGTTATACCGCTGTATGGTCTTGGCCACCGTGCTGCAGCTCAGTTTCAGGGTCTTGGCAATCTTCTTATAGCCTAGGCCATCTTTATGTAGAGCAACAATTCTTTTTTTCAGATCCTCAGAGAGTTCTTTGTCATGAGGTGCCATGTTGTACTTCCAGTGACCAGTATGAGAGAGTGAGAGCGATAACACCAAATTTAACACAGCTGCTCCTCATTCACACCTGAGACCTTGTAACACTAATGAGGCACATGACACCGGGGGAGGGAAAATGGCTAACTGGGCCCAATTTGGACATTTTCACTTAGGGGTGTACTGACTTTTGTTGCCAGCGGTTTAGACATTAATGGCTGTGTGTTGAGTTATTTTGAGGGGACAGCAAATTTACACTGTTATACAAGCTGTACACTCACTACTTTACATTGTAGACAAGTGTCATTTCTTCAGTGTTGTCACATGAAAAGATAGAAGAAAAGATTTACACAAATGTCACTGGGGGGGTGTACTTACTTTTGTGTGATACTGTATATATAAAATATAAATAAAAATTTTTTTTTGGGGGGGGGGGGGTAATAAAATTAAGATTTTACTTTTGTCAAACACATTAAAGTCATTGAAATTTGAGTTTTTATTTTTACTGAAATTTTAAGTAAAAATCAGAAAATGTTGCCATTTTTTGGTGAAATGTTTCAGAGTAAAGGGGACGGTAAAAAATTAGGATTTTTATATTTGTTAAAGGTGAAATGAGCTTTAAATGGCTGCCGAGGTTTATGAAAGCTCCTCCCCTGTATTTCTTCTTAAGCCAAAAAAAAAATAAAAATAAAAAAAGGTCCCTCTTTGGTTTTGTTATTTTATATTTTTTCACAAAATTAAAAAAAAAAAATATGATGATTGTAATATTGTTTTTGACATTCTATGAAACCCAAATAACATTTTTTTGGGGAAAAAAAAGATAGTTAAAAAAAGTAAAATGAAATTCGCCTGGAAAAAAAAAAAAAAAAGAAAAGAAGAAACTAATTTGACTTTGTCTTCTAAACAAATCCAACCCTAAGCCTTATCCACAATTCTACGTGATCGTCATATCAGAGCTAACATGGCGATCATCACAGGGCTCTGTTCATGTGCAAAGGGTTAGAGCTACAGCTATAGGATTAACCTTAGTGTTAGGGTTAGAGTTAGCATTAAGGTTCACCTTAGGGTTAGAGTTAGCATTAAGGTTCACCTTAGGGTTAGTGTTAGGGTTAACATTAGGGTTAGTGTTAGCATTAGCTTTAGTGCCAGAGTTAGATTTATTATTAGCCCTAGGGTTAGTGTCAGGGTTAGTGTTAGGGTTACAGTTAGGATTAACCTTAGTGTTAGTGTAAGAGTTAGCATTATTATTAGCCCTAGGGTTAGTGTTAGGGTTAGTATTAGCATTAGTATCAGAGTTAGAATTATTATTAGCCCTAGGGTTAGTGTTAGGATTATAGTTAGGATTAACCGTAGTGTTAGGGTTACAGCTAGGATTAGCCTTAGGGGTTAGTGTTAGGGTTAACATTAGGGTTAGTGTTAGCATTAGCTTTAGTGTTGGAGTTAGATTTATTATTAGCCCAAGGGTTAGTGTTAGGGTTACAGTTAGGATTAACCTTAGTGTTAGTCTAAGAGTTAGCCTTATTATTAGCCCTAGGGTCAGTGTTAGGGTTAGTGTTAGCAGTAGCTTTAGTGTCTGAGTTAGATTTATTATTAGCCCTAGGGTTAGAGTTAGGGTTAACGTTAGCATTAGTGTCGGAGTTAGAATTAATATTAGCCCTAGGGTTAGTGTTAGGGTTATAGTTAGGATTAACCTTAGTGTTAGGGTTAACATTAGGGTTAGTGCTAGCATTAGCTTTAGTTCCGGAGTTAGAATTGTTATTAGCCCTTAGGGTTAGTGTTAGGGTTGACATTAGAGTTTGTGTTAGCATTAGCTTTAGTGTCGGAGTTAGAATTATTATTAGCCCTAGTGTTAGTGTTAGGATAAGGGTTAGTTCAAGCCTTAGTGTTAGGGTTAGTATTAGGATTAGTGTTAGCATTATTTTTAGCTCTAGTAGTGTTTGGGATAGCTTTAGGGTTAACATTAGGGTTAGTGTTAAGATTAGCTTTGGGGTTAGTGTAAGGGTTAGCCTTAGGGTTACGGATGAAATAAGGACTAGTATTAGCATTATTGTTAGTCTTAGTCTTAGAGTTAACCTTAGGGTTGGTGTTAGGATTAGCAAGAGGGTTAGTATTAGAGTTAGCAATAGTGCTAGCCTTAAGGTTAATCTTAGTGTTAGAGTTAACCTTATATTTAGTGTGAGGGTTACCCTTAGGGTTAGTATTAGGGTTGGTCTTACTGTTAGGGTTAATGTTAGTCTAAGTTAAGGTTAACCTTAGGGTTAGCAGTAGTGTTATCATTATTGCTAGCCTTAGGGGTTAAAGTTAGGGTTTAGTGTTAGGCTTAGGGTTAGTAGTAGGGTTGTTAGGGGTTAGAATTAGGGTTAGCATTAGGTTTAACCTTAGCATTAGCCTTGATGTTATTATTAGGATTAGGATTAGCCTTAGGGTTAGCATTAGGGTTGGCATTGGCCTTGAGGTTAGTATTAGGATTAGGATTAGCCTTAGCGTTAGTATTAGTGTTAACCTTAGTGTTAGGGGTTAGCATTAGGTTTCCACTCCTCAATGTCACATTCCTAGGTAACAAGGAGCTGTTTATTGGCCCAAATCAGACCCAGGGTAGAAAGAACTATCTATAGCCTTCACCTTCCATTTAAAACCTATTGATACCTTAAAAACCACCAAAAACCTCTTTAATTTTGCCTTCTTCATGGACACGTTGACTTTTTTTTTTTTTTCGCTCGTTGCTATTTATAAAGGTGCCTTAAAAGTTTTGTAGATTATTATTCGTGTCACTTTGAGTAAAGTCTTACCACACATGAACTCAAGGGGAAGCTTTGCCTTCCAGGTACTCCATCCAGGTTCCAGTTCCTTCTGCGATCTCCATGGCCAGGTTGCCCTCAGAGGTCCACACACTCCATGCAGGTATCTGGTGGAGAAAGTACACTTATCTTCTCTGCTTGTACGACGGATTTTTGTTTTCGTTTCACTCTCTGGTTGTCAAGACTCGTCCTCCTGAACCCCCTGAGAACGGATGAGCAAGGAACATCCCAAGATAATGGTCTGTCCCGTAGTCTAAACACCATAGACAATGGCGAGGTGTGAGGTATGAACCGAGCCTCAGAACTTCCTCCAAGTGTAAACACCGTGCATCCCTCTGAGCCGGGAGATAGAGCCTTATCTGCAGACCTTCTCTTCCTTCTTCTATAAACACCAAATAATACAAGGAGGTGTTGCGTGGATTATTATCTGCCAACCTTCCGCTACCATACATCTAACACTCAATTCTCATAACGGATCCCCATTTCCATGCATACTTAAAGCTGAACTCTGGGTAGAAATCTGAAGGCATTTTAATGAAAAGATGTTTGATACAATTCATAGATATGTGTGTCTTTTTTCCATTCCTTGTTGCAGCCGTAGAGACTTCAGTGTATGATCCTTGTAGGGCTTAATGCCATGGATTTCCTGTTCATAAGACCGGAGGCCTCTATCATAGCAAAACATGACAGCCCTAGTCCCTCTGTCCCTAATTTTCCCAGAACAAAGATGGCAACCCTAGTTGGTACACAATGGTTGGCCTGGGGAACTAGAAAGCATGGCGGCGCTATGCTTGGTACTTCCCCAGGCCAACGGTTGTGTACCAACTAGGGTTGCCATCTTTGTTCTGGGAAAATTAGGGAGAGAGGGTGGGGTATGGGGTGGAGCTAATAATGGCACACATAACACAACATGCCAAATTGTATTTAATGGCCTGGAGGTCACTGACATCTGCACTGGATGACGCTATCACCCCAGGATGAAACCCCCTTGAGGGCCCCATAAGGTCTATCTGACAACCCCTACCACACACACACACATGCACTGCCACCACCACCTACCTGTCAGGGCTCCCCCATATTCCATATCCCCGTACACCTACACTTAAGCATTGCTGAGTAAACACAACTCTATGGGGTGTAAGTGGTGGTACACCACACCACAAGCAAGAACCCCTCAAGCCAAGAGGAACAAAACTGATCGGCTGTGGCAAGAAGAGGCTGGCTGTGTGTGAAAGGATAGCGGCGTACAGCTACTCCTTGTTACACTGGCCAGGAGGTATGCTTGACCACAGCATATAGGGAGGACTACCTGTACCACCCTATCAGTGGCCCTGTTGGTAGGATGCAAGCGTCCCCTGCCATTTACTGTCCCCTGGTGCCTATGGTCCTAGGTTGCTAGGATGCAAGTGTTTCCTGCCACATACTATCCTTGCTTGCTAGGATAAAACTGGCCCCTGGTTTCTACTGTCCTTGGTTGCTGGGATGCAAGTAGCCCCTGTCATCTACTGTCCTTGGCTGCTAGTATGCAACTGGCCTCTGGTGCCAGTGGTCCTTGGTTGCTAGTATGAAAGTTTCCCCTGCTATCTACTGACCTTGGTTGCTAAGATGAAACTGGCCCCTGGTTCCTACTGTCCTTGGTTGCTAGGAAGCAAGTGTCCCCTGCTATGTATTGTCCTTGGTTGCTAGGAATTAAGTGATCCCCTGCTATGTACTGTCCTTGTATGCTAGGATGAAACTGGCCACTGATGCCTTCAGTCCTTGGTTTCTAGGATGCAAGTAGCCCCTGATGCCTGCTATCCTTGGTTGCTAGGAAGCAAGTGCCCCCTGCTATGTTTTTTCCTTGGTTGGTAGGAATTAAGTGACCCCTACTATGTACTGTCCTTGATCGCTAGGATGAAACTGGCCACTGGTGCCTTCAGTCCTTGGTTTCTAGGATGCAAGTGGCCCCTGATGCCTGCTGTCCTTGGTTGCTAGGATGCAAGTGTCCCCTGACAACTACTGTCCTTGGTTGCTAGTATGCAATGGACCTCTGGTTCCTACTGTCCTTGGTTGCTAGGGAGCAAATGTCCCCTGCTATGTACTGTCCTTGTTTGCTCTTGTCACTGCAGTTAGATGGGCCAGTGTTCCTCCTGCCCCAGGATGGGGGGAACAGGGGGGTAAACCAGCTCTCTCTTATCTCTCCTGGGACTAGGTTGGGGAACCCTAGGGCACCCTGCCCTCCCACAAGAGGGGGAAGAGCAGGAGCACAGCTGATAGATGTTACTGTTTTTTTCTGCAGTCTAACCCACCTTCCTCCTAGGTCCTTTCTAGACTCCCAGCATTCTCCCAGGGGTAGGAGGAACCTTAACGTGGACCTGCTCTACCACCTGCCTACAAATAGACCCTCCAGCACACCCCAGCCGCCTTTGCCAGTACATACGTTCTGTGTGGGAGATGCCAAAATTGTGTTCCCCCGTGTTCCCACTGAAAAAAATAAGCCCTGGGTGTAGGATGTGTTGGATCCCTTTGGTTGGCTTTTGGATCTACAGACACATAGCAGTATCAGGAGGATTGTGACCAGATCGTCCCATTACTGGGATGGATCTTCCAACAGACATATACTGTCCTCTTATCCAAAGCGGGGCACAACTCCAGACACCATTCCCGAGTTCCCCATCACCGAATAAAAAATATCACCAGACTGATATGGAGTGAGAAGATTGAAGTTGACTTTCACCTCCATTATCCCTCGAAGAACTGAGGCTTTTTACTCCGAGAGAGCTGCCAAATCCCACTTCTTACAGTTGGGAATTGCATTACAACATACAGCACATTATATATATTATATCATATTATTGGCCCACCAGATCTTATTAGATATCATGAAGGGATCCACAGAAATGCGAAAAAAAAAATTCAAAATCCATACGCTAAGCTTGTGCAAAGTAAATATATTAAGTTGCTTTCGTTGGACCCAACGCCTTTTTTTTTTCGCCCAGGGTGGAAGCCAACCAAAATAAAGATCTTACATTTAGTAAAAGTTGGTTATGAAGTGTGAATTTTTGTTTAAATAAAATAGTTCAAAGTCCCCGTATTTTCCACCAGCCCAGATAGGAGAGCTACTTGCTAGGATGCCACGAAAATACATTTTATTAATATTATATTCGTACTTATATTTTAGAAAATACTGTTACAAACATTTAAAGTAGATCTAAACCCAAACTGGATGATGTTTAACCACTTGACCCCCTATAGATTTAAACCCCCCCCTTAATGACCAGGCCATTTTTTGCGATACGGCACTGCGTTACTCTAACTGGTAATTGTGCGGTCGTGCAACGCTGTACCCAAATACAATTTATATGATTTCTTTCCCACAAATAGAGCTTTCTTTTAGTGGTATTTAATCACCACTGCATTTTGCGCTATACTTAAAAGTCCCCATTTTGAAGGCTTATATACAAGTTATTGACCCCGGGTTCTGCCCTGGGGGACATGTATCAATGCAAATATGTTTTTTTTTTTTAAAACGATTGTTTTTAAAAGAGCAGTGATTTTAATGATGATTAAAGTGAAACAATAAAAATGAAAAATTCCTTTAATTATAGTGCCTGGGGGGGGGGGGTGTCCCCTTAGTCTGCCTGTAAAGTGGTGCATCTGTACCATGTATAGAACCTGCTGCAGCAAAACTGACATTTGTAAAGAAATAAAAAAGACATTTATATGTACTTTGCAGCTGCAAGTTATTGCCGGCAATACCAAACAATAAAAATTGAAAAAAGTGAAACAATAAAAATGAAAAATTCCTTTAATTATAGTGCCTGGGGGGGTTTCCCCTTAGTCTGCCTGTAAAGTGGAGCATCTGTACCACGTACAGAACCTGCTGCAGCAAAACTGACATTTGTAAAGAAAAAAAAATACATTTATATGTACTTCGCAGCTGCAAGTTATTGCTGGCAAAACAAAATGATAAAAATTGAAAAAAAAAAAAAGGGGGGAAATTTATGAGAAAAATGGCATGGGGTCCCCTCAAAATCCATACCAGACCCTTAGGCCTGGTATGAATTTTATAGGGAACCCCACACCAAATATTAAAAGAAAAAGTGTGGGGTCCCTCCCAAAATCCATGCCAGACCCTTATTCGACCAGGCGGCCCCGCCCCTTATTTAAGAAATGTCTCTTGGTGGAGCAGACATTCGGCAGACAACCTTTGACGAGTGCGGAGTTTTTTTGGGGGGGTCCAGTGGTGAGGCAGGTGTCTTGATTGACGATGGATCTGCATTGGGGACATTGTTTTTAAATTTTTTAAATAAAAGACTTGTCAAAAACCTGTTTACTGTTTTTATTTATTTTTCACACTTTTTTGGTGCATGAGTAGTGGCACAATGTGGGAGGGAGCAGGATCTTGGGGGGCCCTTGGTAAAGGGGGGCTTTTTAGAATCTGCCCGCAGACCTCCACAACCACCAGCCATGGTTGTCGTGAAGAGGCCCTTGTCCCATCAACATGAGCCCCCCACCCCAAAGCACTCACTCCCCCATTTTGAGGGTATGTGGCCTGGTTCAGGAGGGGGGGGCGCTCACTCGTCCCCCCATCTTTCCTGGCCTGCCAGGCTGCATGCCTAAACCATTCGCCCAACACTACCCTTTACCTTGGCTGGCTGTTGTGTTAGAAGATAGCAGATACAACTACATTGTCAAACTGAGGTTCAGTCATCTGATAGCCCCAGAAGTGTGTCCTATGTTGAAGTTTCTTCCGTTGCTGCTGTAGCCCTCAAGAGCATGAGGATCCAAGGCACAGATGGTGAGACATGTACAGTATGTATTATACGTCTTCTATTGCACTGATGGAGCTCATGTGTCCTGCACAGTGCCCTGACCTCAACCCTAATGAACATCTTTGGGATGAATTGGAACATCAATGCTGAACCAGGTCTTCTCAACGAACATCAGTACCCGACCTCACAAATGGGCACAAACATCCTCCAAATTCCTAAAGAAAGCCTTCCCAGAAATGTGGAGGATGTTAAAGCCCCATGAAAATGGGGGGGGGGGGGGGTGTGCTATTCCATATTATTGGCCAAACTTTTGGAACCCCTAGTTTTTGCTTAAAGAAGAATTTCACCCAAAAGGGGAAGTTCCGCTTGTCTACACCCCCCCTCCACTGCCACATTTTGCACTTTTTGGGGAGGAGCGGGTACCTTGTTTTGACAGGTACCTGCTCCCACTTCTAGACAGATGCACTGCGCCCCCCTGCAGCCTTCTGGAACACATTACAGGTCCCAGAAGACTACAGGACCATTCACAAAGCGCAGTGTGACTCGTACATGTACAGTAGGAATCCAGCTGTGAAGCCACAAGCTGTGAAGCCACAAGGCTTCACTGCCGCAATTTCCCTTACTGACATTGAAGGATTGGCTCGGGTGAGGACATTGCGGGATCCCTGGACAGGTAAGTGTCCTCATATTAAAAGCCAGCAGCTACAGTATTTGTAGATGCTGATATTTATTTTTTTTGGGGGGGGGGAGGAGCCTGGAGCTCCTCCTATAGTTAAAGCAGATCTTCAACCTCAGTTTTTTGGTTGCTTCCAAATGACGTGCGTTTAGCCTACTGTGCCTCCTGGGACAGGTACACCACTTATCCCAGGAGGCATAGTCCTTCATTGAGAAAGGAAGGAGGACCTAGTGGCTCATCATCAGGAGAGCTCCCGGCTGAACCCAGAAGAGCCGAAGATGGTGGCTTGGGACCGAGTGGGGGAGAGGGGAAGAAAAGTAGAGGTTCTCGGCAAGACAATGCTGGATCCACTGGATGGGTGAGTATCTTAATTGTGCCGAACCTGCAACCAAGTAAGCAGACCAGGTGTAAAAAAATGGGGGGGGGTTGAAGATCCACTTTAAGCTTTAACACCTACCATAACATTGTTGGTTTTGGTGGAAAACATTCTGTTCTGTAGTGAAATGAAGAAGCAGTAGCACTATTTTCCTGTTCTTATATCAATTTTTCTGACAACCCATTCCATGCTGGCCTGCAAGATAATTAATTTCTACGTTCTAAAGTCCTTTTTTTTTTTTTTTTTTCAGACGGTAGCACGCGGAGTTGAGAAACGGTGCCGGCTAAAGTCTGGCATAATCACACGTGTGGTTGGAGCCCACCATGAGCACCTCATCTCTCGCTCTCTCTCTCTCTCTACGAAAATTGACTGCGGTGCCTTTGGCTAATTCCACTGTAGGCAAACTCCGCATTTTCTAACATCTCAGCGGAGTCTGGGCCCGGGCTCACGTCTGCTACCCATCAGTCTTCAGAAAAGCCATCTTTCTTGAGGTTTTCCTCCTGGAGCGTAGAATTTCCAGCCTTCGCCTTCCTGAAGCTCCTTCGCTCCTCTGGCATGTTCCCCCGTGTTTCAGTCTTTACACTGCATTCGATTAGCACCTTGCTGTTCTAATCCACTCCCCAGCTGCCTGAAATTATCACCCCATTTTATTCAAGACTTGGCTTTCCTCCCCTCCATCTATCAATAGGCCCTGATATTTCTCAGAGAAACCCGAGCCCTCCAGCCACCTCTCAGACTCTCTCCCTTTCACGTACACGTTTGCTGCGCATATCATTTTCACTCCATCTATCTCTCTTTCTTACTAAGGTGCAATTGTCTTGTTGAAATTCAGACCTGAGGCAAGACAGAGAAAGAGAGAGAGAGAGAGGGGGGGGAAAAAAAAAAAAACTTTTTCTGCAGCTAGACAGTTTGTGAGCTCTGCTGCTGGAGAACTTCTACATAATGCAAAATATCAGCTCAACGTTACTTAGATTCCATCCACACACATTTATCAGCTTTGACCACGACGGTCTCTGGAGAATTATGCAATATTTCATCTCCAGTCATCCAGATTTCAGATGGAAGGGTAATACGGAAACCCAGCCTTGTGTCTAACACAATACAATCATAATTGTGTTCAAGAAATACGGGCAAATTTAATTATTTTAGAAATTTCAGATTGCAGTAGAGTTCACACTAGTCCAATTAACACAAATACGGGGCCTTCTGGTGAGGATACAACAATCAGCTCCCCTGGTTGCTGGCTCTAGTCTTCACCATCTACCTTGCGTTGCTAGCCTTGCTTGGTTTGTGTGGCAACGCATGACGAAACCCAAAACAATGAAAAGTCCCCATACTTGTTGGTCTTGCTATGCTTAAGTCTCGGTACTTGCCGGACTTGCTATGCCTTAGTCATGGTGCTTACCAGGCTTGCTATGCCTTAGTCCTGGTCCTTGCTGGGCTTGCTATGCCTTAGTCATGGTGCTTACCAGGCTTGCTACGCCTTAGTCCTGGTCCTCACTGGGCTTGCTATGCCTTAGTCATGGTGCTTACAGGGGTTGCTATGCCTTAATTATGGTACTAACTGGACTTGCTTTGCTTTAGTCAGGATGCTTACCGGGCTTTCTGTGCCTTAGACTCACTCAGTCATCTGGACTCGCTCAGTAGTCTCAACTCATTCAGTCCTCTAGACTCACACAGTCGCCCCCGAGTCGCTTAGTCGCCTTAACTCATTCAGCCCTCTAGACTCACTTAGTCATCTTGACTCTCTCAGTTCTCTAGACTCACTCAGTCATCTCAACTCTCTCAGTTCTCTAGGCTCACTCAGTCATCTCAACTCTCTCAGTCCTCCAGACTTACTTAGTTGTCTCGACTCTCTCAGTTCTCTAGACTCACTTAGTCATCTTGACTCTCTCATTTCTCTAGACTCACTCAGTCATCTTGACTTTCTCAGTTCCCTGGACTCACTCAGTCATCTCAACGCTCTCAGTCCTCCAGACTCACTCAGTTGTCTCGACTCTCTCAGTTCTCTAGACTCACTTAGTCATCTTGACTCTCTCATTTCTCTAGACTCACTCAGTCATCTTGACTTTCTCAGTTCCCTGGACTCACTCAGACATCTCAACGCTCTCAGTCCTCCAGACTCACTCAGTTGTCTTGACTCGCTTAGTCACCTTAACTCATTCAGTCCTCTAGACTCACTCAGTCATCTCGACTCTCTCAGTTCTCTAGACTCACTCAGTCATCTTGACTCTCTCAGTTCTCTAGACTCACTCAGTCATCTTGACTCTCTCAGTTCTCTAGACTCACTTAGTCATCTTGACTCTCTCAGTTCTCTAGACTCACTCAGTCATCTCGATTCTCTCAGTTCTCTAGACTCACTAAGTCATCTCAACTCTCTCAGCTCTTTAGACTCACTTAGTCATCTTGACTCTCTCAGTTCTCTAGACTCGCTCAGTCATCTCGACTCTCTCAGTTCTTTAGACTCACTCAGTCATCTGGATTCTCTCAGTCCTCTTGACTCTCTCAGTCCTATAGACTCACTCAGTCGTCTCGACTCCCCCAGTCCCGTAGATTCACTCAGTCATCTCAACTATCTCAGTCTTTTGACACAGAACCTCCTGACTCCACCATGGGGTACTGTTTTCAGAGCAGTGCACACCTGTCTCCTAACAGGAGCAGGGAGCTATGAGAGCTATACCCAAGCCTGTCACCATAAAGACTGTGTGCACCTGGACACACACCCTGCTTGTCTCCCTCAAGACCTGGACACTGGGTTGAAGGCTTCATCCCTTCCAAAGCTCTTTAGAAGCCTCCAAAGTCCAGGACCCAATTCGGGAATACCAAAACCCAGAGCATTTGTGTCACTTTTGCCTACTTTTACACAGTAAAAGGGCCTCACACTGTCACGAGACACATATGGTATATATATATATACTGTATAAGCCAGGATTTTCTACTTCTTTCCCAATAAGAACCAAAAGACCGGATATATAGTTTTGTGTTAATGGTGAACACCCTGCGAGGGAAACCCTTTGATTTTGTTTTCCGGGAACTTTGTTTGACCTTTCTTTGATAAAAAATGGGCCAGCGAGCCCTTAAAGACAATATTTGGCAGGGACTGTACTCGCTAACAACCGCTACACTTGAGCTCTGCAACCCCAAACTCTATATATATCTCAAAAGCCAGGTACCACACCAATAGCCACATTACAGTTCACAAAAGACAAATAGGAGAGAGAAAAGGGAATTTTCCCTTGCCTTGTGGAGACGAAGCCTTTCCAGAATGGCGGGATGGGAGCAGAATGTAGAAGGAGAACTTTGGTCTGGAAGGAAGACTCCATTGGACTTCATGGACTAGTAAGACCTTTTTTTTAAAAAAAATTGCCCATAGGGACAATCATCAGGGTTTTAGAAAAGTAACTTAAGTAAGGTAGGGTGACGTTCCTCTTTAAACTAGAGGAACTCTTATTTTTCTTTTTTCTTTTTTTTTTCCAAGACATTTTTTATATTAGAAAAACCAAAACATGTACAGAAATCTCAAATAACTTGTGTACATAAACGAGTGTTGGAACAACAAAATTGTAGTACAAGAGCATATAGTGTCTCTAGGTCTCTTAGTATCTCTAGGTCTCTTAGTCCCTTCGGTGTAGCCCGAGTTGCTTTGTTATGCTTTGTCCAAGGCTAGGACTCACATGGTACGCGACTACCGTTGGGGTTCCCAGGTTGTCCGCTGGGAGCGGAAGGCGACTAGGGTAGAGAATGTAGGCCCCCGTATGATCCTAACTGGCGGGGGGTTGTGAGTATTAGTGGTGAGGGGCTCTCTGTTCCTCATGCCCGTGTGTGGACCTAGTTGAGTTGAGTTGGGCGAATGTGTGAAGCGAGGTGAAGTCTCTTGGAGAAGAACTCTTATTTTTCATCATTTTCTCCATTTTAATTCTATATCTTGCATCCCTGTACTTGTACGAGTATAACGTTTTTATTTATTTTTTTAATATTGGGGCATTTAAGGTTTTGGAGGGATGCACCGGCCCCGATCTGACTGACGTTGAGAAGCCTTGGTGTAGAAGACTCCCATCCCAGCCGTATCAAGAGAATGTAGGCCCCGTATGATCCTAACTGCTGGGGGTTGTGAGTATTAGTGGTGAGGGGCTCTCTGTTCCTCATGCCTGTATGTGGACCCAGTTGAGTTTAGTTGGGCAAATATGGGAAGTGAGGTGAAGTCTCTGGGAGAAGAACTCTTATTTTTCATCATTTTTTCCTTGTTCTCCATTGTAAATCTATATTTTGCATCCCCGTACTTGTACAAGTATAACGTTTTTATTTATTTTTGTAATTTCTTGGGCATTTAAGGTTTTGGAAGGAGCCCCAGGCCCCGATCTGACTGACGTTGAGAAGCCTTGGTGTAGAAGACTCCCATCCCAGCCCTATCAAGAGAATGTAGGCCCCCGTATGATCCTAACTGCCGGGGGGGTTGTGAGTATTGGTGGTGAGGGGCTCTCTGTTCCTCATGCCCGTGTGTGGACCTAGTTGAGTTTAGTTGGGCGAATATGTGAAGCGAGGTGAAGTTTCTGGGAGAAAAACTCTTATTTTTCATCATTTTCTCCATTTTAAATCTATATTTTGCATCCCCGTACGTGTACGAGTATAACGTTTTAATTTTTTTTTTAATATTGGGGCATTTAAGGTTTTGGAAGGATACACCGGGCCCCGATCTGACTGACGTTGAGAAGCCTTGGTGTAGAAGACTCCCATTCCAGCCGTATCACAAGAGGGAAAGAGTAACATTCCTCGGCAGCCGTCTCATGCCGTGTCCTCCTGTCAAAAAATGGAATTACAGTTCTCTGGTTTCCCCCCCCCCCTCGTCTTAATCTGTATTTCTAATAACCCCCGCTGCCGTTTTAAAAATATTGACACCACTGTGGTCTTCTCTTCCAGCCCCCGCCCCCCCACCCCAAATTTCCACGCCATTGCCAGAGGACTTTTGGCTGAACCTGAAAGAGTGCGAACACAAGAAACTTCTTGATAGTCATCTGAAGAATTTCTGAACCAGTGTCCTGTGACGGGAGAGCACCAGCCGAGGAAAGTGGGGGCAATCTGTTCCAGCCTGCGGGGTCACTAATGCGTCTGCTCCTGGGGTGGGGGGGGGTAACAATGTTATTTCTAACAATCTGATTTGGGAATTGCGCGCCCCCGAGAGTGTCAGCCTGATACCGGCTACCAGGAGATTTCCCAATTTACTTAAAGGAGCCGCGGCCGTCGCTTGCCCGAAAACGCAATCTGAGCCGGGACCCGCGGCTTAAATTTATATTGGAAATTAGTTATTTACAATGAGCCTTTTATTTTTACGCTGGGACGTTCCGTACGGCGGCTGATGGGCCTTTTTTATATTTTTTTGCAATTTAGGCGACGCTCCGTGCGTTTAATGTCAACTCGAAGCTTACATAGCAAAAGGACAGTAAACTTTACCAAAAAAAATACCTGAAATGGAGAAATGGAAACAAAAAAAAAAACTTTAGGAGCTTCTTCACACCGGGTGTAGTGTGTGAAAACGTGAAAAATTGCGCGGTTTCCTGCAGCACCTGCAGAATAAAATAGAATAATTATTATTTTTAATTTTTAGGTAAAAAGTTTTCATTAAATATTTTTTTTTTTGTTTTTTTTTGTTTTTTTTATATTTTATGATATAGACGGAGAAAAACTGAAGATTCGGAAAAAAAACAACAACAATATTTTCTACGTTCTGTTATAAAACATATCCATTAAAAAAAAAAAAATAAAAAGTCAAAATTCTTCAAAAATTTGAGTCAAAATGTATTCTGTCTTTGGTAAAAGAAAACCCTAATAAAGTGTTAAAATAGAATAAAAAACAGAATAAAATAGAATAATTATTGTTTTTAATTTTTGGGTAAAAAGTTTCAATTAAATATTTTTTTTTTATATATATATATTTTATAATATAGACGAAAAAAGACTGAAAATTCAGAAAAAAACAACAACAATATTTTCTACTTTCTGTTATAAAACATATCCATTAAAAAAAAAATTAAAAAGTCAAAACTCTTCAACAATTTAGGTCAAAATGTATTCTGTCTTTGGTAAAAAAAAAGTGTTTATTGACTGGTTTGTGTGAAAGTTATAGCATCTACAAACTATGGTATATACAACACCTCACAAAAGTAAGTACCCCCCTCACATTTGTGTAAATATTACTATGGAGACACTGAACTAGTCTGATGAAAGTATGTAAAAAAAAATAGTAACAAAATAAAAAGTTACTTTTTTTGTGTTAAAAAATATTATTATTATTATTATTATTTTTTTTAGTAGACTGTCTACTTTCTAAAAAAAGGGGTAATTTGGGGGAAATTTGTACTGTCCTGGCATTTTGAGGGCAGCAAGAAATGAGATCGGATTGATTGATTATTACAGTATCTGACAAAAGTAAGTACACCCCTCAGTGACATTTGTGTAAATATTTTCTTCTATCTTTTCATGTGACAACACTGAAGAAATGACACTTGTCTACAATGTAAAGTAGTGAGTGTACAGCTTGTATAACAGTGTAAATTTGCTGTCCCCTCAAAATAACTCAACACACAGCCATTAATGTCTAAACCGCTGGCAACAAAAGTCAGTACACCCCTAAGTGAAAATGTCCAAATTGGGCCTAAAGTGTCAATATTTTGTGTGGTCACCATTATTTAAGATAGAAGAAAAGATTTACACAAATGTCACTGAGGGGTGTACTTACTTTTGTGAGATACTGTGTGTATATATATATATATATATATATAGATGATTATAAAAAATGTAATTGAGTTAAAACATTTTTACATTTATTTTATGAAAATATATGTTTGTATGATTATATCTTTGTCACTTTGCTGCTCCTGTTCTTCTCTCATTTCATTACATCATGCACCTTAATACTCCTTAAAGGTATCATATTTAATGTGGCAGATGTCCTTTTGTTGCCGTTGGTTGTCCTTTGTTGTCCTTTGGACCCCTTTACCATATCACTTAGTGAATGGGGTTTTACCGGCACAATGGAACAGCTTACCGGTGAACTTTGGCCAGGACTGGTCAGATTTCAGGGTCACCGGGAGTTCTGGTTTGTGCAGTTGACTCACACTCATCCCTATTAGCAGACCTCAACAAGCGATGAGCAAACCAATAAAATTCATTCCAACTTCGATCAGACCCACAACTATGCTATGATGGCGAATATCCAACCTTTGTGAGTTGATGAATCAGCAAAATTGGGTATGATTGTTCTTTTAATGAGCTTTTGTACTGAACAACTTCTTATTACCCACCCAAGATGTTTTGACATGACCTATCAAGAAGCTGGTGTTGGAAGACCCCCCCCTGCCAGGTTCAGTGGTCATAGGTCTGAATAGGGACCAGATAGCTATATAACACCTACCACATGTCACTGGCTGGGGGTCCTTCTCTAATTGATGTCTGAAGCATCTCCAGGGCCAGTGGCAAACTAGGCAACCACTCTTAGGGTGCAGCCACAGCAAGTGGGGTAGCGTTGGTGTGGGGTGAGGACAAGGACATAGGGCAGGCGCCCCCCCAGCATTATTGGTGTACGACGTGTTCAAGCAGAAGCTCTGTGCCCCACTGGAGGCTCTTCTCCCCCAGCCAGGCTTGCCTGAGCCGCTCCGGCTTCCCCCCCTGCAGCCTCAGCCAAGTTGGGAACCCAGAGTCGGTGCAGCAGGCGCTGTCCAGCCCAACCCACCCGGTGAGCAGAGAGCTCCTGGAGTGGAGCTTCAACCTGGGATGGGGGTCAGGAGGAGGCAGGGAAGAGGGAGAGTGGGGGGGGGGGGCTGAGTTGTTGCACCATGGCCTTCTGGGTTGTACTTGCCCCCCTGGGCCAAAAGTTGCCAGTTAGCCCCTGAGTGTATCAAAGTAGGAATATTCGCTACGGGGGACTGTGCAGGGACTGCAAGCCTAGATGAAGGAGATCAGGAGCAGGGGTGAAGAGGCAGCTGGAGAACATGTTTTGCCTGGCGGGGGCCCCTCTCCTGGTCCGTCACCAGCCTGCAATATGAGAACTGGAGGTAGCGGATGCAGGTGGACCAACTCAGCTTCCAGGTGGAACTGTGGAAGTTCTGAGCTGGGTGGCAGGACTGAGCAGGGATGGACAGACCAGATACTCGAGCCGTGCGTTGTTTGCCGTGTCTGGCAAGGCAGCTCAGGTCAGTTCAATGAGGGGGCAACACACATCACAAGGTGGTTTATAGGTGCAGAACGTATATTTTAGAGGTATAGAAGTTTTATTTATTTTTTTGGGGGGGGTGGTACAATTAGCTGGTCTTGCCTAGGGTGCAAAATTGTCTAGCACCGGCACTTAGTATCTCCAATCAAGGCCACCAACCCAACCTATCTTTTTTTAGATTCCAAACCCAGTTGTCCTCTGCAGCGACCAGTGTTGGAGTTCATGGATTCCAAACCCAGTTGTCTTCTGCAGCGACCAGTGTTGGAGTCCATGGATTCCAAACCCAGTTGTCTTCTGCAGCGACCAGTGTTGGAGTTCATGGATTCCAAACCCAGTTGTCCTCTGCAGCGACCAGTGTTGGAGTCCATGGATTCCAAACCCAGTTGTCCTCTGCAGCGACCAGTGTTGGAGTCCATGGATTCCAAACCCAGTTGTCCTCTGCAGCGACCAGTATTGAAGTCCATGGAAAGTGCAAATGGGATATCTAGAGAATAGTAACCCATATCGACCAATCAAATTATTACTACTGGAACGAGCCCCATGATTTTGTGTTTGCTATTGGTTGCTCTATGCTTTCTTAAAGCTTCCTAGAGCAGAAAATGAAAGTCTAAGGAGGATTCTATCACCTTCTACCATTTCAAGGAAAGGAGACATTTGCTGGTAAACTAAGTTCAGGTACGAAGGTTTGACTACAAGACTTTAGAAAAAAAAAAACTCATAAAGACTTGTTACAATGTATATTTATGTCTCTTTAATCTCGGGACCATCATTTGTGAAGGTAGACGGGAAGTCAAGGAGAGAACAGCTCATGAATTCCCAGGAAACTGACGTCTTTCGGAATAAATAGGTGCAAATTCATGCATTTGGGCCAGCAAAGACCCCGAGGCGGAATACATGTTCTCAGGTAGGAGAAAGGAAGATGGATGGGGGTGTTACTATATTTGGTGACCAAATAATTCGATCTCGCCATTGGGAAGTCAACTACAACACTGGTTTGTAAATGAGATCGAAGGACCGGGCTTGAGTCTGGTGTGGGCTTTGGAGCTTAATCTCTATTCCCCGGAGCGCTCTATATTCTGCCGCTGGGCAAAAAAACCCCGCTGGTGCTGCTTAAAAAAAGAATAGAAGCAAACACATGAAGAGAACCTGTCCTACATTGTAAACTATTCAGGAAGGGACACCACAAGATGGCTGGTGTGACTTTTATTGGCCGGACAAGCCTCTTCTCCGCCATTCTGATTTAGGTTGATTGAATTACTGGTTTCTGCTATCTCTGACTTGGGTAGGCTCCTCCAACTGCCCTCGCCTTGTCCAAGGAGGAGGACTATGGACAATGCAAAGACTGGTACAAAGACCTACCAGAAAATCTGAGAAGTTCAGACCTTATTAATGAGTTATTATTAACATGGAGGAAACTTTCTTCCTTAATAAATGGACTTGCAGATATCTTGTGGTTTTTGCTCATAGACAGAACATTTGTATTAGAATTATTATTAATATACAGGATTTATATAGTGCCAACAGTTTACACAGCGCTTTACAATGTAAAGGGGGACAGAACCATTACAATACAGTTCAATACAGAAAGAATAGGAGGGCCCGGCTCGTGGAGCTTACAATCTAAAGGGAGGGGGCTACAAAAGGTAATAGCTGCGGGGAATGATGAATGATTCGGGTACAGTTCTTAGGTGGAGGTGGGGTGGGTGGAGGTGGGGTAGGTGGGTTAGGTGGAGGTGGGGTAGGTGGAGGTGGGGTAGGTGGGTTAGGTGGAGGTGGGGTAGGTGGGTTAGGTGGAGGTGGGGTTCCCTGAATAAGTACTTCAAAACACAAGCATACTGGGCACTAGACAGCTGTCTCCCCATCATGATGAAATGGATTTGACAGCGCCCATCAGTGCAGCCCATAAGTACCAATCAGTACCTATCAGTGCTGCCTATCAGTGCTCATCAGTGCTGCATATCAGTGCCACATATAAGTGCCCATCAATGCCACCTATCAGTGCCTATTCATCAGTGCAACCTATCAGTGCAGCATATCAGTGCCCACCAGTGGCCCATATCATTGCAGCCCCCTCATTGCCTCCTCATCTGTGCCCATTGGTGCTGCCTCATTTGTTCCTCCTCATCAGTGCCCATCAATGCAGCATCATCAACGCCCATCAGTGCTGCCTCATTAGTGCCTATCAGTGCAGCATCATCAGTGCAGCCTCATCAGTTCCTCCTCATCGGTGCCCATCAGTGCTGCCTCATTAGTGCAGCATTATCAGCGCACATTAGTGCAGCATCATCAAAGCATATCAGTGCCCATTAGTGCAGCCTATCAGGGCCGGATATCAGTGCAGCCTTATCAGTGCCCATCAGTGCTGCCTCATTAGTGCCCATCAGTGCAGCATCATCAGTGCACATCAGTGCCCATCAGTGCAGCCTATCAGGGCCGGATATCAGTGCAGCCTCACCAGTGCTCATCAGTGTTGCCTCATTAGTGCCCATCAGTGCAGCATCATCAGGGTCCATCAGTGCTGCCTCATTAGTGCCCATCAGTGCCTCCTCAACAGTGCAGCCTCATCAGTGCAGCATCATCAGTGCATCTGATCAGTGCCGGATATCAGTGCAGCCTCATCAGTGCCCATCGGTGCAGTATCATCAGTCCCCATTAGTGCATCCTCATTAGTTCCTCCTTATCAGTGCCCAATCAGAGCTGCCTTATTAGTGCCCATTAGTGCAGCATCATCAGCGCACATCAGTGCCACCTCATCAGTGCCCATCAGTGCTGCCTCATTAGTGTCCATCAGTGCTGCCTCGTTAGTGCCCATCAGTGCCTCCTCATCAGTGTCCATCAGTGCAGTATCATCAGTGCCCATCAGTGCATCCTATCAGTGCCGCATATCAGTGCCCATCACTGCTGCCTCATCAGTTCCTCCTCATCCGTGCCCATCAGTGCAGCCTATCAGTGCCGGATATTAGTGCAGCATCATCAGTGCCCATCAGTAAAGGAGAAAGATTACTTATGTGCAAAATTTTATAACAGAAACACAGAAAAACTTTTTTTTTTCAGAATTTTCAGTTATTTTATTTTTATTTAGCAAAATTTACCCCCCCCCCTCCCCCGTGGTGATTAAATATCACCAAAAGAAATCTCTATTTGTGTGATAAAAATGATAAAACCTCCTATGCAGTCAGTGTGAGAGCTGAAAGCTAAAGAATTGTCCTGAGCAGGAAGGGGGTGAAAGTGGCCGGTACTGAAGGGGTTAAAGTAGCGCGGTGCCGAATAGCAAAAAAACATCTTCCTGTCTAAAGATTCCATAGAGGATAAAATCGTGTTTGTAAAACTATTTTGTCAGAATAGACCCCCCCCCTCCCCCAAAAAAAAACAATGTATGTATTAGTTTCAGTCATGACGAAGTTATTGTGGAAGTAATGTATATATTAGTTTCCTTCAGTCATGACGAAGTTATTGTGGAATAAATCGGCCCCCATGGTGGGAATGTGAACGATTGTTCTGGTGGGGGGTGGGGGGGTGTTCAGGTACCGGGAGCTGAAGGGGTTAATCACTCTCTTCTTTTCCTGAGTGCCGGGAATGGAGAATGGAAGGTGGGAGAACCATGGAAGAAGGGTAATGCTCAGCATATGTTTATGTTCAGTGAGCTCATAATCCGGGGGGGACCTGATCTCGGGGTCCTTCCATCCAGCGCACCATGGAGGTTCTGGCAGGATTCTGGTACCATAGAGAGAGAGGTCTGTGGGTGGCTTCTCTCCGGGAGAGATAATACCATTGAATTCGGCCTCAGCTGATTAAACAGAAAATACTCCAAAGTCTACTTAAAGGTCCCGAAAAACCTTTCCGACAGCAGATTCACTTTATAACACTAAAGGCAATGATGGAGCTCCTGTACTGGAGGGGGGGGTGGGGGGGAGCTGGGAGCGGGTCCAAAGCATACTAATAGAAAAGGAAGCAGGGGTTTAATGGTGTGCAGCTGTAATGAGCCGAGCTACGGACAATGGTGCCAAGTCGTGTTCTGGCATGGAATTCCTGTGACGGTACACACGACCTGATTCCTGAGGAATAGCATGGAAAAATCCTCCTCAAACCCAAAAATGTATATATATATACTCTATATTACCAAAAGTATTGGGACGCCTGCCTTTACACGCACATGAACTTTAATGGCATCCCAGTCTTTAGGGTAGGGTTCAATATTGAGTTGGCTCCGCCCTTTGCAGCTATAACAGCTTTAACTCGTCTGGGAAGGCCGTCCACAAGGTTTAGGAGTGTGTCTATGGGAAGGTTTGACCATTCTTCCAGAAGAACATTTGTGAGGTCAGTCACTGATATTGGACGAGAAGGCCTGGCTCATAGTCCCCACTCAGATCTCGGTGCAGGCCAGTCAAGTTCCTCCACCCCAAATTCGCTCATCCATGTCTTTATGGACCTTGCTTTGTGCACTGGTCCAAATCATTTGGTGGAGGGGGGATTATGATGCCGGGTTGTTATTCAGGGGTTGGACCCTTAGTTCCAATGAAAGGAACTCTTAAGTCATCAGCATGCCAAGACATTTTGGACAATTTCATGCTCCCAACTTTGTGCACTGGTGGACAGTTATGTTGGAACAGGAAGGGGCCGTCTCCAAACTGTTCCCACAAAGTTGAAAGCATAAAAGTGTCCAAAATGTCTTGGTATGCTGACACTTTAAGATTTCCCTTCGCTGGAACTAAGGGGCCAAGTTGAACGCCTGAAAAACACCACCACACCATAATCCCCCCTTCGACCACGTTCCTCTACCCCAAACTTGTTCATCCATGTCTTTATCGATCTTGCTTTGTGCACTGGTGGACAGTTATGTTGGAACAGGAAGAGGCCGTCCCCAAATTGTTCCCACAAAGTTGGGGAGCATGAAATTGTCCAAAATGTCTTGGTATGCTGATGCCTTAAGAGTTCCCTTCACTGGAACTAAGGGGCCAACCCCTGAAAAACAAGCCCCACACCATAATCCCCCTCCACCAAATGATTTAGACCATATGCATGTGTATGCATCTACAGCATTTTAAGCAGCCATCACCCTCTAACAGTCTCTCCTCCATTAGTCATTAGTTCTCACAGGACTAGGCTCTCTGCAGTCACCTCCTCTATAGGACACCCCTCCCAGGACCCTCCAGGGTAATAGCTTCACTCAGCTCCTGGCCTGGCCTAAAAGGCCTTTTGCAACCTGCCTTAGCCCCCACCTCCATAAGGGTCAGAAAGTCTAAAACCAGCTCTCCTGGAGTGCAAGTCTACTTCTCCCCAGCCTCCTGCCCATAACAGGTCCTCCATATGCTGGTTGGTTACATCTGTACTTGTGTGGGGCGTTTGGCTCCCAATTTTGTGGGAACAGTTTGGGGATGGCCCCTTCCTGTTCCAACATCATTGCCTGACCTCACAAATGCTCTTCTGGAAGAATGGTCAAACATTCCCATAGACACCCTCCTAAACCTTGTGGATGGCCTTCCCAGAAGAGGTGAAGCTGTTATAGCTGCAAAGGGCGGAGCCAACTCAATATTGAACCCTACGGACTAAGACTGGGATGTCATTAAAGTTCATGTAAAGGCAGGCGTCCCAATACTTTGGTAATATAGTTTATATACATTCACCAGCCACTTTATTAGGTCCACCTTGCTAGCTCCGGGTTGGACCCCCTTTATTAGGTCCACCTTGCTAGTAGCGGGTTGGACCCCCTTTATTAGGTCCCCCTTGCTAGTAGCAGGTTGGACCCCCTTTATTAGGTTCACCTTGCTAGTAGCGGGTTGGACCCCCTTTATTAGGTCCCCCTTGCTAGTAGCAGGTTGGACCCCCTTTATTAGGTCCTCCTTGCTAGTAGCGGGTTGGACCCCCTTTATTAGGTCCCCCTTGCTAGTAGCGGGTTGGACCTCCTTTATTAGGTCCCCCTTGCTAGTAGCAGGTTGGACCCCCTTTATTAGGTTCACCTTGCTAGTAGCGGGTTGGACCCCCTTTATTAGGTCCTCCTTGCTAGTAGCGGGTTGGACCCCCTTTATTAGGTCCCCCTTGCTAGTAGCGGGTTGGACCCCCCTTTATTAGGTCCCCCTTGCTAGTAGCAGGTTGGACCCCCTTTGGCCTTCATTCTTGCTGGCATAGATACAACAAGGTTTTGGAAACGTTCCTCAGAGATTTTTCTCCTGTTCCACCACATCCCAAAGGCGCTCTATTGGATGAGATGTGGTGAGTGTGGAGGCCATTGGAGTACAGTGACCTCATTGTCCAGTGGTGAGATGATTGGAGCTTTGTGACATGGTGCATTATCCTGCTGGAAGGAGCCATCAGAAGATGGGGGACACTGTAGTCATAAAGGGATGGACATGGTCAGCAACAATACTCAGGTAGTCCGTGGTGTTTAAACCAGTGGCGGCTGGTGCTCGCTCGTCTGCCCGCCCGCTTGCCCACTCGCATTTACCCCCATCCAGGTCCTGGGCAGCTTCCCGGCTTCTCCTCCCGGCCAATTCCAGTCACTTCTCCTCCCAGGCCAGTCCGGTCTTAGGACCCGCTTCCTGTCCTGGTTGGCCGGGAGAGGAAGCAGGAAGACAATAGCGAATGTCGATGTGCTAATGTCACAGTTGGGTGGGCTCAGGGCACAGGGCTCTGCGCCCCGAGCCCAACTTTTTTGAAGCCAATTAGAGCTTCAAAAAAAAAAACCTCAGGTGAAAGCATTGTCAGGAGGAAGTCCCGGGATCTCTATGAGAGGGAATATATACCTGGATGCGTCCCATACTTATCGTGAGAATAATGTGAGCTCCACTGTAACGTTTTATAATCATTTTTTTTAAAATTTTTGTTTCTTTTTTTTTTGTTCCCCATTCAGGTCTCACTTCATCTTCTCGGAGGCGTCACATGGCCGGATTTCAATGACCTCATAGCGGCTGGATGAAGTAATCAGTTCCCACACGATGACGCCATTCTACTAAAGCCGGAACGCTTCAACGTCACCTTAATCTTTAATTAAACCTTCGCCAGATGAGGAAACAAAAGGGCCGCGGCTCATCGCTCGCACCTTGGTGCTGTCAGAGCGTTGTTGGCCGCGGCTCGCTTACTCAGGTCTGCTTCCAGCGGCTCTTTTATTGTTTTTTTTTTTCATATTTTTAATTGAAATGTGCCAATAGTGCGGTTTTCACCCGCTCAGCCGCCACCTCCCCTCCCCCCTCCCCCCACAGATATTTCACAGGATTTAGTCATCATATTACTGTATGGAAAGGTTCTTTACCAGGCGTGGCTTATTAATTATAGGGCACAGTGGCATAACTAGAACCTTCAAGAAACCATGAAGGGCCCCCCCCCCTGACCCCGTCCCTCCGAGCTCGCTGACGGAACGCAAGTGAGACCTTTGTGACCCTGGTAGTTCCGCCACTAGTTTTTTATTTTTTGGTATTTTTTTTTTTTATTTTTTTTTTTACTTTTGGTATTTTATTTACAGTGCCTTGAAAAAGTATTCATACCCCTTGAAATTTCCCACATTTTGTCATGTTGCACCCCAAAACCGTAAATGTATTTTATTGGGATTTTATGTGATAGACCAACACAAAGTGTCACATAATTGTGAAGTGGAAGGAAAATGATAAATGATACAAATAAATATGTGAAAAGTGTGGGGGGGGGGGCATTTGTATGGCGCCCCCCGGAGTCAATACTTTGTAGAACCCCCTTTCTCTACAAGTCTTTTTGGGGATGTCTCTACCAGCTTTGCACATCTAGAGAGGGACATTTTTTCTCATTCTTCTTTGTAAAATATCTCAAGCTCTGTCAGAATAGGTGGAGAGCGTCTGTGATCAGCAATTTTCAAGTCTTGCCACAGATTCTCAATGTGATTTAGGTCTGGACTGTGACTGGGCCATTCTAACACATGAATATGCTTTGATGTAAACCATTCCATTGTAGCTCTGGCTGGATGTTTTGGGTCGTTGTCCTGCTGGAAGGTGAACCTCCGCCCCAGTCTCAAGTCTTTTGAAGACTCTAACAGGTTTTCTTCTAAGATTGTCCTGTATTTGTCTCCATCCATCTTCCCATCAACTCTTACCAGCTTCCCTGTCCCTGCTTAAGAAAACCATCCCAACCACATGAAGCTGCCACCGCCATGTTTCACGGTGGGGATGGTGTGTTCAGGGTGATGTGCAGTGTTAGTGTTAGTTTTCCCCACACATAGCCCCTCTCCCGCCACCGATAAAAGTTATCTCGCGGCGAATCCGCCGCAGGGACCACTTTTATCTGAAAGCCGGCCGCTGCACAAAAACGGGGATACCGGGGTTATGGCAGCTAGCTGCTGCCATAACAACGATATCCCTGTTCAAAGTTTGGACGTACATCGTCGTGCGGCGGTCGGGAAGTGGTTAATGTCGGACATTTTGCTCGAGTGTACGCGGCTTAAGATTGTCCTGTATTTGTCTCCATCCATCTTCCCATCAACTCTGACCAGCTTCCCTGTCCCTGCTGAAGAAAACCATCCCCACCACATGATGCTGCCACCACCATGTTTCACAGTGGGGATGGTGTGTTCAGGGTGATGTGCAGTGTTAGTTTTCCCCACACATAGCGTTTTGCTTTTAGGCCAAAAAGTTGAATTTTGGTCTCATGTGACCAGATCACCTTCTTCCACATGTTTGCTGTGTCCTCCACATGGCTTCTCACAAACTACAAACAGGACTTCTTATGACTTTCTTTCACCAATGTCTTTCTTCTTGTCACTCTTCCATAAAGGGCAGATTTGTGGAGAACACGACTAATAGTTGTCCTGTGGACAGATTCTCCCACCTGAGCTGTGGATCTCTGCAGCTCCTCCAGAGTTACCATGGACCTCTTGGCTCTTCTCTGATGAATGCTCTCCTTGCCCGGCCGGTCAGTTTAGGTGGACGGCCATGTCTTGGTAGGTTTGCAGTTGTGCCATACACTTTCCATTTTCCGATGATGGATTGAACAGAGCTCCGTGAGATGTTCAAAGCTTGGGAGATTTTTTTTATAACCTAACCCTGCTTTATACTTCTCCACAACTTTATCCCTGACCTGTCTGGTGTGTTCCTTGGCCTTCATGATGCTGTTTGTTCACTAAGGTTCTCTAACAAACCTCTGAGGGCTTCACAGAACAGCTGTATTTATACTAAGAATAAATGACACACAGGTGGACTCTATTTACTAATTAGGTGACTTTGGAAGGCAATTGGTTCCACTAGATTTTAGTTAGGGGTATCAGAGTAAAGGGTGCTGAATACAAATACACGCAACACTTTTCAGATATTTATTTGTAAAAAAAATGTTACTTTGTGTTGGTCTATTACATAAAATCCCAATAAAATACATTTACGTATTTGGTTGTAACATGACAAAATGTGAAACATTTCAAGGGGTATGAATACTTTTTCAAGGCACTGTATAGGTGTGGGGTCTAAACACTAACCAGTATTCACCAGAGCTCCTGATGGTGGGGATAGGTTTTGCTAAATGTTAGAACCAGGTTGCGGTACTCATGATCATTCCACCAGGAGGTGAGCAAGCCGGGGTCCAGTAGCAGATATATCAGGTAGGGATCAAGCAGAGGCAGTAAATAAGCCAAAGGTCAGTAACGAGAGGTATTGGAGATAAGGATAGCTGCAGGTACGCAAAGGAGCCAGATATAGGCTGGAGAGAGCACAATAATCTGGCCAACAGGAAGTGCAGAGACATGGCTTAAAAAGGAAGTTCATGGGAGGAGCAAGGAGTTCAAGGTTCACCAGAAACAAGGCACGAGGCAAGATTATTCAAAGGATCAGACAGAATTGTCCAGCATCCCAGGAGGTTTAGCAAAAAGAGCTGCTGCCAGACACAGCAGAGGTCATGGGTTCAGATTCCTGTCCTGACAATGTTCCTGGATAGAGACTTACATGATAAAAGGGCTTCCCTTACACCTCTGTTCACAATGAGTGTGAATGAGTGGCACAAGTGCTGGGAGTCCAGTCCACAGAAGCCGTCTACTACTAGAAGGCTTGACTGTGAGGGGGCTTGCATAGGTCGATGAGAAGATCACCAGGGAGAAGAAGACTGGAAGGCAGCTGGAAGGATACTGGAGCACGTCAGTAGTCAAGAAGAAAGACAAGAGGCAGGGTTGAAGGCAGAGTTGTGGTCAGGAGGTAGGCCAGGATCTCACCTGGAATCAGCAGAGACATGCCGTAGGCAGATGACAGGCAAGGGTCAAACCCGGAACCAGCAGGGATGAGTGGTAATCAGAAGTTAGGCCAGGGTCATAGCAGTAAACAGCAGAGACAAGCCAAGTCAAAAACTATCCAAGGTTACACCAGGAAATAGCAGGGACAAGCCATAGTCAAGAACTAGGCAAGGTTACACCAGAGGTGGCAAGGGGTTCCTTGAGCTGTGGCTAACTGACATCCTATGTGATGGTGCCTACTGCCTGCATAGTTCCAAGTCCAACACCACTTGGCAGAGCCAGAGTCATGGGTGAGGGTAAGAGTAAGAGAGTCATGGGTAAGGGTGGCATTCTGACCACTAATGTAAGGGACATCCTTCTCACTGACCACTACCAATAGAAGGGGCATTCTTTCCACTGATCTCCAATGCAAGGAACATTCTTCTCACTGATCACCAA
This sequence comes from Lithobates clamitans, assembly GCA_037952925.1. Lineage (NCBI taxonomy): Eukaryota > Metazoa > Chordata > Amphibia > Anura > Ranidae > Lithobates > Lithobates clamitans. The sequence continues at coordinate 594,424 of JBBGZY010001360.1, read as the reverse complement.
TGTAAGGAACATTCTTCCCACTGACCACCAATGTAAGGGACATTCTTCTCACTGATCACCAATGTAAGGAACATTCTTCCCACTGACCACCAACGTAAGGAATATTCTTCCCACTGATCACCAATATAAGGGACATTCTTCCCACTGACCACCAATGTAAGGAACATTCTTCCCACTGATCACCAATGTAAGGAACATTCTTCTCACTGACCACTAATGTAAGGAACATTCTTCTCACTGACCACCAATATAAGGGACATTCTTCTCACTGATCACCAATGTAAGGAACATTCTTCCCACTGATCATCAATGTAAGGAACATTCTTCCCACTGATCACCAATGTAAGGGACATTCTTCTCACTGATCATCAATGTAAGGGACATTCTTCTCACTGATCACCAATGTAAGGAACGTTCTTCCCACTGATCATCAATGTAAGGAACATTCTTCCCACTGATCACCAATGTAAGGAACATTCTTCTCACTGATCACCAATGTAAGGGACATTCTTCTCACTGATCACCAATGTAAGGAACATTCTTCTCACTGATCACCAATGTAAGGAACATTCTTCTCACTGATCACCAATGTAAGGAGCATTCTTCTCACTGATCACCAATGTAAGGAACATTCTTCTCACTGATCACCAATGTAAGGAACATTCTTCTCACTGATCACCAATGTAAGGAACATTCTTCTCACTGATCACCAATGTAAGGAACATTCTTCTCACTGATCACCAATGTAAGGAACATTCTTCCCACTGATCACCAATGCAAGGAGCATTTTTCCCACTGACCACCAATGTAAGGAACATTCTTCCCACTGATCACCAATGTAAGGGACATTCTTCCCACTGATCACCAATGTAAGGGACATTCTTCCCACTGACCACCAACGTAAGGGACATTCTTCTCACTGAACATTCTTCCCACTGATCACCAATGTAAGGGACATTCTTCTCACTGATCACCAATGTAAGGAACATTCTTCCCACTGATCACCAATGTAAGGAACATTCTTCTCACTGATCACCAATGTAAGGGACATTCTTCTCACTGGTCACCAATGGAAGGGGCATTTTCCCAATGACCACCAATAGACCGATCTTAGCATAGGTTCAATGAGGTCTGAAAATTATTGCAAGCTTCCTTTGGGATTAAAAGGCTAAAAGGCTGCATTCGACTATCATCTGTAGCAGTAATATCAGAGTGGACTGATGACTTTAGGAATACACTTAGCCAAAAAACATCTAAAATTCTAATGGTCCACAGAAGTAATACTTACCTCAAAGTGGTTGACTCCCTGCTATACAGTATCCTGGTACACAATGGATGTCTACATGGCTTATTCTTCGAGCAGTTCCCAAACCCCAGTGAAGAATTGGGACACCATTTACAGATATTTGCCTAGAACAGTGCATTATGATATCAACAACAGTTGCTCATTTGAAGGCAATTAATATGAGCAGCTTCTGGCTTCTTTGTCCTATTTATCCTATTTCAGGATTCATTGTCCACATAGTTGCGGTTACTTTGTAAGCTGATCTCATTTGGATCCTGGAAGCCATTAAACCCTGGGGCTCTTTGCATGGGGAAAAAGATCCAGCTGTGAAACTCATCAAAAATGGAACTCTGCGTTCCGTAAGTTCTTCTAAAGTGAAGAACAGGTTAAGGTTTCCGCTCAGCCCGCAGAGCGCATGTGCGTCCATCAAAACCCACTTTAAAGTTGTCCCACCTCATTACTTGTCTTTCCACGCCAAGGATTTTTCTGTAGTCACAAAACTTCCTTTTCGGGTCCTTGGTGTCTTGTTATCAAATCCAAAAATGTTGTCTCTCAAATGAATCTTACAGCGAAATCCTCTTAAATGGTATTAGTCTATGTCAACTGCGGAAAGCCTTGTTAAACCATCAAACGTTTGATTAATGTAGGTATTATCTTGACTTTTCTTTCTCCTAATCCCTTCAATCTTTTTTTGTGTGGAAAAAAATCAAGATTTTTTCTTATTTCTTTTTCATCCTTTAAATTAATATTGGCTGTTCTAAAATAATGTGATTCCATTAGACGCTCTATAAAATTTGTCACAGGAATGCTAAGAACCAATTACTATAATGCCCAAGGTAAGACAAGCACTTGGATATTAGACACGGTTCCTTCCACCCTTCCTTCCCCAGTGCATCTATTGGTGCCACCTTCCCAGGGACAGAAGAAGAATATCACCACCAGCACACCGTGGATCTCCAATGTGGGTCCACAGCTTTATTCAGCAATCACATTGTTAAAGCAAGAGCAACATTTCGGAGCCTCGCAGGACCCCTTCTTCAAGCATGTGTCACGTGCCTGATGAAGGGATCCTGAAACTATCTGAAACGTTGCTTTTTCTTTAACAACCTGATTGCTAATTAAATCTTTGGACCCACATTGGTGATCCATGGTGTGCTGGTGACGTTCTTTTGCCTTGACTATCTTTGGTTCCAGCCGGTGGTCACTACAGCACCTGCTTGCATACACAGCCATTTTTCCAGGAAAGTGTGCATTGGGATTGTGCATTTGTCCCTTCCCAGGGACTACACAGAAGACGTGGAAAAAAAAAAATAATGTCATGGTCAAGGGTCAGGATCAGAGTTCAGTAGCTATAGCAAGCAGGTCACCCTGGCGGATGACCCGGGCTCACTCGAAGGTACAGGGTCTAAGTACTAACCAGTATTCACCAGAGCTCCTAATGGTGGAGATGGGTTTTGCTGCTTAGTTCCAGGTCATGGTCCCTTAGGATCGCCCCACCAGGAGGTGAGCAAGCAAGGTAGGGATCAAGCAGAAGTGTAGTCAGTAAACAAGCCAAAGGTCGGTAACAAGTGGTTGCAGGTTGGTCTCAAGCAGAAGTGTAGTTATGGAACAAGCCAAAGGCCAGGGACAAGTGGTTGTAGATGGGAATCAAACAGAAGCATAGTCGGGGGACAAGCCAAAAGGTCAAAGGCTTTTTCCGTGATCCCGCTACTGTCTCTGATTCTGTTCCATGCAATCACGTAGTGTCAGCTCTGGAGTCCTAAAAAAATTGTTAGTTGTCTATGCATATTCCTGCTGCCTGCCTGCTAAGATCTCTGGTGGACTCTGCCTTCCTGAATCTGTGATTCCCCTTTAATCATTTCTGCTGGTTTCCACCGTGGTTCTGCTGATCCCTTAACTGACACTTCTGGCCATATGCTCTCATGGATCTTCCTGGTCAGCATCTCCAGTCCAAGGTTCTGCAATCAGCATCTTCCAATACTGGTGTTCCTCCTGTCCCTTGGCATTGTCTGTTCCACTTCCAAAGGGGCTTGGGCAGGAGATACAAGAGAGGCCAGTGGCACTTCACTGGGAAAAGACCCATCTGTGTGCTGGTGGTAGGATCTCCCTGGGGAAGACAAATCAGTGTGTTGGAGGTGGGTTTACCAGGGGAAAAAAATCAAACTTTGTGCTGGAGGTGGGAAAAGACCAATGTGGGGGCTGAATGAAGCATCTCACTGGGGAAACCTTTATGTAAGTGTTGGGTGTGGCTTATTACTGGGCAAAGACCAAACTGTTTGCTGGTGGTAGACTCTCACTGGGCAAAGACCAATCTGTGTGCTGGTGGTGGATTTACTGGGGAAAAAAATCAAACTTTGTGCTGGAGGTGGGAAATGACCAATGTGAGGGCTGAATGTTGCATCTCGCTGGGGAAAGATTTATGTAAGTGTTTGGTGTGGCATATTACTGGGTAAAGACCAAACTGTTTGCTGGTGGTAGACTCTCACTGGGCAAAGACCAAACAGTGTGCTGGGGGTGGGGTTTTAACTGGGGAAAAAAATCTATCTGTGTACTAGAGGTGGGAAAAGACCAAGTCGAGGGCTGAATGTGGCATCTCACTTAGGAAAGACTTATGTAAAAAAGGTTAATCTGTGTGTTGATAGCAGGGTCTCACTGGGGAAGGACCAATCTCTGTGCTGGTCGTAGAATCTCCCTGGGGAAGACCAATCTGCATGCCGGAGGTGGGGTCTCATTGGGGGAAGACCAATGGGAGTGCTGAATGTAGCATCTCACTAGGGGAAGTCTTATGTAAGTGTTGGGTGTGGCATATCACTAGGGAAAGATCAAACTGTTTGCTGGTGGTAGACTCTCACTGGGCAAAGACCAAACAGTGTGCTGGGGGTGGGGTTTTACTGGAGGGAACAAATCAATCTGTTTACTAGAGGTAGGAAAAGTCGAGGGCTGAATGTGGCATCTCACTTAGGAAAGACTTATGTAAAAAAAATGAATCTGTGTGTTGATACTGGGGTCTCAATGGGGAAGGACAAATCTGTGTGCCGGAGGTGGGGTCTCATTGGGGAAAGACCAATGGGAGTGCTGAATGTGGCATCTCACTAGGGAAAGACTTATGTAAGTGTTGGGTGTGGCATATCACTGGGGAAAGATCAAACTGTTTGCTGGTGGTAGACTCTCACCGGGCAAAGACCAAACAGTGTGCTGGGGGTGGGGTTTTACCAGGGAACAAATCAATCTGTTTACTGGAGGTGGGAAGGGACCAAGTCGAGGGCTGAATGTGGCATCTCACTAAGGAAAGACTTATGTAAAAAAAAATGAATCCATGTGTTGATACTGGGGTCTCACTGGGGAAGGACCAATCTGTGTGCCGGAGGTGGGGTCTCATTGCGGAAAGACCAATGGGAGTGCCGAATGTGGCATCTCACTAGGGAAAGACTAATGGAATTGCTGGGTGTGGCATATTACTGGGGTAAAACCAAACTGTTTGCTGAGGGTGGGGTTTTACTGGGGAAAAAAATCAATCTGTGTGCTGGAGGTGGGAAAGGGCCAAGACGAGGGCTGAATGTGGCATCTCACTAGGGAAAGACTTATGTAGGTGCCGGGTGTGGCATATCACTGGGAAAGATCAGTGTCCGTGCTGGAGAAGGGGTCTCTCTGGAGAAAAATCAATCTGTGTATTGAATGTGAGGTCTCACCAGGGCTGGATTTAGGGGATTTCTGGGGAGGGCTGTGCCCCCCCCAGATCTTGGTTTTGCCCCCCAGGACCAGTAGCATCTGCAGGGTGGGCCTAATATTAAGGAGCTGAAGCCCAGCTCAACAACCATGGTGGATATAGCCACAAGGATCAAATGAGAATGTGTTGATGCTTTGCACCCCCAGATCAGCCAGGCTAGATCCGGCCCCGGGTCTCACTGGTGAAGGGCCAATGCAAGTGCTGAATGTGGCATCTCATTGGTGAAAGACCAACCTGTGTGCTGGGAGCGGGATCTCATTGAACAATGAACAATGATCTCAAGAACAACCTGTTGAACACCTTGTTAATTGCTTGGTAACACAAATTGCTCATCAGCCAATCACATGGCAGCCATTGAAATGCATCAAGGCATCTAGACGTGGTGAAGACGACTTGCTGAGGTTCAAACTGAGCATGAGAATGGGGGAATAAAGGGGATCTGGGCGACTTTGAACGTGGCATGGTTGTTGGTGGCAGGCGGGCTGGTCTGAGTTTTTCTGGGATTTTCACACACAACCATCTCTCAGAATTACAGAGAATGGTGGGAAAAAGAGAAAATATCCAGTGAGCGGCAGTTGTGTGGAGGAAAATGCCTTGTTGAGGTCAGAGGAGAATGGGCAGAGATGATAGAAAGACAACAGTAACTCAAATAACCACTCGTTACACCCAAGGTATGCAGAATACCATCTCTGAACACACAACACATCCAACCTTGGAGCAGATGGGCTACAGCAGCAGAAGACCACACCGGGTGCCACTCCTGTCAGCTAAGAACAGGAAACTGAGGCTACAATTGGCGCAGGATCACCAAAATTGGACAATAGAAGATTGGAGAGACGTTGCCTGGTCTGATGAGTCTGGATTTCATCTGTGACATTCAGATGGTGGGGTCAGAATTTGGCGCATGGATCCATCCTGCCTTGTATCACCGGTTCAGGCTGGTGGTGGGGGTGTAATGATGTGGGGGATGGGATATCACTGGTTCAGGCTGGTGGTGGGGGTGTAATGGTGTGGGGGATGGGGTATCACCGGTTCAGGCTGGTGGTGGGGGTGTAATGGTGTGGGGGATGGGGTATCACCGGTTCAGGCTGGTGGTGGGGGTGTAATGGTGTGGGGGATGGGGTATCACCAGTTCAGGCTGGTGGTGGGGGGTGTAATGGTGTGGGGGATGGGGTATCACCGGTTCAGGCTGGTGGTGGGGGTGTAATGGTGTGGGGGACTACAGTGTCCCCATCTTCTGATGGCTCCTTCCAGCAGGATAATGCACCATGTCACAAAGCTCCAATCATCTCACCACTGGACAATGAGGTCCCTGTACTCCAATGGCCGCCACACTCACCACATCTCATCCAATAGAGAACCTTTGGGATGTGGTGGAACGGGAAGATTGGCATCATGGATGTGCAGCCGACAAATCTGCAGCAACTGTGTGATGTTATCAGGTCACTATGGACCAAAATCTCTGAGGAACGTTTCCAACACCTTGTTGTATCTATGCCACCAAGAATGAAGGCCAAAGGGGGTCCAACCCGCTACTAGCAAGTGAGACCTAATAAAGGGGTCCAACCCGCTCTTAACAAGGGGGACCTAATAAAGGGGGTCCAACCTGCTACTAGCAAGGTGGACATAATAAAGGGGGTCCAACCCGATACTAGCAAGGGGGACCTAATAAAGTGGACGGTGAGTGTGTGTGTCTCAGGTGGAGTTTTCTTCTCTCTATATACAGTATATATATATTTCCATCCAGTTGGTGACTCTACAAGGATACGGGTCGTGGAGGAAGTAGACGGATTGAAACAAGAAATCAGGCAATATATTATGTGGTGGAGCTGCAGGAGGACATGTTTGGACTAATCCATTACTGTCACCCGGGGTGGGAAGCCCCTTTAATCTTCCCACCACAACACTTGTCCATCCCATCCAATCAATCACAAACTTTCACTTCCTTTCCATTCATTGGCCATAAATCTTGGCTACAAAGTAAAACCACAGCTGCCGCCCGCATGTGCCCTGGAGATACGGTGAGAGTTACTTTGAAGCCCACACATGATATATTACATGATATGGATTTTTTTTTGTTTTAAGCATCATAATATATACGCTGCAAATATTTCAATATACCATCAGCTGGAATTGAATTAATGATGTAAAAGGTATATAAGACCGATCATTGAACGTCCATCTTCACAGGAAAGGTGAAGTCACCCAACATTTCATAAAAGCTTTAACACGTTGACCTCATTCTGAAAGTCTTTATCTAAAAGAACCCCTGGTGGTGGTCCCACCATGAAAAGTCCTTGTTCAGTTGTGACAACACTTGGTCTCTGCCTACCAATTTTCCCCATGTGTTGTCACTAGGGATGGAGCCGAACGGACCCCCCCCACCCGTTCGGTTCGCACCAGAACTTTTCGAACACCGAAAAAGTTGGGACCCGAATAATGAACCCCATTAAAGTCAATGGGAACCCAAACATCATTTTGAAGGCTTATATGCAAGTAATTGGGCATACAATGGGTATGGGGGTCCGGGTCCTGCCCTGGGGGGGGGACATGTATCAAGAAAAAACAAAACTTTGTGACATTTTTAATAAATGAGCAGTGATGTTTTTATTGTTAAAGTGAAAGCCTAAAAATGAAAAATTCCCTCCAAAATAGTGCCTGGGGGGTCCCCTTAGTCTACCTGTAAAGTGGTGCATCTGTACCATGTATAGAACCTGCTGCAGCAATAATTGCATTTATACAGCCCCTGCAAGCTGCCTTTATTTGGCTCAGCAATAGCTGGGGAGCCAGAAGTGTGGATGATGAGACCACAATGTAGTGCACTGGGAACAAGATTAGAGATCATTTGGATACATTCTGGTGTCACTTTGACTTTGGATAGAAGTAACGGGTGCGTAAAAAAAACACAAAAACGGATCTTTGGGTGTCGGGGGGGCGCCTTCCCACCGCAACCCTATAGAGGTGATGAAAAAATGAAGGGGAAAACAAGGGGTAACAAACCCCGGGGATTTTTATTGGTGTTCAAGGTAAAGACAAGATAGAGACACAATAGTATCAATAAAATGGAAATGTTTTATTATACAAATAAAAAACATGAGGAAATGTGACCATCCCCGACAAGTTATAAATTCCACTTGCAGCACAGACACGACCAATGTCACCTCAACATGTTTCGCCTAGAAAGCTTCTTCACACAGGGATCTTTTGCTTTGGGGTTCTTATGTTGTTAGGGGGATCCACTAATGTGGGGGTGGGGGGGGTCTATTGATGTTGCCTGCTGGGAGATCTATTGTTGCCAGCAGGGGTCTTTTGTTGCTGATGGGGATCCATTGTTGCTCGGGGGTGTATTTTGTTCCTGAGGGGTCTATTTTGTTCCCGTGGGAAGCTGGGTAGGATCTATTGTTGATGGGGGGCTATTGTTTCTGGGACAAATTTATTGTTGCTGGGGGGGGAATATTTTTCCCTGGGGTTCTTATGTTGTTAGGAGGATCCACTAACAGGGAGGGTGGGGGTCTATTGATGTTGCCTGCTGGAAGATCTTTTGTAGCCAGCAGGGGGCTTTTTTTGCTGGTGGGAATCCATTGTTGCTGGGGGGGGGGTGTATTTTGTTCCTATGGGAAGGGTACATTGTTGCTGGGGAGGATCTATTGTTGATGGGGTGGGGGCTGTTGTTGCTGGTGGGGTGCTCTTTGCTCTGGAGGTTCTTATGTTGTTAGCAGGATCCACTAATGGGGGGGGGGTGTATATTGATGCTGCCTGCTGGGAGATCTATTGTTGCCAGCAGGGGGCTTTTGTTGCCGGTGGGGATCCATGGGGGGGGGACTACTGTTGCTGGGACAGATTTTGCTGGTCCTTTTTTGCTGGTGGGGGGGGGGATCATTTGCTCTGGGGTTCTTATGTTGTTGATCCACTGTTGAGGGGGAGGGGGGTCTATGGGTGCCAGCAGGGGTCCTTTGTTGCTGGTTGGGGATCTATTGTTGCTGAGGGTGTATTAGGTTCCCGGGGGGAGAGTCTATTGTTGCTGGTGGGGATCTATTGTTGCTGAGGGTATATTATGTTCCTCGGGGAGAATCTAATGTTGCTGGTGGGGATCTATTGTTGCTGAGGGTGTATTATGTTCCCGGGGGGAGAGTCTATTGTTGCTGGTAGGGATCTATTGTTGCTGAGAGTGTATTATGTTCCTCAGGGAGAATCTATTGTTGCTGGTGGGGATCTATTGTTGCTGAGGGTGTATTATGTTCCTGGGGGAGAGTCTATTGTAGCTGGGGGGATCAATTGTTGCGGAGGGTGTATTATGTTTCCGGGGGAGAGTCTATTGTTGCTGGTGGTGGGGGGGGGGATCTATTACTATTAACCAATTCCATACAAATTACTTACCATAAAATGATAGTTGGCTCTGTTTTCTCTAACAGGAGAAGTACTAGGAGGTGGATAGGGGGCGGAGACAAGGGGTGGTGCTCAGAGGTAGGTAAGGGTGGAGAGCAGTGCATTGCTAGATCTGCAAAAGATTCGGGGCTATAGCCCCAATAGCCACTCCCTAGCGACGCCACTTAAGAAAAAAAAATGGTTATTAGGCTGTTTTATCACCAGGTCAAATGTTATTCATTCATAGTAATACCCCAATATGGCCATTAGATGGCGTGGATGATAACTATCTATTTCCAATGCCCATCTGCTCCATCTAGGCTACTTTTTTTTTTTCCAGGTTGAATGATATTCGCTCATAAGAATAAAGTGAAAAATCAGGAAAATACCCCATTATGGCCAATAGATGGAGCTGACGATCAAAGTAAACAATAATTTCTTCCCTATGATCATCAGTGGTCATAAAGAGGAAAGACGCCATTGTATATGAATGAGTAACATTGGAGAAAGTAGATCGAATGACTACTTATATAGTCAGCTCCATCTAGTGGCCATAATGAGGTATTTTCTTGATTTTTGCTATTCTCATGAATAGAGAACATTTGACCTTTGAAATTGCCTTGTAACATTCGATTTTTGCCTCCAAGCAAAAAAAAAAATGTACATGTAATTGTTCCCCCCAGGACGAAACATTTTGATTGAACCTCGGGGGGGGCTTTTCCATCGACTTTCATAGTTTGATGAGTATTTTTTTTTTTCGTTTTGTCCTTGCCATGTCGTGTAGGTCTAGCCGTAGCCATACATTAATAATGATGACACCGGCGTTCCGTGGACTAGCAGATCGGTTCCGTCAGAGATCAGGGAACCGAAGCCAGGTAGAGATGTTCCCTTTGGGATGGAAGATACACGGCTTGGGTAAGTGAGCCGGAACATTGGCTGTGGATGGGAGAAGAACGTGCGAGGAGCGAGGAAGGGGAAGCGTCACACCGCAAGATCTTCGCTTGGTCAGAGACGACAGACTCTTCCAGATGGGAACAGATGTCAAATGTGCAACCAAAAAAAAAATAAAAATGAATGTGCAGAAGACGCTGTGGATTCGAAGAGAGAAGAGAACATGGAGAGGCTGAAGACTGGAAGATCATCGGGACGGGTCCTTCTGGAAGTCCATGAAATAGAATTGTTTGGATCCTGAGCCGAGGTTCACGCTGGACGCGATTTTCATGCGGTTTGGAGCGCAATTTTTGAGATTTTAGTGCGATTTTAGTAGGTCTACGGAGCCTAAAATCGCACCGCAGGGCACTAAACACGCACAGGACCCCATTTGTTTTTTTTTAACCGCATCAGAATCCCACCGCATAGATGTGAAAGGCCGTCATAGAAAACAATGTTCATTTCACTTGACAGGCAAATCTTTGCGTTCCGGAATGCATTTAACACCACATCATATTTGCATCAGTGGGAACCAGGGATTAAAGATACATAAAGATACAGAACGAGACATAAAGATATATAAAGATACATATAAAATTATATGAAGATATATGAAGGCACATAAAGATACACAAGGATAGATAAAGATACATAAAAGGTATATCAAGATACATAAAGATACACAAAGACAGATAAAGATACATAAAAGGTATATAAAGACACATAGAGATATATAAAGATACATAAAGGCACATAAAGATAGATAAAGATACATATAGATACTTAAAGATATATAAAGAAGATACATAAAGGCACATAAAGATATATGAAGATACATAGAGATACTTAAAGATATATAAAGATACATAAAGGTATATAAAGATACATAGAGACACATAAAGATACCGATTGAGACATAAAGATATATAAAGATACATAAAAAAACAGAACGAGATATAAAGATATATAAAGATATATGAAGGCACATAAAGATACATAAAGATACATGAGGACAGATAAAGATACATAAAGGTATATAAAGATACATAGAGACACATAAAGATACAGAACGAGACATAAAGATATATAAAGATACATAAAGATACAGAACGAGACATAAAGATATATAAAGATACATAAGATAAAGACAGAACAAGATATAAAATTATATGAAGATATATGAAGGCACATAAAGATACACAAGGATAGATAAAGATACATAAAGGTATATAAAGATACATAAAGATACACAAAGACAGATAAAGATACATAAAAGGTATATAAAGACACATAGAGATATATAAAGATACATAAAGGCACATAAAGATAGGGAAAGATACATATAGATACTTAAAGATATACAAAGAAGATACATAAAGGCACATAAAGATATATGAAGATACATAGAGATACTTAAAGATATATAAAGATACATTAAAAAAACAGAACGAGATATAAAGATATATGAAGATACATAAAGATACATGAGGACAGATAAAGATACATAAAGGTATATAAAGATACATAGAGACAAATAAAGATACAGAACGAGACATAAAGATATATAAAGATACATAAGGATACAGAACGAGACATAAAGATATATAAAGATACATAAGATAAAAACAGAACAAGATATAAAATGATATGAAGATATATAAAGGCACATAAAGATACACAAGGATAGATAAAGATACATAAAGGTATGTCAAGATACATAAAGATACACAAAGACAAATAACGATACATAAAAGGTATATAAAGACACATAGAGATATATAAAGATACATAAAGGCACATAAAGATAGATAAAGATACATATAGATACTTAAAGATATATAAAGAAGATACATAAAGGCACATAAAGATATATGAAGATACATAAAGATACTTAAAGATATATAAAGATACATTAAAAAACAGAACGAGATATAATGATATATGAAGATACATAAAGATACATGAGGACAGATAAAGATACATAAAGGTATATAAAGATACATAGAGGCACATAAAGATACAGAACGAGACATAAAGATATATAAAGATACATAAAAAAACAGAACGAGATATAAAGATATATAAAGATATATGAAGGCACATAAAGATACATAAAGATACATGAGGACAGATAAAGATACATAAAGACATATAAAGATACATAAAAGCACATAAAGATACATGAGGACACAGTAAGACATTTAAACATATATAAAGATACATAAAGATAATTAAATGGGTGAGCTGAGAAGTCACTTCTGGTAAAGGGAGCAGAGGGAGGGGAAGCATATGGAACTGAGATGCTGAGAGGGAGTAACAGAGGGAGCCGAGCTGCTGAGAGGGAGTAGCAGAGAGTCAGCTGAGCTGCTGAGAGGGGGGAGTAGAGGGAGCTGAGCTGCTGAGAGGGTGAATCAGAGGGAGCTAAGCTGTTGGGTGGGGTTGCAGAGGGAGCTGAGCTGCTGAGAGGAGGAGCAGAGGGAGCTGAGCTGCTTAGAGGGGAAAGCAGAGGGAGCTGAGCTGCTGAGAGGGGGAAGCAGAGGGAGCTGAGCTGCTTAGAGGGGGAAGCAGAGGGAGCTGAGCTGCTTAGAGGGGAAAGCAGAGGGAGCTGAGCTGCTGAGAGGGGGAAGCAGAGGGAGCTGAGCTGCTTAGAGGGGGAAGCAGAGGGAGCTGAGCTGCTGAGAGGGAGTAGCAGAGGGAGCTGAGCTGCTGAGAGGAAGAAGCAGAGGGAGCTGAGCTGCTGGGAGGGGGAGCAGAGGGAGCTGAGCTGCTTAGAGGGGGAAGCAGAGGGAGCTGAGCTGCTGAGAGGGAGTAGCAGAGGGAGCTGAGCTCCTGAGAGGAAGAAGCAGAGGGAGCTGAGCTGCTGGGAGGAGGAAGCAGAGGGAGCTGAGCTGCTGGGAGAGAGAAGCAGAGGGAGCTGAGCTGCTGGGAGAGAGAAGCAGAGGGAGCTGAGCTGCTTAGAGGGGGAAGCAGAGGGAGCTGAGCTGCTGAGAGGGAGTAGCAGAGGGAGCTGAGCTGCTGAGAGGGGGAAGCAGAGGGAGCTGAGCTGCTGAGAGGGAGTAGCAGAGGGAGCTGAGCTGCTGAGAGGAAGAAGCAGAGGGAGCTGAGCTGCTGAGAGGGAGTAGCAGAGGGAGCTGAGCTGCTGAGAGGGAGTAGCAGAGGGAGCTGAGCTGCTGAGAGGGAGTAGCAGAGGGAGCTGAGCTGCTAAGAGGAGGAGCTGAGGGAACTGAGCTGCTGAGAGGAGGAGCAGAGGGAGCTGAGCTGCTGAGAGGGGGAAGCAGAGGGAGCTGAGCTGCTTAGAGGGGGAAGCAGAGGGAGCTGAGCTGCTGAGAGGGGGAAGCAGAGGGAGCTGAGCTGCTGGGAGGAGGAAGCAGAGGGAGCTGAGCAGCTGAGAGAGGGAAAGAGAGGGAGCTGAGCTGCTGAGAGGGGGAATCAGAGGGAGCTAAGCTGTTGGGTGGGGGTTGCAGAGGGAGCTGAGCTGCTGAGAGGAGGAGCAGAGGGAGCTGAGCTGCTTAGAGGGGAAAGCAGAGGGAGCTGAGCTGCTGAGAGGGGGAAGCAGAGGGAGCTGAGCTGCTTAGAGGGGGAAGCAGAGGGAGCTGAGCTGCTGAGAGGGAGTAGCAGAGGGAGCTGAGCTGCTGAGAGGAAAAAGCAGAGGGAGCTGAGCTGCTGGGAGGGGGAGCAGAGGGAGCTGAGCTGCTTAGAGGGGGAAGTAGAGGGAGCTGAGCTGCTGAGAGGGAGTAGCAGAGGGAGCTGAGCTGCTGAGAGGAAGAAGCAGAGGGCGCTGAGCTGCTGGGAGGAGGAAGCAGAGGGAGCTGAGCTGCTGGGAGAGAGAAGCAGAGGGAGCTGAGCTGCTGGGAGAGAGAAGCAGAGGGAGCTGTGCTGCTTAGAGGGGGAAGCAGAGGGAGCTAAGCTGCTGAGAGGGAGTAGCAGAGGGAGCTGAGCTGCTGAGACGGGGAAGCAGAGGGAGCTGAGTTGCTGAGAGGGAGTAGCAGAGGGAGCTGAGCTGCTAAAGGGGAAGAAGCAGAGGGAGCTGAGCTGCTGAGAGGGAGTAGCAGAGGGAGCTGAGCTGCTGAGAGGGAGTAGGAGAGGGAGCTGAGCTGCTGAGAGGGAGTAGCAGAGGGAGCTGAGCTGCTAAGAGGAGGAGCTGAGGGAACTGAGCTGCTGAGAGGAGGAGCAGAGGGATCTGAGCTGCTTAGAGGGGGAAGCAGAGGGAGCTGAGCTGCTGAGAGGGGGAAGCAGAGGGAGCTGAGCTGCTTAGAGGGGGAAGCAGAGGGAGCTGAGCTGCTGAGAGGGGGAAGCAGAGGGAGCTGAGCTGCTGGGAGGAGGAAGCAGAGTGAGCTGAGCTGCTGAGAGGAGGAAGCAGAGGGAGCTGAGCTGCTGAGAGAGGGAAAGAGAGGGGGCTGAGCTGCTGAGAGGGTGAATCAGAGGGAGCTGAGCTGTTGGGTGGGGGTTGCAGAGGGAGCTGAGCTGCTGAGAGGAGGAGCTGAGGGAACTGAGCTGCTGAGAGGAGGAGCAGAGGGAGCTGAGCTGTTGGGAGGGGGAGCAGAGGGAGCTGAGCTGCTTAGAGGGGGAAGTAGAGGGAGCTGAGCTGCTGAGAGGGAGTAGCAGAGGGAGCTGAGCTGCTGAGAGGAAGAAGCAGAGGGCGCTGAGCTGCTGGGAGGAGGAAGCAGAGGGAGCTGAGCTGCTGGGAGAGAGAAGCAGAGGGAGCTGAGCTGCTGGGAGAGAGAAGCAGAGGGAGCTGTGCTGCTTAGAGGGGGAAGCAGAGGGAGCTAAGCTGCTGAGAGGGAGTAGCAGAGGGAGCTGAGCTGCTGAGACGGGGAAGCAGAGGGAGCTGAGTTGCTGAGAGGGAGTAGCAGAGGGAGCTGAGCTGCTAAAGGGGAAGAAGCAGAGGGAGCTGAGCTGCTGAGAGGGAGTAGCAGAGGGAGCTGAGCTGCTGAGAGGGAGTAGGAGAGGGAGCTGAGCTGCTGAGAGGGAGTAGCAGAGGGAGCTGAGCTGCTAAGAGGAGGAGCTGAGGGAACTGAGCTGCTGAGAGGAGGAGCAGAGGGATCTGAGCTGCTTAGAGGGGGAAGCAGAGGGAGCTGAGCTGCTGAGAGGGGGAAGCAGAGGGAGCTGAGCTGCTTAGAGGGGGAAGCAGAGGGAGCTGAGCTGCTGAGAGGGGGAAGCAGAGGGAGCTGAGCTGCTGGGAGGAGGAAGCAGAGTGAGCTGAGCTGCTGAGAGGAGGAAGCAGAGGGAGCTGAGCTGCTGAGAGAGGGAAAGAGAGGGGGCTGAGCTGCTGAGAGGGTGAATCAGAGGGAGCTGAGCTGTTGGGTGGGGGTTGCAGAGGGAGCTGAGCTGCTGAGAGGAGGAGCTGAGGGAACTGAGCTGCTGAGAGGAGGAGCAGAGGGAGCTGAGCTGTTGGGTGGGGGTTGCAGAGGGAGCTGAGCTGCTGAGAGGGGGGAGCAGAGGGAGCTGAGCTGCTGAGAGTAGGAAGCAGAGGGAGCTGAGCTGCTGGGAGGAGGAAGCAGAGGGAGCTGAGCTGCTTAGAGGGGTAAGCAGAGGGAGGTGAGCTGCTGGGAGAGAGAAGCAGAGGGAGCTGAGATGCTTAGAGGGGGAAGCGGAGGGAGCTGAGCTGCTGAGAGGGAGCAGCAGAGGGAGCTGAGCTGCTGAGAGGAAGAAGCAGAGGGAGCTGAGCTGCTGGGAGGAGGAAGCAGAGGGAGCTGAGCTGTTGGGTGGGGGTTGCAGAGGGAGCTGAGCTGCTGAGAGGAGGAGCTGAGGGAACTGAGCTGCTGAGAGGAGGAGCAGAGGGAGCTGAGCTGTTGGGTGGGGGTTGCAGAGGGAGCTGAGCTGCTGAGAGGGGGGAGCAGAGGGAGCTGAGCTGCTGGGAGGAGGAAGCAGAGGGAGCTGAGCTGCTTAGAGGGGTAAGCAGAGGGAGGTGAGCTGCTGGGAGAGAGAAGCAGAGGGAGCTGAGATGCTTAGAGGGGGAAGCGGAGGGAGCTGAGCTGCTGAGAGGGAGTAGCAGAGGGAGCTGAGCTGCTGAGAGGAAGAAGCAGAGGGAGCTGAGCTGCTGGGAGGAGGAAGCAGAGGGAGCTGAGCTGCTGGGAGAGAGTAGCAGAGGGAGCTGAGCTGCTTAGAGGGGGAAGCAGAGGGAGCTGAGCTGCTAGGAGAGAGGAGCAGAGGGAGCTGAGCTGCTGAGAGGGAGTAGCAGAGGGAGCTGAGCTGCTGAGAGGGAGTAGCACAGGGAGCTGAGCTGCTGAGAGGGAGTAGCAGAGGGAGCTGAGCTGCTGAGAGGGAGTAGCACAGGGAGCTGAGCTGCTTAGAGGGGAAAGCAGAGGGAGCTGAGCTGCTGAGAGGGGAAAGCGGAGGGAGCTGAGCTGCTGAGAGGGGGAAGCAGAGGGAGCTGAGCTGCTGAGAGGAAGAAGCAGAGGGAGCTGAGCTGCTGAGAGGGAGTAGCAGAGGGAGCTGAGCTGCTGAGAGAGGGAAGCAGAGGGAGTGGAACTGCTGAGAGGAGGAGCAGAGGGAGCTGAGCTACTGAGAGGGAGAAGCAGAGGGAGCTGAGCTGCTGGGAGGAGGAAGCAGAGGGAGCTGAGCTGCTGAGAGGGGGAAGCAGAGGGAGCTGAGCTGCTGAGAGGGAGAAGCAGAGGGAGCTGAGCTGCTGAGAGGGGAAGCAGAGGGAGCTGAGCTGCTGAGAGGGAGTAGCAGAAGGAGCTGAGCTGCTGAGAGGGGGGAGCAGAGGGAGCTGAGCTGCTTAGAGGGGGAAGCAGAGGGAGCTGAGCTGCTGAGAGGAGGAGCAGAGGGAGCTGAGCTGCTGAGAGGGAGAAGCAGAGGGAGCTGAGCTGCTGGGAGGAGGAAGCAGAGGGAGCTGAGCTGCTGGATCCCTACTGGGAGAAGAGATAAAAGGTAACTTGGCTAAATGTTGACTTTAAATCCCTCTATGTACTGTATATATATCGGTATCAGACCTCTGGAGTGTTTTTGTATAAACATGTAACTAATGTGGGATCCACAACAAATGTGCAGCTCGTGAATACAGGATCTCCATAACAACTCTACATACAGCTCTTAAGAGGTCAAATAAAAGTTCAGAATCTCGATGACATAGACTTCTAAAATACATAAAAAGATCAAAGATGCAATAAAAATGTAAAAAAGAACTCATCCAGTAAACCACCAATAATAATAATAATTAGTACAAGAAAATAACAATCTTTAGCCGACTTTCTTGCGCCCGGCTTCCAACATTTTTTTTTTCGGTCCTCCCTGTGAACATTTAACGCTCTGATTGCATAATTCCTGCGATTTCGAAGGCGGGGCGGTGAAATGATTGGCGCATCCTGTTTCGCTACGACCCGGCGGAACTCCAACCTCTGAAATTGGCTAATGAAGGAAATGAACGCCATTTATATAACTCGGGAGAGTACGAGGGTTTTCGAAACAATTTGGTTGAACTTTTCGGAGGTTTCCATGACAACCAACACATGTTTTTTTTTTTTTCTTTCTTTTTTTTTTCTTGGGTGATTACACTGCAATTGAATGAAGTTTTTAATCCACATATTGTTGTGTTCTTGTGTCATTATCATTTCACAATCATTAGACCAAACACATAAATGCTGAGGTCAGACTTTGAGGGAAAATATGGATAATTGCCCCAAAGCTGCTCACCGGCGGGGGGAGGGGGGGGCTGTGCCCACTCTCGCAAAAAAAAAAAAAAAAAGTCTTTTATGTTTTCCTTTTAAGATTTTATTTATTCAAATAATCAATTACTGTTCTGACTCTAAACTATGTTCTAAATACGGGTCCCTTCCGTCCAGGGCCGGACATTATTTTATGTTGTATTCTTTTTTTTTTCTTTTAGTTTATTAACCACTTCAGCCCCCCGGAAGGTTTTTTTTTTTTTTTCTTTTCACCAGAGCACTTTTTAATAATTTGGCACTGCGCCGCTTTAACTGGCAATTGCGCGGTCGTGCGACGCTGTACCCAAAACTAAATTTGCGTCCTTTTTTTCCCCCCACAAATTTCTTTTGGTGCTATTTGATCTGCGTTTTTTTATTTTTTGCGCTATAAACAAAAAAAGAGCGACAATTTTGAAAAAAAAAAGCTTATTATTTTGTTACTTTTTGCTATAATAAATATCCCCCCAAAAATATATAAAAAAGATTTTTTTTCCTCAGTTTAGGCCGATAAGTATACTTCTACATATTTTTGGTAAAAAAAAAAAATCACAATAAGCGTATATTGAGTGGTATTGCGACATTGCGGCGGACAGATCGGACACTTTTTACACATTTTTGGGACAGTCAGTGGGAGGAATAGTGTCCCATCATTGGTGTCAGTGGGAAGAATAGTGTCCCATCATTGATGTCAGTGGGAGGAATAGTGCCCCATCATTGGTGTCAGTGGGAGGAATAGTGCCCCATCATTGGTGTCAGTGGGAGGAATAGTGCCCCATCATTGGTGTCAGTGGGAGGAATAGTGTCCCATCATTGGTATAAGTGGGAGGAATAGTGCCCCATCATTGGTGTTAGTGGGAGGAATAGTGTCCCATCATTGGTATCAGTGGGAGGAATAGTGTCCCATCATTGGTATCAGTGGGAGGAATAGTGTCCCATCATTGGTATCAGTGGGAGGAATAGTGCCCCATCATTGTTGTCAGTGGGAGGAATAGTGCCCCATCATTGGTATCAGTGGGAGGAATAGTGCCCCATCATTGGTATCAGTGGGAGGAATAGTGCCCCATCATTGGTATCAGTGGGAGGAATAGTGTCCCATCATTGGTATCAGTGGGAGGAATAGTGCCCCATCATTGGTATCAGTGGGAGGAATAGTGCCCCATCATTGGTATCAGTGGGAGGAATAATGTCCCATCATTGGTATCAGTGGGAGGAATAGTGTCCCATCATTGGTATCAGTGGGAGGAATAATGTCCCATCATTGGTATCAGTGGGAGGAATAGTGTCCCATCATTGGTATCAGTGGGAGGAATAGTGCCCCATCATTGGTATCAGTGGGAGGAATAGTGCTCCATCATTGGTATCAGTGGGAGGAATAGTGTCCCATCATTGGTATCAGTGGGAGGAATAGTGCCCCATCATTGGTATCAGTGGGAGGAATAGTGTCCCATCATTGGTGTCAATGGGAGGAATAGTGCCCCATTATTGGTATCAGTGGAAGGAATAGTGCCCCATCATTGGTATCAGTGGGAAGAATAGTGCCCCATCATTGGTATCAGTTGGGGGAATAGTGCCCCATCATTGGTGTCAGTGGGAGGAATAGTGCCCCATTATTGGTGTCAATGGGAGGAATATTGGGGGTTAATAGCTCTGCACTGTATGTGGTGATGACAAGCTCCACCCACAGACCGGAGATTTGGGGAGAAGAGGACAGTGTCGGGGCCTGTAGGATCGGGGAGACAAATAAATAATAGAGCCTCTTCTGAACCCCCCCCCCAGATGTAATGAGCATCTTACCCTTGCAGAGCAGGAAGGGGGGGAGGGGGGCCTCCTGCGATTCTCCTTCCTTTGTTCCTGACGTCGGGCATGAAACATGGATAGGTTAAAATAATAAAATGTCAGCCATCAGTTTTATTAGGCTTGGTAATGTTTTGCGTATGTTTAAGATTCACGTTTCCAACAAATGTCGCCCCCCTCCCCCCCCCCGGTGATCCTACGCAGGCCGTGTAAGAATTGTGTCATGTTTGACATGAAAGGGAAAAATAACATTGATTGCCTACAAATGGCTTGTTTATTTAAACGCGTTTCAGTCCCAGGACGTCATGTGAAAGATTTGACAGAATAGTCGGGGGGTACGAGGGAACGGACGGGAGATCGATGATTGGATTACGCGGGATGATGTATACCGGATGGATCTATAGGAGGGGATGTGGATCTATTTGTATCAGACATATCATATGTATCAAATATATCAATACTTATATCAAAGGTAAGAAATGTATCAATACTTATATCAAAGGTAAGAAATGTATCAATACTTATATCAAAGGTATCAATATTTATATCAAAAGTATCAATATTTATATCAAAAGCATCAATACTTATATCAAAAGTATCAGTATTTATATCAAAAGTATCAATACTTATATCAAAGGCATCAATATTTATATCAAAAGTATCAATACTTATATCAAAGGCATCAATATTTATATCAAAAGTATCAATACTTATAACAAAGGTAAGAAATGTATCAATACTTATATCAAAGGTATCAATATTTATATCAAAAGTATCAATATTTATATCAAAAGTATCAATACTTATATCAAAAGTATCAATATTTATATCAAAAGTATCAATACTTATATCAAAAGTATTAATATTTATATCAAAGGTATCAATATTTATATCAAAAGTATCAATACTTATATCAAAAGTATCAATATTTATATCAAAAGTATCAATATTTATATCAAATGTATCAATATTTATATCAAATGTATCAATTGTATCATTACTTATATCAAAAGTATCCATATTTATATCAAAGGTATCAATATTTATATCAAAAGTATTAATATTTATATCAAAAGTATCAATACTTATATCAAAAGTATCAATATTTATATCAAAAGTATCAATACTTATATCAAAAGTATCAATATTTATATCAAAAGTATCAATACTTATATCAAAAGTATCAATATTTATATCAAAGGTATCAATATTTATATCAAAAGTATCAATACTTATATCAAAAGTATCAATATTTATATCAAAAGTATTAATACTTATATCAAAAGTATCAATATTTATATCAAAGGTATCAATATTTATATCAAAAGTATCAATACTTATATCAAATGTATCAATACTTATATCAAAAGTATCAATATTTATATCAAAAATATCAATACTTATATCAAAAGTATCAATATTTATATCAAAGGTATCAATATTTATATCAAAAGTATCAATATTTATATCAAAAGTATCAATACTTATATCAAAAGTATCAATATTTATATCAAAAGTATCAATACTTATATCAAAAGTATCAATATTTATATCAAAGGTATCAATATTTATATCAAAAGTATCAATATTTATATCAAAGGTATCAATATTTATATCAAAAGTATCAATATTTATATCAAAAGTATCAATACTTATATCAAAAGTATCAATATTTATATCAAAAGTATCAATACTTATATCAAAAGTATCAATATTTATATCAAAGGTATCAATATTTATATCAAAAGTATCAATATTTATATCAAAAGTATCAATACTTATATCAAAAGTATCAATATTTATATCAAAAGTATCAATACTTATATCAAAAGTATCAATATTTATATCAAAGGTATCAATATTTATATCAAAGGTATCAATATTTATATCAAAAGTATCAATACTTATATCAAATGTATCAATACTTATATCAAAAGTATCAATATTTATATCAAAGGTATCAATATTTATATCAAAAGTATCAATACTTATATCAAAAATATCAATACTTATATCAAAAGTATCAATACTTATATCAAAAGTATCAATATTTATATCAAATGTATCAATACTTATATCAAATGTATCAATTGTATCATTACTTATATAAAATTTATATCAAAAGCATAATTTTTTATATCAATCTTATATCAAATGTCTTATTACGTATATCACATGTATCAAACGTTTCATTACTTATATAAAATTTCTATTAAAAGCATCGTTTTTTATATCAATCTTATATCAAATGTATCATTACTTATATCATATGATTCAATATTAATATCAAACATATCATTACCGATATCAAACATGTATCAAATGTATAATTAATCGTATCAAACTTATAACAAACGTCCAAATTATTATATCAAACTTCTATCGAACGTCTCATTACTTGTCAGATTTATAATAAAGGGTAATTCCACCTTTGTATTGGGGAAAAAATTGCGAATAAAAAAATAATAAAATAATTTCTCATATATAAGTGCGACACGAGGGCTATTTTTTTTTTTTAACTAAAAATGACTTTTTTCCTTTTCAATCGGGAGCCGCTGTCATTTTCTGTAAAATACAATATGGCCACCCGGAGGCGCTGTGTACACAGATGATATAGGGAACATCCCCCCCCCAGAAATGTCATTTCCTGCTTGTGTGATTGGCTCACTGATTTTCCCAGAAGTCTGCACTAAGATACAAGTCGGATATTTGGCATCCCCTGCAGCAAAAATTTCATTTTTGGTGAGAGACTTCCAAAAAGGAATCATGTCTAGTGGGATGCAGACCCTGTCAATTCCCTCATTAGAGCCCTGCAAGTGCAGCAGCTGATTGATAATGATAAAGTCGCTCCCACTCACATTCACTTTGCACAGAGAAACAAATAGCGATTTCTCCAGAGTAACAAAAGGGAGGAATCTGCTACAAAGTTTGTTACAATCCCTGCAATGTACAGAGATCACCCCGAGGGGGGAGGAGGGGGGAGGGGGGGGGAGTTTTCTCAACAAAAGTGGAGTTACTCTTTAAATGTATCAATACTTATATAAAATGTATTATTACTTATATTAAATGTATCAATACTTACAGTGCCATGAAAAAGTATTCATACCCCTTGAAATTCCCCACATTTTCTCATATTGCAACCAAAAACGTAAATGTATTTTATTGGGATTTTATGTGATGGACCAACACAAAGTGTCACATAATTGTGAAGTGGAAGGAAAATGATAAACGATACAAATAAATAGGTGAAAAGTGTGGGGGGAGGGGCATTTGTATGGCGCCCCCCGGAGTCAATACTTTGTAGAACCCCCTTTCTCTACAAGTCTTTTTGGGGGTGTCTCTACCAGCTTTGCACATCTAGAGAGGACATTTCTGCCCATTCTTCTTTGTAAAATATCTCAAGCTCTGTCAGATTGGATGGAGAACGTCTGTGAACAGCAATTTTCAAGTCTTGCCACAGATTCTCAATGTGATTTAGGTCTGGACTGTGACTGGGCCATTCTAACACATGAATATGCTTTGATCTAAACCATTCCATTGTAGCTCTGGCTGTATGTTTCGGGTCGTTGTCCTGCTGGAAGGTGAATCTCCGCCCCGGTCTCAAGTCTTTTGTAGACTCTAACAGGTCTTCTTCTAAGATTGTCCTGTATTTGTCTCCATCCATCTTCCCATCAACTCTGACCAGCTTCCCTGTCCCTGCTGAAGAAAACCATCCCCACCACATGATGCTGCCACCGCCATGTTTCACGGTGGGGATGGTGTGTTCAGGGTGATGTGCAGTGTTAGTTTCCCCCACACATAGAGTTTTACTTTTAGGCCATAAAGTTGAATTTTGGTCTCATGTGACCAGATCACCTTCTTCCACATGTTTGCTGTGTCCTCCACATGGCTTCTCACAAACTACAAACAGGACTTCTTATGACTTTCTTTCACCAATGTCTTTCTTCTTGTCACTCTTCCATAAAGGGCAGATTTGTGGAGAACACGACTAATAGTTGTCCTGTGGACAGATTCTCCCACCTGAGCTGTGGATCTCTGCAGCTCCTCCAGAGTTACCATGGACCTCTTGGCTCTTCTCTGATGAATGCTCTCCTTGCCGGGCCGGTCAGTTTAGGTGGATGGCCATGTCTTGGTAGGTTTGCAGTTTTTCCATACTCTTTCCATTTTCCGATGATGGATTGAACAGAGCTCCGTGAGATGTTCAAAGCTTGGGAGATTTTTTTATAACCTAACCCTGCTTTATACTTCTCCACAACTTTATCCCTGACCTGTCTGGTGTGTTCCTTGGCCTTCATGATGCTGTTTGTTCACTAAGGTTCTCTAACAAACCTCTGAGGGCTTCACAGAACAGCTGTATTTATACTGAGAATAAATGACACACAGGTGGACTCTATTTACTAATTAGGTGACTTCTGAAGGCAATTGGTTCCACTAGATTTTAGTTATCAGAGTAAAGGGGGCTGAATACAAATGCCCCTCCCCCCCCACTTTTCACAGATTTATTTGTATCATTTATCATTTTCCTTCCACTTCACAATTATGTGCCACTTTGTGTTGGTCTATCACATAAAATCCCAATAAAATACATTTATGTTTTTGGTTGTAACATGACAACATGTGGAAAATTTCAAGGGGTATGAATACTTTTTTTAAGGCACTGTACATCAAATGTATCAATACTTATATCAAACTTATCCTTATATTTATATCAAACATATAAAAAATGTATCATTACTTATATTAAATGTATAATTAATTGTATCAAAGGTATCAATACTTATATAAAATAATTCAATACTCATATCAAACGTATTTTTAT
The DNA here is from genome assembly GCA_037952925.1 of Lithobates clamitans. Taxonomy (NCBI): domain Eukaryota; kingdom Metazoa; phylum Chordata; class Amphibia; order Anura; family Ranidae; genus Lithobates; species Lithobates clamitans. The sequence goes on along the minus strand of JBBGZY010001360.1, from coordinate 569,858 downwards.
TGTAGTATAAATACTTATATAAAACTTACAAAAATGTATCAAAACTGATCAAACTTATAAAATATATCATTACTAATATCAATCTCATATCAAGCGTACGATTCCTTAATATCAATCGATAAGTAGAATTCTCTCGGCGCGCCTTAAAAATAGTTAAAAAAAAAAATAAAGAGAAACGCAAAATCAATCTGTAAAACTTTTTTGGCAATATTTTTTTTCATTTTTCGAGAAGTCGGAGTTCACAGCCGCTGATGAGAAGGCGACCCGAAACCCGTTGGGTGAAAACAATTTGGGAACGGGATGGTTGAGTCATTCATCACGGACGCGGTCCCGTTCGCTGACCCATGCCCGGCTTAGATTTCATAATCATGTACATTGTGTTTACATCGTAGGAGCCAATCAGGACGCGGCGCTGTGTTTACGTTCAACACGTTTGGGTTTTTTTCGCAGGATCGGAGGTCCCCTCATTACAATCTGTATTGTTATTGTAGAGGGAAAAAAATAAATAAACAGAAAAGATTTAAACAATACGAAAGGGAACATTGGATTGTACAAGGTGTGGAGCAGATGTGGGGGGCGATGGTGGGATTGGTGGGGGGGGGGTGATGGTGGGATTAGTGGGGGGGGGGGTGATGGTGGGATTGGTGGTGTCTGATGAGATTTGTATAGAAATAGATGTCCAGGAATACACTCACACATGTAGAAATGGAGAAATAACTACCAGACGTTTCACCCAGCAGGAACCAATCAGGTTACAGGATATGTAAAGTCATTTTTTTGGGGGGGGGTTGATAGATTAGAGAATGATTTAAGATTAGCTCCGGCCTTCCCTTCAGTCTTGCACAGTTGTACCGGCTCCTCTCCTGGACTGAAATGGTGTGGGGGGGAGGAGGGATTATGGTGTGGGGGGTGGAGGGGAGATTATGATGTGGGATTGTTTTTCAGGGGTTGGGCTCGGCCCCCTTAGTTCCAGTGAAGGGAACCCCTAAGGCGTCAGCATACCAAGACATTTTGGACAATTTCATTCTCCCAACTTTGCTTGGACAGTTTGGGATCGCCGGTGCACAAAGCAAGGTCCATAGAGACATGGATGAGCGAGTTTGGGGTGGAGGAACTTGACTGGCCTACATAGAGTCCTGACCTCAACCTGATAGCAGTGGCGGCTGGTGCTCAAAATTTTTTGGTGGGGCGCAAACAAACTGAAAAATTCTGAAAAAACCCTGCGTCAATTTCAGCCTTACTGTGCCCATCTTATGCAGCCACTCTGCCCCATCAAATGCAACCACTGTGCCCCATCAATTGCGGCCACTGTGCCATCAAATGCAGCCACTGTGCCCATCAAATACAGCTACTGTGCCCATCTTATGAAGCCACTGTGCCCCATCAAATGCAGCCACTGTGCAGCATCCAATGCAGCCTCACTGTGCCCCATCTAATGCAGCTTCTGTGCCCCATCAAACGCAGCCATTGTGCCCCATCAAACGCAGCCACTGTGCCCATTAAACACAGCCACTGTGCCCATCAAACGCAGCAACTGTGCCATATCAAATGCTCCCACTGTGCCATCAAATGCTACCACTGTGCCCCATCAAATACAGAGACTGTGCCTATCATATGCAGCCACTGTGCCCATTCAAATGCTGCCACTGTGCCCCATCAAATACAGAGACTGTGCCTATCATATGCAGCCACTGTGCCCATCTTATGCAGCTACTGTGCCCCATCAAATGCAGCCTCACTGTGCCCCATCTAATGCAGTCTCACTGTGCCCCATCAAATGCAGCCACTGTGCCCATCAATTGCCGCCACTGTGTCATATCAAATGCTCCCACTGTGCCATAAAATGCTGCCACTGTGCCCATCCTATGAAGGCACTGTGCTCATCAAATGCAGCCTCACTGTGCCCGATTTAATGCAGCCCTGAGCCTCACTTACTTACCTTACAGGCAGCTCCGCTCGGGCAATGCGTTCCCTCTGGAAACCGGAAGTAACCTCTTCCGCTTGAACAACAAAGCTCCCGCCCATAGTAATACTAGTAGTAGTAATACTACGGGCGGAAGCTGCTCGGCGCTTTGGATTGCGCCTCAAAGCAGGTAAAAAGCCTGCAAATGAAGCGCCTCGTCTGCAATCTCGTGATTGCATTGACGTGGCGCTTCCCAAAGTGCATTGTGTCCGGCACCCGAACACAGTGCACTTAAAGAACATTTTTCCTATTTTTTTTTTTAAAGGGACCTTTTTAAAAAACATTTTTTTTCTTTTTAATTTTTTTTTTGTGACTGCTGGGTGGGGGGGGGGGGGGCGGCGCCCGTGTGCCCCCTATGGATGGGCCGCCACTGCCCGATAGAACACCTTTGGGATGAATTAGAGAGGAGACTGCGAGCCAGGCCTTCTCATCCAACATCAGTTGCCTGACCTCACAAACGCTCTTCTGGAAGAATGGTCAAACCTTCCCATAGACACCCTCCTAAACCTTGTGGACGGCCTTCCCAGAAGAGGTGAAGCTGTTAGAGCTGCGAAGGGCGGAGCCAACTCAATATTGAACCCTACGGACTAAGATTGGGATGCCATTAAAGTTCATGTGCGTGTAAAGGCAGGCGTCTCAATGCTTTTGGTAATATAGTGTATGTCAGGATCATGTGAGTTCCATCTCTTGGAGGACCATGTCGTCTCCTGGGTTTATGTACAACATGGTTTGACTATTGTTGTTTGTCAATGGGCACTTGGCTTTTATTTCAAGAGGGCAGCCTTGGCATTACACCCTGGTCTTGGTTGAGAGCTGATGGTGACCATTCACTGCAGTCTGTTTGGTTTCTCAGGAACCTCTTAGCGCTACAGTGCCCAAGGGCGGGGCCAACTTAATACTGAACCCTACGGACTAAGACTGGGATGGCCATTAAAGTTCATGTGCGTGTGAAGGCAGGCGTCCCAATACTTTTGGCAATATAGCGTATATTGAAACAGAAAAAAACGCAGTTTAATCGTTTCACGTTGTGTTGCTCCTCATTTCCAGTTCTCACTTTTTCCTTTTTGATCGGACTTGCTCTTCTAATTCATATGACTTTCTTACGTCAGATCTGTTACTTGTCAGTGTTCACATTGTATCCCGTTCTTTGTGTGTTGGGTCATGTGACCAGTGTGGGAGATGGGCGGGTGGTGGTGGTGGTGGTGGGGAGGGGGGTATATATTTTCTCATTATTAATGGGGAAGAGGTGAATATATCGTTACATCAGAACTATGCTCACACTTGTTCCATTTTCTACGGCACATCGTTAACAGGTTTCTTCAACACGACTCCCACTCATTGTGAATGCTGAGTCAACTTATTACCATAACGACCTCCCTTCCAATTAATCCTTCCACCACTCCGAGGAAAAGAGAATGGAAACTTCTGAGATCATTTATCATGAAAGCCATAAGACAACGGGCTTGGCAATGAGGTTTCACACCACCTTGGGGTCTGGAGGTCCCGTGACTTCGGTCAAACATGGTTTCACCAGCCGTAACATTTCTGTAAAAGCAGAACCTCTAAAATTCCCTCATTGAGATATTTAGGTAAAATTTGCCTAAAAGAAATATGTAAAGAGTATGTTTGTTTTTGGGTAGGGTGTGTGTTAAGTGTGGTCATCAACTGGGGTCCAAGTCCTAGCGACTTGAGGAACGAGAGATCTAAAGAGAAGTCAATTTTCTTCTGGTGTTGCAAGATCTTCCAAGGTCTTCCCCACAGCTGTGGTCAATGTGGTCCAACCAGCTAGTAGGAGACATGTGCAGAACGGAAAAAAATTAGTTTTCTTTCATTCAAGTCAAATTATCTTCGTTTCCATTGACTTCTATAGAGAAATTCGCTTTGATATGCGAGTGTTTTGGATTACAAGCATTCTCCTGGAACGGATTATACTCGTAATCCAAGGTTCCACTGTATTACTAATTAAATTTTGTTCATTTGTTTCGGATTTCGTTTAGCTCTGTTTTTCGTTTAATTTTGTTTCGTAGAGGCAACAAATTTAAGATTTTTCGGAATGCTTTAAAAACGATCCGAATTCTGCGTGAAGAATAGCTTGTTATTAAGGAGGGGGCCGGGAAGTCAGCCATCGCCTTATAAAATTACCTATGACTCGTAGACATGTGCAGGACAAAAAATTCCTTTTGTTTCGACTCGTTATTTGCATTAATTTGTTTCGTTAAATTAGCTTCTTTCGTTTTCGGAATTCGTTTCCTTTATTCATTTTCCGAATCGATTTAGAATCATTTTTGAATTCGAAATTCGAAAATTCGAATTCAGACGAGTTTTCCTTATTCGGAAATTCGGATGTATCCAGATTTCCAAATTAGAATAGTACCTAATTTAAACGAATCCGAAACAACGAAAAAAGAAATTCGGACGAAATTCATATTCAAATAGTTTTCGAATAGTTTTCCAATTTCCAAAAAGAATAAAATTGAATTGAAAATAAAGGATTAGAATAATTATTTTTTTTCTATTCTATTCCTTTATTTTCTATTCTATTTTATGCTCTTTGGAAATGTAAAAACTATTCAAATTCTAAGAGTATTCAAAAAAACGATTCGAAAACGTTTTGAATACGAATTTCGTTTAAATTAGGTACTATTCTAATTCGGAAATTCGGACACATCCGAATTTCCCAATAACGAAAATTCTTTCCGAATTTTAATTCGGAAACGAACCGCACAGGTCTAATGACTCATCAGCTGTCAGCAGGTTTCCCCAGCTGACAGCAGAAATGTAAACAAAACAATGCCGGTGTCTTGCCGAGAAAGTTCCCCCGGCAGATAAGGACCCCCCCCGTACTGCGCAGGCGCAGCGCTTACGCAGTACGAACGACTAGGAGCCGCCGAAAATAGCCTGAAGATGAAAAACTTCAATCAGCTGTACACGGTGCCTGCGCCCTAGGTCCAGGTTGAAGCTCCACCATCCAAGTGGACCTAGAGGGGGAATAAAAAAGTGCAGAGCGAAGCGAGGCCGTGCCCGAAGCGTGCCGAGCGAAGCGAGCCCGCGAGGGGCCCTTTTACAGGCGCCGTGTATAGCTGATTTCTTTTCTATTCGGCTTCGGCTATTTCCGCCTGCTGCTACTGCAATAGAAAATTCTGAAAAGAAAAACAGCGTGGGGTCCCCCCCAATCCATACCAGACCCCAAGGGCCAACTCCAAAATGTAAAAGAAAAAAACGACCTGGGCACCCCCCCAAATTCCATACCAAACCCTTATCCCAGCATGCAGCCCGGCACGTCAGGAAAGGGGGAGGGATGAGCGAGCGCCACCCCCCCTTCTGAACCATACCAGGCCACATGCCCTTAACCTGGGAGGAGATGCCTTGGGGCAGGGGGACTTTAAATCTTTTTTTTTTTTTTGGCTTGGGGTTCTCTTTACAATCCATAACAGACCCGAAGGGCCTGGTAAGGATTGGGGGGGGGGAAGGGCCTGGTAAGGTTTGGGGGGCGAAGGGCCTGGTAAGGATTGGGGGACGAAGGGCCTGGTAAGGTTTGGGGGGTGAAGGGCCTGGTAAGGATTGGGGGGCGAAGGGTTTGGTAAGGATTGGGGGGCAAAGGGCCTGGTAAGGATTGGGGGGCAAAGGGCCTGGTAAAGATTGGGGGGGGCGAAGGGCCTGGTAAGGATTGGGGGGCAAAGGGCCTGGTAAGGATTGGGGGCGAAGGGCCTGGTAAGGTTTGGGGGGCGAAGGTCCTGGAAGGATTGGGGGGGCGAAGGGCCTGGTAAGGATTGGGGGGCAAAGGGCCTGGTAAGGATTGGGGGGCGAAGGGCCTGGTAAGAATTGGGGGACGAAGGGCCTGGTAAGGATTGGGGGGGCGAAGGGCCTGGTAAGGATTGGGGGGGCGAAGGGCCTGGTAAGGATTGGGGGGCGAAGAGCCTGGTAAGGATTGGGGGGGCAAAGGGCCTGGTAAGGATTGGGGGGGCGAAGGGCCTGGTAAGGATTGGGGGGCGAAGGGCCTGGTAAGGATTGGGGGGAAAAGGGCCTGGTAAGGATTGGGGGGACCCCACGCAGTTTTTTTCCCCTGAATTATTTATTGCCAGCATTCTTTTGTTTACATGTCAGCGGGGAAGGGTCATCGGTTGTCATGAGTCATCGGTTGTTAGGGATGCGGCGGCCGACCCGCTCCTTAACAACCAGCTACTTTTCATGCAGAATTTGGTTCGTTCCGAATATTTGGAATTCGTTAGAAAACAAATATACGAAACTAAATTAACCAAATTTCACCAAAATTAGTTTCTATTTTATTTGGAGGTTCAGATACATCTGAATCTCCGAAGAACCAAAATTTGTCCGAATTTATATTAAATCCGAAACGAATTGTGCATTCGTGTCCTTCTTCTCCTTCTTCTCCTGGTTCCTTTGATCTTCCCAAAGATTATTTCCTTCTCTTCTGACAATGTGGCCGAAATAGGACAGCCGTACCTTCATCGTCTGGGCTAGAGACAAAGCTGGTTTGTGACGTCATCGGGGGAAGCTGCCAGCTCTTCCTCGTTCGATTTACCACTGTGACAGGAAAATTCAAAGCGACACGATGGAAATTTTTTCCTTGAAGGAATGAATTTCATTCAAGAAAAGTCTATTAAAAAAAAAAAAAAAAATCACAGCATGGATCTGGATAGGACCATGTGCTGATCAAATGAAGAGGGGAAGTGGCCCACAAATTGGGCTTTAGCCTGGGGTGGAGCTGACAGTTAACGCAAAAACAGAAAAAAAAATGTGCTTGGTCAGCTGAAGGATTCAACAAGAATTTTAAAGTTCTGGGACTACTTTTTTTACTACTAAATTTTCTTTGTTCGCCATCATTTTGGCAAAGCAAAAACACCCAATTTCACTCATCCTCGTACCTTACAGGCAGAAGATGATTGGTCAGGCACTATTCAATGTACTTTCTGCTGTCTTTGCCTTCAGGAGTCTCGTTCCTCAGGACTCGGTGTGGGTGGATCACAGCCAAATAAGTGAGACGGTGGAAACTAAAAGGTCCAACATGGTTATAACAGGAAACCTTTGAACGATGTTAATGATACGTTCGGCTCCTTCCAGACTTCCTAAAAATAGAGGCACAAAATATACAGAACATGAGCGCAAAACGTGCGACCCGCTGCAAATCCGATACTTTTTACTTTACACATTTAGACCCCTAAATGTGGGGCGGTTTGCAGGTGTCATTGAGCTAAAAATAGCCCCTGCAAACCGATCCAAAACAGTCGCTGCTGTTTGTTCAGTGTGAAAGCCTGAGGGCTTTCACACTGAAGCGGTGCGCTGGCAGGAAAAGAAAAAAACTCCTGCAAGCCGCATCTTTGGAGCGGTGAAGGAGCGGTGTATTCACCGCTCCTAAACTGCTCCTGCCCATTGAAATCAATGGGACAGCGCGGCTATACCGCGGCAATACCGCGGCAATACCGCGGCTGTAGCCGCGCTATACGGTGCGGTTTTAACCCCCCGCTGGCGGCCGAATACTGCGGTGAAGCAGCGCTAAAAATAGCGCTGTTTTACCCCCGACGCCCCCTACCGCCCCAGTGTGAAAAGCAGCCTAAGAGTATAAACCAAAAATTACTAAATAAAAATTTGTACAATAATAGGAAAAAGGTGAAGAGAAGTAAAGCTGTAATGTACTCATCATTTCTTACATATATATATATATATATATACACCGATCTGCCAGTACAAGGGGGAAAGGGGGGAGGGCAACAACTCGGGAGCATTGGGACATCTGATGTAATGCAGGGCTCTATTGGGGGCACCCAATGTAAAGGGGGACTCTATTGGGGACATCTAATGCAAAGGGGGACTTTACTGGGGATGCCTGATGTAAAGGCGAACTCTACTGGGAACACCTGATTTAAAGACGGACTCTATTAGGGACACCTGATGTAAAGACGGACTCTATTGGGGACACCTGATGTAAAGACGGACTCTATTAGGGACACCTGATGTAAAGGGGGACTCAATTGGGGACACTGATGTAAAGGGGGCTCTATTGGGGACACCTGATGTAAAGACAGACTCTATTAGGGACACCTGATGTAAAGGAGGACTCAATTGGGGACACCTAATGAAAAGGAGGACTCTATTGGGGACACCTGATGTAAAGGGGGACCCTGTTGGGGACACCTGATGTAAAGGGGGACTCTATTGAGGACACCTGATGTAAAGGAGGACTCTACTGGGGACACCTGATGTAAAGAGGGACTCTACTGGGGACACCTGATGTAAAGGGGACACTATTGGGGACACCTGATGTGAAGGGGGACTCTATTGTGGACACCTGATGTAAAGGGGAACTCTATCATGGACCTCTGATGTAAAGGGGACTCTATTGGGACACCTGATGTAAAGGAGGACTCTATTGGGGACACCTAATGTAAAGTGGACTCTATTGGGGACACCTGATGTAAAGGGGGACTCTACTGGGAACACCTATTTTAAAGGGGGACTCTATTGAGGACACCTGATGTAAAGGGGGACTCTACTGGGAACACCTAATTTAAAGGGGGACTCTACTGGGGACACCTGATGTAAAGGGGGACTCTATTGTGGACACTTGACGTAAAGAGGGACTCTACTGGGGACACCTGATGTGAAGGGGGACTCTATTGGGGACACCTAATGTAAAGTGGACTCTATTGGGGACACCTGATGTAAAGGGGGCCTCTATTGGGTACACCTGATGTAAAGTGGACTCTATTGGGGACACCTGATGTAAAGGGGGACTCTACTGGGAACACCTAATTTAAAGGGGGACTCTATTGAGGACACCTGATGTAAAGGGGGACTCTATTGTGGACACTTGACGTAAAGAGGGACTCTACTGGGGACACCTGATGTAAAGGAGGACTCTATTGTGGAAACCTGATGTAAAAGGGGACTCTATTGGGGACACCTGATGTGAAGGGAACTCTATTGGGGACACCTAATGTAAAGGGGGACTCTACTGGGGACAGCTGATGTAAATTGGGACTCTACTGGGGGCAGATTTGTACTGGAAGCAGGGGGGATATATGCTTAGGTGGTAAGCATGCAGATTAGTGCTCAATTATTTGTGTTTTTGAGGGGGGGGGGTGCTGACACGTACCGCTCATACATCTTGGGGGGGGGGCGCATTTTGGCGTGTCCCCCCCGGGCTCTAGATGACCTTGTCCCCCAACCCCATCATGTGTTCTAAATGTCGGTTGATCCCCCCCCCCTGAGAATGTTTGGTGAAAGTCACATCCTGTGTGTATTAAATAGAATGTATTTTGATACATTGTTTACAAATAATAGTTCTAATTAAATATCTAATGATAACAATGTTGTGATTGGCCATTCGTCACACAAAGGAAGCGGCTACAGAAGGAGAGGCGACCTCTGACCTCTGGCGGACAATTCTGTAGAAATAAATTATTCTTATTATGAAATATTTGGGAGTATTGAACCCCCCCCCAGGGGCCGTGCACTTATAATCTCATAATCTCTAATTTATTACCTCCTGATGAATTTTTTTGGCAGTGTCATGTGATTTCCTGATCATCCCTTACTCATCCACCCGCCCCCCCCCCCCGAGCCTCGTACATACCACCCATGACGTGCCCCCGGGGTGCCCAAAGACGCCGTGTTTGCTCCAAGTTCCCCCGAGGGGTCTCCATCACCCAGTTGGCTGATCCCATCAAACTGGTTCCCAGAGAGGAGCGCCGCGCTCTCTCCCCTCCCAAGACGTGTCTGTATACGTACGGCCCGGAAAACGGCGATCGTTGCGACATTCGTTCCTTCTCCTCGCACAGGATGTGAATTCCAAAGTGTGTTTCCTGTCGAAACAAAGTTGACAAATATGTATTTAACCTCCGAATTTTCACCCCCCGCATCTTATAGAGCCAACAAATTAATAAGAAGTCAAACGCGGTTTTTATTGCGTCAGAACGTGGATACGAGGTCAGGTGATCCATCAAAAAAAGGGAAAAGAATAAATATTTACAATGTAACCTTCTATTTTCCTAAACGTTGTATTTTTATTAGGAGTTCAGCTTTAACCCCTTCCTGTCCAGACCTGCGTCCTCTTTAAATGCATCTATACACCTGGGGGGGCGGGGCAAACTTCTCAATCATGTGACCTCTGTGATTGGCTGTCATGGCGGTCACATGATCGGGAACCTATCCTGCCGACTTCTGATCAGAGCTGTCTGTGGGCGCTTATGGGTGGTATGGGGGGCGGTAAATGACACCCTTGCCGTCACACATGTGCATCACCCAAATATTTCCACCTGGTGACCAGGGCCAGCGCTACCACTAGGCAAACTAGGCAGCCGCCTAGGGCACACTGCTGACTAGGGTCGCCCGGCCACTGGTGTTCCTACTCTCTTCTCTCTGCAGCAAGCAACTAAGTCTCAGCATCAGCAGGCAGCCGCCGCTCCGTTCGCACATAGTGTCAGAGGCACCCCGCCCGATGGGCGCTGGTGACGCTGCATTTGATGGGCGCTGGTGAGGCTGCATTTGATGGGCGCTGGTGAGGCTGCATTTGATGGGCGCTGGTGAGGCTGCATTTGATGGGCTCTGGTGAGGCTGCATTTGATGGGCTCTGGTGAGGCTGCATTTGATGGGCGTTGGTGAGGCTGCATTAGATGGGTGCTGGTGAGGCTGCATTGATGGGCGCTGGTGAGGCTGCATTGATGGGCTCTGGTGAGGCTGCATTTGATGGGGGCTAGTGAGGCTGCATTTGATGGGCGCTGGTGAGGCTGCATTGATGGACGTTGGTGAGGCTGCATTGATGGGCACTGGTGAGGCTGCATTGATGGGCGCCGGTGAGGCTGCATTGATGGGCGTTGGTGAGCCTGCATTGATGGGCGTTGGTGAGCCTGCATTAGATGGGTGCTGGTGAGGCTGCATTGATGGGCGCTGGTGAGGCTGCATTGATGGGCATTGGTGAGGCTGCATTGATGGGCGCCGGTGAGGCTGCATTGATGGGCACTGGTGAGGCTGCATTGATGGGCGCCGGTGAGGCTGCATTGATGGGCACTGGTGAGGCTGCATTGATGGGCGCTGGTGAGGCTGCATTGATGGGCGCTGGTGAGGCTGCATTGATGGGCGCTGGTGAGGCTGCATTGATGGGCGCTGGTGAGGCTGCATTGATGGGCGCCGGCGAGGCTGCATTGATGGGCACTGTTGAGGCTGCATTAATGGGCGCTGGTGAGGCTGCATTGATGGGGGCTAGTGAGGCTGCATTTGATGGACGCTGGTGAGGCTGCATTGATGGACGTTGGTGAGGCTGCATTGATGGGCACTGGTGAGGCTGCATTGATGGGCGCCGGTGAGGCTGCATTGATAGGCGTTGGTGAGCCTGCATTGATGGGCGTTGGTGAGCCTGCATTAGATGGGTGCTGGTGAGGCTGCATTGATGGGCGCTGGTGAGGCTGCATTGATGGGCGCCGGTGAGGCTGCATTGATGGGCGCCGGTGAGGCTGCATTGATGGGCACTGGTGAGGCTGCATTGATGGGCGCCGGTGAGGCTGCATTGATGGGCACTGGTGAGGCTGCATTGATGGGCATTGGTGAGGCTGCATTGATGGGCACTGGTGAGGCTGCATTGATGGGCACTGGTGAGGCTGCATTGATGGGCGTTGGTGAGCCTGCATTAGATGGGTGCTTCATTAAAAAGGTGGGGTATACACGGGCAAGGCAAAGGGGGTGGAGTCGGGGGTGGAGCCGGGGGGGTGGCAAAATGAGGTTTCGTCTAGTGTGTCAAAAATCCTTGCACCAGCCCTGCTGGTGACATCATCTCAGCCCAGATAAATTCACTGGGAGAGAAAAGACTGAGGAAATGCTTCCTCCTGCCTGCAGCAGACTAATGACATCATCTCAGCCAAAGGGCAAAGTCACTGGGGGGTGGGGGGAGGTAAAATGCTTTCCCATGCCTGCGGCAGACAGATGACATCATCTCAGCCTAGACAAAGTCACTGGGGTAGAGGAGACTGAGGAAATGCTTCCTCCTGCCTGCAGCAGACTGATGACATCACCCCAGCCTAAGCAAAATCACTGGGGAAGAGGAAACTGAGGAAATATTTCCTCCTGCCTGCAACGGACTGTTCACATCATCTCAGCTTCAATTTTAGAATGTTGCATTCAGATCACTGGAGAAGGGGAGACTGAGGAAATGATTCCTTCTCCCTGCAGAAGACTGATGACATAATTCCAGCCTGGGCAAAGTCACTGGTGGGAGAAGAGACTAAGGAAATGCTCTCTCCTGTCTGCAGCAGACTGATGACCTCATCTCAGTCTAGACAAAGTCACTGGTGGGAGGGGAGAGTAAGGAAATGGAAATTTATTTGTTCGGGGGGGGGGGGGGGACCGAGGAAATGTTTCCTCCTGCCTGCAGCAGACTGATGACCTCATCTCAGCCTAGGCAAAGTCACTTTTTATTTATAAATGAACCATATTATAAAAAATGAATTATTTATTTAATTATTATTTGTTTTAATGATGTATTTATTTGTTTATTTTATGCATTTTTATTTATAAATTATTCATATTATAGATAATAAATTATTTGTTTCATTATTATTATTATTATTATTATTAATAATTATTTAATTATTTATTTATTTTATGACTCTTTATTGATAAAAGGTAGAGGATGCTGACATATCAGGAATTTATTTATTTCATTATTATTTATTATCATTATTTATTTATTTTATGACTTTTTATTCTCTAAATTATTCATATTATAGATAATAAATTATTTGTTTAATTATTACTTATTATCATTATTTATTTGTTGACTTTTTATTTATAAATGAATCACATTATAGATAATAAATTATTTTTTAATTATTATTTATTTCCATTATTTATTTGTTGACTTTTTATTCATAAATGAATCATATTATAGATAATAAATTATTTGCTTAATTATTATTTATTATTATTATTATTAATTATTTCATTATTAATGTATTTTATGACTTTTTATTGATAAAAGGTGGAGGTTGCTGACTTACCAGGAATTTATTTGTTTCATTATTATTTATTATCATTATTTATTTGTTGACTTTTTATTTATAAATGAATCATATTATAGATAATAAATAATTTGTTTAATTATTATTATTATTATTATTAACAATAATATTAATTATTTAATTATTTATTTATTTTATGACTTTTTATTGATAAAAGGTGGAGATTGCTGACTTATCAGGAATTTATTTGTTTAATTATTATTTATTATCATTATTAATTTGTTGACTTTTTATTTATAAATGAATCATATTATAGATAAAAAAAATAATTTGTTTAGTTAGTTAATAATAATAATAATAATAATAATAATAATAACTAAACAAATTATTTTTTTTATCTATAATATGATTCATTTATAAAAGAAAAGTCAACAAATTAATAATGATAATAAATAATAATTAAACAAATAAACTCCTGATAAGTCAGCAATCTCGACCTTTTATCAATAAAAAATCATAAAATAAATAAATAATTAAATAATTAATATTATTGTTAATAATAATAATAATAATAATAATAATAATAATAATAATAATAATAATAATAATAATATTATTATTAATAACAATAATATTAATTATTTAATTATTTATTTATTTTATGACTTTTTATTGATAAAAGGTGGAGATTGCTGACTTACCAATTAATTAATTTGTTTAATTATTATTTATTATCATTATTTATTTGTTTACATTTTTTATTCCTAAATGAATCATACTATAGATAATAAATAATTTGTTTAATTATTATTATTATTATTATTATTATTATTATTATTATTATTATTATTATTATTATTATTATTATTATTATTATTATATTATTTATTTTATAATATAATAATATATAATAATAATATTTTATGACTTTTTCTTGATAAAAGCTGGAGGTTGCTGACATATCAGGAATTTATTTTTACAGACTTAAGTTTATATATATATATATATATATATATATATATATATATATATTTAGTACAGAAAACCAGGAGTGACCAATTTATCTAGCAAGGACAAAGGTGCCTCCTTGTGTAGGGATCAGGAATGGTTCCCAGTAAAGCGGTATAATGGGGTTTAATGGGAAGCAGGGTAGAGAAATGGCGATTTTTTTTTTTTTTTTTCTTGGTGCACTGAACGCCTGGCAGCCCCTCGGCTATGTCAGGCGACATTCCTGCGCCGTAGCTGGTGTTGCCATAGGTACCGAAGCTTCTCACACACAGATGAGATCAAAGGTGAATAGCTGCCCACTAGATTAAAAAACACTTTGAACAGCTCATGAAATGAGAAGAGTCATTTATCGGAGGCGTCACCGTTCTCTTTCAATGAAAGAAAAAAAAAAAGAAAAAGAAAAGTATAATAATAAAAAAAAAAAAAAAAAAGACCGTATCAGCCGACCCCGGCAATCCCATTCTACAGAAAGTTACAATTCACATCATAAAAAATAACCAGCCGAGAAAAGAAACATACAAAGAGGTCAAAAAAGGTACAAAGATTACAGAGAAAATAAAACCCTTGAAAATAAATGGCAATACTGACAAAAAAAGAAAAAAAAAATAATAAAAAAGAAAAGAAACATGTTACTGTTGTATTTATGTATTTTGAGGCCTTTTTTTTATATTAACCTTTTCCCTTTAACCCGAACGCCGCCGCATTTTGCGTTTTTTTTTTTTTTTTCCTTGTATGTTTAAGTTACCCCTAACTAAAATCTAGAGGAACCAATTGCCTTCAGAAGTCACCTAATTAGTAAATAGAGTCCACCTGTGTGTAATTTAATCTCAGTATAAATACAGCTGTTCTGTGAAGCCCTCAGAGGTTTGTTAGAGAACCTTAGTGAACAAACAGCATCATGAAGGACAAGGAACACACAAGACAGGTCAGGGATAAAGCTGTGGAGAAGTATAAAGCAGGGTTAGATTATAAAAAAATCTCCCAAGCTTTGAACATCTCACGGAGCTCTGTTCAATCCATCATCGGAAAATGGAAAGAGTATGGCACAACTGCAAACCTACCAAGACATGGCCGTCCACCTAAACTGACCGGCCGGGCAAGGAGAGCATTCATCAGAGAAGAGCCAAGAGGTCCATGGTAACTCTGGAGGAGCTGCAGAGATCCACAGCTCAGGTGGGAGAATCTGTCCACAGGACAACTATTAGTCGTGTTCTCCACAAATCTGCCCTTTATGGAAGAGTGACAAGAAGAAAGACATTGGTGAAAGAAAGTCATAAGAAGTCCTGTTTGCAGTTTGTGGAAAGCCATCCATGTAGAGTGGAGAGCTGCTATAGCTGCAAAGAAGGGGCAACTCCTTACACATGGAGCCCATGGTTTTGGAATAGGATGTCCAACAAAGTGTGATAGTAAGGTGTCCAGGTATCTATATTGTCTATATTCATAAAAATTCCTTTCAATTAGTTATTTAAATAGAGATCAGCCAGGTCTCCACATCCAACATTAGTATCACACCTCATAAATGGGCACAAATTCCCAAAGACACCCTCTAAAATCCTGTAGAAGTCTTCTCAGAAGAGTGGAGAATGCTATAGCCACAAAGGGGCAACTCCATATTAATAGCCATAGTTTTGGCACAGAATGTCCAACAAGCTCATACAGGTTTGATGGTCAGGCGTCCACAAATCACAAGCCAGCTCCATATAGTTATGGTTGGACCAGTTTGGAGGAACTCGAGTGTCCTTCACACAGCCCTGACCCCAACCCTATTGAGCACCTTTGGGATGAATTGGAAGGCCAGTTGTGAGCCAGGTCTTCACATCCAACATCAGTACCTGACCTACCAAATGGACACAAATTCCCACAGACACTTTCCCAAAACCTTGTGGGAAGATTTCCCAGAACAGTGTGTAAAGAGGGTCCCCTTGTGCAGGGTTTGTTAAGCCAATTCTCAGATTGGGAGACATAGTTTAGCTTTGCAGAGTCCAATTCCACCCCACCATCTCTATACACACTCAGGTTGTCTAAAACCTTGTAGGAAGCCTTCCACGTAGAGCGGAGAGTTGCTATAACTGCAAAGAGTGGGCAACGCTTTACACATGGAGTCCAGGTATCTACATTGGCCATATACAGTAAAATACCTTTGAATTAATTATTTTAATAGAGATCAGGTGCTGGTCTTCTTTAATCTTGACACACATTTAGAGCCTGTTGGGTATTATTTGTATGTTTGGCCACAGTTAGATACACAATGGAGGCTACCCAAACAAGGAGTAGAACTCATTGAACATAATAGGAGAACGCACCCCTCATTATATTGGTAAAGAATGCTGGAATGCTCTTTGGATTCGAGACATTTTAGTAGCATTCTTGTAAAAGGAAAGCTGGAAACATTTTAAAGGGCAGACAAATGAGGCCATCGCGGTGCGGCTTTGGCCCACCCATAACCTGAGTTCATACCTAGGATTTTTCTGACGGTTTCCATGTGTTTTCTGTGCATTAAAGCCAGATGAGAGTAGGATACCAAGATTTTTATAATGCGTACCTGTGCTGACAGCATTGTGTCAGCCTATTTCCAATACTCTGCATATTTCATCTGTTTGCGTTCAGTCGTTGGAGTAGCATCTACAGAAACTCATGAAAAGAGAATGAAAAACACGTCCACAAACATTGCTTGCCGAATGCATTTTCATGAATTTTTCACCACGCCATCTCTCGTATCCTGTATGCAGGTAGAACATTTTGGAATGAATTCTCCAGGGAGGCTTCCTCATCTCTCATTCTAACACTGGAAGAACTTTGTGCAGCTTCAATTTGTCATATATAATAAATATATATATTCTGGAGTTTACTTTTTTTTTTACTTAGACCTGGATACAATAGCAATACCCAGAGCATGGAGAGAAAAAAAACAAAAAAACATTATTCTGAGTATTCTGAAGTAAAGCAACTTTGTAACTAGACTGATCAATCAAAATACAAAGACGACCTTTCAAAGAAAAGAATGAATGCTTACCTGTTCACTAAGCTTCGCTTTCTTGAAGGCCTAAGCTTGATGAAGGATGTTTGGCATTCAACACACTCTGTGGTTCTGTCCACAGGTCCCTATGAGCCGGCTCATCCACAAGGCAACTTAGGCAGGAGCTAAGGTCCTAGTGAATGTCCAGGGGTTCCAACTAAAACCTTCTTACTCCTGCAGTACTGCAAACGGACAAACCTGTGTACCTGCCTGTCACTTCACAAGGGAAAATGGACTTGTGGGTATTCGAGATCCAATAGAGTTTATCAGTACAGTACAGATAATGTACATATAAAGCTTCTCTGTGCTTCCTAATCAATCTTAATTGAAGGAATGGGGAGAGCTTCTATCTTGCCAAGATCCCAATCTCTTCTAATCCGTCTCCCCTACTGTGTCTTGTACTGACAAAAGGGTCAATGGAAGAAACCAGAAAGTGAGAGGGGGGTCCAGGCATCTGACATATTTAGATGTGTCAGATGCTGAAGATTTTTCAATAAGCCTAAAGAGAATACAGATCAGTGGTGCAGGTGATGGTACAGGTACATAAAACATTTTTTATAGTGACTTTTTTAAACTGTTTAATCTAGTACTAATCTGGAGAAAACCCTTTGAAAAATCAGTGTTCTAAAGAAGAACCCTTGAAAGACCTGTGCCCTGGAAAAGATGCATTGAAAGATTTGTGTTCAAGAGAACATCATTTGAGTGATCTGTGTCATTGAGAAAACCCCATTGAATGAGCTATGTCCTGGAGAAGACCCTTTCAAAGATCAGTGCCATGAAAAAGACCTTTCAAAAGATCTGTGTCAGAAGATCGTTAGAAAACCCCATTGAATGAACTATGTCCTGGAGAAGACCCTTTCAAAGATAAGTGCCATGACCTTTCGAAAGATCTGTGTCTCGGAGAAGATCCTTAGAATGATCTGTGTCCTAGAGAAGATCCTTTAAAAGATCCGTGTCCTGGAGAAAATCCTTAGAACTGTCTGTGTCCTGGAGAAGATCCTTTGAATGATCTGTGTCCTGGAGAAGACCCTTTAAAAGATCTGTGTCCTAGAGAAAACCCTTAGAATGATCTGTGTCCTGGAGAAGACCCTTTAAAAGATCAGTGCCACGGAGAAGACCTTTCAAACAATCTGTGTATTGGAGAAGATCCTTTGAAGGATCTGTGTCCTTGTCCTAGAAAAGACCCCATAAAAGAACCTAGAGAAGACCCTTAGAATAATCAGTGTTCTGGCGAAGACCATTGATGAGGTTGACGCTCTGCAGAAAACCATTTAAATATCTGTTACCTGAAGAAACCTCTTTAAATCATCTGTATCTCAGAGAATACTCTTTGAACAATCTGTGAGGAAGACCCTTTAAAATAAATATCTGTGTCCTGGAGAAACCCTTTCAAAGATCTGTAGAAGATCTGTCAAAAGTTCTGTGTCTTGGAGAAGACCCTTTAAATGATCTGTGTCCTTGAGAATACTATTTCAATGATCTGTGTCCCGAAGAAACCTCTTTGAATGACCTGTGTCCTGGGGAAGACCATTTTTATTGTACTGGGGGCATTTAAAAGACCCTTTGGATGATCTGTGTCCTAAGGAAGATTCTTTGAAAGACTATTGAGCTTGGGGAGACCCGTTGTAAGATCTGTGTCCTGTAAAAGGCCCTTTGAAAGATTTGTGTCTTTAAGAAAACCCCTTGAATGAGCCGTTTACTGAAGAGGACCTTTTAAAAGATTGGTGCCATGGAGAAGACCTTTTAAAAGATCTGTGTCTTGGAGAAGACCCTTTGAATGATTTGTGTTCTGGAAAGGACCTTTTCAAAGATCTGTGTCATGGAGAAAACCCTTTGAATGATCTGTGTCCTAGAGAAACCCCTTTAACTAATCTGTGTCATAGAGAAACCCCTTTAACTAATCCGTGTCATAGAGAAACTTCTTTAAATGATCTGTGTCTCAGAGAAGACTCTTTAAACAATCTGTGTCCTGGAGAAACCCTTTCAAAGATTTGTATTAGGTCTTTCAAAAGCTATGTGTGTTGGAGAAGATCCCTTAAATAATCAATGTTCTGAAGAAGACCCTTTTGAAGATCTGTGCCCTGAAGAAAACCCTTTGAATGATCTGTGTCCTGAAGAAAACCCTTTAAACGATCTGTATCTCAGAGAAGACTCTTTGAACAATATGTGAGGAAGAACCTTTGAAATAAATATCTGTGTCCTGGAGAAACCCTTCCAAAGATCTGTAGAAGATCTGTTGAAAGTTCTGTGTCTTGGAGAAGATCCGTTAAATGATCTGTGTCCTTGAGAAGACTTTTTCAAAGATCTGTGTTCTGAAGAAAATCCTTTGAAAGATTTGTGTCCTGGATGAGACCATTTTTAATGTTCTGGGGGCATTTAAAAGACCCTTTGGATGATTTGTGTCCTAAGAAAGATTCTTTGGAGAAGACTCTTGAGCTGGAGAAGATCCCATATAAGATCTGTGTCCTGTAAAAGGCCCTTCGAATGATCTGCGTCCTTAATAAAACCCTTTGAATGAGCTGTTACCTGAAGAGGGCTGTATAAAAGATTGGTGCCATGGAAGACCTTTTAAAAGATCTGAGTCTTGGAGAAGACCCTTTGAATGATTTGTGTTCTGTAGAGGACCCTTTCAAAGATATGTGTCCTAGAGAAACACCTTTAAATGATCTGTGTCCTAGAGAAAACCCTTTAAATGATCGGTGTCTCAGAGAAGACTCTTTGAACAATCTGTGTCCTGGGAAAACCCCTTCAAAGATCTGTATTAGATCTTTCAAAAGTTCTGTTTTGGAGAAGATCCTTTAAATGATCAGTGTTCTGAAGAAGACCCTTTCAAAGATCTGTGTCCTGAAGAAAACCCTTTGAATGATCTGTGTCCTTGACAAGACCATTTGAATGATCTGGGGTCATTTAAAAGACATTGGAAGCTCTTTGTCCTAAGGAAGGTTCTTTAAAAGACTGTTGACCTGGAGAAGACCGATTGAAAGATATGTGTCCTGTAGAAGCCCCTTTGAAAGATTTGTGTCCTTGAGAAAACCCTTGAAAAACCCTTGAATGATCTGTTTCCTGAAGAGGACCTTTTAAAAGATTGGCAAAGACTTTTCAAAAAAGATCTGTGTCATGGAGAAGACCCTTTGAATGATTTGTGCTTTGGAGAAGACCCTTTCAAAGATCTGTGGTCTGGAGAAGACCCTTTATAAGATCTGTGGTCTGAAGAAGACCCTTTGAATGGTCTGTGTCTTGAAGAATATCCTTTAAAAGGTTAGTTCTCTGCAGATAACCCCTTTTAATGATCTGTGTCTCAGAGAAGACCCTCTGAAAAATCTGTGTCCTAAAGGAAGATCTGGAGAGGGCCTTTTGAAAGTTATGTGTTTTGAAGAAGATCCTTTTAATGATCTGTTTTGGAGAAAGCCCTTTAAAAAACCTGGGTCCTGAAGAAGACCCTTTGAATGATCTGTGTCCTGCAGACGACCTTTTGAATGATCTGAGGGCATTAAAAGGACCATTTGGAAGATTTGTGTCCTAAGGAAGATTCTTTGAAAGATTGTGGACCTAAAGAAGGGCCTTTTGAAAGATCAGCATCTTGTAGACCCTTTATAAGGGTGGTGCCCTGGAGAAGACCCTTTACATGATCTGTGTCTCAGAGAAGACTCTTTGGACATTCCATGTCTTGAGGAAGACTCTTGAAAATAAATATCTGTGCCTCCTACTGTAGCAGGTGAACATTTAGCAGTCTTACGTAAAATTAACATCTATCTATCTATCTATCTATCTATCTATCTATCTATCTATCTATCTATCTATCTATCTATCTATCTATCTATCTATCTATCTATCTATCTATCTATCTATCTATCTATCTATCTATCTATCTATCTATCTATCTATCTATCTATCTATCTATCTATCTAATCTACAGTACACACACTCTAAAGTCAGGAATGATGATGTCCTGTGTTTCCATCTACACCTTCTCATTTGTGTCTTTCAGTGTTTGTTATAGACACAAACCAGTTGTATTGACCTTTATCCTGTACATTATTTCCACGTAACGGTTGCAGCAGCAAGATACATTTCGCATTAGTATGCTTGCTTTGCTATGTTATTACATGAAACCTTTGCTTTTGACATTGCAGAATCATATAAGTGGAGATAAATGCTGAGCTCTGGGCTTCCAAGACAAACCTGATAAACTGAATTCACCGTGCAAAGTGAAGAAAATCTCCTGCCGGCAGCGCATTTTTTTTTTTACAGTGAAAAATGCGTAAAAGGCTTTATTATAAAGTACCATCCTAGCCTGCAGTCACCAGGTCTCAGTTAGAAATGATTGGAGAAACATTTACACTGGAGCAACATGCTGCAGTCTTTTATTGGAGGGGAGAAGATCAAAGCCATAGCTAAGAATTGTAAAGTGCAAAGTGGAGAAATCAAACAAGTTCTTGTGGATACTCTATAGCCATAAGTTCAGGTGTCTTCAGTGAAGGTTGGTGTTAATGCTTCGGCATGCAAAGACATTGTAGACAATTGTGCTCTTCCAACCCTGAGACAACAGTTCGAGGAAGACTGTTTTCTGTTTTAGCATCATAGATAGTCTAGGGGTAAAAGAAAAGAACCAAACGCTGTATGCGTAGGGCCTACATGACAAGGTGAGAAGGGGGACCGAAAGGCTAAACAGTAAACAGATAGGTTATTAGTAGGTTACTTACCTGAATGGGTGGCTGTGGGTTTGTTGGAAGGGGCTCCAAGGGTGGTCCATAGGTAGGATGTGACTTGAGGCCAGTTAGAGTTCAAGATATGCAGTTACCAAGGCAGAGTCACACCAATCCGTACTTTCTTATGGAAGTTAGCACGACTGTCTAGGAGTCATAGCAGTCAGTCAGTGTGTAGGCAAGTGCAGTCTGTATTCTGCACTGCAGGTGGTGCTCAACCGCAACGGCAATGCAGACGGAAGAGGAAGTTGAGAGAAGCTGGGTTTCTCAATGATTTCCTCGGTAACCCAGGGCAATGATTCAGTTGGATGCACATGCCCCATGTGACCCTGGTGGCCATCTTGGGTCAAGCAAGACTCCGACTCTTGGGTTTGGCGCACTTTATGCGATTGGATAGGGTAGGGACTGGTTCCCATCTGTCAGGGACAGTGCTAGCGATAGGGAAAAGTTTTGGTGGAGTAGGGAAAGAGCAAGAACTACGACTACCTTCTCAGGAAGCTTCCCCTTTGGGTTGGACCGGCACTCCGCTCCTCCTTCGCGGCACATTTGTAAGTGGTACTGGACAGGTGACCCTCCCTGCCGGGCCTGCTTGTGCTGTTAACCTGCTGTTTCAATACACTGTTCATTGCAAATCAGGACTCCATGTGTTTACTGCCTACCACAACACGCTGCAGCTACCCAACAATTGGTTTAGGGTCTTTAATGGCGATGTGAAGTGGTCAGGAACTTATCTTCCTTATGGTGTCCTCTATTGAGCATGGTCAGCTTGTAGCGACTGGGTATTAGTTGGATCGGAACCCGTCTGTGGTTATTTTTAATACTATGCTGTGGCTGGAAGCCTATTATATGTAATTGGTTCCACAAATACAAGGATCACTTTATTCTGTATTTCATCAGGGACGATAATGGAGCTGCGCTCTGCCGGAGCATCCTTGTGACAGCATGTTTATTATAAATCACCGCCCAGGGCCACCATCACCTGAGCGTTAATGTAAGGGATACTATGAATATTTTCGATAAGCTCTCTGAAATGGATCAGGTGGTAGGGCTATGACAAGTGTTCTTGTAATCCCCAGCAATCATGTTGGCGATGTGAGGCTCCGGGAGTACAGAAAAAAAATTATCAGATGAAAACTAAAACCATGGCATGCATAATATATTGTCTTTCATACATCATGACAATTGCTCCTCAAGCATTATGGAGCCAGATTACAAGCACGAAGAGCTGTTATTATCCACAACAGTGGAGACTTTTTCCAGGAGGGCTAATCTACACCAGCCTTTTCCAACATGCCTCCACTAGGGGAACCCTTGAGAAAATTTTCAGGTCTCAGGAAACCCCTGCTTAAAATGACTATATCTATGGCTCACAGCATATTAGGGTGAATGTTAGGTTGTAGATATACAGTAATATAAAAATAAGGAACGTAGTATATATAGAGCAGCCTTTCTCAACCTTTTTACTGCAGAAGAACCCTTGAAAAAATATTTAAGTCTCAGGGAACCCTTGCAAAAAACAAATTCCTTGGTGACCATTGGGGGAAAAATGCCCCTTACATTGGTGGCTAGCAGAAAGAATGCCCTCCCCCCTTACAGTGGTGGTTAGAATGTCACCCTTACAGACGGCTAAAAAGATCATTGAGTTTAGGCAGCTTAATCTGCCGAGTGACGTTGACCCCAGAACTATGAAGGTGTCATCAAATGGGTGGCCGGTCCCCCACAGCTCAAGGCATCCCTAGCAACCTCTGGAGGAACTCTATGGTTCCATGGTACACTGGTTGAGAATGGCTGATCTAGAGTATTTGACTCCTTAGGTGGGTCATGTTCTAAAGCCCATCGCTGGGCTTCATGCTTTTGGGTCCCAGGCTGGCTCCTACCTCTGGCATGTGTTTTATGCTTTATTTCTTTTTTACACCTACTGTACCTATTCTGAAATCTCCAAGCTGGTCATGTTACGTACGAGGTCCTCTTCCACCTCTTTATAGACCATAGGTCCTGAGCACCCAACCTGTGGCCCGAGGGCCGCATGCGGCCCTTTGGTATCTGGTGTGCGGCCCTCGGGCTTCAGCAGTTTGGGAAGATTGATTAGGGTAATAGCACTGATCTCTTCTAGCCTCATGTAACATGTTCCCAGTTTTGTTTCGTCTTCTGAAGCATATCCACAGCCAACAACGTATCCCATCCTCAGACCCTCATTTCCTCTATTAGGTCTGCAGCCTCCAACAGTCCTCCCAAGTGCTACATATATTGAACATTATGTGTGGCCCACTGGTGATGTCAGGGGCTGCATGTGAGACCCCCTTTAGCTTATAGGTTGGCAACCACTGCCATAGGTGGTCCTCAGTGATGCAGACAGGCAGCACTAATGTGATGACATCAGTGCCATTCGCTGCAACATTACTCTGCGAGCGTAGGGAG
Organism: Lithobates clamitans; assembly: GCA_037952925.1. Classification (NCBI taxonomy): domain Eukaryota; kingdom Metazoa; phylum Chordata; class Amphibia; order Anura; family Ranidae; genus Lithobates; species Lithobates clamitans. Next base: position 545,777 of record JBBGZY010001360.1, on the reverse strand, counting down.
TCATGGTGACATCCAATCAGTGGCTGGTTCCATGAGGGCTGCACCACAGGGTGTCCTCTGTCTTCGGGTAGAGTGACTCCCATGGTGACCAATCTTCAGAATCTCAAATATGCTCCAATCACCATCAACAATCCAGAACCTGGATCTCTTTTTATTGACCCTCCATCATTATGACTCATACAGGGAATAGAAATAAAGAGCCCAGCATGGTATAAAACCATTAAGACCAGATCCAGGTTCCGGATTGTCGTCGGAGTATAATAAAGATTTTGAAAATTATACAAGAGGAGACTATCATTGAACCTTTGTATTGATGCGCACCTTGACCTTTCTTTAGTTAGAAGGTCACGGCTATCTGGTAAGATGTCCTGCATTGCATTCTCTGGTGGAGGCTACCTATATTCTGGGGCTCTTACATGGGTTGATGTCTATCTGATGTATTGGATCAGTGGCGGTCGGTAGTAATTTTTTTTTGGGGGGGGGCGGCAAACAGTACCACCCCCACCCCCTCAGTCAGTCGGGTCGGTCTGGTGCACTTACCCCAGCTATGGTGGGCAGCACTTCTCCAGGGCTTCACCGGCGGCTTCCCTTGCTTGGCGGCGGCGATGGATTTCCCTTCTCCTGCTCTCCACGGGGCATCGCGGCGGCTTCCGTTTCCTCCCTCCTCCTCAGGGGCCAATTGGGAGTCTTCTCTTTTCGGCCAATCAGAAAAAGGTTTCAGACCTGCTTCTGACTGGCCAGATTGAGGATCAGTGTTTCAATAGCGAATATTTATTCGCTGTTGTAACACCTGGGTGGGCTTCTGGTGCAATGCTCTGCGCCACGAGCCCGCCCTATTTTGAAGCCTCTAATCAGGTGCTTCAAAATAATGCCGCCGCCACTGTAATTCACGAGCCCGGCGTCCTGAAAGGGGCCAGGCGCTTGAATAGGGGGTGGCGGTGTCCTGTCAAAATAGCGGCCGTGGATAGAGCATGGGGGTGGCAGCCATGGATAGAAGGGCGGCTCTCTGGCGCCCCTAATGGACGGGCCACCACTGTATTGGATCTATCTTTGGTGGTCCTGTCCTGTGCAACAGAAGACCATTTCAGCCCTCTGGCATGAGGCATCTGTGGACAGCCTACGGAAGTCTACTGTCGGGCAGGGGCGGACTGACCATTGAGCCACTCGGGCACTGCCCGAGGGCCCTGGGCCACTAGGGGGCCCCATCAGGGTTGCCAGCCTCAGTAAAACCAGGGACAGTATGTATAAATCTGTGTTTTTTTTACATCTGTCTGTGTATACTGTGTGTACATGTATGTGTATACTGTGTGATTGTATACTGTGTGTGTGTATACTGTGTGGCCCCATAATCTCTGATTGCCTGGGGGCCCCATAATCTCCTATTGCCCGGGGGCCCCATGAGTTATCAGTCCGCCCCTGCTGTCGGGGCACCCTCCAAACCAGAGGTAAGTATTACTGCTGAAGCTTTTTTTTTAATTAACACCTGCTTGAGGGCCATTGAAAAAAAATATATAGTTATATACTTATAACTGCCTCCGTTTTATACAATATTGAACATTTGTAGAAGCAGAATGTATTGAATGTGAACAAAAGCCTGAATTCCCCTATTGACTTCCATCCTGGCATCAGGTTTGCATTAAAGAGGCATCATATACTGTATAGTATAATGTAACATTTTTAAATATAAAAGTTCTTGAATGGCCTTTTGTTTTCAGAAAAGGCTTTTTATAGTTTATATTTTTATTATATGTCATCCCTGTCATGTGACACCCACTTATTGGCTGCGATGTTTTAAAAGTGGCATTCTGTAAATGACAGAGAGGAGGCCGATGCCTCATCGGTTTTTTACAAAGGATGAGAAGTCTGCCTACATTTTTGTCAGATTTCACTCTCGATTTACATCATTTTTACAGTTTTTTTTTATACATACTCAAAATAAAAGTGTTCTTCTTGAAGGGGATACAACTGAGAAGATATCCCCTTAAAGATCCCTTTCATCGTATGTGTTGAAGACCACATTGGACTGACTAAATCTGTTGCTGGTCCTGGGTGGATGGTTTTGTGGGCGCATCAGAAGGATTCCTGGAAGGATGTGCCCGATGGTGAAGATAGGTCGTAAACCGTCTTGGGTCTTGGGCAGCTGCCTTTTTGGTACGGCCTTAAGGTCATTTCTGCATGTAAAACTGGGCCGAAATGACGAAAGGAGGGAGCACCCAGTAGCCAAAAGAATTGCGAGTTTGGAAGTCAATTCAATCATTTTTATTTGGAGTAGCAACAAGTACATCAAGCCTTTGGAAGAAAGGATGCTCCCTTTTCCGGGGGTGTGGCTGCATGCTAGTTGACTAGTAAATCTCAGGCCAAATGAGCGTTCGGTTCACAAGGTTTTCTGAAGGCAGGCTCCCAACGAAAAGCGTTGGCTTGATGTACTTCATGCTACTCTAAATAAAAATTCTTAAATCGACTTCTAAACTTGTAATTCTTTTGGATACTGCTGTTCTGTCTCAAGGAGCAGATAGCTAAACCTTCTTATCCCAATAACTGTAGATAACATATTTCTTTGATCTCAGTTTTATTAGAACAAGCCAGGTGATACTACAAAATAACAGAAAAAGACCTCAGTAAGTATAATATTGCATACAATACAGCATACATTGCATAGACAACGATATACAGTAAAAGATGGGATAGTAAAAACTTACTTTTTAAGTTCTCTAAGGGGTGATGACGATAGATAGAGAAATACATGTGTTGTTTCCTGAATGTCTTCTCACAAAATGGTGGCTGTTTCACTTCCTGTGAAGATTCTACCCAGAATTCCCTGCTTGCTGACAACTTCCTTAGTTACACATACAAATAAACAAAGAAACAGAACTGCAGCAATACCAAAAAGGAACGCTAGATGGAGCCTGCACACCACATATGATTGTCTTAAGTATATTACACACTTTACATGTAAATTTAACAGCCGGGTACAAATAACCAGTATAAAACATCTGGTGGACAGAACAACTGCATGCTCCCTCCTTTCATCTTTTCAGCCCAGTTTTACATGCGGAAATGACGTTAAAGCCGTACCAAAAAATCAGCTGCCCAAGACCCAAGGGGGTTCTTTATGACCTATCTTCACCATCGGGCACATCCTTCCAGGAATCCTTCTGATGCACCAAACAAAACCATCCACCCAGGACCAGCAACATATTTAGTCAGTCCAATGTGGTCTCTGTAACGAGATTACGTACTGGACACACAAAAAGCTGTAGTTAGTGGCATGGGCATAGCATAAGGGGTTTCAGGGGTCACAATCACAACCCCGCCCCTAGCTCCAGGGGGCCCCCTGCAGCCTCCCTGTCATATTATCATATCCTCAAAGTCCAGCTCTGATATGCCCTAGGGCCCCGCAGCCATGCTCCAGTACTGGGCTTCCACTTTGCCTTCCACAGTCCACACCCCTCCGTTCTCATTGGCTGGGGAGAAGCTGTGAGCCATTTCCTGAATGGAGAGGAGCACGGGGTGAGAACAGCCCAGGATGGGGAAGTGTCTGTGCTGTGTAAGGAGGAACTCAAACCTCTTAAGCCACTTTGAGTATATTGGCGTGCGGTGGTGTATCTGCACACGCAGTGGAAATGGTGGGTGGTGGTGGGGGGGCCAGGTCAACTTTTGCATCGGGGCCCCACAAGCTTCAAGCTACGCCTCTGGCTAGTGGCCATGTTGTTTGAGAACCTTAGGGCAGCCATGACAGCTTGGCTAACAGTTTAACATTGCAGTAAAAATCTGAACTCCCTCCCTCCTCCCTTATTTCCAGGAATTTATTGGTTTATACTTCAAAAGAGCTGTTATCTCAACATAGAGAAAGCAGGACCAGGCTAGGTCTGAAAAAAAAGCTAATGTTGGCCTGGCAGGATGTCCAGGCCATTCATAAAACTGTCACCCTCTCAATTCAGAGAACCAGCAGATACCGGCCGTAAATACCTTGGTGCACATAAAGCTTAAACAGTGGAATAAGTATGACATTTCAGCATGTTTCATAGCTTCCAAAGTAATAATAGCACAGCCATAATGTGGACATATTTAGTTTCCTCAGATGATTTGTGGTGTTTCAAGTCCAGACACCCTTATGTCAGGTCATATGGGAAACCACTGGTACCCCTTTTTCCTCCTAGGTAAGTCTGTAGAGTGCAGAGATATGAATATGTATTACAAAGTGTACCTGGGACATGGACATGAGTGTAGACACCTCCCAGCACCCAACCCCTAAACAAGATGACCAGACGATTGGTCACTGGTCGCTCTCAACACCCCCTTTGATCTGACAAAAAAGAGGAGATGCCAAGACGATGGTCAGTTCTCCTTTTACCATCCAAGTGGGAACATCTGCCAAGTTTGAGAACCGATTACCCAGCTCAGCGATCGAACTCTAATCAGCCCTCGGACATTAATTTGCAAGTATTCTTCCTTCCTCGATTCTGCCTTATTTCTTTGTGGCTGTATATTGTCGTTATCTCTTTGAAACATCTTTTTTCTGTAAATGTTTTATTTGCACCAACTTTGACCTTTTCATAATAAACCCTTATGTCGAAAAGTGTTAACCTCGTCTCTAAAGCTCTTAATGAAAGCTATAAATGAACCTGCCTCTTGAAGAGCGCTACTGTTGTAGAGTAAGGCCTCTGAGCAGACCTGTCTGTGGTGGCGGTGTGTGTGTGTGTTTTGCAGACGCTTATTCTGACATCATAATTAGTCCTGACCCTTCCTAAACAAACGTCAGTGGTGGCAGTTAAAGGGCTAATTGCGTAATTAGCCCAGTGACAATCGCTCTTAGGCTGCTCGCGCCTAGATTGTGGTCGAACAAGCTGGAAAATCTTTGTGCTGGGCGCAGCTGAGAGTGGCGTTGTTACGTAAGTGACAGCGTGGCGTGAGGTTGGCCTGGTCCTTCGTCGTGAGTTAGCGAGGTTTTTTTACCTTTTGTTCATTCTATGCATGAAGGTTAAAAACCTTCTGTGTGTAGCTCCATTCTAAAACTTACCTGAACCCCATCTGGATCCAGAAATGTGCACAAGAGCAGTCGTTGGCTCCCATTACTGTCAACCAGAGCAAATGAGCCAATGAGGAGAGAGCAGGTACGAGGCCAAGCTGTGCTCTGTATGTGAATGGACAGACAGAGCAGCGTGTCGGGAGCAAGCCTGCTGGGTGCCCCCATAGCAAGCTGCTTGCTCTGGAGGCACTCGGGAGGAGGGAGGAGCCACGAGAGCCAGCCGGGGACCCGAGAAGAGGATGATCGGGGCTGCTCTGTGCAAAACCATTTCACAGAGCAGGAATATATAACTTGTTTATTTATTTATTTATTTTTTTAAATGCCTTTAATATCAATTTAAAAAAGGATGAAAACAACTTTTGAAATGACCATGGCCAGACCAAAACAAGACCAGGTCGAAGACCAAAACTAGACCAAGACCAAGATCAGACCACAATTACCAAGGATTACTTTAATGAAAGACCAGACCAAAACCAAGACCACACCAAGACCAAAACCACACCAAGACCAAAACCACACCAGGTCCAAAAATAAGACCAGACCAGGTCCGAGACCTAAACTAGACCAAGATTAGACTAAGACCAGACCAAAATTACCAAGGATTATTTTAATGAAAGACCAGACCAAAACCAAGACCACGATACAAAAAAGACGCCACTTGCTTCCATCTATAGCTGGCATGTGCTTCCACTGTGGGGACACTTATAAATTAGTGTTAGGTACCACAGATACCAGAGTGCCTTGACGAGGCTCTGTGGCTTACGCATGCATTTGCAAATGTGTGCAGACTAAACCCCTGCTTTTAATGCACACTGTTAGACAGTTTATTTGGTTGTCTGTGGGCTGGTGGTAAGTTAAGCTTGGTTTTTCCTTTGGATTTATCCTTGTCCTTGTTTGCAAAACCAAGACCACACCAGACCAGGTCTAACACCAAGACCAGACCAGGTCCAAGACCAAAGCTAGACCAAGACCAAGATCAGACCACGATTACCAAGGATTATTTTAATGATAGATCAGACCAAAACCAAGACACCAAGACCAACATTAGACCAGATCCAAAACCAAGACCAGACAAGATCCAAGACCAAAACCAGACCAAGGTTACCAAGGATTATTTTAATGAAAGACTGTACCAAAACCTAGACCACACCAAGACCAAAACCAGACCAGATCCAAGGGCAAAACCAGACCAAGACCAAGATTAGACCAAGACCAGACCAAGATTACCAAGGATTATTTTAATGAAAGTCCAGACCAAAACCAAGACCACACCAAGACCAAAACTAAGACCACACCAAGACCAAAACTAAGACCACACCAAGACCAAAACTAAGACCACACCAAGACTAAATACAGACCAGGTCTAACACCAGGACCAGACCAGGTCCATGACCAAAGCTAGACCAAGACCAAGATCAGACCACGATTACTGAGGATTATTTTAATGATAGACCAGACCAAAACCAAGACACAAGACCAACACTAGACCAGATCCAAAACCAAGACCAGATCCAAGACCAAAACCAGACCAAGAATAGACCAAGACCAGACCAAGATTACCAAGGATTATTTTAATCAAAGACCAGACCAAAACCAAGACCACACCAAGACCAAAACCAGACCAGATCCAACGGCAAAGCCAGACCAAGTCCAAGATTAGACCAAGACCAGACCAAGATTACCAAGGATTATTTTAATGAAAGACCAGACCAAAACCAAGACCACACCAAGACCAAAACTAAGACCAGACGAGGTCCAAGATTAGACCAAGACCAGACCAAGATCACCAAGGATTATTTTAATGAAAGCTGCAGGATCTCTGAGTTGGTATCTGAGTCCAGGAAGTAGATGGTGATCCTATCTGACTTGCTGCAACTTCTAATGCACATGGTGAGCAGCTCATAGTGTGCAGTGAAATCAGAGTAAGCCATTTCAGTTCAGAAGAGGAGCCGGCACAATTGTGCAAGACTGAAGGGAAAGCTAGAGTTCACCTTTAACTCCAACACTGCTTGAATATTGTTGCAAAATTAGGCAATATTTTGTCACTGGAGTGCAGGGGTTGGGGATAAAGAACGTAGCTGGAAATGTAAATGATTTCCTCATATAATTGCAAATGCATTTGTGTTTTGATTCGCGGGTTGCTGTGAATTAGAGGTGTACGAGCAATTAGCTAAGACTTGGGGTGCTCACGCCCCCTTCTCGTTGGAGGTGGAAGTCATTGTACTAGTTACCAATTCTTTTGGTGTCACTTCTCAGTGACATGCTGTCAGCCGGAGTCTGAGCACAATGGCTCACTGACAACGAATGTCTCGGTACAATGACACTGACAATTGAAGTCACAGAACAATGGAATGCCGACAATTGAGTCCTAGCTAAGAGCATCTCTAAATGACTTCCTTTGATGCAGATTTGATTATTTACCCTTTTTATACTCTCCATCATAAATTATTGGTCTAGAAAGGTTTTTAGCTGAATGTGAACTCTTAACCCAAAACGCTCCGGCGACACATAGAAAAATCTATTGAATGGGTAAGTCCAACCAAAAAGTAGTGGGTCAGGTTTAATCGATACCGGACAGCTGAACCGCCTGATAGGGCCTTAGAATTTGTGGGTCTTGGTATGGTGTGGGCATGTTAAACCCTACAGTGCAGGAGTCTCCAAACTTTCGAAACAAAGGGCCGGTTTACTGCCCTTCAAACTTTAAGGGGCCGGACTGTGGCCAGTGGGAGTAGAAAATGCCATAGGCTTGGTGGTCATTGGGAGCAAAAAAATTAAATCATTGGTGTAAGTGGGAGGAATAGTGCCCCATCATTGGTGTTGGTGGGAGGAATAGTGGCCCAAAATTGGTGTCGGTGGGAGAATTTGTTCCAATTTGGTGTCAGTGGGAAGAACAGTGCCCCGTTAATGGTGTCAGTGGAAGAAATAGTGCCCCATCACTGGTGTCAATGGGAGGAATAGTGCCCCATCACTGGTGTCAATGGGAGGAATAGTGCCCCGTCATTGGTGTCAATGGGAGAAATAGTGCCCCATCATTGGTGTTAGTAGGAGGAATAGTGCCCCATCATTGGTATCAGTGGGAGGAATAGTGCCCCATCACTGGTGTCAATGGGAGGAATAGTGCCCCATCACTGGTGTCAGTGGGAGGAATAGTGCCCCATCATTTGTGTCAATGGGAGGAATAGTGTCCCATCATTGGTGTTAGTGGGAGGAATAGTGTCCCATCATTGGTATCAGTGGGAGGAATAGTGACCCATCATTGGTATCAGTGGGAGGAATAGTGACCCATCATTGGTATCAGTGGGAGGAATAGTGTCCCATCATTGGTATCAGTGGGAGGAATAGTGACCTTTCATTGGAATCAGTGGCAGAATTAGTTCCCCACCTTTGGTGTCAGTGATTGGAACAGTACCTCAACATTGGTATCAGTGGGAGGAATAGTGTCCCATCATTGGTATCAGTGGGAGAAATAGTGTCCCATCATTGATATCAGTGGGAGAATTTGTTCCCCATCTTTGGTGTCAGTGGGAGAATTAGTACCTCATCATCTGTGTGAGTAGGAGGAATAGTGCCCCAAGGGCCAGATAAAGGCAAGCAATGGCCATATCCGGACCGCAGGCCACAGTTTGGAGATCCCTGCTAGAGTGGGATACAATGTAGAGTTCCTGGAGGCTACTCTGTACCCTGCCAGACCCTCAGAGAAGGTCACTAGAGCAAAGGGATAAGAGCCCCACACTGGTTTGTACTGTTCCAAAAAACAACGCGTTTCCAGGGTTCAAATCTCCCCCTTCATTAGGGCTTTTTTGTTCTGCTGTGTGTTTCACCTTGCCCTCTCCTTGGCACTGTTTAATTGGGCAATTGTGGCATAAGAGGTTTAAAATGTTGATAAATGTAAAGTTATGCACTTGGGGGCTTAAAACATGCATGCATCATACATTTCAAGGCGGATACAACTGGGGAAGTCAATGATAGACTGATGTGAATGGGTAGGACATTGCTCCTTATGAAGCTCCCAGTCCCTTGTATTTGCTGCAGCCATTACAAGGTGACCACCACAATTCCTACCTGTTTGATTATATATCATGAAAAATGCAGTAGAACGAGTGGAGACACCCCAAACCAAGGTGGAGAGGAGGACACGTAAAAATCCAAGGTGGACCAGAGCAGAGACAGGGTCTGTGGCAGGAGGACTCTACTGCTGAAGACCCAAAGAGAGTAAGAAAGCAGGAAATGAGTTATCCGAACCAGACGCTACCTACACTATCTGGCCTTAAGTTAGTGGTCATCTGACCATCATAGGAAGCCATGACTAAGGACTAACGTCCAAAAGGCGTAGGAAGTTTTACAGCTCTGTACATGTATTTAATAAAAGAATACTATTTTGGATGTCATCCTGAGTGCCTACCATCCCTTTCCTTCATCTGACCATCACACCTATATGAGCTTGTTTGACATCGCATTGTAAAATCATGACTGAAAATATGGAGATGCCCCTGCCTCTTCCTGTTGTGGCCAATAATATGGAGATGTCCCAATGCCTCTTTCTTCTGTGGCCAATAATATGGAGATGCCCCAATGCCTCTTCCTTCTGTGGCCAATAATATGGAGATGCCCCAATGCCTCTTCCTTCTGTGGCAAATAATATGAAGATGCCCCTGTCTCTTCCTTCTGTTGCCAATAATATGGAGATGCCCCTGTCTCTTCCTTCTGTTGCCAATAATATGGAGATGCCCCTGCCTCTTCCTTCTGTGGCCAATAATATGGAGATGCCCCAATGCCTTTTCCTACTGTGGCCAATAATATGGACATGCCCCAATGCCTCTTCCTTCTGTGCCTAATAATATGGAGATGCCCCAATGCCTCTTCCTTCTGTGGCCAATAATATGGAGATGCCCCTGCCTCTTCCTTCTGTGGCCAATAATATGGAGATGCCCCTGCCTCTTCCTTCTGTGGCCAATAATATGGAGATGCCCCAATGCCTCTTCCTTCTGTGACCAATAATATGGAGATGCCGCTGTCTCTTCCTTCTGTGGCCAATAATATGGAGATGCCCCAATGCCTCTTCCTTATGTGGCCAATAATATGGAGATGCCCCAATGCCTCTTCCTTCTGTGGCCAATAATATGGAGATGCCACAATGCCTCTTTCTTCTGTCGCCAATGATATGGAGATACCCCAATGCCTCTTCCTTCTGTGGCCAATAATATGGAGATGCCCCTGCCTCTTCCTTCTGTGGTCAATAATATGGTGTGATGGTGTGATGGCCAATAATATGGAGATGCCCCTGCCTCTTCCTTCTGTGGAAGAGAGAAGGTCCGGTAACTCCATGTCCATATCAAATGTAAATACCTTTATTGGCATATGTTAAAAAAAGTACAAATACAGATGCGTTTCAGCACACCGCCTTGATCTCTCTCTTCTTTCTGTGGCCATTAATATAGAGTTGCCCTCCTCTGAAGGTATAACATCCTCCTCTCTTCAGGGAAGGCTTTCCACAAGACTTTGGAGGGGGTGTCTGTGGGAATTTGTGTCCATTTGTAAGGTCAGGTCCTGATGTTGGATGAGAAGACCTGGCTCACAATTGGCGTTCCAATTAATCCCAAAGGTGTTCAGTAGGGTTGAGGTCAGGGCTCAGTAGAGCTTGTTGGACATCTCATTTCAAAGCCATGGCCCTTGATATGGAGTTCAGTAGATAATTAGGGAGATAAAAATGGCGCTGCCCTTCTGATCTGATCACATATTAGTCTAGGGTCTAGGTAGGCAAAAAATATATATGGGAATTTGTGTCACTAACAATGAAGTACACAATAAACACTCTATATATATAGACAACTTAGAGTGACATAGATTAAACTATTGTGCAGGTTTGGTGCTCAAGCATGTAATGTTGTGCCAAAAGTCTAGATAGTAATAAAAAGAGTGTAACAAAGAAAAATTACCAATTGTGCAAAAGTATTGAGACAAAATGGCGCCTTATTCAAAAAATTTTTTTAAAAATGAACCAAAAATTATATGTATACATAATTGTTAGTGCAATACTGATGATACTAACATAAATTATAAGTGAATTGTGACATTCAGTAAGGGATATCCTCAAAATTCAAAAATATTGTGACACTTAGCGCCTACAATGACTTCAGTGTAACAAAAGATATTTGTTGTGTGATAATACTATATACTCTTCAGGTATGCCATGCATACAACAATCCCGGATTTCTCATACAAAAATGTAAAGTTAAATATTTAATAAATCATAACTGGTGATGAATAATTTTTACCGAATACGTATTAATATGTAAACACCACAAAAAGATTTTTTATAAAACACTGAACTAAATAAGTCAATATATATATATTATGTAGTTTTTAACTCCTTAGGAAATTTGTATCCGTGACTTCTGTGCTCGTAGTTCAACAGTAGTGACTTGAGGTGCTCACCCCCCAGTGCTCCCCCACTCACCAGAATGAATCACCCCTACAGGGGTACCGAGCGATAGAGTGGGTGCCTTGGGGTGTTTGTTGGTGTCTCCTGTTGGGTTTACTGTTGCTTTATACGATGCGGTCCTTTCCAAGTGTTCCTGGATCAGCTATGTATTAGAGCATGACAGACTCACTTCATGCCCTCTTGTCCACTAGTCTCTCCAGGGTGCCGGGACCAAAAGGAAAAAGACAAAGAGGCTTCCTTCGTGAAGTATATCAAAACAATTTTATTAAATATTCCTTCATTCAGTCCAGTAAAAAAATGATGGTAAACCACGTAATAATTCTGAGCAAAGAATGAAAACGAAACTCCTGTATGCAGGGCTAGAACGGAACACAGGTAATGGGCGTGCGTTCCAACCGTGCGTTCCAGCATCCAGTTCCTGGTCTGACGTGTGAGCGTGACTCCGCCTTACGCGTTTCGTCATCGGACGTTTTCAAAAGCTTTTGAAAACGTCCGATGACGAAACGCGTAAGGCGGAGTCACGCTCACACGTCAGACCAGGAACTGGATGCTGGAACGCACGGTTGGAACGCACGCCCATTACCTGTGTTCCGTTCTAGCCCTGCATACAGGAGTTTCGTTTTCATTTCTTGCTCAGAATTATTACGTGGTTTACCATCATTTTTTTACTGGACTGAATGAAGGAATATTTAATAAAATTGTTTTGATATACTTCACGAAGGAAGCCTCTTTGTCTTTTTCCTTTTGGTCCCGGCACCCTGGAGAGACTAGTGGACAAGAGGGCATGAAGTGAGTCTGTCATGCTCTAATACATAGCTGATCCAGGAACACTTGGAAAGGACCGCATCGTATAAAGCAACAGTAAACCCAACAGGAGACACCAACAAACACCCCAAGGCACCCACTCTATCGCTCGGTACCCCTGTAGGGGTGATTCATTCTGGTGAGTGGGGGAGCACTGGGGGGTGAGCACCTCAAGTCACTACTGTTGAACTACGAGCACAGAAGTCACGGATACAAATTTCCTAAGGAGTGAAAAACTACATAATATATATATATTGACTTATTTAGTTCAGTGTTTTATAAAAAATCTTTTTGTGGTGTTTACATATTAATACGTATTCGGTAAAAATTAATCATCACCAGTTATGATTTATTAAATATTTAACTTTACATGTTTGTATGAGAAATCCGGGATTGTTGTATGCATGGCATACCTGAAGAGTATATAGTATTATCACACAACAAATATCTTTTGTTACACTGAAGTCATTGTAGGCGCTAAGTGTCACAATATTTTTGAATTTTGAGGATATCCCTTACTGAATGTCACAATTCACTTATAATTTATGTTAGTATCATCAGTATTGCACTAACAATTATGTATACATATAATTTTTGGTTCATTTTTAAAAAAATTTTTTGAATAAGGCGCCATTTTGTCTCAATACTTTTGCACAATTGGTAATTTTTCTTTGTTACACTCTTTTTATTACTATCTACACTTTTGGCACAACATTACATGCTTGAGCACCAAACCTGCACAATAGTTTAATCTATGTCACTCTAAGTTGTCTATATATATAGAGTGTTTATTGTGTACTTCATTGTTAGTGACACAAATTCCCATATATATTTTTTGCCTACCTAGACCCTAGACTAATATGTGATCAGATCAGAAGGGCAGCGCCATTTTTATCTCCCTAATTATCTACTGATCTTTGTAATTAGACCCTTAGCGGCACTAATTTGAGATTGGCAGCAGCCCTTATCTTGTCCTAAGCGCGGATCTTTATACATTTATCTTGATATGGAGTTGACCCCCTTTTGTGACTATAACATCCTCCACTCTTCTGGGAAGACTTTCCATAAGATTTTGGAGGATGTCTGTGGGAATTTGTGTCCAATTGTGAGGTCAGGTCCTGATGTTGGATGACAAGACTTGGCTCACCATTGGTGTTCCAATTCATCCAAAAGGTGTTCAGTAGGGTTGAGGTCAGGGCTCAGTAGAGCTTGTAGGACATCTAATTTCAAAAACCATGGCCAATAATATGGAGTTGGCCCCACTTTTCCTGCACTGGAAGACTTTCCACAAGATTTGGGTGCCAATTCTTACAATTGGTCAACATAGCTCCCAACAAGCCTTCATTTGGAGGGGCTGTCCCTCTTTGAAAACCAAATTGCTTTCAATGTTCTGCTAAGACTTTTCACAAGAATATGGGAATTTGTGCCCGTTTGCTGCATGATGGAGTAATTTTCAGTCAAAGTAATAAGGGCTGAAAACTGAAGAATGGCCTGGACAGGAAGGGGGTGTTAAATGCCGGTCTTGAAGTGGTTAAAGTAGCCAGCAAGCAATACATATAACATATAGCATCTGGCGTCGGTACCTAACAAACTCATCCCTACGCATTTCATCCTACTTTGAAAAAAACGGGGTTTTAGATACTCCGAGAATCCTTTCAAGGTAGAACAATTTATGCTGCTGCTGATTTAAACTGTCCAGTGCGGCCGGACCCTGAATCACATGGTACCATAATCCTCCCCCCTTTACGACCGGTAGTAAAGGAGTTTGGGTTCAAGCCTTTGCAGGCAGCAACATTTATTAGCAATAAAAGAAAAAATCTGAGCGATGAAATGTTTGGCAGGAAAACGTCGTGAGCCGTTGATGAAATGACCCCCTGCAGAGAACCATCTTGGTGACATGTAGGGATAAAATGGCTCGTTGAATCCATTGTTCCAGTCACTACGTCTAAAACGAAGCATGTAATTACTCCGCCAACACCACGGAACCGTTCAGTGCCATCCCCAAAAATCAGCTGCCATCTCCTCAGGGATTAGTTCAGACATCGCCATGGATACTAATTGTCCAAAGGTTTATTGATATGTTTAATTAATAAAATTGTTTCACCAGCTTTTTTCCGGTATGGTATTTTATGCTGTAAGAGAATCAAATTACCTGAAGCAAAGCCTTCTGTCTGCAATGCATTCACCGCCAATGTTAACGGCTTACAGAGATAGCGAGATGGTGGGAAGAAAGTGGAAAATGCTTTAGCATAAAAAGAAATAAATCATTCTACCGAGAAGTCCAAATTAAAGTGTCAAAGCAATAAGGGGTCCCTAAGGTGCAGCTGGATGGGGCCCCGTAGGTTGGACAGGCCATACCACAGAAGATTTAAAACACTTAAAGCTAATGTTATATCAGCTTTTTACTTTCCCCCATCACATGAGAGGTCCTCATCACATCAGAAGCCCCATCACATTAGAACCTCCCCATACATCAGACCCCACCATGCATGAGAATTCCTTATCATAACAGAATTTCCCCATCACATTAGAGGTTCCCCAATTACATCCATTCCCCCTTCAAATCAAAGGGGAGGTCCCCATCCACACCAGAGACCCCCCCCATAATATAAATGCTTACCCATTATGCCATTATCCCAGAGGTCCCCCCCATCACACTAGTGTTTACTTCATCACATAAGAGGCTCCTCATCACATCAGAGATCCCCATCACGTCAAAGGCCACCATGACATTAGAACCCCCCCAATAAATCAGAGAGCCCCCTATACACAAGAACCTCTCATAATAACAGAATTACCCCTATACATAGAGGGCCCCCTACATTTGAGTCCCCCCATCACATCAGGGCTTCCCCTTCACATCCGAGACCCATCACCAAAGAGTCCATCCATCACATCAGAGTTACCCGATCACAGAATCTCCCAATCACACAGTCCCCTCATCACAAAGCCCCCCAATCATAAAGTCCCCTGACCACAAAGCCCCCAATTCACACAGTCACCCCATCGCAGAGCCCCCTATTACACAGTCCACTCTTCACATCAGAATCCCATCACCAAAGAGTCCATCCACCACATGGGAGTTACCCAATCACAGAATCCCCCAATCACACAGACCCCTCATCACAAAGCCCCCCAAATCATAAAGCCCCCTGATCACAAAGCCCCCAGTTCACACAGTCCCCCCATCGCAGAGCCCCCCCATTACACAGTCCCCTCTTCACATCAGAATCCCATCACCATAGAGTCTATCCACCACATCAGAGTTCCCAGATCAAAGAGTTCCCCCATCACAGAGCCCCCCAATCACAAAGTTCCTCATCACAAAGCCCCTAGTCCCACCATTAAAGAGCCCCCCTATTACATCACCCCCTCTTCACATCAGAATCACATCCCATACATCAAAGACCCCCTATATTTGAGTCCTCCCCATCGCATCAGAGCTTCCCCTATACATCCGAGACCCATCACTAAAGAGTCCATACATCAGAGTTATCCAGTCACAGAATCCCCCCAATCACACATTCCCACCATCTCAAAGCCCCCCCAATCACAAAGTCTCCTGATTACAATGCCCTCAATTCACACAGTCCCCCCCATCGCAGAGCCCCCCCATTACACAGTCCCCTCTTCACATCAGAACCCTACCTTTTTGGCTCCAGCAGCCTGGCAGAGGCTGGGACAGGGAGGAGGTCTGGAGGAGATGGACTTCTGCATGCCGCTGCACTGGATCAGAGTCATTCATCCCAGGAGAACCCAGATGGCTCCCCAGGTTGCCGCAGGACTCTGGTTGAGAAACACGGTTCTATGTATATACAATTCTTCAATGCCAATGGACCCTAACTTAGATTTGTAGAGAACTGTACCAAATACTTTAACAAGTCCAGATAAACTACGTATTGGCTGCCCAGAGGGATCTTCAGTAGTAAGGACTTCCAGAAGGAGACTGGTTACTAAAAAACTGTCCATTGATCTGACAAGGCTGAACAAACAATGCCACTCAATTTTTTTTTCTGGAGCCTGCAGTGCGGTGTGCAAAAACGCATAAGTCCCTGCCCCGCCAAACCTTGCCTTGCTGAACCCTCTGCCATATCATGCCCACTCCATGCCACAGGCCTTAACACGACATTCCCAGTCATTGACCCTTATATTCCAAGGAAGGAATGTCTACACATGAGTAGGGTCGCTGGAATTTAATGATGGTATTCAGGAAATGGCATAACAGTCACAACACATCGATGTACATTTCTGAGTCACTTGACATTACATCATCAATCACCCTTAGTGGACGGTCAGCAGTGGTCACATGTGAAAGCATACGCAGCACATTAAGAAGCCATCTCCTTCTTACAGTCTCTCATTCCACGCTGGGTCATTAGTACTCACAGGACTGGGCTCTCTGTAGGCACCTCTTCCATGGGTACACCTCTTCTGGGACCCTCCAGGGGAATAGCCTTTTTGCAACCCACCCCGGCCCTCGCCTCCATAAGAGTTAGGAAGTCATATAATCACACACATAGGTTGTACTTGATGGACTTGTGTCTTTTTTTGACCTCACCTACTATGTAACTATGTAACAAGTCTACTGTCAGCTCTCCAGGGTTTAGGTCTACTCCTCCCCAGCCTCCAGCCCTCCAGGGCATCCAAGTGCTGGTCACATTTTTCCTGGTGTGGGGTGTTTGGTTCCTGTGCCCCAAGTGCACTAAGGTTTCTACCAACCTTCTCCCAACCTCCCAACTCTATCTAAAAGGGGCCTAGCACCTGATGACACTGTCTGCTGTAACCAGACACTATGCTGGCACAGAGCCACCTAGAGTTGCCACCTCATCCCTTTAAACCCGAACACATATTGATTGCACAGGTTCTGTGGCTGATTAAGGTGGTAATTAAACTCACTTGGTGCCTTATCTGCATTAAATTAGCCTCAGAACCCGTGTAATTCATATGTGTTCGGGTTTAAAGGGATGAGGTGGAAACCCTAGAGCCACCTAGTGGAAAACTAGCTAGCTGCACCTACCGACAAGTGCCCCTACAGGACACTGATAAGAACAGATCCTGCACTTGATCTTAGCCAAAAGGAAACAATGGCACTCATATCTGGAGTGTAGGGTTGATTACTACCAGATGTAACGTACCTATGGAGTCTGTAGATTGGCCATACTTGGGGCCCACTACTCTTCATCTCTGGAGAATCACCAAACTCTCACTACTGGTGAAGAGACGGTTACATGGTTGTGTAACTGTAGCACATTCTGCTCCTACCCGGCATGGAGCAAGCCAAGAGCTTCTGTGATCCCTGACCCAACTTTATTGTTAACATCAGTCAAGCGGAGGAACCACGTGGCTGTGAAAGAAATAAAAAACAAAAACTCTCACTCTGTCCAACATCATCAGACTTCACACTCGCGAGCAATCACATGAAAAGAAACCTTCGTTTATTTTCTTCCTAACAAATGTTGCCTCAACACAAAGCAAATAAAAGGCAAGATTTGGCACTTTAATTACTCGGGAAGGATGTATGATGGGAGCCGGGTAACAGGGTTTGAATTGATCATATCCTTGAATCATTTCTTAGGGGATGTCTAGAAACTTCAAATAGAAATGAGTCTTTTGGAAAATGTCAAAGCCGAGATACGAATGTAACAGGGGCAACTGTGCGCCAATTAGCTTCCGGCTTTCTACGTGCGCCGTAAGATGAACTCCAGGCAAATATCTAAATATACAGAGAGAATGCATATAATAGAGCTGTTTTATCTGCCAAAGAATTTGTATTTCTTTCTTACAAACCCCCGCTTCCATGAAAGCAATAGATGTTAGAGCAGACTTAGAGAAGAACAGGAGACGGAAGAGGCCACAATGCACTAGTTGTTTGTTACAAATCTGGAGCATGCATGCGGTGGAATGCTTGATGCCCATAAGTATGGACACTGCACCCAAAGCAGCTGCCTCTTCTGTCCCTCCTTCCTCCTCTTGTCTCGGGCCTAGTGGTAGGAGACTCAGGCCACCATCCTCACTGTAGGCCCCCTAGGTGAGTTCTCCAATAAAGGCTATACTGCTCAAGTCCCCAAAGGGTTCTATTCCTAAGGCTACAAGCTTACATGGTAGTCTACTGAAAGTAACCTCTTTTCATCAACCTCTACCCCAAACTCTACCGGCTCTAGATTATAAGAGAGCAAGCTAGCCCCACCAACAATATTCACTCATGGGAAGGGTTTCCCTAAAAAGGCTACTAACCCCTGCTCACATGTAAGCAGTAGCTATTAGAGCAATCATAAAGAAAAACCATAGAAGGAAGAGACCGTGGTCCACTAGTTGCCCACCACCACTCTGGAGTATGCATGCAGTGGGGTGCTCGAAGCCCTTAAGTATGGATACTGCACCCAAGCCGGCTGCCTCTCTTGCCCCTACTTCTTTCTCTTGTCCCAGTCCTGGTGGTAGGACACTCAGGCCCCCATTCTAGCTGTAGGCCCCCTTAGGTCAGTTCTCCAACAAAGCCTATACTGGTCCAATCCCCAAAAGGTTTTCTTCCTAAGACTACAAGCTTACATGGTAGTCTACTGGAGGTAACCTCTTCTCATCAACCTCTAGAATATAAGGGACCAAGTTAGCCCCACCCACAATATTCACCCATGGGAAGGGTTTCCCTAAAAGGGCTACTAACCCCGGCTCACATGTAAGCAGTAGCTGTTAGAGTAGGCACAGAGAAAAACTGTAGAAGGAAGAGGCCATGTGTACTAGTTGCCCACCACCGATCCTTATTGTAGGCCCCCTTGGGTGAGTTCTCCAACAAAGCCTATACTGGAGAACTCACCTTAGTTCCTAAGACTACAAGCCTACATGGTAGTCTACTGAAGGTAACCTCTTCTCAGCAACCTCTAGAATATAAGGGACCAAGTCAGCCCCACCCACAATATCCACCCAGGGGAAGGGTTTCCTTAAGAGGGCTACTAATCCCTGCTTTCATGTAAGTAGTAGCTATTTGAGCAGGTATAGAAAAGGAAAGTAGAAGAAAAAGGCCACAGTTCACTAGTTGCCCACTACCGCTCTGGAGTATGCATGCAGTGGGGTGCTCAAAACCCTTAAGTATGGATACTGCACTCAAGCCGGCTGCCTCTCCTGCCCCTACTTCTTTCTCTTGTCCCAGTCCTGGTGGTAGGACACTCAGGCCCCCATTCACACTGTAGGCCCCCTTAGGTGAGATTTCCAACAAAGCCTGTACTGGACCTACTCCCAAAGGGTTCTCTTCCTAAGGCTACAAGCTTACATGGTAGTCTACTGGAGGTAACCTCTTCTCATCAACCTCTAGATTATAAGGGGCCAAGTTGGCCCCCCCCAACCCACAATATTCACCCATGGGAAGGGTTTCCCTAAAAGGGCTACTAACCCTGGCTCACATGTAAGCAGTAGCTGTTAGAGCAGGCACAGAGAAGAACTGTAGAAGGAAAAGGCCACCTGTACTAGTTGCCCACCACCGATCCTTATTGTAGGCCCCCTTGGGTGAGTTCTCCAACAAAGCCTATACTGGTACAATCCCCAAAGGGTTCTCTTCCTAAGACTACAAGCCTACATGGTAGTCTACTGAAGGTAACCTCTTCTAATCAAACTCTACCCCAAGCTCTACCGGCTCTAGATTACAAGGGGTCAAGCTGGCCACACCCATAATATCCACCCAGGGGACGGGTTTTACAGAAAGAGCTGCTAACCCCTGCTTACATGTAAGAAGTAGCTGTTAGAACAGGCTTAGAGAAGAACTATAGAAGGAGAAGCCATGGTTCACTAGTTGCCCACCACAAGCCTGGAGCATGCATGCAGTGGGGTGCTCACTGACCCTTAGGTATGGATGATGTGCCCAAGGTGGCTGCCCCCACATCTCTTGTCCCGGCCCTGGCGGTAGGAGACCCAGGCCACCATAGAGGTGAGTATAATTCTTCTTCTATTTCAGGTAGCTGGCACTGGGATTTTTTTATTTTAAGACTCGAGAGACGCTTCAAAGAAACCTGACAATCAAAGCGGGGCACCTGCACTTCCATTCACATAAAACATATCAGGCATAATGCAAAGCAGCTTGGGAACCCAGCTATAAATCTATATATTAAGCCTCCTGTCCATCCTTCCTTTATCTCACATTCCTCATAAATCACACCAAAGTACGAGATCCCTAAAACCCCTCAGATCCATGATCTGCTCCCAGTCTGTGAAAAGAAATATGAAATTTATTATAACAAACTTTTTACATCTGAAGCAGACGCCTTATAAAAGAATTGGGTGTCGTAGAAGTCTTCACACAGACCCCAACGTGTTAACAAGGTGGGAGGAATTTTTAACACATGTCTGGAAGAGACGGCAAGATTTATATCTTCTATCTTCTGTGTGCTCGGAGTCAAGGAACGGGGAATATTATATTCTAAATCTAAACTCCAGACAAACAGATGAAATTCATACATATTACCAAAAGTATTGGGACGCCTGCCTTTACACGCACATGAACTTTAATGGCATCCCCAGTCTTCGTTCCGTAGGGTTCGATATTGAGTTGGCCCCACCCTTTGCAGCTATAACAGCTTCAACTCTTCTGAGAAGGCCGTCCACAAGGTTTAGGAGTGTGCCTATGGGAATGTTTGACCATTCTTCCCTTCTAATTCATCCCAAAGGTGTTCTATCAGGTTGAGGTCGGGACTCTGTGCGGGCCAGTCAAGTTCCTCAACCCCCCAAAACTCGCTCATCCATGTCTTTATGGAGCTTGCTCTGTGCACTGGTCCAAATCATTTTGGGGGGGGGGGATTATGATGTGGGGTTGTTTTTCAGGGGTTGGGCTTGGTGTAGTAGTAGTGTAGTAGCAGTAGTGTTGTAGTAGCGGTGTAGTAGTGGTGTAGTGGTGGTGTAGTAGCCGTGTCTACTACAGTGATATCCTGCTTCTATGGGAATTCCACAGGTATGGCACATACAGTGCATACTTACATTGGTCCAAGCTGGATAAATGCAACTATGTACAGTAAAAATGTCCATACCCTGTTTCCCCCAAAATAAGACCTAGCGTGATTGTCGGTGATGGCTGCAATATAAGCCCTACCCCCCCAAATAAGCCCTACCTTTTTTCCCCAAAAATAAGCCCTACCCTGAAAATAAGACCTACAAGGACTCTAACCAGGGCTTATTTGGGGGGTAGGGCTTATATTGCGGCCATCACCGACAATCACGCTAGGTCTTATTTTCGGGGAAACAGGGTACCTAGAATTCTTCTTTAAAGATATATTGATGCAAAGAGAGCAGAATTCATTTGTGTCTTTTATGTTTGTCTAGAGTTCCATTAAGACTTGAACATGGAGGGCAGTTTGGCTCTAGTGGAAGTTAGGAATGAATCTGACAGCTCTGGGATTTCTGGAAACATTTATGAAAGGCAAGTTCCTAAAACGAAGTGCTGATCCCGGATAAATCCAGGCACGTCACCAAGGTTCCCCAAGGTTCAGGCAGATAATCCCCCCCATGTTTCAATAATTTAGTGCCCATTTCTCTGTAATGACAAACAAAAGCCTCTGGGAGAAAGACAGGCTTGAGCCAGTGGTCTACAACGAGGCAGTTCTGTTCACTTGAGGGACCAGCACACCTCTGCCTTCAAACCACAGGGCCCCAGAACACATCCTAGCGGAACTCCAATTCCCTCTTGGAATTCCTGCATGTTAAGCAGAATCTGGCTGACTTATACTGTATATCTCACTTAATTCAAATTGATTGATTCCAAAAAGTAAGTACGTTTTAAACCTGAAGGACCTATTTCATTCCTTCACCCGTCTTGTGTCCTGGTCCTTTAACTCAGTGGTCCTCAACCTTTTTTTGATACCAGAGACCAGGTTTGTGGCAGCCAATTTTCCCAGGGACCGGGAGGATGGACTGGATATGCACGGAATTCGTCCTTAGCCCCCCTTCACATCACAGCCCCCCCCCCCCCCTTTACAGTGTCCACAGTCCCTGTTTATATAACAGTTCCCCCTTTAAAGCAGTCTTACAATGTCCTCCTTTCCCTTTCACATCACAGCTCTCCTTTACATTAATGTAATGGGGGCGGCACTGTAAAGGGGCACTGTGAGGCAAAAGCTACAGACAAAAGGGCATTTGTGAGGTCAAGTACTGATGATGGATGAGAAGACCTGGCTCACTATTGGCATTGAAACTCATCCCAAAGGTGTTCAGTCGGGTTGAGACCAGGACACTTAAGTGGAACAACCCATCCCAAAACCCTGGTCATTAATATGGAGTTGAACAACACCCCCCCCCCCCCCCTTGGGGCTATAACATCCTCCACTTTTCTTGGATGGCTTTCCACCACAAGCATTTGGAGAGTGTCTGTGGGAATTTGTGCCCATTTTTGAGGTCAGGCAATGATGTTGGATGAGAAGACCTAGAACACACATCAAACCCCATGTTGGGCACCAAAAAGGGACCTAGCTCACCATCAGTGTTACAATTCTTACCAAAGGTGTTCCCGCAGGGTTGAGGTCAGGGCTCTGTGCAGAACACTTGAGTGGATCAGGTCATCCTAAAAGCCTGGTCATTAATATGAAGTTGACCCCCCCTTCCGTTGTAGCTATAACATACTCCACTTTTTTTGGTTGGCTTTCCACAAGATTTTGAATGGTGACTGTGGGAATTTGTGCCCATTTGTGAGGTCGGGTAATGATGTTGGATGAAAATATCTGGTTCACACATCAAGCCCCACGTTGGGCGTGAAAAAGAGCTCTGGCTCACCATCAGTGTTCCAATTCATCCCAAAGGTGTTCCATAGGGTTGAGGTCAGGGCTCTGTGCAGGACACCTGAGTGGAACAACCCATCCTAATACCCTGGTCATTAATTTGGTATTCAGTAGGGTTGAGGTCAGAGCTTGTTAGATATCCCATTCTAAACCATGACCTTCTCTGTTCTGGGAAGGCTTTCCACAAGGTTTTCCAATTTATCCCAAATGTGTTCAGTAAGGTTGAGCTCAGGGCTCTGTGTAGGACACTCAAGTTCCTCCATGACCTCCAACCTACTGAACACCCTTGGGATGAAAATACCAGGGTTAAGGGCAGGTACTGATGTTGGATGAGAAGACTTTATACCAAAGGCCTTCCAAAAGTAGGTTTGAGGTCAGGGCTCTGTGCAGGACACTTGAGTTTCTCCACACCAAACTGGTTGAGGTCAGGGCTCTGTGCAGGACACTCAAGTTCCTCCATGACCTCCAACCTACTGAACACCTTTGGGATGAAAAGACCAGGGTTGAGGGCAGGTACTGATGTTGGATGAGAAGACTTTATACCAAAGGCCTTCCAAAAGTAGGTTTGAGGTCAGGGCTCTGTGGAGGACACTTGAGTTCCTCCACACCAAATGGGTCAATCCTTGTCTTTATGGAGATGTTTAAAAGACAATTGGGGAAAGAGGGGGGATTTAGGGACTTTTAGGAAGCCATGATCTGATGAGATCATGTATTTCCATCCCTAGGGACTTTATATGATATCATGACCTGGTGAGGAAGTCCCACACCCATGGTATATGGTTATATACTTCTCTCTTCATTTATGGAGATGTTGGTTAAGAAGACCTGGCCCGTTCCAATTTACCCAAAAGGTGTTCAGTAGGTTTGAGGTCATGAAGACCTCATCCCAAAGGTGTCCCATAGTGTTAAGGGCAGGTACTGATGTTGGATGAGAAGACCTTATACCAAAGGTCTTCCAAAAGTAGGGTTGAGGTCAGGGCTCTGTGCAGGACACTGGAGTTCCTCCATGCCCTCAAACCTACTGAACACCTTTGGGATGAGAAGACCTTGTCCCAAAGGTGTTCAGTAGATTTGAGGTCATGAAGACCTCATCCCAAAGGTGTTCCGTAGTGTTAAGGGCAGGTACTGATGTTGGATGAGAAGACCTTATACCAAAGGCCTTCAAAAAGTAGGGTTGAGGTCAGGGCTTTGTGCAGGATACTGGAGTTCGTCCACACCAAACTGGTCACACCATGTCTTTATGGAGCTGGTTTTGTACACAGGGGCACAGTCATGCTGGAACAGAAAAGGGCCTTCACCAAGGTTGGAAGACCACAATTGTCTACAATGTTTTTGCATGATGGAGTATTAACCACAACCTTAACTGGAGACACCTGAACCTCACTTGGGGGTGGACACATTTGGTAAATAATACATTTGGTATTTGCTAAACCCAAATTTGTATAGCCCGATGTCAGCAATGACGGATTCCCTTATAACCTAATAATAGAAATATGGAGTTAAGAAAACACGCTTAAAAAAATACTAAAGAAAAGCAATGACATTTGAAAGGAAGAAAACATCTGCGGCTCACTTTTTACTGCTGCACCACGTTAGAGTTTCTCCAGCAGCTTGGCTTTTATAAACCCCGATCCTGGTTAAAAAAAGAAAAAAAAACAAAAAAACGTCTCTCCAAACCACTTTTCCTGACCTCGTCTTGTTTGTTTTTACAGGGATGAAACCGGTTTATTCACAAGTTCCTGCTGCTCACCACAAACATTTATAAGGACGAGGAGACCTTCCTGACAGGTGTTCAGCAATCTGGACAGATGGAAGGCGAAGTCGACTAAACCCGAAGATGCATTACCTTAGGAATCGATACTGAAATGATGTTCTCTATCTCTGTAATAGAGATTATTTTGTACAGGGGGTCCCCGGGTTACAAACAAGTTTGGGGTCTGTAGGTTTGTTCTTAAGTTGAATCTGGATTTTGAAAATGTTGGGTTGTTGTGAAAACAAGCCTTGGTGATAAAGCATCGGTGGAGGAGACACCTTTTTTCCCATAATAACTTTTACAGGAGAGAATTTCCCTTCCTAGGGGGAGATTTCCTCTCACTTCCTGTTGTCTCCCTTCCGTTTGTAAGTAGGGGTCGTTTGTAAGTCGGATGTTTGTAACTAGGGGACCGCCTGTAAACAGGAAACTGTTGAAAGCTGACCTTCGGCCTTCCCTTCAGCCTTGCACAGTTGTACCAGATCCTCTCCTGAACTAAAATGTCTTCCTCTGATATCACTGCATACTGTGAGCTTTTTGCCATGTGCATTAGAAACTGCAGCAAGTCAGACAGAGCCCCACCTCATTTCATGGCTGGAGGACGTTCAGCATCATCTAGTCCAGGGGTCTTCAAACTTTCCTAAGCAAAGGACCAGTGTACTGTCCTTCAGGCATTAGGGGGGCTAGAGTATGGCCAGTGGAAGTAGAAAACACCCTGGGGTTAGTGGGAGTAACCAATGCCCCATCATTGGTTTTAGTGGGAAGATTAGTGCCCATCATTGATATCAGTGGGAGGAATAGATACCATCATTGGTATCAGTGGGAGGAATAGTGTCCCATCAATGGTGTCAGAGGGAGGAATGGTGCCCATTGTTGGTATTAGTGGAAGGAATGGTGCCCCATCATTGGTGTCAGTGAAAGGAGTAGTGTCCCATCATTGGTATCGGGGGGGGGGGAGGAATAGTGCCCCATCCTTGGTGTCAGTGGGAGGAATAGTGACCCATTGTTGGTGTTAGTGAGAGTAATGGTGCCCATTGTTGGTATCAGTGGGAGGAATAGTGCCCCATCATTGGTATCAGTGGGAGGAATAGTGTCCCATCATTGGTATCAGTGGGAGGAATAGTGTCCCATCATTGGTATCAGTGGGAGGAATAGTGTCCCATCATTGGTGTCAGTGGGAGGAATAGTGTCCCATCATTGGTGTCAGTGTAAGGAATAGTGTCCCATCATTGGTATCAGTGGAGGAATAGTGTCCCATCATTGGTGTCAGTGTAAGGAATAGTGTCCCATCATTGGTATCAGTGGAGGAATAGTGTCCCATCATTGGTGTCAGTGGGAGGAATAGTGCCCCATCATTGGTGTCAGTGGGAGGAACAGTGCCCCATCTTTGGGGTCAGTGGATGAAGTGGTGCCCCAAGGGCCAGATAAAGGTGAACAAAAGGCTGTATCCAGCCCGAGGGTTGCAGTTTGGAGACCACTGATCTAGCCCTTTCCTCCCCAGCCTGACGGTCCCTGGCCCCGCCCCTTTCATTCATTGGGTTTCAGTTCTTTTAATCATGGATGCTCAGCGCCACAAGTGGGCGTTACCTAGACTCGCCTGACCTATGCAAATGGAGTCTGCCTAGGAATTCCCACTCCTTCAGACTGACATCCACCCATCAAGGCATTTAGGTGTTTTCATAACTCCTCATCACTCCTCCAGCCATCGGGGCTGAGGGCTCCTGAGAGGAGTACCTAGACGGGGTGCTGTGGTGTTTTCAGGAAGCGAGGTACAGCCCCCTGCCAGCCCCTACCACCAACCACGTTCTGCCTGCATAGCATTGAGAAGTACAGAGATCCAGTGGTGACATCACCGAGTCTAAAATATGATATGTAATGAAAAGAGAAAGGTTTTTATTTTTCTATATCTTCTTGATGAGGGAGGAGAGAGAGGAACCAGGGAAGGCAAAATCTAAGCAGATTGAACCTCATGTATCAGTAATGACAGTAACAGTAATAATGGGAAGAACGCTGACCCGCCACAATTTCATCACATTGTCTACAGACAGATGAAAGCAATATTTCCCAATCCCAAAAGGAAATATTTAATAACATGATTATCCAATATCTTATCCCTGGGTGCACTTCTCATCTCAAACTTTCACATCTTAATCTTATTCTGAAACACAAGAAAAGGAAATTAATGACTTGACGTTCATTAGGCAGATGATTCCCACGTATGTAATTATCACCGATTTTTCTACATTGCTCCGTCTATTGG
Source organism: Lithobates clamitans (assembly GCA_037952925.1). Taxonomy (NCBI): domain Eukaryota; kingdom Metazoa; phylum Chordata; class Amphibia; order Anura; family Ranidae; genus Lithobates; species Lithobates clamitans. The sequence goes on along the minus strand of JBBGZY010001360.1, from coordinate 518,744 downwards.
GAACTATATGAACAGAGAGAGTGAGATGATGGAGGACTTTATGAAAGAAGATTTTGGATGATGGAGAAGCCAAGACAAGGCCTTCTCTGCATGGTGACATCTTCAAGAAGACGTCGAGTTGGACCCAAATGTTTAGAGAAATTATTGTAAGAAGGTAAGTGTATGAGGAACATCAAAGGATGCCTTCAATTGTTGTTGGTAGAAGAAAAGCCCAGTTGAGTTTTGCTTTGGACCATCTTTTCAGCACATGGAGGTCAAATTTTAATCTGGTCTTTATTGCCCTCATCAATGGTAGGCCATCAAAAGGTTTCAGGAAGAGATTCTGGCGTCTTGTGGAGACCACAATGCCTGGAACTATACCCTCTGTCATGGCTGGGCTCAGCCCTTCCTTCTCAGAGCTGGCCGCTCAGCTGTCGGCTAATTTCCAGCGTCTATCTCTCCACAGTTACTCAGCTGTTGATGATTTCCTGCTCGTCAGTACTGCTTAAGCGGTCCAGTCCAGAGGAGCTCTGCCTTCACCTTGGTCAACATCACAGAGACATTCTTCTGCGTTTCTGTTTAAAGACTTGCTTTGCCGACATCCCTTCTGGCTCCAGATCCTGCTTGCTGTTCCACTACATTGATCCCTCACTTCTGGCCTGGCTGACTATCCGTTCCGGTTCCTGAACTTTGGCTATGTTTTGACTACCTTTGTTCTTTTTACTTTAATTATTAAACAAGTGTGATTTAACTGTACTTCTGTCTCAGTCTGATTTCATGGTTTCTGACACCCTCCTAACCCAAGATCCATTACCCTGCTCTTCTTGACCACTCATCAGGGGCTGACTGGCAACTTTTGGCCAAAGGGGCAAGTATAACCCACAGGCCCATGATGAGACAACTCGGCTCCTTTCCTGCTCTTCCACTTCCCTGTCTGCTCCTGATCCGCATCCCAGGCTGAAGCTCTGCTCCAGATACTCTCTGCTCACTGGGCGGGTCAAGCTGGACAGCACTTGCTGCATCGACTCTAGGGTTCCTGAACTGGATGGCAGGGGGCTGGCTGGGGGAGGAGAGCCTCTGGTGGGGCACGGAGCTGGCCTCTGCTTGGTCACAGCCTACACCATCCATGCTGGGGGGGGGGGGGGGGGCGGCCTTTGCTCTGACCTGGTCCTCATTCTGTACTTGGTAGACACCGGCGGGGACTTTTCACCAGGAAGCCTTTAGACATGTCTACACAGGGGAAGCAGTGCAGCCTTTTTACAGGGCATCAGAGCGGCCCGGGGGGCAATTGTGTCCCTTCCCCCTGGGCCAGTAGGCCCCTGCTGCTGATGCAGTCCCATTGGGCAGTGATGACAGTGGGCTTAGTCATGAATTTGGGAAAAGTCAGGCCTGCAATAATAAACCAAAACTATATCAGAGAGAGGGGCACAAAAGAGGCTTTTTGAGATAATAAAGGCAACGGTGGGCATTATGTGGTTTCTCTAGGGCAGAAGTTCAAAATGGATTACCGAATCACTTTTAGGGCTCCACAGCAACATATGAAGTAGAGGATCCATGCATCCTACACTCACTGTTTACCATTTATCTCTGCCTAGTACTGCAGGTCATCCATGGCAGTTTGGTGATATAATGAGCACTATTACAGTCAGCATGAGAAGACTCAAGAAAAACACCATAGACACTAAACAGAGGTTGGTTGCCTGTTCACAATCTGGTCTGTAATCAGTTTAAAGCTCACCACACAGTGCAATCTGGCTGTACCATTTCCTTTATACTTAACAATTACTATGTTGTGCAAGGGCCTGCCTAACTCCTTGTGCACAAAGTCAGCTGGTGTGACCAGTTTAGTGTGGGGGAAGTCGAGTGTCCTGCACAGAGCACTGACCTCAACCCTCCTAAACACCTTTAGACCTCAACCCCACTGAAAACCTCTGGGATAAACCAGGTCTTCCCATCCAACATCAGTACCTGACCTCACAAATGGACACAAATTCTCTCAGACACCCTCCAAAATCTTGTGGAAAGCCTACCCAGAAGAGTGGAACCGCAAAGGAGGCAACTCTATATTAATGGCCTTTGGAGGTAGGAAGGGGCAAATCCATATTATGGCCATGGTTTCAGAATGAGATGTCCAGCAAGCTCACATAAATATGATGGGTGGAGAAACTGAATTGGTTTTCACAGAGCCCTGACCTCAACCCTACTGAACACCTTTGGGATGAATTGAAAAGCCAATTGTTAGCCAGGTCTTCTCATCCAACAGCAATACCTGACCTCAAAAATAGGCACAAATTCCCACAGACACACTTTGAAATCTTACGGAAAGCCTTCCTAGAAGTGTAAAGGAAGTACAGGCGCAAGGGGGAAACACCATATTGATGGCCTTGGAGGTAGGAAGGGGCAAATCTGTATTAATAGCCATGGCTTCAGAATGAGATGTCCATCAAACTCATACACAGTAGGTGTGATGGCTGGAGAAATTCATGTGTCCTGCACAGAGCCCTGACCTCTACCCTACTGAACACGTTTGGGATCAATTGAAGGGCCTATTGTTAGCCAGGTCTTTTCATCCAACATGAATACCTGACCTCACAAATGGGCACAAATTCCCACAGACATCCTCCAAAATCTTGTGGAAAAGGGGTACCAATTCCATATTAATAGCCATGGAATGGGATGTCCAAGAATGAATAGAGGGGTTATGATCAGGTGTCCACAAAAGTTTTGCCATCTAGTTTATATAGCGTGTCTTTGCGATCAGACACTCCCCCATGATATCCCTGAACCACACTGTAGTTCAAGAACACAGTGGACACAATGGTGACAATGCTACCTGACCAAGTGGATAGTTCTGCTTTATAAGAAAATGGAAAGGCACCATTTGAACAGGTAAATTTGGAACATTGCTGGGAGTTAGTTTCTATCCTATGGAGGTATTGGCACTGTAGCCACTACCAAGCAAACATCTGGCCCCCACTTACATATTTTACTATAGTCTTCAGGTCAGTCTTGTGATGCTATATATCTTCTCCAGCATTGGTGGTTCTTTCTACTGGTCTGAATGGTGCTCATAAGATTGCATATGAGCATTGCTAAGTTAAGAAGTATTGTGAGCCAAAGCCGCCCGATGAAGCAACCCTAGGCAGGGAGCATGTCATTGACTGCCTGGGCTCAATGAAAGTGGGCTAAATGACGCTGACCACCATTGATCCCCGTCATTCATCCCAGCTACACCACCCATGGTCATGCTGAACATCTAAGGAACCAGCTAAAGTGTTGGAGAGTGGAGAAGTTGAGAAGTGCTTGGCCACATTTTTTTCTGTCAGTTCTGTGATGTTTCATATCTTTCCTCTTCTTCTCCAGCATTGGCGGTTCTTTCTACTGGTCTGAACGGTGCTCATGAGGATGACATATGAGCATTGCTAAGTTAGAAATTATTATGAGCTCAGGCTGCCTGATGAAGCAACCCAAGGCAGGGGGCATGTCATTGACTGCCTTGGCTCAATGGAAGTAGACTAAATGATGCTGGCCACCACTGATCCCCGTCATTCATCCCAGCTACACCACCCATGGTCATGCTGAACATCTGAGGAACCAGGAAAAGTGTTGGAGAGTGGAGAAGTTGAGAAGTGCTTGGCCACATTTTTTCTCACAATACTGTGATGTCACATATCTTTCCTCTTCTTCTTCAGCTTTGGCGGTTCTTTCTTCTGGTCTGAACGGTGCTCATGAGAGGACATAAGACCATTGCTAAGTTAGGAAATTATGATCTCAGGCTGCCTGATGAAGCAACCCCAGGCAGTGGGCATCTCATTGACTTCCCGGGCTCAAAGGATGTGGACTAAATGATGCTGGCCACCATTGATCCCCGTCATTCATCCCAGCTACACCACCCATGGTCATGCTGAACATCTGAGGAACCAGGAAAAGTGTTGGAGAGTGGAGAAGTTGAGAAGTGCTTGGCCACATTTTTTCTCACAATACTGTGATGTCACATATCTTTCCTCTTCTTCTTCAGCTTTGGCGGTTCTTTCTTCTGGTCTGAACGGTGCTCATGAGGGGACATATGACCATTGCTAAGTTAGGAAATATTATGATCTCAGGCTGCCTGATGAAGCAACCCCAGGCAGTGGGCATGTCATTGACTGCCCGGGCTCAAAGGATGTGGACTAAATGATGCTGGCCACCATTGATCCCCGTCATTCATCCCAGCACTATGGTTATGCTGAACAACTGAGGAACCAGGAAAAGCGTTGGAGAGTGGAGAAGTTGAGAGGTACTTGGCAACATTTTTTAATACAGAAAGGGGGTGAAATAAAAAAAGAAATAAAATAACATGGTGGGTTCTGCTTTAACTTTTAAGGCTGCATGTTTTTTCTTTTCTTGAGTTTTGGCCATAACCTCAAGGGAAGGTGTCGCTATTTTTAGCTTCTGAAGATGAAGAAGGTTCCCGAAGCCATAGCAAAGCCACAGGTGCTTCCAGTTTGTAGGTGAGGCCAAGATACAGTCAATAGACCTTGACAAGAAGCAGCTGGAGAGGCAGAGCTAATGCGAGGTCGGGGTTTTTTTTTGTTTATTCTGAGTCTCCGGGAACCTGCAAGTTTATTTCAATGCTCAAAAAAAAAAAAATGTGAAAGGAAGCTTTCAATGGCAGTAAGAGGGTAAAATTCAACATCCTGTCCGAAATAAGCATGAAGATTTTCAAGTATACATTACATCCTGCTCAAAGCTACATATCTGCCTATCTGCTGGTCCAGGGTCATGACTACATTTCATGGGGCCCCATAACGAAAATTCGATGGGGCCACCACACCAGCAACCTCTCTTTGGACATCTGGTGGTGTCAGGAGAGACAATAATGTAATTGATTTCAACATAAATCAAGTCCAGATCATGGGGTGGGGGGGCCGTCATCATAGTCAGTACATGCAAAATAGCAAATTAAAAAATAATAATATAACTTCTACAATTGCTACATACGCCATTTTCCAATTTATTGTTATTAAAAATTACCTTTCCTTTTCAATCTGTCATTTTTTGTAAATACAATATGGCAGCCTGGAAGTGATTGGCTCTCTCATCTTCCCAGAAGTCTGCACTAAGATACAAGTCAGATTTTAGGCATCCTCTGCAATAGGAATTTTCAGTTTTGATGACATACTCCCCCACCCCACAAGGGTTAACCACTTGGAGGACCGCCCACAAAAGATATACTGCGTCAGAGGCGGCCGCTCTGTGCCAGATCCCGTACCTAGTACGTTACCCGACACTTTCTGGTGTGGGGCGCGCACGCACGTACGTGCACGCGCGCACCCCGCCGCCGGCCCGCTACCACTGTGATCACACACAGAGGGAGCCCAGTGGCAGATACCGCGTACTCGATGTCTGCTGGCACCGGCCCATTTGTTCAGTGCACAGGCAGAACGGCAATCTGCTGATGTAAACAAGGTGGATCGTCATTCTGTCAGTAGGGAAGGCATTGAACCTGTGTTCCTGCAAAGCAGGGACACGGATCTTTGCCTTCCCTTAGTAAAAGCACCTCCTCCCACAGTACACAAGCACTGGCTAGGAACACAGTTAACCCTTTAATTGCCCCTGATGTTAACCCCTTCCCAGCCAGTGTCATTAGTGCAGTGACAGTGCATATTTTTGAGCAGCGATCACTGTATTAGTGTCCCTGGTCCCCAAAAAGTGTCAAAAGTGTCAGTTAGTTTCTGATTTGTCGGCTCTAATATTGCAGTCCTGCTATAAGTCGCTGATCACCGCCATTACTAGTAAAAAAATAAATAAATAAAAATAACCCATAGTTAGTAGACGATATAACGTTTGCGCAAACCAATCAATATACACTTATTAGTATTTTTTTTTTTACCAAAAACATGTAGCAGAATACAAATTGGTTTCAATTGATGAAGAAATTTGATTTTTTTCTATTTTTTTATTGGATGTTTTATAGCAGAAACATTGTTTTTTTTTCAAAATTGTCGGTCTTTGTTTATAGTGCAAACAATAAAAACCACGGAGGTGATTAAATACCACCAAAAGAAAGCTCTATTAGTGGGAAAAAAAGGACATATTATTTTTTTTTATTATTTGGGTACAGCGCCTCACGACCGCGCAGTTGTCAGTTAAAGTAACACAATGCCGTATCGCTCAAAATTGCCTGCTTTTGAAGCGGGGGGGGGGGGTAAATCTTCTGGAGGGCAAGTGGTTAAATACTTCTAAAGGGATGCAGACCCTGCAGACCCCATACCATTGCTGGGAGTGAAGTAGCGGTGATTCGCTGGACAGGTGAAGACAAGGCTCAGCATGTTCCTCCTAAATGCACCAGTGACTGTAGTGAGGTACATTACATCAAAAGAATTTATGAGAGTTTGTTCATGTTTAGTGGTCTGTCCAGGCTCAACTAAAGGTACCCCATGTGTATGGTAGTAACCCTGTATAAAGTGCCTAGCATAACCCAGAAGAACCCACCACCCTGGGGTAGGCCTCTCATGTGAGCCTTGCTTCGCCCCCAATGAGGAGGGAAACATGGAGGGCATGATGATCACCCCACATGCCCTACACTTACACGTAGACTGTCTCTTTGTGCCATGTCCTAACCCCAGCCCAGAAGAACCCAACCCCAGGGTAGGCCTCTGATGTGACCCTTGCTTCGTGCCCAATGAGGAGGGAAACATGGAGGGTATGACGACCACCCCACATGCCCTACACTTACATGTCGACTGCCTCTTTGTGTAATTTCCTAACACCAGCCCAGAAGAACCCACCCTGGGTGAGGCCTCTTATGTTACCCTTGCTTCACACCCAATGAGGAGGGAAACATGGAGGGCATGATGACCAACCAACATGCCCTAAACTTACATGTAGACTGTCTCTTTGTGCCATGTCCTAATGTCCTAATGCCACATAAGGCCTCTCATGTGACCCTTGCTTCGCGTCCAATGAGGAGGGAAACATGGAGGGCATGATGACCACCCCAGGTGTCCTACACTTAAACGTAGACTGTCTCTTTGTGCCATGTCCTAACGCCATCCCAGAAGAACCCACCTCAGCGTAGGCCTCTCATGTGACCCTTGCTTCACGCCCAATGAGGAGTGAAACATGGAGGGCATGATGACCACCCCACGTGCTCTACACTTACACGTAGACTGTCTCTTTGTGTCATGTCCTAACGCCAGCCCAGAAGAACCCACCCCAGGTTAGGCCTCTCATGTGACCCTTGCTTCGCCCCCAATGAGGAGGGAAACATGGAGGGCATGATGACCACCCCACGTGCCCTACACTTACACGTAGACTGTCTCTTTGTGCCATGTCCTAACACCAGCCCAGAAGAACCCAACCCCAGGGTAGGCCTCTGATGTGACCCTTGCTTCGTGCCCAATGAGGAGGGAAACATGGAGGGCATGACGACCACCTCACGTACCCTACACTTACATGTCGACTGCCTCTTTGTGTCATTTCCTAACACCAGCCCAGAAGAACCCACCCTGGGTGAGGCCTCTTATGTGACCCTTGCTTCAAACCCAATGAGGAGGGAAACATGGAGGGCATGATGACCAACCCACATGCCCTAAACTTACATGTAGACTGTCTCTTTGTGCCATTTCCTAATGCCAGCCCAGAAGAACCAACCCCGGAGTAGGCCTCTCATGTGACCCTTGCTTCACCCCCAACGAGGAGGGAAACATGGAGAGCATGATGACCACCCCACATGCCCTACACTTACACGTAGACTGTCTCTTTGTGCTATGTCCTAACACCAGCCCAGAAGAACCCAACCCCATGGTAGGCCTCTGATGTGACCCTTGCTTTGTGCCCAACAAGGAGGGAAACATGGAGGGCATGACGACCACCCCACGTGCCCTACACTTAAACGTAGACTGTCTCTTTGTGCCATGTCCTAACGCCATCCCAGAAGAACCCACCCCAGCGTAGGCCTCTCATGTGACCCTTGCTTCACGCCCAATGAGGAGTGAAACATGGAGGGCATGATGACCACCCCACGTGCTCTACACTTACACGTAGACTGTCTCTTTGTGCCATGTCCTAACGCCAGCCCAGAAGAACCCACCCCGGGTTAGGCCTCTCATGTGACCCTTGCTTCGCCCCCAATGAGGAGGGAAACATGGAGGGCATGATGACCACCCCACGTGCCCTACACTTACACGTAGACTGTCTCTTTGTGTCATGTCCTAATGCCAGCCCAGAAGAACCAACCCCAGGGTAGGCCTCTCATGTGACCCTTGCTTCACGTCCAACGAGGAGGGAAAAATGGAGGGCATGATGACCACGCTACATGCCCTACACTTACATGTAGACTGTCCCTTTGTGCCATGTCCTAACGCCATCCCTCACGTGCACCCAAGTTCCTCAATAAACGCCCGCGCGTCGGGTTCCGTGTGATTCTCCTCCATGTGCTCTATTCTCAACAAAAGTGGGGTTATTTCTTTAAAGCTTTAGCACTGTTGGTACCATGCCTTTCTTTTAAAAGAATTCAATTATCTTGTGCTAAATATTTTGTTCCTTGCTGTTACAATCATTTGCAGCCATCATAATCCCTTTTATTGTTTTCGTGGATATAATTTTTGTCACCGGCTATGTCCTGATTTCTCTCTTTGAAAAGTGAGTACGCCCAGGCGATAAGGTAATAATGTAATGTATGATCCTGCTGGAAGTCCATCGCCTTGGTCATTCATCACGATTTTGCAAAATGTTCTCATTTACAGTTTATCCCTACAGTTATTATCCAGTTTATTGTGTTATTTGCTTCTTAGATTGCTGATGTATTATAGGTTATGAAATTCTCAAGGAGGAATAAGTGAAATAAATTGCTTTCATGTTACTCTTTCATACTTCATACTTCTACACTGTGAATTTATTTGGAGCCGTTTTGAGCACTTCTTCGCCTACACTTTACCGGAAAAAAAATAAAAAAGGAGAAAACATTTCTTTATGCTGAACTTGGAGTACCTCATTCCATCAACACGTTCTCATCATTTCCCCCCCGAAAACACTCTATAGGGCTAAACGTTTGTAGACACTTGACCTGCATGGTTAAAAGGATGTGGGCAGCCCTCCAAATGATTGGGTTGACGTGTTCCTATTATAGCCAGTGACAACATACAAAGGCAACATACTACATCATACAAAGACATTGTAGACAGTTGTGCTCTTCCAACCTTGTGGTAACAGTTTGGTGAAGACCCTTGTAACCTAATGTCCCACACTCCACTTGAGTGCTTTCGTCATATACCGCTTCCTCCCAGTCTGATAATAGATATCAGATATTCCAACAGCTAACAACCAGAAAACAAGACAATACTCGTTTGGTTGCTGAACATGATCTGTTTTATTTGAGATGACACACAAATATATACAGCAGGCTGACAATACAAACTGTAACCAGAAACCTAATTAACATGAGCTAGTTTACTAATCATTTCCCCAGACTTGGTGACTCAGAGATATGACCTTTCAGGGTAGACTTGCCGTCTTCTAGCTCACCGACTATACAGTAGACATTATCATAAATATCAACACAGAACTCCTTCATACAATTGCAGGGTTTATTAGCACAAACAACAATGGGTGAAAGACTCTTAGAAGCCACACTAGACCTATTTACAGTATAGCAGACAACAGACCGACAGGTGGCTGGAGTTGATGACATACAGTATGTGTCCCAACAGTATGAATCAGTCACTAGTTCAAATATGGCATATACAGGGTTTCCAGAGTCTGTGTGTCTTGGGGGGATATGGACCTGAATCCAAAGTAACACCACCTCAAGGGTCCCCAGGCATACAGCTCACAAAGAGCACCGTTCCTCCAAAATCCAGGGCCCATAATCAGTAGGGAAGAGGCCAGCATTCAGTTCCCTCCAAAAGCGTCTGTCCCGGGTGAGTCCATCACAACCCTTTTCTGTTCCAGCATGACTGTACCCCTGTGTACAAAGCCAGCTCCATAAAGACATGGTGTGACCAGTTAGGTGTGAAGGAACGTAAGTGTCCTTCACAGAGCCCTGACCTCCATCCTACATTTGAAAGGTCTTTGGTATAAGGTCTTCTCATCCGGATGAGTCCATCACAACCCTCTTCTGTTCCAGCATGACTGTACCCCTGTGTGCAAAGCCAGTTCCATAAAGACATGGTGTGACCAGTCAGGTGTGAAGGAACTTGAGTGTCCTTCACAGAGCCCTGACCTCCATCCTACTTTTGAAAGGTCTTTGGTATAAGGTCTTCTGATCCACTATCAGTACCTGCCCTTAATCCTATGGGATAAAGTCTTCCCATCCTAAAGGTGTTTATTAGGTTTGAGGTCATGGAGGGACTCAAGTGTCCTGCACAGAGCCCTGATCTCAACCCACATGACCACCATTGGGATGAATTGGAAGTCTAGTAGAAAGCCTTCCCAGAAGAGTGGTGGCTGTTACAGACATGAAGGGGGAGGAGACTCAATATTATTGGCCGTGGTTTTTGAATAGGATTCCCAAAAAGCTCATAGAAGTGTCATGGGCAGAGGAACTCCAGCAACCCATAAAGAGCCCTGACCTCAACCCTACTGAACACCTTTGGGATGAATTAGAACTCCGATGGTGAGTCAGGTCTTCTCATCCAACATCAGTACCTGACCTCACAAATGGGCACAAATTCCCACAGGCACCCTCCAAAATCTTGTGGAAAGTTTTCCTAGAAGAGTGAAGGCTGTTATAGCTGCCTACATTAATGGCCATGGTTTTGGAATGGAATGTCCAACAAACTCATGTAGGTGTTATGGGTGGAGGAACTCGTGTTTCCTGCTCAGAGCCCTCCTGACCTCAACCCTTCTGAACACCTTTGGGAAGTATTGGATTGTGATTGTCCAACATCAACACCTGACCTTACAAATAGGCAAAAACCCCACACAGACATCTCCTAAAATCTTGTGGAAAGCCTTCCCAGAAGAGTGGAGGCTGTTGTAGCCACACAGGGAGATCACCTCCATATAAATGGCCATGGTTTTAGAACAGGATACCCAATCAGCTCCGAGTCAGGACCTCAACTCCACTGAATATTTTTGGGATGAATTAGAATGTTGAATCAGGTTCTTTAATCCAACATCAGTACCTGACCTCACAAAGGGGAAAAAAAACCCACAGACATCTTCTAAAATCTTGTGGAAAGCCTTCTCTAGAAGAGTGGAGGCTGTTGTAGACACAAAGGGGGATCACCTCCATATAAATGGCCATGGTTTTAGAACAGGATACCCAATCAGCTCCGAGTCAGGACCTCAACTCCACTGAATATTTTTGGGATGAATTAGAATGTTGAATCAGGTTCTTTAATCCAACATCAGTACCTGACCTCACAAAGGGGAAAAAAAACCCACAGACATCTCCTAAAATCTTGTGGAAAGCCTTCCCAGAAGAGTGGAGGCTGTTGTAGCCACACAGGGAGATCACCTCCATATAAATGGCCATGGTTTTAGAACAGGATACCCAATCAGCTCCGAGTCAGGACCTCAACTCCACTGAATATTTTTGGGATGAATTAGAATGTTGAATCAGGTTCTTTAATCCAACATCAGTACCTGACCTCACAAAGGGGAAAAAAAACCCACAGACATCTTCTAAAATCTTGTGGAAAGCCTTCTCTAGAAGAGTGGAGGCTGTTGTAGACACAAAGGGGGATCACCTCCATATAAATGGCCATGGTTTTAGAACAGGATACCCAATCAGCTCCGAGTCAGGACCTCAACTCCACTGAATATTTTTGGGATGAATTAGAATGTTGAATCAGGTTCTTTAATCCAACATCAGTACCTGACCTCACAAAGGGGAAAAAAAACCCACAGACATCTCCTAAAATCTTGTGGAAAGCCTTCCCAGAAGAGTGGAGGCTGTTGTAGCCACACAGGGAGATCACCTCCATATAAATGGCCATGGTTTTAGAACAGGATACCCAATCAGCTCCGAGTCAGGACCTCAACTCCACTGAATATTTTTGGGATGAATTAGAATGTTGAATCAGGTTCTTTAATCCAACATCAGTACCTGACCTTACAAAGGGGAAAAAAAACCCACAGACATCTTCTAAAATCTTGTGGAAAGCCTTCTCTAGAAGAGTGGAGGCTGTTGTAGACACAAAGGGGGATCACCTCCATATAAATGGCCATGGTTTTAGAACAGGATACCCAATCAGCTCTGAGTCATGACCACAACCCTACTAAATATCTCTGGGATGAATTGGAGTCAAGTTTTCTCATCAAACATCAGTACCTGACCTCCAAAATCACCATAGGACACAGTAGGGACATGGGGAACCACTTATAGAAGCGTTGGATGTATCCCAGAAGTGGCCGCAGCCATGCAACAGAGTGAAGATTAGATTTGTCACTCGCTAAGCATGAGCAATCTTCTGAGTGTGTTTTTGGTAGCAACAAAGTAACTTTCCTATAAGTAGAATTTTTGTACTATGGTAGCAACACAGAGAAAGTTTTCAAGGCCAGAATGTAGAAGCTCTTTTCTGTAAAGTAACACCTTGGTGACTTCTTGAAATTTAATTGTCATTATCCGTCAATTATTTAAATAAGATAGGGTCCAAGGAGTCTTAAGCATGTAAATTCTACAATCACTAATTGAAAATATATTCTCTCCCAATGCCGAGGGTTGTGTCAACTCTGAGCACGGCTCTGATGAAGGTTTAATGATAACATGCACGTCCTGGGCAGGTATGAAATATTCATGAGCGTTCACAAAAGTGTGCCCCTCCCGAGAGCAAGAACAAAGGCTGCACGTCCTCCTGTGGAGCCGCTTCAAATTTTTACTTTGATTTTACAATACAGGCTATGGCCCTTGAATTAGATTTAGAAAGACTTGCAACGCCATCATGGGCCTGTATATAATTCTAAAGACAGAGGGACCAGGAATTCCATCACTATCTGTAAGCTGTCAGTTAACAGATCCCCCACAAATGGAGAATCTAGTGATAGATATGGTAGTTCCATGTGGAGGCTTCATGCATTATGATCACATGGGAACATTATGATTGACTCTTATTGTACCAAGTCACCCATTAGTCCCCTAAGAACCCTTAGCAGCAGATGATAAAAACCCCAATTGGATCAAATTTAGCTTGCTAAAGCACTGTGTATAATTTTTTCATCCTTTGCTGCATCTCAGTGGTGCTGATCTTCTGCGGCCTTCCTGTTTTTGCACACTGTAGCAATGGCTGCATGGCATTTCTCCAGGTCGGGATTCCTGATAATGACAACAGTGGACCATGCCTGCAGAATGTGTGTCAAAATGGCCACTTGTTGGGATTCCTGATGGTGACAGCAGTGGACCATGCCTGGTTGCATGGCCTTTCTCCAGGTTGGGATTCCTGATGGTGACAACAGTGGACCATGCCATGCCTGCATCATGCGTGTAGAAATGGCCATTTGTTGTCTCCATCTGAAGCGTATGTGACAGGGTGACAACACAGAAGAACGATTGAGAGACAAGGATGGTTGCATTGCCTTTCTCCAGGTCGGGATTCCTGATAGTAACAACAGTGGACCACGCCTGATTGCATGGCCTTTCTCCAGGTCAGAACTCCTGATGGTGACAACAGTGGACCATGCCTGCATAGTGTGTGTCGAAATGGCCTCTTATTGGGATTCCTGATGTGACAACAGTGGACCATGCCATGCCTGCATCATGTGTGTAGAAATGGCCACTTGTTGTCTCCATCTGAAGCGTATGTGACAGGGTGACAACACAGGAGAACGATTGAGAGACAAGGATGGTTGCATTGCCTTTCTCCAGGTCGGGATTCCTGATGGTAACAACAGTGGACCACACCTGGTTGCATGGCCTTTCTCCAGGTCAGGATTCCTGATGGTGACAACAGTTGACCATGCCTGCATAATGTGTGTCGAAATGGCCACTTGTTGGGATTCCTGATGGGGACAACAGTGGACCATGCCATGCCTGCATCATGTGTGTAGAAATGGCCACTTGTTGTCTCCATCTGAAGCGTATGTGACAGTGTGACAACACAGGAGAACAATTGAGAGACAGGGATGGTTGCATTGCCTTTCTCCAGGTCGGGATACCTGATGGTAACAACAGTGGACCATGCCTGGTTGCATGGCCTTTCTCCAGGTCTGGATTCCTGATGGTGACAACAGTGGACCATGCCTGCAGAATGTGTGTTGAAATGGCCACTTGTTGTCTTCATCTGAAGCGTATGTGACAGGGTGACAACACAGGAGAACGATTGAGAGACAGGGATGGAGCTTTGTCACCTTATAACAGGAAGTGCCTAAACAAGGAACTTCAAGGCAGGCATTATTTTGGGGAAAGATGCAGATTTAAAAATTACTTTTGAAATTATATTAACATGTTAAAGATTGTATGGGAATTTAGAAATTAGGTTTGTATCTACTTTAACCACTTCCCGCTCAGCCTATAACAAAAAGATGGCTGGGCGGGCCTCTCGTCGATCTGGGTGGACGTCATATAATGTCCTCCCGGATCGCGACACCCCTCCTGCGCAGCAGCTCAATCTGCCACCAGCTGTGTCAACCAGACACAGCCGCGGACTGATCAGAGTACTGGCTCGCTGTTACTATGGTAACATTATATTACTCTGGTCACAGTGTGTTAGAAAAATGGGGAAAAAAAGGAAAAAAGGTAGTAAAAAAAAACCTGCATTGGTGACAGTATGTAAAAAAAAAAACCCAAAAAAACTTGTGAACATTTTTTTTTAATTTCATAATTTTTCTAAAAAATTATAAAAAAAAATTAAAACTTCAAAAAACACCTTTTACTGACATCCTAAAATTTGACATAAACTCCTATTATAAGCAAAGACAATCGATAATCAAACAGTATAAATGATACGTACCCACAAAACACTTTCTGTACTACCACTGACAGCCTTACAGACACACATAAACCTCAGGCAAAGGATCATTTTTTTTTAATGAAAATTACATGATTTCATTACATATGCTTTTGCGCACACAAAAAGAATACCATTTTGTCTGACTGGGCCTACTTTAAAGAAGGACTTTATTTAAAATCAGTTGAGACAAGGAACACAACATAATATATACAGTGCAGAGGTCAGGAGTAAGAAAATTACAAAACAGCATATAAAGTGCAGCAGTCAGAATGAACCCCCTGTTCACACCAGAGTCCCCCCTTCACGTGCATGGAAAAGAAAAAAACAGCATTTTTGCTTGCACATGATTGGATGATGGAAGTCAGCAGAGGTCTCCCTCATTTACCAAGCTCTGACAATTGCACTTGCAGAGTCTATTTGCCTTTAGTCAATCAACCCCTAAGCCTTTGTATGTTATGGTATTCACAGGACCCTTCACTAGAGACACCTAAACCCAGTGGATGATAGAATGATGTACACCAAGCCTTTGTATGTTGTATTATTCACAGATCCCTTCACTGGAGACACCTAAACCCAATTGTTGATAGGATGATGTACACCATGCTTTTGCATATTGTAGCATTCACAGGACTCTTCACTAGGGGCACCTAAACCCAATATATGACGGGATGATATACAGCAAGCTTTTGTATATTGTAGTAGTCACAGGACCCTTCACTGGAGACACCTAAACCCAATGGATGATGGGATGATGTACACCAAGCTTTTGTATATTGTAGTAGTCACAGGACCCTTCACTGGAGACACCTAAACCCAATCATTGATGGGATGATGCACACCAAGCTTTTGTATGTTGTATTATTCACAGGACCCTTCGCTGGAGACACCTAAACTCAATGGTTGATGGGATGAGGTATACCAAGCCTTTGTATGTTGTAGTATTCACAGGACCCTTCACTGGAGACACCTAAGCCCAATGGTTGATGGGATGATGTACACCAAGGTTTTGTATATTGTAGTAGTCACAGGACCCTTCACTGGAGACACCTAAACCCAATGGATGATGGGATGATGGAATGATGTACACCAAGCTTTTGTATATTGTAGTAGTCACGGGACCCTTCACTGGAGACATCTAAACCCAATCATTGATGGGATGATGTACACCAAGCTTTTGTATGTTGTATTATTCACAGGACCCTTTGCTGGAGACACCTAAACTCAATGGTTGATGGGATGAGGTATACCAAGCCTTTGTATGTTGTAGTATTCACAGGACCCTTCACTGGAGACACCTAAACCCAATGGTTGATGGGATGATGTACACCAAGGTTTTGTATATTGTAGTAGTCACAGGACCCTTCACTGGAGACACCTAAACCCAATGGATGATGGGATGATGTACACCAAGCCTTTGTATGTTGTAGTATTCACAGGAATCTTCACCTGAGACACCTAAACCCAATGGATGATGAGATGATGTACACCAAGCCTTGTATATTGTAGTATTCACAGGACTCTTCACTAGAGACACCTAAACCCAATGGATGATGGGATGATGTACACCAAGTTTTTGTATGTTGTATTATTCACAGGACTCTTCACTCGAGACACCTAAACCCAACTGATGATGGGATGATGTAATCCTTTATATATTGTGGTATTCACAGGACTCTTCACTAGAGACACCTAAACCCAATGGGCGATGGGGTAATGGAATGATGTACACCAAGCCTTTGTATATTGTAGTATTCACAGGACCCTTAACTGAGAACACATAAACTCAGCATGTGGACGGGGATACTCATAATTTTGGCTATATGGTGTAGTTACTGCTCTGCCTTAGTGCTCTCTCCTGTAGGACTCTTCACTAGGGGCACCTAAACCCAATATATGACGGGATGATATACAGCAAGCTTTTGTATATTGTAGTAGTCACAGGACCCTTCACTGGAGACACCTAAACCCAATGGATGATGGGATGATGTACACCAAGCTTTTGTATATTGTAGTAGTCACAGGACCCTTCACTGGAGACACCTAAACCCAATCATTGATGGGATGATGCACACCAAGCTTTTGTATGTTGTATTATTCACAGGACCCTTCGCTGGAGACACCTAAACTCAATGGTTGATGGGATGAGGTATACCAAGCCTTTGTATGTTGTAGTATTCACAGGACCCTTCACTGGAGACACCTAAGCCCAATGGTTGATGGGATGATGTACACCAAGGTTTTGTATATTGTAGTAGTCACAGGACCCTTCACTGGAGACACCTAAACCCAATGGATGATGGGATGATGGAATGATGTACACCAAGCTTTTGTATATTGTAGTAGTCACGGGACCCTTCACTGGAGACATCTAAACCCAATCATTGATGGGATGATGTACACCAAGCTTTTGTATGTTGTATTATTCACAGGACCCTTTGCTGGAGACACCTAAACTCAATGGTTGATGGGATGAGGTATACCAAGCCTTTGTATGTTGTAGTATTCACAGGACCCTTCACTGGAGACACCTAAACCCAATGGTTGATGGGATGATGTACACCAAGGTTTTGTATATTGTAGTAGTCACAGGACCCTTCACTGGAGACACCTAAACCCAATGGATGATGGGATGATGTACACCAAGCCTTTGTATGTTGTAGTATTCACAGGAATCTTCACTAGAGACACCTAAACCCAATGGTTGATGAGATGATGTACACCAAGCCTTGTATATTGTAGTATTCACAGGACTCTTCACTAGAGACACCTAAACCCAATGGATGATGGGATGATGTACACCAAGTTTTTGTATGTTGTATTATTCACAGGACTCTTCACTCGAGACACCTAAACCCAACTGATGATGGGATGATGTAATCCTTTATATATTGTGGTATTCACAGGACTCTTCACTAGAGACACCTAAACCCAATGGGCGATGGGGTAATGGAATGATGTACACCAAGCCTTTGTATATTGTAGTATTCACAGGACCCTTAACTGAGAACACATAAACTCAGCATGTGGACGGGGATACTCATAATTTTGGCTATATGGTGTAGTTACTGCTCTGCCTTAGTGCTCTCTCCTGTAGAACTCTGTCTTTTTTTCTGTAAAGCCCTGCAGGGCATCATACCATAAATGCCTGCAAATAACAGAAGCAAAGGTGTCGTCTACGAGCGACGATGTTCTTTAGTATCTTTCCTCCTGTTTTGTACATTCTCTGAAAAAAAATATTCAGCAAACAACAGTCAAGTTTACATTTCCTGCAACCTCTAAATTCCATTGTAAAGGTTACATCCCAGGTAGTATAGAAGAAGAGAGTCAAAGGAGTGAGTGTTGAGGAATGGAACGGGGAGGGGAAGGCGCGGACAAAGGCAGGAGGAGGAGAGGAGAGGAAGGCAGACAGAAATAGCAGAAAAAGGGAGTCTGGCACATATGCAGCTAACAGAGGAGAGAGGTTACATGCAGCTTGCTGAATAATTCCAGCCAAAACATAATTAAAATGCAGACAGGAATGGATCCACATCAAACAGAGCTCAGAACAGAGAACTGTAGCACAGCACTTGCTTGCCACCTATAGTCCTTTTCCAGGATCAGACTTTCACAATGATATAATCCAGACTGTAATCGCAGGGGTGCAGCTGCACCGTGGAATTTTTTTGGGGGAACTCTTGGCTACGGGCGGAGTGTTGAAATGTCCTGGTAATGAGAAAACGAGCCGGTCTTTAACTCTTCTTCTCCCTCGCCCTAAGCCCTGCTTTTTTGTAGACCGCTAAAGAGGCTTATTCAGCCAAAAAAAAAAAAAAAGGTTTTAGTTTCAGACGTAAGAAAGTGACCGGATCTCCATTTTAATCCGGAACGCCTATAACAAAACACAAAACTCAGGTTTATTCAAACCAGACATAGGCCTCCTGATTAAAAACCGTTGGGCTTCGGGAACGGAGGTCTCCCAGTATGTGGATGGAGGGGGGGGGGGGTAAAAATTTTGTTCTGATTTGGCAAAAATTCACAGGCACATTCTTGAAAGCTTAAGACGAAGGCTTGCGATGGGATATGTATTTTTTTTTTTTAAGTGTGTACTTTGTTGCCAAAAAGAATACAAATGTATTGTAATTGGGTGTCCATTTAGATTTACTGAAAGTAAGGGTGTTTTGGACCCATTAAGGTGGGGTGGTGGTGGTATTCAGTAGTCCAATGGATTCTAACCAAGAGAGCAAATTATAGACCCACAGAATGGTTCAGAGTGTCCACCGGAAAAAAAAACTAGAGAGGTGGGAGAGCCCTTATAGTGTAGTGTGTATATGTATTGTAGTTTTTGGATCAAAACCAAGAATGTTGATGTTGCGTAGAAAGAAAAAATGCAATCCAAAATAACTTACATCTGGTGAGGCTGTGGTCAACCCCATGGGGTAAGGCACACAACCCTCTGTTATTGCAGGTGGAGATAACCCCTATCACGGGATGGGCTTGGTCGCTCTAGATGCTTTGGAGGTTCCGATCCTGAGTTCTCTTGGGGGCTATCTGGTGGGTGGTAAGGATCAGTGCCATCTTAACAGCATCGTGAGCCCCTGGGCAAAGTAATTCCATGGGGCTCCGACCAGCCTGCATCAGGTGTCCCCATTACAGTGCCCCCTTGCATCAGGTTTCCCCATCACAGAGTCCCCATACATCAGGTTCCCCATCACAGTGCCCCCTTACATCAGGTTCCCCCATCACAGTGCCCCCTTACATCAGGTTCCCCCATACATCAGGTTACCCCATCACTGTGCCCCCATACTTCAGGTTACCCCATCACTATGCCCCCATACATCAGGTGTCCCCATCCCACTTTCTCAAGACATCAATTGTCTCCATCCATCAGTTGTGCCCCCCCTCTTCTCCCTTGTACTTACAAATGCCCCTCCCACCTGCAATGGAGGCAGCCCCTCTTTCCTTTCCCACGCTGGGACTGAGGTGAGTTCTTAGTCTCAGTGCCGGCTCTCTTTCACCTCCCCGTGCAGGATAGAGGGGAGAGGTGAATCCTCTCTTCAGCAGAAGCCATCCGCTGCTCCTTTTGACAGGAGTGACATTGCAGTTACATCTGTCAAAGAAGAGCGGCAGGAGCGGACAAATCACCATTGCATCACCCCCCAACACAGTGCCCGCCCCCCTTTCCTGGTATTAATCATGGGCCCCATGCACCTGGGGCCCCTGGGCAGTGCCCAAGTGTGACCATTCATTAAGACAGCCCTGGTAAGGATTTTTGGGTTGGAGAAGGACAAAAGGCCCATCGGTGAGTCGATCAGCAGAGGCGCCCATTAGAGCATTTGGTGGGATTGTGGTGTCGGATGGATCCGAGTCGTGATGTTGGATGCATTACGTGTTTTTGGTGAAATAAAGTTCTTTGCTATTCATCCAACATCATGACTCCGATCCATCCATAGACACACCACAATCCCACTAGATGCTCTAACGGATGCCTCTGTCGAATAGATCACTGACTGGTCTTTTGTTCATCTATTACCCAAGATGACCCATCCACAATTCCGAACTTCAAGCTGAACTCCAGCTTTTCCTTCAGTCTTGCACCTCTCCTTACCTTGCCTAGTACTTACCTTCACTGTGTAGCACCCACCTGCCCCTGGGTGGCAGTTAAGATTCCCCACGTGGCTTGGTGGGCTAACATCTCAATAAGTTGGGCGCCATTCACTTTAGTCTTAATTCCATTTATCAGGGCTGGGATAAGGTCACCCAGTGCCCAGGGCAAAGATGCCAAACTGCCCAGCCTTGTAAGAGAAGGAAGGCACCCCCATCCCTACAGTAAACCACTGCACCCAAGGCAGCGTCCCCTCCTGCCCACCCCTTGCCCTGGCTTTTATTGCCGAATTCAATGCTGGGAGAGAGAGTTAAAGGGTGCAATATACTCAAAAAGAGGACAGGTAGTCTGAAGTAGCATTGGGGGCAATAATGCCCTTTAAAAACTGCTTCTTGGTATTTGTGGGCTCTATACAAGTAACCAGACAGATCTATGACCCTGTAAGAGGTCGATCTTAAGCTACAGTCAACCTGTCTTTAACCTTTTTACCACCACTGCCCTATGCCATACATCGGTGGCGGTGGTGGGGGGGAGTTAAGTGTCTGCAGCCACCGGGAGTGCGTGTGAATTTGACAAGCCAATTGTCGACTATCAAATGGAAGAAATCCAGTTGATTGCTTCCATAGACCCCAATCAGTGCCAGTTCCCCCCCCCCCCTCAATGTCTGCCCTTGCCATGTTGGCAATGGGTGCGAGGAGCCAGGGGCCAGCATGACTGGTGCCACTGGGTAGAGGGTAGGGAGATCAATGAACATCCATTCCCAGGGCGGTCTTTAATATTGATTGGACCCTGGGCAAACATATTCTTGGACCCTCCCAAATCCACTTGTGGGCTCAAGAGGCAGCTGCTTTGGGACCCCACAACAATGACTGGGCCCGGGGCAGCTGCTCCTTTTGCCCTGTTTTAAAGACGGCCCTGTCCATTACCTGATTTCCTGTTGCTGCTAGTGAGGTGTAAAATGCCACTTCCGGGTCCTGGTGCCAGTTTCCTGGGGAAGAAGAAGCTAATGGAGCATGATCTGCACTCCATTAGCTTCATTGGGGACAGGTGAGACATCAGGGGTTCTTTAGACCCCTAATGCCTCATTACAGGGAACCTGTCACCAGAAAATCATCACACAGGGGCCTTTTTTGTCAACTGTGATAAAAAAAAGATTTGTAAAATAATATATTTTTTTTAAAGTTTTAAAAAATGAAAGTTAAAGTAAACCTCCCCCCAAAAAATTTTGAGCCCCCCCTCACTCCCACACATGAACATACAAACATAACTGCACCTCTCAGGAGCACGGGAAAATTTCTATTGCATAATCAATGCTTGGTGTTTGTCAGAATTTGGGGGGGGGGGGTTTGGTCACCCGTCTCTTGAGGAGTGACCACAAGTTCTCAATGGGATGAAGGTCTAGGGAGTTTCCGGGCCATGTATCCAAAATGTCAATGTTTTGCTCCCTAAGCCAATTAGCTATCACTTTTGCCTTATGGCAAGGTGCTCCACCATGCTGGAAAAGACATTGTTCCTCACCAAACTTCTCTTGGATGGTTGGGAGAAGTTGCTCTCGGAGGATGTTTTTGTACCATTCTTTATTCAAAATGGTACAAAATTCTTAGAGAAAATTGTGAGTTAGCCCACTCCCTTGGCTGAGAAGCAACCCCACACATTAACTGTTGGCATGACACAGGACTGATGGTAGCATCACCTTTTCTTCTCCGGGAAAGGTTTCTTTTCCAAATGCCCCAAACAATCGGAAAGGGGATTCATCAGAGAAAATGACTTTCTCCCAGTCCTCAGCAGTCCAATCCCTGTACCTTTTGCAGAATATCGGTCTGTCCCTGATGTTTTTTCTGGAGAGAAGTGGCTCCTTTGCGACCCTTCTTAACATCAGGCCATCCTCCAAAAGTCTTCTCCTCACTGTGCGGGCAGATGCCCTCACACCTGTCTGCTGCCATTCCAGAGCAACCTCTGCACTGGTGGTGCCCCCGATCCCCTCCTCTGCACTGGTGGTGCCCCCGATCCCCTCCTCTGCACTGGTGGTGCCCCCGATCCCCTCCTCTGCGCTGGTGGTGCCCCTGATTCCCTCCTCTGCACTGGTGGTGCCCCCGATCCCCTCCTCTGCACTGGTGGTGCCCCCGGTTCCCTCCTCTGCACTGGTAGTGCCTCCGATCCCCTCCTCTGCACTGGTGGTGCCCTGATCCCACAGCTGAATGAACTGTAGGAGACGGTCCTGGCTCTTGCCGGACTTCCTTGGGTGCCCTGAAGCCTTCTTCACAAATTGCAGTGGAAATGTTTTTTTCTTATGGGATTAGGTTCATTTTCATGGAAAAGAGGGACTTTGCAATTAATTCCAGTTCATCTGACCGCTCTTCGTAACATTTTGGAGTATATATGCAAATTGCCATCATAAAAAACGGAGGCAGTGGGACTTTGTGAAAATTAATATTTGTGTCATTCTCAAAACCTTTGGCCACGGCTGTATTTTTTTTTACTGAAATTTTGGCTTTCAGAAACCTTTTGTGCAAATCTCATGTGACATAAAAAAAAATCATATTTCAATTACCGCTATTTTATTCTCCATGGCCTTTGCTTACAGGAAAATATATCATATTTTTCAGGGATTAATGTAAGCTTTAGGCCTAAAATGTTTTTTTTTTTTTAAACATATACATAAAAAAAACACAAAAGCGATTAAAAGGACACAAATGCTTTGCATGAGATTTTAGTGATGGGTTTAACGTCAACTTTCCTTGGCGTGGTTGACAAGCCTTTAGCTCCATAATTATTTGCAAGAAGAACTCCGGCTCAGCTGGGAACCGTTCAACGGACAGGCCTAAAGAACTGCAGAATGACATCCCCCACCGGGGACCGAGCTCGGGAAAAAAGGTTGTGTGCGTTTTAAAGCCCAGCAGAGTCCTGGATGTGTTAAAGAGAACCAGCTGAGAGGCTCTCGCTAATGAGAAGCGTCAGTAACGTGCTGACCCTGTGAAGTTTACAGGAAATAACAGAACAAGCTCTTTTTTTTTTTTTTTTGGCCGAGGCGTTATTGTTGTGCAAACTCTCTCTGCAGGTTATTGGGGTCTCGAGGCTCACCAGGTGGATGCTGGATTCGGTCTAGCACAGGCAGGTGTCGGGGGTGTCCGGCGGGAGAGATATATAGACGACGTGCAGAAAGGGGGGGAAAGACATTACACGTAATTATAAACAGGAAGGCAAGACCAACCGCGATATTAAAATATATGACATAGAATGAAGGAAAAGACGCTCCCACAAGGTCGAACAGTCTAATGGGTTTACTTGCAGAAAGAGAAGGATTTGCAGGAACAGCTGAATTGGTTGGAGAGCTTGTGGCCATAGAGTACAGAATCTCCGTAGGATTGACTGACTCTGCCTAATATCTACGCTCTACTGATTTCATTCACGGTGACGTTTTTCGGTTCGTTTCAAGGGTTAGTCCACCCAATTATTATAATTTCAGTTTTAGGTAAAGTGCATGTAGAGCTATATTTTTTTCTTAACCAGTTCAACTCTCACTCCTGTTTTTTTTTTTTTAGCAAAAGCTTTTTATATTATCTAACAACCAGTTCCAGCCCGGCCTATAGTCAAATGACATCATATGAGGTGCTTCCCAGAACACGGCTCGCGCGAGCCCCACATTGCAGCCACAGCAGCGCCCATTAATGCAGCCTCGCCAGCGCCCATCAAATACAGCCTCACCAGCGCCCATCAAATGCAGCCTCACCAGCGCCCATCAAATGCAGCCTCACCAACGCTCATCAATGCAGCCTCAGCAGCACCCATCAAATGCAACCTCACCAGCGCCCATCAAATGCAACCTCACCAGCGCTCATCAATGCAGCCTCAGCAGCGCCCATCAATGAAGCCGCACCAGCGCCCATTAAATGCAGCCTCACCAGCGCCCATCAAATGCAGCCTCACCAGCGCCCATCAAAGCAGCCTCACCAGTGCCCATCAAATGCAGCCTCACCAGAGCCCATCAATGCAGCCTCACCAGAGCCCATCAAATGCAGCCTTGCCAGCGCTCATCAAATGCAGCCTCACCAGTGCCCATCAAATGCAGCCTCACCACCGCCTATCAAGTGCAGCCTCACCAACGCTCATCAAAGCAGCCTCACCACCGCCCATCAAATGCAGCCTCACCAACGCCCATCAAATGCAGCCTCACCAACACCCATCAAAGCAGCCTCACCAGCGCCCATCAATACAGCCTCACCAGCGCCCATCAAATGCAGCCTCACCAGCGCCTATCAAAGCAGCCTCACCAGCGCCCATCAAATGCAGCCTCACCAGAGCACATCAAATGCAGCCTCACCAGTGCCCATCAAAGCAGCCTCAGCAGCACCCATCAATGCAGCCTCACCAGCGCCCATCAATGCAGCCTCAGCAGCGCCCATCAATGCCGCCTCGCCAGCGCCCATCAAATTCAGCCTCACCAGCGCCCATCAATGCAGCCATCTGTCAACCGCTGTGTCCACCTGATCGGTGTACTCACTTGCTACCGGTACCATGTGATTGCTGTGACCAACCACAGCAGATCACATGACAATTGTGCACACGGGATGACTTCCATGCATACCATTCACTGTGTACTATTGTGTTGATCTCTGTAATTGGTCACAGTGATCACATGGTCAGAGCCACCTTAATAGCATCATGGGCCCCTGGGCAAAGTAATGCACTGGGGCCCCTACCAGCATGGCCCAAATTTACGCATCTACTCTCAAGAATTAAAGTATAAAATAGTCAAACATATATTTATTAGCACTTTTAATAAAATGGATTTTAAACAATAAGAAAACATGCCATAAATCAAAGACTAATTTAACGCAAAGGGCCCAGTACAGGGGGGGGGGGGCAGAAGGGCATAGTAGAGGGTGGGGATCAGGAGGGCAAGATACTGGGATCGGGGGGGCAAAGTACAGGTTCCCGGGACGCTGGCCATCTCAAGAAAGCTTAGTAAAAAGCATGACTATCCCAGCAGATCCGGGACAGTTGGCAAGTATGATGTAATGCAAGATTGGCATGGGGCCCCCCCATGCACCCGGGGCCCCTGGGCAGTGCCCAAGGGTGCCCATGCATTAAGACAGTCCTTCACATGGTACAGACAGGGTCAATTACAACTAATCACAGTGGTAATCACTGAATGAATTGATTTCATTCACTATAAATGGTGATAGTATATAAAAAAAAAAAAAAACGTGAAAACATTCTTTTTTTAATTTCTTAATTTTCCTAAAAATGTTGACAAAAAAAATTAAAAACTTAAAAAAAACTTGCCACGCCTCTTACTAAAGAATATGTGCAGACCAGTCAAGTTCCTCCACCCCAAACTTGCTCATCCATGTCTTTATGGACCTTGCTTTGTGCACTGGTCCAAATCATTTGGTGGAGGGGGGGTTACGGTGTGGGGGTGTTTTTCAGGGGTTGGACTTGGCCCCTTAGTTCCAGTGAAGGGAACTCTTAAGGCATCAGAATGCCAAGACATTTTTGTGGGAACAGTTTGGGGACGGCCCCTTCCTGTTCCAACATGACTCGCACCAGTGCACAAAGCAAGGTCCATAAAGACATGGAGGTTGAGGTTGAGGCCTGCACCTCAACCTGATAGAACACCTGACCTTACAAATGCTCTTCTGGAAGAATGGTCAAACATTCCCATAGACACACTCCTAAACCTTGTGGACGGCCTTCGCAGAAGAGTTGAAGCTGTTGTAGCTGCAAAGGGCGGAGCCAACCCAATATTGAACCCTACAGACTAAGACTGGGATGGCCATTAAAATTCATGCGTGTGTAAAGGCAGGCGTCCCAATACTTTTGGTAATATAGTGTATATCCCATAGTTTGTGGACTCTATAACTATCCTACAGACTGTATATACACTGATTTGGGTTATTTTCACCAAAGAAATGTAGTTGATTACATTTGGGCCTAAATTTCTGAAGAACGATTATTTATTGCCAAAATTTTATAGCATAAAACCTTTTTTTTTATTATATGTTTGGTCTTTTTTAGCTTATTTAGCAAAAAAAAAAAAAAAACACAAATACAATCAAGGAAAAGCTCTACTAAAAAATTATAAAATTGTCCTATGGGTACAGTGTTGCATGACCGAGTAATTGTCATTCAAAGTGAGACAGCGCTGAAAGCTGAAAATTGTCCTGGGCAGGAAGGGGGTGAAAGTTCCCAGTATTAAAGGGGTTAATGCACTTTAATTTATTCGTATTTCTGTTTTTTTTGGTTGTAGCTCTGCTGTAGGCTCTTGTAACTTCCAATTTGAAGATGTCCCACTGCGAAATCTGGGTTCTGTCCCTGCCCACTAGAAGGATCCCTACGTCTTCTACCATTGACCCGTTCTAATAGGCCCCGCTCATCCTCCTGCTTTCTTCGTATCGCGTTAAACATCCATCGGGAAACGGGATGAACACTTTCTATATTTGCAATTTGCGGCAGCAGGTGTCTAACATGAACGCCACAAGCACAGAGAATCCACCTCTGGAGACGTAAGAAACAACAGCTCCGGCTAATCCCGTCAAACCTTTGGATTTTGTTATATCAGCATGCAGCACAAAAAGGTTTGGGTAAAAAAGATAAAATGCTTTATGCAGCTTGTTGCAGGCTTGTAATATCAATGAAGTGCGGGACGAGACGAGAATGCTTAAAACCTGTTGAACGGCAGAATTAACGAGTTGAATAAAACTTTCTCAATAGCAAACAAAATTCAGCTCAACGTCCAAAAAAATTCTTGATAAACAGCACAAGGGACATGTCTGTTGAGGTTCTCGTTTTTGTCACGTTCAGCTGGACTTTGTGATGTTGAAGGACGTTTCGCCACGCATCCAGGTTTCTAATGTATCAAGGGATGTACCCACAATCCTTCACACCTCCCGCCATGTTACTTGTAAGTGACAGAACGCCATGGCGAGCTTCCAGCTTAAAGTGTGGCTATAAATGGTGGAGTGTAATCTTGATACTTTTTGACATGACCGAATATATAAGAATTTGTAAACCTCCAAAATTCAGAAAATCCATTGGGATTTTGGAAATCCCAATGGAGCACAAAAAAAGTGAAATCAGGCTCCAAAAAAGCGAATGCAAAATGTGAAAATCGATATTTGGGAAGCTCCTGCCAGTCCTGCCTGATGAGATGATGGGGCCAAAAAGCATCCTGAGCCAATTCCTTTAAAAATGTTACCTGTGATATTAAGATAGATGGGTGGGACCTATTGGGTCTGGCAGTCAATCTAAGGAAGGGTGGATCTGGTAAGTCTGGCAGTCAAGCTAAGGAAAGGAAGGACCTGGTAGGTCTGGTAGTCAAGCTAAGGAAGGATGGGACCTGGTAGGTCTTGGCAGTCAAGCTAAGAAAGGATGGCGTCTGGTAGGTCTTAGCATTCAAGCTAAGGAAGAATTCCGCCTGATAGGTCTTGGCAGTCAAGTTAATGAAGGATGGGACCTGGTAGATCTGGCAGTCAAGCTAAGGAAAGGCAGTACCGGGTAGATTCAGCAGTCAGGCTATGAAGGGATGGCACCTGGTATGTTTAGTAATCAAGCTATAGAAGGGAGGAACATGGTTGGTGTGGCATAAGATAAGGAAGAATGGGAACTGGTAGATCTGGCAGTTAAGATCAGGAATGA
This sequence comes from Lithobates clamitans, assembly GCA_037952925.1. Classification (NCBI taxonomy): domain Eukaryota; kingdom Metazoa; phylum Chordata; class Amphibia; order Anura; family Ranidae; genus Lithobates; species Lithobates clamitans. The sequence goes on along the minus strand of JBBGZY010001360.1, from coordinate 490,676 downwards.
TGGTATGGGGTAGGTGTGGCAGTCAAGCTAAGGAAGGGAAGGACCTGGTAGGTGTGGCAGTCAAGCTAGGGAAAGACAGCACCTGGCAGGTCTTGGTAGTCAAGCTAAGGAAGGATGACACCTGATAGGTCTTGGCTGTCAAGCTAAGGAGGGTTGGGACCTGGTAGATTGGACACTTAAGCTAAGTAAGGATGGTACTTGGTAGGTCTTAGTAGTCAAGCTAAGAAAGGATGACACCTGGTAGGTGTGGCAGTGAAGCTAAGGAAAGAAAGGACCTGGTTGGTGTGGCAGTCAAGCTAAGGATGGCACCTGGTAGGTCTGGCAGTCAAGCTAAGGAAGGACGGCACCTGGTAGGCCTAATAGTCAAGCCATAGAAAGACTTCACCTGGTAGATCCTGGTAGTCAATTTAAGGAAGGATAACACCTTGTAGATCAGACAGGCAAGCTAATAAAGGATGGCACTTGGTGGGTTTGCCAATCAAGGGAGGGACCTGGTAGGTCTGTCAGCCACAATAAGGAATTATGGGACCTAGTAGACCTGACAAGCAGGCTAGGAAAAAAAGGGATCTGGTAGGACTGGCAATCAAGCTAAGGAAGGATGGCACCTGGTAGGCCTAATAGTCAAGCTAAAGAAAGACTTTGCCTGGTAGACAGTGGTAGGTCCTGGGAGTCAAGCCAATCAAACTAAGGAAGGGAGGGACCTGGTAGGTCTGGCAGCCAAGATAAGGAATGATGGGACCTGGTAGATCTGACAAGCAATCTAAGAAAAGGAAGGGGCCTGGTAGGACTTGCAGTCAAGCTAAGGAAGGATGACACCTGGTAGTTGTGGTAGGCCTGGCAGTCAAGCTAAAGAAAGATGCCACCTGCTAGGTCTTGGCAGTAAAGCTAAGGAAGGATGGCGCCTGGTCGCCCTAATAGTCAAGCTACAGAAAGACTTTACCTGGTAGGTCCTGGTAGTCAAGTCAAGGGAGGATAACACCTTGTAGATCCGACAGTCAAGCTAAGAAAGGATGGCACATGATGGGTTTGGCAAAAAAGCTAAAGAAGGGAGGGACCTGGTAGGTCTGGCAGCCAAGATAAGGAATGATGGGACCTGGTAGATCTGACAAGCAATCTAAGAAAAGGAAGTGACCTGGTAGGACTTGCAGTCAAGCTAAGGAAAGATGACACCTGGTAGTTATGGCAGGTCTGGCAGTCAAGCTAAAGAAGGATGCCACCTGCTAGGTCTTGGCAGTCAGCTAAGAAAGGATGGCACACGGTCGATCGGCCTAATAGTCAAGCTACAGAAAGACTTCACCTGGTAGGTCCTGGTAGTCAAGTCAAGGGAGGATAACACCTTGTAGATCCAACAGTTAAGCTAAGAAAGGATGGCTCCTGATGGGTTTGGCAATCAAGCTAAGGAAGGGAGGGACTTGGTAGGTCTGGCAGCCAAGATAAGGAATGATGGGACCTGGTAGATCTGACAAGCAATCTAAGAAAAGCAAGTGGCCTGGTAGGACTTGCAGTCAAGCTAAGGAAGGACGACACCTGGTAGGTGTGGCAGATTCTGGCAGTCAAGCTAAAGAAAGATACCACCTGCTAGGTCTTGGCAGTCAAGCTAAGGAAGGATGGCACCTGGTAGGCCTAATAGTCAAGCTATAGAAAGACTTCACCTGGTAGGTCCTGGTAGTCAAGTCAAGGAAGGATAACACCTTGTAGATCCGACAGTCGGGCTAAGAAAGGATGGCACGTGATGGGTTTGGCAATCAAGTTAAGGAAGGGAGGGACCTGGTAGGTCTGGCAGCCAAGATGAGGAATGATGGGACCTGGTAGATCTGACAAGCAATCTAAGAAAAGGAAGGGGCCTGGTAGATCTGACAAGCAATCTAAGAAAAGGAAGGGACCTGGTAGGACTTGCAGTCAAGCTAAGGAAGGACGACACCTGGTAGTTGTGGCAGGTCTGGCACTCAAGCTAAAGAAGGATGCCACCTGCTAGTTATTGGCAGTCAAGCTAAGGAAGGATGGCACCTGGCCGGCCTAATAGTCAAGCTATAGAAGACTTCACCTGGTAGGTCCTGGTAGTCAAGTCAAGGGAGGACAACACCTTGTAGATCTGACAGTCAAGCTAAGAAAGGATGGCACTTGATGGGTTTGGCAATCAAGCTAAGGAAGGGAGGGACCTGGTAGGTCTGGCAGCCAAGTTAAGGAATGATGGAACCTGGTAGATCTGACAAGCAATCTAAGAAAAGGAAGGTACCTGGTAGGACTTGCAGTCAAGCTAAGGAAGGATGCCACCTGCTAGGTTTTGGCAGTCAAGCTAAGGAAGAATGCCACCAGCTAATGAGGTATGGAACTTGGTTAGATCTAAAGCAGCCTTTGGTCTCTTTCTCCCAGCCTCGGAAACTGTCAAAAAATAACACTGAAATTTAGATTGGGCTCAGGTAATCCAAATTCATTAATGTTATCCCTCATCTCTTGTTTTTAATGAGCTTTACCGCCAAGCTCAATGTTATGGGGCCAGCCTAAACAGGAGAAAGTATCGTTTTTTTCCTCCCGTCCCAACCTCCCTTCTCCATGTAACTGGAAGGAAACCATCTTGAACGGGTTAAATATTTCTCACTCATATAAAAAAAAGTGCATGGGGATGGATCATACAAAGTATGTGACAATGCTGAGCTCAGCTCTGAAATCCAGCTACACCTGAGGCAGTCCTTTGGGAAGCTGAGTCATAATGATGTGCTAAACTCATACAGGCAGAAGCCAGTCACCGAGCAGAAAGCGAGGTGCAGGGGATCCCGTCGTCTTGGGAACAGCCGCAAATGTTATTCCAGGATGTTATCTCTCCCTCTCTCCCTCTCCCCGTTTTTTTTTTCTGCTTTTGTTGGTTACACTTCAGGATGACACCCTCCAAATCCTCACCTTCAATAAAGGCGCTAGACGCAACAAAACACCTGTTAATATCGGCGGCGTCCCTACTACAGAAGCGGCGTCCCTTCCTCTTCTTCTTCTTTTTTTTTTTTTTTAGCTGTTTTATTATAACGCTGTTTAATATTTATAACACTCAGGGAAAAAAAAAAAAATCACACGTCCGCCGGGACGCCGCCGACATAAATTACGGAGCTGTGAGATCGCTTACGTTGATCAGCCGGATAATCTTTGTCACACCCCGACGTGAAATGTTACAATTTTCGTACATAAAATGGATACATCTGTTTTGAAACATAAGAGCGTTAATTCGCATCGCCTAATTCTGCCCGTATTTTCATTTCCGTGCGTTTTTTTTTTTTTTTTTTAATATTCGATTTTTTTTGTGATTCGCCAAAAGTTTTATTAAAAAAAAACTTTGTGTGTGTTAAAACTGTGTATTTTATTAAACCAGTGGTCTTCAAACTGCGACCCGTCGGCCAGGTGCCGCCCTTCGCTTGCCTTTATCTGGCCCTTAGGACACTATTCTTCCCTCCGACACCAATTATGAAGTATTATTTCTCCCATTGATACCAATGATGGGACACTATTACGCCCACTGATACCAATGATGGGGCACTATTCCCCCGACTGATACCAATGATGGGACACTATTCCGCCCACTGATACCAATGATGGGGCACTATTCCTCCCACTGACACCAATGATGGGGCACTATTCCTCCCACTGATACCAATGATGGGGCACTATTCCTCCCACTGACACCAATGATGGGGCACTATTCCTCCCACGACACCAATGATGGGACACTATTCCTCGCACTGATACCAATGATGGGGCACTATTCCTCCCACTGACACCAATGATGGGGCACTATTCCTCCCACTGACACCAATGATGGAGCACTATTCCTCCCACTGATACCAATGATGGGGCACTATTCCTTCCACTGATACCAATGATGGGGCACTATTCCTCCCACTGACACCAATGATGGAGCACTATTCCTCCCACTGATACCAATGATGGGGCACTATTCCTCCCACTGATACCAATGATGGGGCACTATTCCTTCCACTGATACCAAAGATGGGGCACTATTCCTCCCACTGATACCAATGATCGGGCACTATTCCTCCCACTGACACCAATGATGGGGCACTATTCCTCCCACTGACACCAATGATGGGGCACTATTCCTCCTATTACTAACCACAGGGGTATTATGTAATTTTTTTACTCCCACTGACCCCCAAGCCTGAGGCATTATCTACTCCTACTGGCTACAGTCCGGCCCCTCTGAAGTCTGAAGGACAGTAAACTGGCCCTTTGTTTCGAAGGTTTGGAGACCCCTGTATTAAACTATCAAATCCTTGCATATCATAAAATAAAATCCTGCCTGGTATTGTCTGGATTTGCAACTGCTTGATTTCCATTTCTCTGTATTTTGTTCACCGCTCTTGAAATACTCCGCGCCCATATGTTTTTTGGGCCGCCATTTTTTAAATAATCCATGCAAGGTCATAGATGCACCCCTGGCCTCTTCCAGGTGTAGTGCACCCCCTTAAAGAGCCGCTGGTGAACTTGGCCCTATTCCCCCAGCCAAGGGGAGCTGGACACACCTTCCCGGGGATTAGTTGGGGGTCCGATAAACATTCAGGCTGCTTACTCTGTTCTTCTTCCCACTATAAGTCCAGAATCCTCTAGGATTTAGGGGGAAGCAATCAGAGCAGCAGCCTGTGAGACACTGAGCAGGCCTACACAGTCAACATCTGCTCCACTGATTACAGAGGAGCCAACTAAATTTACTTACACTACTCTAGGGGGTTGCTCCACAGGCATTTGGGAGCTGGAAGAGACTGGCGGTGTCAGATGCGGGTATGGAGATCGAGATGCTAAGAGGGTTCCCCTTGCGGCTAAGTGCAGCGCGCCCCCTGGAGTTGGGAACAGGGAGCGCGGTGCTCAAAGAAGCACGGTTTGCCAGGTGCTTGTTTGCAGTCAGATGAGCTTGGCCACTGAGGGATGACTGAAGCAGGCTGAGCTGAACTTGCTGTGTTTGTGGAGGAACCAGGAGCCAGGCCAGGGGTCATACACGGGCAAGTCAGTCCAGAGCATAAACAGGGGCGAGCCAAGGTCATGCACGGGAGACAGGAACAAGCAGAGTCCAGATGCAAGCCGAAGGTCAAGCCGGGCGATCAGGAACAGAAGCAGGGTCCAGATGCAAGCCAAAGGGCAAAACCGGGAGATGAAGGAGCGAGGTCAAGGCAAGCCGGGTCAACAACAGGTAATTACAGATCGGGAAACAGGGTCACAAGGCACACAGGGAAGATGAGATAATCCAGCAATGTCCTGCTGTCAATGGCTGGCTTAAATAGGGCCGTTGGCGCCAGCGTCTGTCACGCCACTTTTGCCCCGCCGCGCACGTGCAGCATTTGCGCGTGCGTTGATGCGCGCCGGTGTGTGCCAGCCGCACTAATGCGCAGCGCGCGCTCCTGCACGTCTCAGAACCCTCTGTGAGCGCCCATGTAGGTTCTGGGCAACATTACCAGTTCTGTGACGGCCATGTCCCTGACAGGCGGCGCATCTGCGTACGTTGCCGCGGATTTCCGCGCTTGACAAATGGCCAATTTAGCACACGACAGCATTTGTGTGCATGTGTGGAAATCCATCACGCATGCGCAGATATGCAAATGACCCAGTGCCTCCTGGCATAGCTGTCACATACCAATCTTCACAGGAGTCATCAGGGCCTAGGCCAGGGACCCACATAAGATAGTAAGGAAATATTTTTTAGAGACTGTTAGATGGTCCTACCCGATACACGAAAAGCTAAACATGCCAGAAATGCACGGAAATGCCTTGGGTTACCTTGCCTAAAAAAGTTCCTTCATCCCAAGATAGCTGTCAAAGTTTCTCAAGAGTTTAGTGTCCAATCAGACCACTTCTCCTCTGAAAGCAATGCATGGAATCCCTGAAGGGTCAGTTCCCTTACAAGACTCCTTTTCCCATGCAATATTGGCACAGAGCCAACCTACATGGTGGCTCAACCTCCATGATGGCTCCACCTCCATGATGGCTCCACCTCCATGGAAATGCCCGTGTGCCTTCTTCTGAGATAGCAGCACACTCTACTTGGTCATTTCGGTCTTCTCCATACCTGACACATACAAAATAAAACACAGCCTAACCCAAGAACAAAAATTATAATAGATTTCACCTCATCTGTCCATGGATATGTAGGTTTCTTTCATTTTTTTTTAAGCCTAAGAAAATTTCAGCAAATGCAGAAAAAGATCTTCTCCTCCTCTCGAAATCTGGTGTCCTTGTAACTTGTGCCCTGAACTGAAACTTAAAAAAAGAAAAAAACAGAGTTGGGACAAGTGGTAGGCAGGAGGGACAGCTGCCCTAGGCACAGCGGTGGTGGTGGTGGTGGTGGTGGGGAGACGACAGTCACGACACAGAGCCACCTACAGGCCGGAGGGCTCACTGCACCTGCCTACAAGCAGGCATCTGACACTCCTGGAAGTAAAGAATACTGAAGAGTCCACCACAAGTTTTTCTTAGCATTTGAACACAATAGAGTTCCAACTCACCACCCGTCGGAGAAATAGAGTCTTTCTATTGCAGGAGCCATTTTTTTCCTTAACTGAGTTTCTTTAATATCCGGGAATTCGTCCAGTATCTGTTCTATATGTGGCCATTTAAAATCTCTTCTAACCAGGAAGCATTGACCTTTTCCACGGAGAGGCCAAAATAATATACGTCCTCAGAAATCAATGTTTTAGCACATGACAGCGAAAAAAATTACATTGTTAAATATAGGTCCCGGCTGTGCCGTAATTTATTTTTCCAGTGACGGCCGCTTTATTCTTTATAAGACCGGCTCTCAATGTACGGCTAAGTATCCTCCACGGAGGAGTTCATAATTATCGTTATATATAGGAAGGTGAACAAAAATCCCATGTCCATTGACTTCAGCCTCGAGACACAATAATAAATAAAAACCTGTATCCCCAGAAGAACCCCAAATGCGTAGATATTCCGAAGGAACGTGATCAACCCTCCTCCTCAATTAGAAATGCAGACACTTCATATAGAGTACTATCTTGTACCTCAATATTGACATCATTCATGATGGTTGTCTCTTAGTTCACACACACTTGATCGCAGATCACCCATACTTACTTATTTCATTTGACATTATTTCTATTAGTCACATTACTTGAATTTATTTGTTTGGTTAGGCTTTTATTTTGGTTTATTCCCGTGATTGTACAGGTGTGGGTACTTTCCTTGTGGGATTTACATCCTTGGCCCAGGTTCCGGTTTCTTGTGGCTTTTCTCTGGTTTCCATCTCCCCGCCCTCACACAGCTCCCGGAGGGGGGAAGCTTGGCGGCACGGTTGGCATTTTATGCATTTATCCATCTACTTTTATGGGCGTTTTGTTTTGAAATTTCTCTTATAAACCTAGGCTGGTATACCCACCCGTATACATCAATCTTTCGACTACAAAGAGTCATCTATCATATGCCAATAGGCCAGGAGCTTCTCGCCAATTGTAAGTGGAATATACTGAATCCTATAAGTAAATGCCTGGCACCTTGCCCTTTTTCCTCCCCCCCCCCTTTTTTTTTTTTTTTACTCTATTTACTCATTTGTGCTTTTGATCTCCAGGCATCTATCTGTGCTTCTCCAGAAGAAGCGAGAAGACTCCTCTCACGAAACGCGTCGAGATCTAGCACAGTTATCCCAGACTACTGACAGTCATGCTTATGACATATCCAGGTCTCATGGAAAGGTTTATTACATGAATGTGAAATTTACCAATATGTCGATGCCTAATATATTTTCTTTTTTCTGTATTACATGTTGTTTTTAAATGTGTGTTGTATTTTATTGAGATTTTATGTGATAGACCAACACAAAGTGTCACATAATTGTGAAGTTGAAGGAAAATGATAAACGATACAAATAAATATGTGAAAAGTGTGGGGAGGGGACATTTGTATGGCGGAGTCAATACTTTGTAGAACCCCCTTTCTCTACAAGTCTTTTTGGGGATGTCTCTACCAGCTTTGCACATCTAGAGAGGACATTTCTGCCCATTCTTCTTTGTAAAATATCTCAAGCTCTGTCAGATTGGATGGAGAGCGTCTGAACAGCAATTTTCAAGTCTTGCCACAGATTCTCAATGTGATTTAGGTCTGGGCCATTCTAACACATGAATATGCTTTGATCTAAACCATTCCATTGTAGCTCTGGCTGGATGTTTCGGGTCGTTGTCCTGCTGGAAGGTGAACCTCCGCCCCAGTCTCAAGTCTTTTGCAGACTCTAACAGGTTTTTCTTCTAAGATTGTCCTGTATTTGTCTCCATCCATCTTCCCATCAACTCTGACCAGCTTCCCTGTCCCTGCTGAAGAAAAGCATCCCCACCACATGATGCTGCCACCACCATGTTTCACGGTGTGTTCAGGGTGATGTGCAGTGTTGGTTTTTCCCACACATAGCATTTTGCTTTTAGGTCAAAAAGTTGAATTTTGGTCTCATCTGAGCAGATCACCTTCTTCTACATGTTTGCTGTGTCCTCCACATGGCTTCTCACAAACTACAAACAGGACTTCTTATGACTTTCTTTCACCAATGTCTTTCTTCTTGTCACTCTTCCATAAAGGGCAGATTTGTGGAGAACACGACTAATAGTTGTCCTGTGGACAGATTCTCCCACCTGAGCTGTGGATCTCTGCAGCTCCTCCAGAGTTACCATGGACCTCTTGGCTCTTCTCTGATGAATGCTCTCCTTGCCCGGCTGGTCAGTTTAGGTGGACGGCCATGTCTTGGTAGGTTTGCAGTTGTCCCATACTCTTTCCATTTTCAGATGATGGATTGAACAGAGCTCCGTGAGATGTTCAAAGCTTGGGAGATTTTTTATAACCTAACCCTGCTTTATACTTCTCCACAACTTTATCCCTGACCTGTCTGGTGTGTTCCTTGGCCTTCATGATGCTGTTTGCTCACTAAGGTTCTCTAACAAACCTCAGAGCGCTTCACAGGTGAAGAGGGAGTGTTGACCCCTGAAACATGTTGGTTTTTGCAAAATAAAATCAAAGGACTATACAAGCTGGTGTGGGACTCCCATCCTTTAAAAACTTTAGTAAATGCTTCTGAGGGTCCACCGGGACTCCATGGTTTCTGGTGAGCAGCCTTCAAGACCTCAAACCACCCATTACATTATAACTTTTCCTGGAGCGTCCACCAGGACTCCACGGTTGCTGGTGAACAGCCTCTAAGACTGCAAACCACCCTTCCCGTTAACTTATCTCCATTAGGTTCAGCGCTCCTACACCACAAAGGCCCCTATGTGAATAGGTAGGGAGGGCATAGTAGCCCTTGTTACTCATTCACAAAGAAGGAAAATTTTATATATTTGGTCAATTACCTCAAATGGCTAAAGTTTAGGCCTGGTATAGATTTAGAGATGAGTACATGGGGTCAACCCTAAAATCCATACTAGGTCCTTATCCAGGCATACAACTAGCTGACCAGGAAGGGCAGTGGGAATGCATGCTCCCACACCCGAACCATAGCAGGCCACATGGCCTCAACATGAAGAGAGTACTAAGTCCTGCAACCCCAGCAAGCCACCATGTCCCCATAATGAAGGTGTAAGAGCCACATCCCCACATCCCTGGCTCAGAGGACTTACCAGAATCTGGAAGCCCTTTTTAGAAAAGGGGGCCTCCAGATATCATACCCCCCCATGTCAATGGCTTTTCCACTCCAGGCACCTGCATGATTTATTTTTTAGCCCTGATAAAGAGGGAGTGTTGACTCCCAAAACACATTGGTTGTTGCAAAATAAAATCTTTCAAAGAACTATGCAAGCTGGTGTGGCACTCCCATCCTTTCAAAACTTTAGTAAACTCCTCCAAGGGTCCACCGGAACTCCACAGTTGCCTCTAAGACCACAAACCACCCATTGCATTATAACATATCTCCATAAGGTTCAGTGCTCCTACACCACAAAGGCCCCTATGGGAATTCTTAAGGAGTACATAGTAGCCCCTGTTACTCATTCAAAAAAGGAAAATATAGAATACTTGGTCAACGACCTCAAACAGCTAAAGTTTAGGTCTTGTATAGCTTTAGAGGTGGACCCCATGCAAAAAAAAGAAATGACGTGGTCAATCCCAAAATCCATATCAAGCCCTTATCCAGGCATAAGACCTGGCTGACCAGGAAGGGCAGTGAGAATGCATGTTCTCAAACCCAAACCATACCAGGCCACATGGCCTCAACATGAAGAGAGTACCAAGTTCAGCCACCCCAATAAGCCACCATGTCTCCATGTTGAAGGAGGCAAGCGCCTCATCCCCACATCCCTGGCTCAGCGGACTTATTTGAATCTGGAAGCTCTTTTAGAATAAGGGGGCCTCCAGACATCATGCCCCCAATGTTAATGGCTTTTCCAATCCAGGCACCTGCATGATCTATTTTTTTGCCCTGATGAAGAGGGAGTGTTAACTTCCGAAACTCGTTGGTTGTTGCAAAATAAAATCTTTCAAAGAACTATTCAAGCTGGTGTGGCAATGGTGTGGGACTCCCATCCTTTCAAAACTCTAGTAAACTTCTCCAAGGGTCCACCAGGACTCCATGTTTGCTGGTGAGCAGCCTCTAAGACCACCCATCACGTTATAATGTATCTCCATAAGGTTCAGCGCCCCTACACCACAAAGGCCCCTATGTGAATGGGTAGGGGGTACATAGTAGCCCTTGTTACTCATTCACAAAAAAAGGAAAATGTAGAATATTTGACCGGTGACCTCAAACAGCCCCATGTGTGCTCAACCTGTGGCCCTCCAGCTGTTGCGGAACTACAATTCCCATCATGCCTCTGCCTTTGGGAGTCATGCTTGTAAATGTCAGCCTTACAATGCCTCATGGGACTTGTAGTTCTGCAACAGCTGGAGGGCCAGAGGTCGAGCATCCACGGGCTAGAGTTCAGGTCGAACCCTCCATCAACCCAAACCAGAAGCTCACCCCCCCGCTTAGGAATTGTCCTCCTCTGCACTCTGGCTAGTTCCAACGGCATCCTTTTCTTTACCTGGGGACCCAAAACCGATCTTTAATTTTAAAAAAGTGAAGGTTTAATGCTGCAAATTGTATAAAAAAAATTCCCCTAAAGCGTTTCTTTGAGAGGCGTGGGCCCAGCACAGAGCAGGTTGAGTCTGTTCTCGGTCACAGGACCGATTGTGCAGGCTTTTAACGCCGGTGTCATTTTTTTTTTTTTTTTCTACGCTGCGTTATACATCTGGTGATTTCATTTTTCAAATATTCTGAGATATTGTAAGAGGCCTTTTAATAACTCACTAAAATCTGTTTCTTTTTCCTTAACCGCAGGCTTAAATCAATGTGCAGGGCTGATGCAAAGTATATATTATTTTAATGATAACCTGCTGGGTTATGAAGCTGTTAGTCTGCTCTTGAGTGGATGAAGCAGAGAGGCGGCACACCGGGGTCCCCGCTTATGGCTGTCATGTGATGGCTGGGGCCTGATCCTCTGACCACACTTATATGTTGCCAGCCGAGCCCGAGGGGTGGGGGGGGGGGGACGAGGAGGAATAGAACATCAGAGCGTCATGCGGAATAATGCCGGTTCACAGAAGGATTTATTTTGACTAAGGAGCACTCATCGGTAATATATTCCATAGTTGTGGTTACTTTACCTATAATAATATAATAATATTAGATGACATGTAACTGTAAAGCATTCAATTAGGTGGACATTTCATGAAAAAAAACTGCCAGCATATGGTCATACTAAAAAGTGAATGGGAAAAGGTTGGCATTGAATGACATATGGTTAAACCACTGTGATTTAGGGTTGTGTCATGAGAGCACCCACCTGTTTCTACACCATCACTCACTGGCTTAAAAGCTTGCCAGAAAAGGAGGAGTAGCAAAGGAATGACACCCAAAGGAGGAGCAGCAATGGAGAGAGACCCAAAGGAAGGGCAGCTATGGAAAGACGCCAAAAGGAAGAGCAGCAATGGAGAGATACCCAAAGAAAGAGCAGCAATGAAGAGACACCCAAAGAAAGAGCAGCAATGGAGAGAGACCCAAAGGAAGAGCAGCAATGGAGAAACATCCAAAGGAAGAGCAGCAATGGAGAGACACCCAATGGAGGAGCAGCAATGGAGAGACACCCAATGGAGGAGCAGCAATGGAGAGACACCCAAAGAAAGAGCAGCAATGGAGAGATACCCAAAGAAAGAGCAGCAATGAAGAGACACCCAAAGAAAGAGCAGCAATGGAGAGATACCCAAAGAAAGAGCAGCAATGAAGAGACACCCAAAGAAAGAGCAGCAATGGAGAGAGACCCAAAGGAAGAGCAGCAATGGAGAGACACCCAATGGAGGAGCAGCAATGGAGAGACACCCAAAGGAAGAGCAGCAATGAAGAAACATCCAAAGGAAGAGCAGCAATGGAGAGACAACCAAAGGAAGAGCACCAATGGAGAGACACCCAAATGAAAGGGAAGCAATGGTGAGACACCCAAAGGAAAAGCAGCAATGGAGAGACACTCAAAGGAAAATCAGCAATAGTGGAATGCCCAATTTAAGAGCAGCAATGGAGTGACACCCAAACGTAGAGCAGCAATGGTGAGACACCCAAAGGAAAAGCAGCAATGGAGAGACACCCAAATGAGGAGCAGCAATGAACAGATACCCAAAGGAAGGGCAGCAATGAAGAGACATCCAAAGGAAGAGCAGCAATGGAGAGACATCCAAAGGAAGAGCAGCAATGGAGAGACATCCAAAGGAAAGGCAGCAATGGAGAGACATCCAAAGGAAGAGCAGCAATGAAGAGACATCCAAAGGAAAGGCAGCAATGGAGAGACACCCAAAGGAAGAGCAGCAATGGAGAGACACCCAAAGAAAGAGCAGCAATGGTGGAATACCCAAAGTAAGAGCAGCCATGGAATGACATCCAACGGTAAAGCAGCAATTGTTGAGACACCCAAAGGAAAAGCAGCAATGGAGAGAAACCCAAATGGGGAGCAGCAATGAAGAGATACCCAAAGGAAAAGCTGCAATGAAGAGACACCCAAAGGAAGAGCAGCAATGGAGAGACACCCAAAGGAAAAGCAGTAATGGAGAGACACCCAAAGGAAGAGCAGCAATGGGAAGACACCCAAAGGAAGAGCAGCGATGGAGAGACACCCAAAGGAAAAGCAGTAATGGAGAGACACCCAAAGGAAGAGCAGCAATGGGAAGACACCCAAAGTAAGAGCAGCAATGAAGAAACACCCAAAAGAAGAGCAGCAATGGAGAGACACAAAAAGGAAAAGCAGCAATGGAGAGACACCCAAAGGAAGAGTAGCAATGAAGAGACACCCAAAGGAAGAACAGCAATGGTGAGACACCCAAAGGAAGAGCAGCAAAGAAGTGACATCCAAAGGAAGAGAAGCCATAAAAGACACCTAGTGGATATACTTGCCAAAAAAGGAGGAGTGGTAATAGAGTGACACCCAAAGGAAGAACAGCAATGGAGTGACACCCAAAGGAAGAGCAGCAATAAAAGATACCTGGTGGATAGGGTTGCCAAAAAAGAAAGAGCAGTAATAGAGTGACACCCAAAGGAAGAGCAGCAATGGAGTGACACCCAAAGGAAGAGAAGCCATAAAAGACACCTAGTAGATATACTTTCCAAAAAAAAAGGGTGATAATAGAGTGACACCCAAAGGAAGAGCAGTAATAGAGTGACACCCAAAGGAGAAGCAGCATCGAAGTGGCATCTCAGTGGAAAAGCTCCCCATGAAAGGAGGAACAGCAATGGAGTGACACCCAAAGGAGCCGCAGCATTGGAGTGACTCCTGCTGGATAAGCTTGCCAGAAAAAGAGAAGACGGTAATAAAGCAATGCCCAATATAGCAATATAGTGACACTCAAAGGAGAAGCAGCTATGAATAACTTCTGGTGGATAAGCTTGCCTGAAAAGAAGAAATAACAATGGAGTGACATTCAAGGGAAAAGCTCCCCATAAAATAAGAAAAAGCAATGGAGTGATACCCAAAGGAAGGGCAGCAATGAAGGACACCTTGTGGATAGGCTTGCCAAAAAGGAGGAGTGGTAATAAAGTGACACCCAAAGGAGAAGCAGTATTGAAGTGACACCTGGTGGGAAAACTCTTTTGAGTGACACCCAAAAGAGCCCCAGGATGGAGTAACACCTGGTGCAAATCTTGCCAGAAAAGGAGAAGTGGTATTAGATTGATACCCAAAAGAGGAGCAGCAATGGAGTGGCACCTACTGGAAATGTTCCCCTTAAATGGAGGAAGAGCAATGGAGTGACACCCAAAAGAGCCCCAGAATGGAATGACACCTGACGGATACATTTGCCAGAAAACGAGAAGTGGTAATAGCGTTTGACCCAAAGGACGAGTAGCAATGGATTGACACCCAAAGGAGGAGCAGCAAATGACTCCTGGTTGATAAGCTTGCCAGAAAAGGAGGAGTAGCAGTGGAGTGACATTTGGTGGAAAAGCTCCCCATAAAAGGAGTAACAGCAATGGAGTGACACTCAAAGGTTCATCACCAATGAATGACTGCTGGCAGATAAACTTGCCAGAAAAATAGAAGCAGTAATAGAGAGACAACCTAAAGAAGAACAGCAATGGAGTGGCCACTGGAAAGACACCTGGCAGATAAGCTTGACATGAAAGAGAAGTAGCATTGACAATGGCACCCTAAAGAGGAGCAGCAATGGATGGCTCCTGAAAGGTAAGCTTGCCAGCAAATGTGGTGGACCAAAACCCCAAAGAAGGAGCATCAGTGGAGTGGCAAATGTCTGGAAATGCTCCCCATAAAAGGAGCAACAGCGATGGAATGACATCTGGTGAATAAGCATGCCAAAAAAGGAGTGAGCAATAATAGAATGCCCACCAAAGGAAGAGCAGCAATAAAAAGGATACTTTGTGGATATGCTCATCAGAAAAGGTGGAGTAGCAATTGAGTGACAATCAGCTACAATCAAGTGCCTCCTTATACAAACTATAATGATTTTGCCTCAGCCCTCCCAGTAGGAAACCACTTTTGCTTTACCAAACTTGTACAACAGTAATAATGGCACTTCCTTGGTCTTCGTCCTCCCCCCCGCCAATACTGGCACACTCACCATCCACTCTTTCCTCTGCTGCTGCCATGTCAACTAGGCTGTATCTATCACCTAATTAACCCTTTCTCTCATCTTTACGGCTTGTGACCAACCGCCTATCACCCCGCCTGGGTGCTTCTGCCAAGATACAGCTTCCTCCACTCTGGAACCAGGAACAAGGTGTTAGAGCTGAGCGTTGCACCCAGGAACTGGACGACACTAGCTTAGGTGCAAACTGGAACTGCCTTTATTGTAAATTCACACTGAATATATACCATACAAAATCAGGTAAGACCTTGATCACATTAACCTAAACAATGCAAACTGTAAACAGTAACGTCAGTACATATAATGAACAGCTAACATAAACATAAACAATAAGCTTATTCATCGGTAAGCTAATTAACAACTAGTCACCTAGCCAAGCCTAGAGGACTCAGGTCAGTGCCCACCCAGGCAGTCTGGCACCAGTGTAAGCCTAGAAGACTCAGGTCAGTGCCCACCCAGGCAGTTTGGCATCAGTATAAGCCTAGAGGACTCAGGTCAGTGCCCACCCAGGCAGTCCGGCACCAGTATTCAAGAAGACCCAGGGCTGTCCAAATCTCATTAATGAGCTTTCTTTTCACATACATCTTCTCACTGAGTTTTAGGTTGGCAGAGACCTTCATGGCTTCCTTAACTGATAAATGTGGTGAGTTCATCTTGCTTTATATAGCAGGACATCTTCCTGAATTCTTGAAGCTCCCTCAAATGCCGGTCAATAAGCAAGAGGCTACCCTGCAGTCCCCTCCAAAAGCCCCTGTCCCGGTAGGGTTTGTCACACTACCACCGGGGGTAGGCAACCTCGGCCCTCCAGCTGTGGTGAAATTACAAATCCCATCATGCCTCTGCCTGTAGGAATCATGCCTGTGATTGTCAGTTTCTTGCAATGTCTCTTGGGACTTGAAGTTCCAAAACAGCTGGAGGGCCGAGGTGGCCTACCCCTGCAATACCCATTACCATCCCTGCCATACTGACAGCCTACAACAATCCCCTTACCAGCCTTCCTTTCCACTTCTTAAGACATCAGCACAGCACATTTTTTTTTAAATACAATGATCCCTTTAAGTCATACAGATTTGGCTACTTGTGTTTCACCGATGTGCCAAACATCCCATAAATACTAAGCAGGCTCGGCGATGGTTCCTTGGCTAATCAGCATCGATCCGGCTGACCTTGCCTATACATTTATTCCTGTAAGAATCTGGAAACAAATCAGCATTAATCCACCTTCCAGGGAAAATCCGGGGACAGGATTATTTGATGCCTTCTCTTGAGAGCGGAGGCCAGCTGGGATCAAAATCTTAACAGCACTTCTGAAGTCTGAAAGGAACGAAGATATAAAGAGATTCAACATTTTACCATCAATAACAGCACGGCACATTCAAAGCCTCACCTGCTTTGCATCGCATTATAAACCCACACAGGGCTATATGTCATAGATTGTACTTTAGATGGGCAATGACATTTAAAGCACAACTCAAGCCAAAAATAAGATATTATTTTGAACATGTATGCTTGTCCAGATAGATTTAAACACATAGATTTCTACATTTTTTAAAGATAGTTTGAAGAAATAACCATTTTGAAAAAAGTGCATTTGTGAGGTCAGGCACTGATGTTGGATGAGAGGACCTGGCTTGCAGTCTCCGCTCTAATTCATCCCAAAAGGCGTTCTATCAGGTTGAGGTGCAGGTCAGTCAAGTTCCTCCACCATAAACTCGCTCATCCATGTCTTTATGGACCTTGTTTTGTGCACTGGTCCAAATCATTTGGTGGAGGGGGAATTATGGTGTGGGGTCGATTTTCAAGGGCTGGCCCTGGCCCCTTAGTTCCAGTGAAGGGAACTCTTAAGGCGTCAGCATACCAAGACATTTTGGACAATTTCATGCACCCAACTTTGTGGGAACAGCTTGGGGATGGCCCCTTCCTGTTCCAACGTGAACACCAGTGCACAAAGCAAGGTCCATGAAGATGTGGATGAGCAAGTTTGGGGTGCAGGAACTTGACTGGCCTGCTCAGTCCTGACCTCAACCCGATAGAACACCTTTGGGATGAATTAGAGCGGAGACTGTGAGCCAGACCTTCTCGTCCACATTAGTGTCTGACCTCACAAATGCACTTCTGGAAGAATTTTCAAACATTCCCATAGACACCACCCTAAACCTTGTGGAAAGACTTCCCAGAAAAGTTATAAACTCAATGGAAATTAAGAGGATTTAAATGTCAATATACAGTATATTACAAAATATCTACTGTAAATCAAAACAGCCACTTCCCGTCTTCACACGCTCTGAAGGTGGCTGTGCAAAATCGCTCATAATTAGTTTCCTGAAAGTAACAACAGCGACCAATTCCTATGAAATGTTTGTCGCTATGGCTGCTTGCATTCTCCACCAGGGGTGCATGTGTAAGGGTGACAGCACAGGAGCATGAGTGAAAGACAATACAGAGCATTGTCACTCTATAACAGGAAGTTCATGAACAAAGACCTTCACGACAGGGTCACCAGAGATTTTTTTAAGAAAAATTTAAAAGATTGAAAACAACTTTTAAAATAAACAAGACTGGACTAAAACCCAAGACCACACCAAATCCAAGACTGTAAACCAGAACGAGATCAAGACCAGACCTTGACCAGGACCAAGCCCAAACCAAGACCAGGATTAGACCATGACCATACCAAGAACAAGATCAGACAAAGACCAGAGTGAGGCCAGGACCAAGACCAGACCAGATCAGGACCAAGACCAGACCATAATCAATCCTAGACAAAGACTAGACCAAGATAAGACTAGATTAGACCAAGACCAAACCATGACCAGACTGAGACCAGCACCAAGGCCAGACCAAGACCAGGATCAAGACCCCCACCATACCAAGCCAAGGATAAAGAGCAGACCGACAACAGGACCAACACCAGACTAAGATCAATACCAGACCACAACCAAGATTAGATCAAGATTAGACCGAAATCAAAACTAGACCAAGACTAAATTGAGACCAGGACTAAGTCCAAACTAAGACCAGGATTATATTGAGACCAAACCAAGAACAAGACCAGATGAAGACCAGACTGAGACCAGGACCAAGAACAGACCAAGACCAGACTAAGATCAATACTAGAACAAGACTAGACCAAGACCAGACTGAGACGAGCACCAAGACCAGATAGACTAGACTAAGACTAAGACTAGACCAGACTGAGACCAGCATCAATGCCAGACCAAGACCAAAACCAAACCAAGTCCAAGATAAAGACCAGACCAATACCAGAACTTAGTCCAGACTAAGATCAATACCAGACCAAAGCCAAAATTACATCAAGACGATCAAAAATAAACTAGACCAAGACTAGATTGAGACCAGGACCAAGACCAGACCAAACCAAGACCAAGACCAAGTTTAGACCAAAACCAAAACCATACCAAGCCCAAGATAAAGACCAGACCGAAGCCAGGACCAAGGCAAGACCAAGACCAATGCCAGACCAAAACCAAGATTAGACCAAGATGAGACCAAAACCAAAACTATACCAAATATAAATTGAGACCAGGACCAAGACGAAACCAAGACGAAACCAAAGACCAAAATTACACCAAGACCACACCAAGACCAAAACCATAGCAAGTTCAAGATAAAGACTAGACCAACACCAGGACCAAGACCACACAAAGACCAATACCAGACCAAAACCAAGATTAGACCAAAACCAGACCAAAACCAAAACTAGACCAAGGCTAGACTAGGACCAGGACCAAGACCAGACCAAGACTAAAACCAAGATTACACCAAGAACAGACCAAGACCAGACCATATCATTGTCTAAGTGCGCCCACAGAAAAATTCTTAAACCTCTGTGTAAATGATAAAGGAGCAAGGAAAAATATCGGACTCCATAGACGTTCATCAATATTAATTTTATTTGTATCTTAAAAAAAAATCCAATGTAGTTTGGGATTCCAAGGAACCCCCTTCATCAGGTCTTTGTTAATGCATATAAGGGCTTGATTCTGAAGGCTTAGTGGTTTAAAAGGCTCAGGAAATATTGTCAGTTTGCTTCCAGTTCTCGGCAGTTCTGTATGTAAGACGGTTGTGCTAGCCACCAATGAGATATTTGGGGAATATTTATAAAGCCATGCATTTCATCAAACGTTCACTGGTGGTGAATCAATCATAATTAAAGACACATGCATCTGGAAGATTCGCCTTCAGTGAATGTTTGGTGAATGTCGGATTCTCTGCTATATAAATATACCCCCCAAGTTTCTTCCACAATGGTAACGGCATTCTATGGTAATTCTCTCTAATTCAACATCTGTACATCTACTCTTCTGGTACTAGTTATACTTCCCTCTATCCACTTCAGATGTAAGCACTTGGCTTCCCTGCAGCTCACTGGTCTGGGTAGACGTTTGGTTATCGGTCCCCTGGGTTCGCTCACGCAGATGCCATTTACTAAACCATCTTAGGATGCTCTAACATTCATTACACGTGCTGTAAATTCCGGAGCTCATTCTCCGGGGCGCAGAAGCCACTAGACGGATTCCTAAAATACCACCGCCTGAATTGCAGAGCTTTTTCGGCAGACAGAACCTAAGTGCAATTATCCTAATTAATTGAAATAATTAAGAGCACAGCTGGGGAGCTATTGGAAGCTACAACAGCTGTGTTCGCCATCCGGCGCTGAATTGAAATACCAACCTTACAGGAAACCCATCACAAGCCTGGGCAGTTTATCATGAGTAGATGCTGGGAAAAAAATGGGCGTTACCTTTGGTGAAAAACGGCACCTCGAAACATTCCACTGAGGAGTATAGAACTCAAGAATATAAGCAGCTGAAGTTGCAAGCAAATCCCATGGTTTCTTTTAAAAGTCAAGCTTAGCCCCGCCCCTCCAAGCTTCCGAGCACCCCTAATGGTCTAGGAGGCTGCCTGCCACACTAAAGCACCAATAGGGAGTCTGAAGAGATGGGAGGGCGTGGAACCGAACTTGATGATGAAGTTCATAGGTTCATATACACTCACCGACCACTTTATTAGGTCCACCTGTTTAATTGCTTAGTAACACAAATTGCTAATCAGCCAATCACAGGAACTCATTGCATTTAGGCATCTAGACACGGTAAAGACGGCTTGTTGATGTTCAAACTGAGCATCAGAACGGGGAAGAAAGGGGATTTAAGTGACTTTGAACGTGGCATGGTTGTTGGTGCCAGACGGGCTGGTCTGAGTATTTCTGGGATTTTCACACACAACTGTCTCTCGGGTTTACAGAAAATGATGGGAATAAGAGAAAATATCCAGTGAGCGGCAGTTGTGTGGAGGAAAAATGCCTTGTTGAGGTCAGAGGAGAATGGGCAGACTGGTTCCAGATGATAGAAAGGCAACAGTAACTCTAATAACCACTCGTTACATCCAAGGTATGCCGAATACCATCTCTGAATGCACAACACATCCAACCTTGAAGCAGATGGGCTACAGCAGCAGAAGACCACACCGGGTGCCACTCCTGTCAGCTAAGAACAGGAAACTGAGGCTACAATTGGCACAGGATCACCAAAATTGGATGATAGAAGATTGGAAAAACGTTGCCTGGTCTGATGAGTCTGGATTTCAGATGCAACATTCAGATGGTGGGGTCAGAATTTGGCGCATGGATCCATCCTGATTGTATCACCGGTTCAGGCTGGTGGTGGTGTATTGGCGTGGAGGATATTTTCTTGGCACACTTTGGGCCCCTTAGCACCAATTGATCATGGTTTAAACACCCACAACCTACCTGAGTATTGTTGCTGACCATGTCCATCCCTTTATGACTACAGTGTCCCCATCTTCTGATGGCTCCTTCCAGCAGGATAATGCACCATGTCACAAAGCTCCAATCATCTTACCACTGGACAATGAGGTCCCTGTACTCCAATGACCTACACACTCACCACATCTCATCCAATAGAGCACCTTTGGGATGTGCTGGAACCATGGATGTGCAACCGACAAATCTGCAGCAGCTACGTGATGCTATCATGTCACTATGGACCAAAATCTCTGAGGAACGTTTCCAACACCTTGTTGAATCTATGCAATGAAGAATTAAGGCAGTCTTGAAGGTAAAATGGGGTCCAACCCGGTACTGGCAAGGTGTACCTAATAAAGGCCAGTGAGTGTATATTCAGCTGCCTCTTTCTTTGCCTCCAATGATTGTTTTGAAACTCATGGTCCTTGTTCATGTACAGGCACTTCCTGTGTTAAGGTGACAACGTTCTTTTCCAGCCACCTAATTTTGTTCCTGTGTTGTCACATGGGCTTCCAATGGAGACTACAAGTGGCCATTCCAACACAAAGGGCACAGGCATGGTCCATTGCTGTCACCATCAGGAAACCAGCTCTGAGAAATTCCATGCCGCCATTGCTGGAGTGCATGAAGATAGGACTTATCTGCACAGAGACTGCTAGAGATCAGCAGCACTGAGATTAAATGAAAAATGAAAAAAAGTTTAAAAAAAGGCATTTAATGGAGAACAAATGGCAGTTGTTTATGATACATGGTGCTTCCCATACTGAAAAAACGGATATGTAGAATAATTTCAGGGGAAGAAAAAGAATAATTTAGGATCTGCAAGCCAACGGAATTCTAGAAGTGAAGAGGATTGGAGATTTTTCTTTCCCATGAAGATGGAAGGAAAAGGAAGAGAAAATTAGAGACTAAGAAATTCCCATAATTATACAGTGTAAAAAAAAAAAAAAAAAAAGTTTGTGAGCCCTTAAGGAGTTTTCTGGGCTTCTGCCTGAATGGCTCCTAAAATGTCATCTGATCTTCGTCTGCTGTAAATCAGGACAAACAAACACACAACATTTCATATTGCCGTATTTTCGGTGCCAAGACAAGGTCCTGTAGCACCCAAGGCAAAGACGGCAAAACGTGTCCTCAACACCCACCACACACAATTCAGTTCACGGCACAGATATTGTATCGTACATTTCCTTCTTTCTTTGTTTTATATAAGTAATAATATGCTAAACTACATGGTCAAGTGATTATGAACACCTGACCATCACACCTATATTAGCTTGTAGGACATCCCATTCCAAAACCATGGCCGTTAGAGTGGAGTTTCCCGTCTCTCCCCCATGGCCAATAATATGGAGTTGCTTCCTTTGTGGCTATAACATCCTCTACTTTTCTGGGAAGTCTTTCCACAAGATTTTGGAGGGTGTCTGTGGGTATTGTTGATGGATGAGAAGACCTGGCTCACAATCAACATTCCAACTCATCACAAAAGGTGTTCAGTAGGGTTGAGGTCAGGGCCATGTGCAGGATGCTTGAGTTCCTCCATGACCTCAAACCTACTGAACACCTTTAGGATAAAAAGATCTGATTCCCAAAGGGTTCAGTAAGGTTGCGGGAAGGTACTGATATTGGATGAAAAGACAAAATCCCAAAGCTCTTTCAAAAGTAGGGTTGAGGTCAGGGCTCTGTGTAGGACACCCGAGTTCCTCCACACATCACACCTATATGAGCTTGGAGGGCCTCCCATTCCAAAACCATGGCCATTGATATGGAGTTTTTGTGGCTATAACATCCTCCACTCTTCTGGTCAGACTTCCCACAAGTTTTTGAGGGTGTCTCTGGGAATTTGTGTCCATTTGTGAGGTCAGGTACTGATGTTGAATGGGATGGATAAGAAGACTTGGCTCCCAATCGGCATTCCAGTTCATCCCAATGTGTTAAGGAGGGTTGAGGTCAAGGCTCTGTGCAGGAAGCTCGAGTTCCTTCACCCATCACATATTTGAGCATTCCAAAACTATGGTCATTAATATGGAGTTCCCCACCTTCACGGCCTCCACTCTTCTGGGAAATCTTTCCACAAGAATTTCCAATTTGAGATGAATTTCCAATTCATCTCAAGGGGGAGGGCAATTGAGTTGAGGTCAGGGCTCTCTGCCAGTGTCACGTACCTAGTCTTGAGGCCAAAGTGATGAGAGGGCTCGCCCTTGTGACTGAGTGTACAACACCCCTGAGGACGGTGACAGGGGATGCTGAGCTCAAAGAAGCACGGGTTGCCAGCTGTACTGTAGACAAGTGGCTCTGCAGTGACAAGACTTCTTCAGGTGGTAACCAGGGAAGGAAAGGTTGCTGGTCCAGGGGGGCACACTGGAACGTGTTGGCAGATCACAGCAGGCAGATCACAGCAGGCAGGGCTTAGTAGTCAGTAAGACTACAAGTAGTCAAGCAGATGAATGAACAGGAACGTAGTCAGGGGCAGGCCAAGGTCATACACAGGAAGCAGACAGGAGCAGGTCCGTGGAGAAAGCCAGGAAAGAAGTAAGAGATAAAACCAGAAGCAAGCCCGGTCGGTAACAGGAAACCCAGAAGTACCAAGTGTAGCACCCTGGTAGTAGGCAGGGTTGCAAACAAATTTAGCTTGCTAGGTGGTAACTAGCTGATTGATAGGGGATTCACCGGCTTTTCCCTAACTCTGTATTTGATTCACCTCTCTCTTCTGTCACTAGGTGGCATTGTTGCCTGTGGCACATGGATGACTAGGGCATAGTGAATTCAGACTAGGAATGGATGGGTTGTCTCAGCAAACTGGCAATGGTTTCTTTAGTCCCTTTGCCTGCTGGGAGAGCCTTTTTATTAAGGAGGAGTCAGGTGATCGCTGTTCTTTGTCACCCAGACAGCTGTCTGGTTGGAATTGCTCCGGGTTGCTAGGCCAGAAGCCTGAAGCCTATCCCGGGAGCACCTGGCTGCTAAGGCTGTCTGGGGCATATCCAGGATTGAGAGAAGAAACGTGGGGTTGGGGCTTTCAGCCGGAAGTCCAACCAAGTTGCAGAGGTTCCACCGGACTGGAAACTGCATCGTTGCCAGCGGTGAGGGAGAAGCAGTTGCCACATGGGACTCCTGTCTCCAGAGGCAAGTGAGGATCAAGGTCAGAGATAAAGGAGATACAGTTGCCATTAAGGGACAAACACAAAGTTATCGGAGGCCAGTTAGTCTTTAGTCCCTTGGCCTGCTGGGAGAGCCTATTTATTCAGGAGGAGTCAGGTGATCGCTGTTCTGCGCCACCCGAAAGGCTGTCTGGGTGGAAGTGCATCACAAGGCTCTGGGTTGCTAGGCCAGAAGCCTAAGGCCTATCGTGGGAGCACCTGGCTGCTAAGGCTTTCTGGGGCCTATCCAGGTTTGAGAGAAGCAGCAAGGGGTTGGGGCTTTCGGCCAGAAGTCCAACCAACTTGCAGAGGTTCCACTGGACTGGGAATTGCATCGTTGCCAGCGTTGAGGGAGAAGCAGTTGCCACATGGGACTCCTGTCACCAGAGGCAAGTGAGGATCAAGGTCAGAGATAAATGAGATACAGTTGC
The DNA here is from genome assembly GCA_037952925.1 of Lithobates clamitans. Classification (NCBI taxonomy): domain Eukaryota; kingdom Metazoa; phylum Chordata; class Amphibia; order Anura; family Ranidae; genus Lithobates; species Lithobates clamitans. The sequence goes on along the minus strand of JBBGZY010001360.1, from coordinate 466,218 downwards.
CATTAAGGGACAACCACACGGTTATCAGAGGCCAGTTATGGAAGTCTGAGGAAGTACCAAAGCAGTCTTATTCACTAGCCGGGAACAGTGAACAAGTGGGAAAGCTTCAGCAGAGTGCCAAGCCAGGGACCCAGCGGGTTAGCAGGGGTGACGCTTGAGGAGAATACAGCAGGTTAGCTGTGGAAGAGCTCGGGGAGATCCAGTGATGACTGGGATCTTGAAGTTTAGTGAGAGACCGGGAGCTCAGTGAGTGAAGATCTACAGTAAGATACTGTGAGATGTGAGAAAAGATCTATAACAGGTTACTGTGAGTTACGTGTATGGATCTCTATTGACTGTTCAAAGTTCAGTTGCCATAGGAGACAGCAGTTCTACAAATACAGTTGCTGCATCCAGCTTAAAGGCCCTCTACCTGTTTAGCTGTCTGCCTATTTTTGTCTCGGAGTCAGCCAAGCGCTATTGCATCTGCCTAAGGGTGTCCTGGCCCTAAACCCTCTCTCCCTCAGTTCTTGTTAAGAGACAATAAATCTCTTTTGTTCGCATCCAAAAAGTGACTGGTGCCCATGTTTTCATCTTGCATTACACCCACCATGCCTAGTAACCCATACTGTGAAGAAGGATGTCAGCTCTCCCTTACTTTGGAGGTCACCCTTAGGCCTTTGGAGGTCGGGGCATGCAGCTACACAAGCACACAGGAACACGGGTATCAGGGAGCTGAAAGCACAAAGCAGAAAACACAAAAGGCGTGTAGGCCTTGCGGATTATCTTCAAGAAGCCGATGTGCCTATAAGCATTGTAGATTTTTCGCATATGGACCTAAGTAGATGATATTATTTTAAAGCCATGAGGCAAGCATTGGCTTGTGAGTACATTCGGCTCCGTTTTACATTAACTAATAAAAACATGCATTGAAGATGCGCTAGGCTAACACGCCTTTTGTGTTTTGCTATGCTTACAGCTACCTTGGACATCCCCAGCCTTTGGAAGGCAGCGAGGAGTGCATTATCCATATACACTAATTTGTCGAAATAGGAGTTTGACGCCACGTTTAGACTTATCGCACAGCGAAGGAGAGCGAACATTAGGGTAATAAGGGAGCTGAAGACCAATCAGGGCTGAGAACATCTGTCATCCTAGTGTAGCACCCTCTACCTTAGGTAGGTAGGTGCTAGAGTTCGTTTTTTTTTTGTTACCCAGTGGAGGTAAATTTAGGCAGGCCTAGCCAAAAGCTAGGCCTGTTTGTTTTTGATCTGGGGGCTGGGAGTGGTTTAGAGCAGCAGCAGGTGGCTGACATGTAACTTCATTTCTCGGGCACCTCCCTCTGGTTTTCTAGAAGGTTCTAGAAAAGGAGGCAAGGAAGAGGAATCGAGTGACATGGGGTGTCTCAGGGAGTCCTGACCTAGCCCCAACTAGGATGGGCAGGCCTCCTTGATATACCTGGGGTCAGCCTGCTGGAGGAGGAGTTGTCGGGTGGAAGAACTGAATGATGGAGTGTTAGGCTGTCGGGGACCTTTGAGGGAGCCCCCTATCTGGTGTGGGGGATGACCTTGGGCCTGGGTTCGGAGCTGGGAAGGAACCCCTTCATACAACCCAAAGAAGGGGTGTCCTGATCAGGAGCAGGAGAGGACAGCGGGGAACACTGCCGGGCAAATCTTCAGGAAGGATTCACCTGTTGTTCGGTGAGTGACAGGAACAGTTAAGAGAGACATGCCAGGAGTGGATGTAGAGCCAGAGGGAGAGACTGTGATGTTACTGGTGTTGGAGACAGGCTGCTGCAGCCAGGAGGGCTGGCATAGTCTGCAGAGGACTGAATGGGACCAGTAGTCCACCTTGATACAGCTAGCACTAAAAGACTCTTTTCTGTTGCTATTGGTTGCTACACCTAAGGGGCCCTCGGCCCCTGCCAGCAAATGCAAAATCCACAACGTTAGGCCTAAGCGAATGCCGAGCTGAGCAGGGTGACAGGTGGAACTACTACACTCAGCGTCCCCATGGGGTCACCGCTACACTAATCAAAGCCAGAAGGCACCAGGAACTATCGTGTGCCAGTGTGCACAAGCATGTGCCAACATGGATGAGTGTGCACCAGCTCAATGCCATTACATGTGTGCACATTTCTGTGCAAGTGAGCATGACCATGCTGGATATTGGCAAATGTTCCAGGTCTCTGTGTCTTCCTCCTCCGGCTTAGCCCCCGACAGCAGGACTTTCCACTTCCTCCACACAAAACTGGTCAAACCATGTCTTTATGGAGCTAGCTTGGCTCTCAGGGGCTCTCAAACTGTTGCCACACGGTTGGAAGAGAACAATTGTCTTTGTATGCTGAACAATACTTTCACTGGAAACCTGACCTCAGATGGTCCATGGCAGCTCCATGGCATGCCACCTCAATTACTACCATTCTCAGCAATGCTGGGATGCCTTTTTATTGCACCTCTATATGGACCAGTAAACATTAGTTTACCCAGAAATGAAGAGGTCAAAGGTGTATCTATTGTATGGCTGTCTCCTGGAGGACTTGTTTACAGCTGACAGGGCTGTCGTAAATGATCTGGTTTCAGGAATGGTATTCCCTTCCTTGGATCTCTAGGTCATTCATTTAGTTAGGGATGCCCAGACAGCTGCCCCACCACCCAGCCCTGATGTGCCCAAGGTGGATGCCCTGTCTGCCTTCCCATGTTTTGCATGTCTTCATTAAGCAAAAGTCTTCAAAGTATTGATCGGCTGGGCAAACCAAAACCTTATATTTGGTACCAAGTGGAACAAGGGCTGGGCTCATCCAGAAAGCTACACTGCAGATGTAGGTCACTGTTTATAGTCCACGTGAATCTGCCATTACGACACTGATTTTACCAGATTGTACAATCCAAAGACCCAACAAATATTATAACAATCTGAATTAGTCCTTTCTTGTCCTTTCTTCAGCCTTGGAAGACGGCCCGCTTGAAGGTCTATTTAGCTCCATTGTGCATCATGGTCAGCTCAGCGGAAAGGAAGGTTTTCGCCACAGGCTGTATACTTTCCATCAGGCTGATGTTGTCATTATTAGGTAGGCATGTTCCTAGACCGGGGGAGGTCAGTAAACATTTGATCAGAGTGGCTAGACAGGAAATTGCACTTATCCTTTTAAAGCAAAATGAAAAACGTGTTTAATATTTAAATAGGGACCTACTAAGATACCTGCATTAAGATGAGAAGAACAAAAATGTCCAACTATGTTTAACATCCCATGCAACGACAGTACCGAGGTTAGCGGTTGCAGTCTTATGCTGTCACGCACTGCCTGGCTAGTACCAGAATCTTTTAAAATGTATTGCATCAGATAATGGACATTCTTTGGCCATTGCATTAGCAGAAGTGCACACGTAGATGTAAACCTTAACTGAAAGACATTTACTGTAGTTTGCACTGTGTTTCCAAAACTCTTGCCATTTAAAAAATAAATAAAAATACAATTTTCCACCTTCTGCAGCCTCTTTGAAGCTACTTCCTACCTGCATGCATGCCAATGGTGGCTGCATGGCACTTCTCAGGGCACATTTTCTGATGGTGACAGCAGTGGACCATGCCTGGATGAAGTGGCCACTTGTAGTCTCCATCAGAAGCCCATGTGACAGAGTGACAACTCAGGAGCGCAAATTGGAGCAGGGGACAGTACATTGTTACCCTATAATAGGACGTGCCTGAACAAAGATGGCAGGACCACCAGGGATTATTTTAATGAAAGTTGCAGAAGTGAAAATATTGAAAACATGCTTTGAAATGGCATGTTAAACATTATATAAGATTTTAGTGATTGGAGTTTGTATAGACCAGCTGTACTCATTCGGGGATCCATGGAACCCAAGGGTTCCTCCAGAAGTAGCTAGGGGTTCCTTGAGAGATAAACAGAGGTGTTGTTACATAATTTCTGCAGCGATGTTACTTGGCAGAACCAGCAGCATGGACAAATGACCACCAAAGTATGAAGGGGTTCTTCACTGAGTGACCACCAAAGATAGGAGGGGATTTTCTGGCAATGACCACCAAATTATGGAGGGGTTCTTCCAAAGTAAGGAGGGTTTTTCCTCCCATAGACCACTACAGTAAGTTGGGGTTCTTCTCCCAGTGACCACTACAGTAAGATGGGGTTCTTCTTCCAGTGACCACCAAAGAAAGGAGGGTTTTTTTTTTCCACTGAACGCCAAAGCAATGAGGGGTTCTTTTCCCTATGGCCACCAAAGCAAAAAATTGTTTCTTCACCCAGTGACCACCAAAGAAAGGAAGAATTCTTCTCTCAATGACAACCAAAGTAAGCAAGAGTCATTCTCCTAATGCCCTTCAAAGTAAAGAGGGTTTCTTCTCCCAATGACCACAACAGTAAGAATAGTTCTTCTCTCAATGACTACCAAAGTAAGGGGGCTTTTTTCCAAATAAACACCAAAGTAAGAAGTAGTTCCTCTCCCAATAACCACCAAAGTAAGAAGGGGTCCCTCTCCCAATGATTTTCCACCAAAAAGAAGAGATTCTTCTCTAAAAGACCAAGTATGGAGGGGTACTTCTCCCAGTGAATACCAAAATAGGGAGTTATTTTCTCTCAATGACCATCAAAGCAAAAATGGTTTCTTAACACCGTGGCCACCAAAAAGAGGAAAAGCTCTTCTTCCAATGACCACCAAAATAATCAGGAGTCCTTCTCCTAATGACCATCAAAGTAAGCAGGATTTCTTCTCCCAATGACCACCACAGTAAGAAGGGGTTCTTCTCCCAATGAATACCAATGTAAGGAAGGCTTTTTCTTCCCAATAACCACCAAAGTAAGGAAGCGTACTTCCCCCAATGACCACCAAAGTAAGGACGGATTCTTCTTCTTCTTTTTTTTCTCTCAATGAGTAAAATGGGTTTATCCACCCAGTGACCACCAAAGAAAAAGTTCTTCTCCCAATGACCACCAAAGTAAGCAGGAGTCCTTCTCATAATGACTATCAAAGTAAAGAGGGTTTCTTCTCCCAAAGACCACCACAGTAAGAAAGGTTCTTCTCCTAACGAATACCAAAGTAAGAAGGCTTTTTTCCCCAATGACTACCAAAGTAAGGAGGAGTTCCTCTCCCAATAACCACCAAAGTAAGAATGGGTCCCTCTCCCAATGACCACCAAAAAAGAAGAGATTCTTCTCCCAATGACCATCAAAGTATGAAGGGGTTCTTCTCCCAGTGAATGTGAAAATAAGGAGTTTTTTTTCCTCCCAATGACCACCAACGCCAAAAGATTTTCTGTTTTTCCAGTGATTACCAAAGAAACGAAATGTCCTTCTTTCAATGACCATCAAAATAAGCAGGAGTCCTTCTCCTAAAGACCATTAAAGTAAGGAGGGTTTCTTCTCCCAATGAATACCAAAATAAGGAATTTTTTTTTTTTCCCAATCATCACCGAAGCAGGGAGGAGTTCTTCTCCCAATGACCACCAAAATAAGGAGGGGCTCTTCTTCCAAAGACCACCAAAATAAGGAGGGTTTTTTTCTCCCAATGACCACCAAAGTAAACAGGAGTTCTTCTCTCAATGACCATCAAAGTAAGGAGGGGTCCCTCTCCCAATAACCATGAAAGTATGGAGGGGCTCTTCTCCCAATCATCACCAGCAAAGTATGGGGACACTACACTGGCCGTGAATGTCCACCAACGCCAAAAGATTTTCTTCACCAAGTGATCACCAAAGAAACGAAAAGCCCTTCTTCCAATGGCCATGAAAATAAGCAGGAGTCCTTTTTCTCGAAGATCACCGAAGCAGGGAGGAGTTCTTCTCCCAATGACCACCAAAATAAGGAGGGGGCTCTTCTTCCAAAGACCACCAAAGTAAGGTTTTTTTTTTTCTCCCAATGACCACCAAAGTAAACAGGAGTTCTTCTCTCAATGATCATCAAAGTAAGGAGGGGTCTCTCTCCCAATAACCGTCAAAGTATGGAGGGGTTCTTCTCCCAATCATCACCACCAAAGTATGGGGACACTACAACACTGGCCGTGAATATAATGGGGGCATTTCGTTACACTCTCTATGTTTCTTTTCTGTAATTTTTTGATTAATTTTAGCTCATTACTGAAAATGGTTTTCTCGTATGGAGCAAGGGAGTGTTAAAAAATATTACTGGCTCTAGGTGTCCATTGCGCCAAGTACACAACATTTCTTATTCTTTTATTGTTCTATCTAAATGATTCTGATCACACTAATGTACCATGAATTTGGGATATCATTTTTTAGCAGGGGTTCCCTGAGACCTAAATATCATTTCAAGGGTTCCTCCGTGGTAGAAACGTTGGCACAGACTATAGCAATAGAACGCGGCAACATTTTGAACACATGCTGCTACAACAGTCCTCCAGTACAACAATATAATTGTTTTCTAATAAGCAACATCAATGGCCTGGTTTGTAGAAATCATAAGCAGCAAATAATTTGGTGCCAACAGCGAAAGGTTGCAGAAACGGGGCAGGAAATGTTAACGTATGGAAAGTAGAAAACATGCGAAGAGTCTCTGGCAAGAGAGGCAGAAAAAAACAGATGTGCAATGAAGAGGACCGAGGGAGGCACCATTACGAGGAGAAGATATTAAATCTATAGATCAGGATCACAAGTTTGCTCTTTTGCCTTTTCAAGCTGAATCTGCATTTTGAACTCCGCATTGTGTTGCCGTTGAATAAGCAGCTTTTTTCGTCTGGCTGTGTGTGTGTGTGTGCCAGGATATTCTGTCTCCCTCAGCATCCATCTGCTCCCCGTCTCGAAATGCCTCCACCATATGCAGATCCCCTGCGCAGGCTCCTTCTCGTATGCTTCAATGCTGCATGTCAACGAGGGGAGGGTGGAGAGCAGAGACATCTCTTTTCTGCTCACAAATGTTCAAATTGTCCTACATAATAATAGGGAGGAGAACGAGGACACAACCGGGTTCTACCATTCATTCTTTCTCAAATATTAACTCCTTCACGACCTAAACGCAGTTTTTGCAACGTTCGCGTGTGTTAGTAAATAAGTACATATCATCTCAACCACTTAGTGTATCCAGATGAATTATACCGTATTTTTTTTGTTTTGTTTCTTCAGGATAAGTTGGATTTTTTTTTGTGGTAAATTGTAACGGGTAGTTTCAGATTTTTTTTTTATTATTAAAGGAAAACTGGTGCAAAATAGTAAAAAATACCGGGTATAATTTTTTTAAAATTCAGATGTATATTTCTTGCTATTAGTATGACCTACCACCAAAGAATAAATCAGAACAAATTCTCTTACTCCTGCCGATCACAGCAATATCACATATGTGGGTGTTATTTGTTGTTTGTGCCCGTACTTGGGCCGGGAAACAATAGTGCGCATGTTACTTTTTTATCCTACCTAAAGTACACCGTTCCTGACCTTTGACCCCAACTTTTGACCTTTATTTGAACTTGAGCAGGACCTTTGACCCTAACCCTGACATTGACCTAGATCAAACCATGATCTATATAAGGAAGGATGGGGGGCTGACAGTCAAGCTGAGGAAGGCTGAGACCTGGTGGGCCTGGCAGTCAAGCTAAGGAAGGTTGTGATCTGGTAGGACTGGCCAATAAGCTAAAGAAGGCTGGTACCTGGTGGGACTGGCCATTAAGCTAAGTAAGGCTGGGATCTGGTGGGACTGGCCATTAGGCTAAGGAGGGCTGGGACCTGGTGGGATGGCCCATCAAGCTAAGGGGGGATGGGACCTGGTGGGACTGGCAGTCAAGCTAAGGAAGGAAGAGGCCTGGTGGGACTGGCAGCAAAGCTAAGGAAGGAAAGGGCCTGGTGGGCTGGCAGCCAAGCTAAAGAAGAATGGGACCTGGTGGTCTGGCAGCCAAGTTAAGGAATAATGGGACCTGGAAGCTAAGCTAAGGAAAGATGTGGCAAAGTGGGAAGGAAGGGGCCTGGTGGGACTTGCAATCAAGCTAAGGAAGGATAGGACTTGGTGGGACTGACTGTCAAGCTAAGGAAGGCTGAGACCTGGTGGGACTGGCATTTAAGCTAAGGAAGAAAGAGACCTGATAGGACTGGCAGTCAAGCTAAGGAAGGATGTGATCTGGTAGGACTGGCCAATAAGCTAAAGAAGGCTGGTACCTGGTGGGACTGGCCGTTAAGCTAAGGAAGGCTGGGACCTGGTGGGACTGGCCATTAGGCTAAGGAGGGCTGGGACCTGGTGGGATGGCCCATCAAGCTAAGGGGGGATGGGACCTGGTGGCACTGGCAGTCAAGCTAAGGAAGGAAGGGGCCTGGTGGGACTGGCCAATAAGCTAGGGAAGGCTGGGACCTGGTGGGACTGGAATTTAAGCTAAGGAAGAAAGGATCCTGGTAGGACTGGCAGTCAAGCTAAGAAAGGAAGGGGCCTGGTGGGCTGGCAGCCAAGCTAAAGAAGAATGGGACTTGGTGGTCTGGCAGCCAAGTTAAGAATATATGGGACCTGGCAACTAAGCTAAGGAAAGATGTGGCAAGGTGGGACTGACAGTCAAGCTAAGGAAGGGTTTGACCTAGTGGGTCTGACAGTCAAGCTAAAGAATGATGGGACCTGGTGGTCTTGCAGCCAAGCTAAGGAAGGATTGGGCCTGGTGAGACTGGCATTCAAGCTTAGGAAGGGTGGGACCTGGTGGGACTGACAATCAAGCTATGGAAGGGTAAGACTTGGTGGGACTGGTAATCAAGCTAAGCAAGGATGGGGCCTATTGGGACTGGCACACCAGCTACGTTAGGAAAGGATGGGATCTGGTGGGAATGTCAGTTATGCTAAGGAAGGATGAGACCTTGTGGGGCTGCCAAACTAAGGAATGATAGGACCTGGTGGTCTTAAAGCCAAGCTAATAAAGGATAGGTCCTGGTGGGACTGGCAATCAAGCTAAGGAAGGGTGAGACCTGGTAGAACTGGCTGTCAAGCTCAGGACACAACAGAAGCAGATATAAAGCCGAAATAGCTTTTGGAGCAACCTTTGGTCCCACTCCAAGAATTCGAACAGGGATATTCAGTTCATGAAATCTGGTCAGCATATAATGTTAGCCAAACTTTGGAATCAACTCTATTTGGGTCCCAATGTCTCCTATGCCTGTTTGAGTGTGGATCAGCATTCCTGAACTCTCTATCAGCTCAATTTTTATTCTGTGTGAACCCTGCCTTGTCTGTCACTCTGTGTTTGATCTCCAAGCTGTCACTCGGCTATTTATTTCCCTCCTTTGCTCCTTGGACGTGATGTAGTATATTGCAGGTCAGGTTTGGTTTCCTGTAGCCATCTTGATTCTTTTCCATGTACACATGTCTACCTGCCATGCACTTTCGTGTTTGATTTATATCTCTTTGCCTTTGTCTTCTTGAGTGCCGCCGTTGTCCTCAGTAGTAGAGGAAAAGAGAGGAAGGCCAGGAAGTGTCCCCAGCCCCCCTAATGTCATGGAAGCCGTCACCTGGGGGGTAAAAATGGGACAGGACATTATGCCGTTTGGAAAAATTTAATCTAGGATTAGGGCAAGGATTACAGCCGAAATTGTCTATTTCCTGGCCTGCCTATTTTTTGCTCTACTTCTGAGAGCAACAGCGGCACTCAAGAAAACATGAAGGTGCAAGGCAGGTAGATACGTGTACAGGGAAAATAATCAAGATGGCTGGAGTTTATTGCCTTAATCCTCAATCATATTCAGTCCTCTCAGTATGGTTCCAAATGGTGTCATGTCCTGTCCCAATATCAGCCCCAGCTCCCATGATATTGGGGGCTGGGGGCACCATAATTGTGGGGGATGAATGATATTGAGACAGGATATGACACCACTTGCAATCTTACTGAGAGGACTAAATATGATCTGGGATTGAGCAAGGATTACACCTGGAATTGTCTATTTCCTGGCCTCTTTACCTTTCCCCTCTTCTTTGGTGGACCCGGTTCCCCACAGCTCCTGCGTGAGAACTTCCCTGGCTTTGCTCTTTTAGAAGTTTTTATATTTTTATCTATGGCTGATTTAAATATTACCAATATCATGGCCGCCTTTCTCACCTAGTGGACTTTTGTACAAATTATTCCATGGCCTACCCAGTGGATTTACAATATGTCAAGTAAATATGTGTATGGCTTTATATGGTGTTGTACCCTACTGTAAGAGAAACTCAGTACGCATTGGAACAAGAAGGCTATTACATGCTGACGCCCATTTAAGCTGGACTATGACATGAACATCTTGTTGAGTGGTCTTCAGCTAGTTCCTGTTTAGCCTCCACCTTGACCTACTATACCTGCCTAACTGTGCATGACCTGGCTTGCCCCTGACCTGTCTCTGGATTCTTGACTGCCGGCTTGTACTCTGACTCTGCTCATGCCTTGCGCTACAGGACCTCGCTGCATGGCTATGTACTGATCCCGGCCTGTATCCTGACTGATTTTCTTGTACCTCACTGCCCGACTGTTGACGACCTTTTGGCTTGTGTCCTGGCTACGCTCCCGCCTGCCGATCAAGTCTCACCAGGTTGCAGTTCCTGGTTCTTGCCTGGGGATCTATGGTCATCTGCTTCCTGTAAGCATCAGCTGGTGTTGCCGGTTACACCGGCCCTCATGCCACTCTGGGTCCTCACATCTCCTGCCAACACTATCAGGGGTGTTGGACAAGAAGAGCAAGAGAAGCCCCCTCTCATGCCCAATCTCCACCAGGTATGTGAAACCTACCCTCAAAGTCCCATTGGTGTTGTTGTTGAGTGGAAAGTTATTTTGTGGCCTACCTGGTGGATTTACAAATCAAATGAAAATGTGTATGGCTTTATATGGTGTTGTACCCAAGTCCCATTGGTATTGTTGTTACTGTATGTCTTCTATACAATATATATATTTGTACCGGATCGTGAGTTATTACTTGTTTGTAATGCTAGAATATACTTACCTATTCTTAATTGTTTACAACAAAGGATATTAGAAATAATTTTGATGCAATTTTCTATATATACCCTATATTACCAAAAGTATTGGGACGCCTGTCTTTACACGCACATGAACTTTATTGGCCTCCCAGTCTTAGTCCGTAGGGTTCAATATTGAGTTGGCCCACCCTTTGCAGCTATAACAGCTTCAACTCTTCTGGGAAGGCCGTCAACAAGGTTTAGGAGGGTGTCTATGGGAATGTTTGACCATTCTTCCAGAAGTGCATTGGTGAGGTCAGGCATTGAGGTTGGACGAGAAGACCTGGCTTGCAGTCTCCACTCTAATTCATCCCCAAAGGTGTTCTATCGGGTTGAGGTCGGGACTCTGTGCAGGCCAGTCAAGTTCCTCCACCCCAAACTCGCTCATCCATGTCTTTATGGACCTTGCTTTGTGCACTGGTCCAAACCATTTGGTGGAGGGGGGATTATGGGGTGGGGGTGTTCTTCAGGGGTTGGGCTCATAAATGCTCTTCTGGAAGAATGGTCAAACATTCCCATAGACACACTCATAAACCTTGTGGACGTTTTTTTTTTTGTTGTTTTTTTTTTAGGGTTTTCAATTTAAGGTGGACATTAGGGCTACTTCAATATGACTATTTATGTAAAAAAAAAAATTATTTATATATTATTATTTATTTATTATTTTATATTATTATTATTTTTATATACTGTATATATACTGTTTTTTTTATGTTAGGGTTTTCAATTTAAGGTGGACATTAGGGCTACTTCAATATGACTATTTATGTAAAAAAAAATACTTTTTTTTTATATATATATAATTTATTTATTATTTTAAATTATTATTATTTTTATATACTGAATATATACTGTTTTTTTTTTTGTTTTTTGTTTTTTTTTATGGTTTTCAATTTAAGGTGGACATTAGGGCTTATTTCAATATGACTATTTATGTAAAAAAAATACTTTTATTTATATATTATTATTTATTTATTATTTTATATTATTATTATTTTTATATACTGTATATATACTGTTTTTTTATGTTAGGGTTTTCAATTTAAGGTGGACATTAGGGCTACTTCAATATGACTATTTATGTAAAAAAAAATACTTTTTTTATATATATATAATTTATTTATTATTTTATATTATTATTATTTTTATATACTGAATATATACTGTTTTTTTTTTTTTTTTTGGTTTTTTTTTTATGGTTTTCAATTTAAGGTGGACATTAGGGCTTATTTCAATATGACTATTTATGTAAAATAAATACTTTTATTTATATATTATTATTTATTTATTATTTTATATTATTATTATTTTTATATACTGTATATATACTGTTTTTTTATGTTAGGGTTTTCAATTTAAGGTGGACATTAGGGCTACTTCAATATGACTATTTATGTAAAAAAAAATACTTTTTTTATATATATATATAATTTATTTATTATTTTATATTATTATTATTTTTATATACTGAATATATACTGTTTTTTTTTTGTTTTTGCTTTTTTTGTTTTTTTTTCAGTGTTTTCAATTTAAGGTGGACATTAGGGCTACATCAATATGACTATTTATGTAAAAGGAATACTTTTATTTATATATTATTATTTATTTATTATTTTATATTATTATTATTTTTATATACTGTATATATACTGTTTTTTTTATGTTAGGGTTTTCAATTTAAGGTGGACATTAGGGCTACTTCAATATGACTATTTATGTAAAAAAAAAAAAAAATTTTTTATATATTATTATTTATCTATTATTTTATATTAATATTATTTTTATATACTGTATATATATACTGTATTTTTTTTTGTTTTTTTTAGGGTTTTCTATTTAAGGTGGACATTAGGGCTACAGCAATATGACTATTTATGTAAAAGGAATACTTTTTTTTATATATTTTTATTTATTTATTATTTTATATTATTATTATTATTATTATTATTATTATTATTATTATTATTATTATATACTGTATATATACTGTTTTTTTTTTTTTTTTTGGGGGGGATTTAATTTAAGGTGGACATTAGGGCTACTTCAATATGAATATTTATGTAAAAGGAATACTTTTTTTATATATTATTTTTATTTTATTATTTTTTATTATTATTATTTTTATACACTGTAGATTGTGGTGATCCCCTAAATATTTCTTTTTTTAGAGAAAAGTCCCATATTAATATTATACCCAAAAGCAGATTATCCTACAATTAGCTATGTTTATATATTTTCATAGGGGGGGGGGGGGGGGGAACATGACCTTCCTTTTCTATCTACTGTAAAAAAAAAAAATAACAGCTTCTTAAAATTTCTTCAAATATTGTGCTGTTTCTTTTGATAGTAAATGGCGGCTTAGCTGGGACATTATTGCCGGTGCACATGTCGAGTCCTGGATGGCTGCCATTACAATCACAGTGGTGTTAGCTCAGCCATGTATAATAATGATAGCCTGGAAAGGAGAAAAAATGGAAAAAGTAGACCTAGTAATCCTCCCGAGACAGCTGCCATTCTTACCTCACCCTCACCCCGACCCCGATCACAGTATACAGATCTACCTTCTATTAGAACAACTGTGTCATCGAGTGGAACCATCTATTAATATAAGACAGGTAAGGCTAAATGACAGGGAAACGGTAAAATACACCGATAAAATATATACAGTATCTCACAAAAGTAAGTACACCCCTCACATTTTTGTAAATTTTTTCTTCTCTCTTTTCATGTGACAACACTGAAGAAATGACACTTGTCTACAATGTAAAGTAGTGAGTGTACAGCTTGTATAACAGTGTAAATTTGCTGTCCCCTCAAAATAACTCAACACACAGCCATTAATGTCTAAACCGCTGGCAACAAAAGTCAGTACACCCCTAAGTAAAAAATGTCCAAATTGGACCCAAAGTGTCAATATTTTGTGTGGTCGCCATTATTTTCCAGCACTGCCTTAACCCTCTTGGGCATGGAGGTCACCAGATCTTCACAGGTTGTCACTGGAGTCCTCTTCCCCTCCTCCATGACGACATCACGGGGCTGGTGGATGTTAGAGACCTTGCCCTCCTCCACTTCCCTCCCCACAGATGATCAATAGGGTTTAGGTCTGGAGACATGCTTGGTCAGTCCATCAACTTTACCCTCAGCTTCTTTAGCAAGGCAGTGGTGGTCTTGGAGGTGTGTTTGGGGTTGTTATCACTGCGGCCCAGTCTCTGAAGGGAGGGGATCATGCTCTGCTTCAGTAGGTCACAGTACATGTTGGCATTCATGGTTCCCTCAATGATCTGTAGCTCCCCAGTGCCGGCAGCACTCATGCAGCCCGAGACCATGACACTCCCACCACCATGCTTGACTGTAGACAAGACACACTTGTCTTTGTCCTCCTCACCTGGTTGCCGCCACACACGCTTGTCACCATCTGAACCAAATAAGTTTATCTTGGTCTCATCAGACCACAGGACATGGTTCCAGTAATCCATGTCCTGAGTCTGCTTGTCTGGCCTAGCGTTGTCAGCGTGAAACAGGTGTTACTGGCAGGATCTCCAGGTAAATTAGGCATTTTGCAGTGTGTGGGCAAACTTGCATACTATGGTATCACCAACTACTGTCTTCTGCCAATGGCTAGTAGCAGTCTACTGAAAGGTTGAAGATGTTTCTTTACTCATCCAAGAGGCTTCCTCAGCTCTCCAAAGTCAAAGAACACAGACTTCCAAGCAGTACATTTTGGAGCTACCCAGACTGTGTCTGGAGTAACCTAAGACCAAAAACCTCATCCTTATGCTTTTCAAGTTCGGCAATACACTGAGACAGAAGCTTGGACATCCATTGCACAAAGAGTAGAAGAAGAACACATGGAGTAAGATAGTCATCCTGTATGTATCTGGTGTGTCATAAAAAACTCAGAAGGATCTTTAACAATTATCTCATGCTTGTGTCCTCTTTCTCAGTGTATTGTTGAGTTTGGATGGACATCCATGGAATGGAGGAGAGATGTAATATTGTCATTTGTATGTGTCACAAACCTGACTGTGGAGCCCGAGATGATGAGAGTGGCCTCTTCTTCAGGGGTGCTTGGACAGGCACAATTCCCATCCAAGCACCCCTGGTAGTGGAGGCAGGGACTGCTAGTGCAGTGGAAGGGCGCAGGTGCCAGGAAGCTGGAGTAGTAAGCTTGCCCTTGGAAACACAGAAGTCCTTCCAGTGGCAGTTTGGAGTCGGGTCGCAAGCTATGGTCAGTAACAGCCAAGCAAACAGGTGTAGGGTCAAGATCAAGTTCAAGGTCAGGAACAGGCAGTAGTAACATTCTGGCAGTGAGGCAGAAAGTCAGAAGGTGGAATTGTTGTTAGAAGACCAAGCCTAGGTCGGTAACACAGTCAAGCAGCAAACATAACAGGCTGGGGTGATCCTAGAGAGATGTAAGGTGTAGCCGGGACAGGAAAAAGGTAAGCAGACTTTCAGGAACTAGGAATACTGGAACTAGAGCTGAATCCAGTACTGAGGCCAGGCAGACTCTGGGTTTGAATAGTGGGCTGGGCTCCAAGTCCTTTAGGCGTGTGTGCACGCACGTGCACGCATGAGCCCAATGCTCATGCTCGTGCGCATTCTTGTCCTTGCGCCTATAGTTTAATCTCTCAACACAATTTCTCAAAAAAGAAAAATGGCCCAACACAGGAGCACAAATTCTACAGACCGAGACACAGCAGTCTTCCTACACCTTAAGTAAAAGGGGCGTTCCTTTGAGGACATTGACTTGCAAACTTTGGACAGGGAGGAAAATTGGTTCACACGAGGCTTATAAAAATATGTATGGATACAAATTCTACAGGTCGGAACTGAGTAGTCTTCTTACACCTTAAGGAAATGGGACATTCTTTCGAGAACAGTGAGATGCACTTTGTGGACAGAAAGGACAACGGGCTTGCAAGAGGCCATCTACATTGTACATCAAACTGGAACAACCAACCCTAAAAAAAGAAAGCGGCCTTCAACACCATCTGTTACTTACGTATAATGCCATTTAAACGCCTCTGTCCTAGCTATTTGACAATTTGTCCTTCAGACTTCAGACCTTAGGAGGGCTGGACTGTAGCCAGTGTGAGCAGAAAATGCCTATGTGTCTTTCGAAGTAACCAGTACCCCATCATGGTTATTAGCAGGAGGAAAAGTGTCCCATCATTGGTATCAGTGTGAGAAATAGTATCTCATTATTGGTATCAGTGGGAGGAATAGTGCCCTATCATTGATATCAGTGGGAGGAATATTGTCCCATCATTGATATCAGTGTGAGGAATAGTGTCCCATCATTGGTATCAGTGTGAGGAACAGTGCCCCATCATTGGTATCAGTGAGAGGAATAGTGCCCCATCATTGGTATCAGTAGGAAGGAATATTGTCCCATCATTGATATCAGTGTGAGGAATAGTGTCCCATCATTGGTATCAGTGTGAGGAACAGTGCCCCATCATTGGTATCAGTGAGAGGAATAGTGCCCCATCATTGGTATCAGTAGGAAGGAATAGTGTCCCATCATTGGTATCAGTGGGAGGAATAGTGCCCCATCATTGGTATCAGTGGGAGGAATAGTGCCCCATCATTGGTGTCAGTGGGAGGAATAGTGTCCCATCATTGGTATCAGTGGGAGGAATAGTGTCCCATCATTGGTGTCAGTGGGAGGAATATTGTCCCTTCATTGGTATCAGTGGGAGGAATAGTGTCCCCTCATTGGTGTCAGTGGGAGGAATAGTGTCTCATCATTGGTGTCAGTAGGAGGAATAGTGCCCCATCATTGGTATCAGTGGGAGGAATAGTATCTCATTATTGGTGCCAGTGGGAGAAATAGTGTCCCATCATTGGTATCAGTGGGAGGAATAGTGTCCCCTCATTGGTGTCAGTGGGAGGAATAGTGTCTCATCATTGGTGTCAGTAGGAGGAATAGTGCCCCATCATTGGTATCAGTGGGAGGAATAGTATCTCATTATTGGTGTCAGTGGGAGGAATATTGTCCCTTCATTGGTATCAGTGGGAGGAATAGTATCTCATTATTGGTACCAGTGGGAGGAATAGTGTCCCATCATTGGTATCAGTGGGAGGAATAGTGTCCCATCATTGGTATCAGTGGGAGGAATAGTGTCCCATCATTGGTGTCAGTAGGAGGAATAGTGCCCCATCATTGGTATCAGTGGGAGGAATAGTATCTCATTATTGGTGCCAGTGGGAGAAATAGTGTCCCATCATTGGTATCAGTGGGAGGAATAGTGTCCCATCATTGGTATCAGTGGGAAGGAATAGTGCCCCATCATTGGTATCAGTGGGAAGGAATAGTGTCCCATCATTGGTATCAGTGGGAGGAATAGTGTCCCATCATTGGTATCAGTGGGAGGAATAGTGTCCCATCATTGGTATCAGTGGAGGAATAGTGCCCCATCATTGGTATCAGTGGGAAGGAATAGTGTCCCATCATTGGTATCAGTGGGAAGGAATAGTGTCCCATCATTGGTATCAGTGGGAGGAATAGTGTCCCATCATTGGTATCAGTGGGAAGGAATAGTGCCCCATCATTGGTATCAGTGGGAAGGAATAGTGTCTCATCATTGGTATCAGTGGGAGGAATAGTGTCCCATCATTGGTATCAGGGGGAGGAATAGTGTCCCATCATTGGTATCAGTGGGAAGGAATAGTGCCCCATCATTGGTATCAGTGGGAAGGAATAGTGTCTCATCATTGGTATCAGTGGGAGGAATAGTGCCCCATCATTGGTATCAGTGGGAGGAATAGTGTCCCATCATTGGTATCAGTGGGGGAATAGTGTCCCATCATTGGTATCAGTGGGAGGAATAGTGCCCCATCATTGGTGTCAGTGGGAGGAATAGTGCCCCATCATTGGTGTCAGTGGGAGGAATAGTGTCCCATCATTGGTATCAGTGGGGGGAATAGTGTCCCATCATTGGTATCAGTGGGAAGGAATAGTGCCTCATCATTGGTATCAGTGGGAGGAATAGTGTCCCATCATTGGTATCAGTGGGGGGAATAGTGTCCCATCATTGGTATCAGTGGGAAGGAATAGTGCCTCATCATTGGTATCAGTGGGAAGGAGTGAGTCTCATACCCGTGGGAGAAATAGTGCCCCAAGGGCTGGATAAAGGCAAGCAAAGGGCCACATTAAGACCTCAGGCCGCAGTTTGGAGATCACTGACCTAGGTAGATGAGAACCTCCTCTGCTCAGGTAAATTGGGTCCTTCACTCCTCCTGTCCAGTTGGATTGAGCAATGTTATTGTGTCCCATGAACGTGGTTCACATGGTTTTAAGGGTTTTTATTTTTATTTTTTGATCCTACCAGAAGGCCAACACATTAAAAAAGTGACTTATCCTCTGGTGTTCAAAGAATGATCTGTGCGGGATTGTGGGAATCAATTAGCGGAGTTAGGTTGGGTTTTATGTGGCCAATTATTCATCGATTTTTGGTAAGCATTCAGTCTGCATCATGGAGCAGTTACGACAGATAAAATTGCCAGAAAATGCCTTGGAAACGGGTCAAAAATGTAGCGCAGACCTCTACTGTGTTTTTCATCATGAGCCCATGGTGGAAAACGTCCTTAAGTGTCTGCTGATCTACAACACAGCATGGCTACGGCCCGGGAACATGTGCCTCCCAGAAGTAACGACTTTCGTTGAAAAGGGGGGGGTTGCCAGACTCGAGAAGGGGTTAATCACCGTTGTATCGAAACAATCGAATCATTAGTCAGCTTTGCCTTGAAGGATCACATATTACAACTACTCCCCCCCTAATAATTCCAACGTTTTTGTGATCTATAGAGTGAGGTTTAGCGCAAGCAAATCTCAACCAGATGTCTGCGCTTTATCCCAATTAAAGCAGAAAAGGGGAGGCGCAGCAATTTATTAACTGGAAATGATGGAGCTTGCACTGCAATTGGGAAATAGCGGCATGAATTAGTATTATGCCATGCAGACTATTGTTCCAGGATGATGTGTTACTTGCTGGAGAGACAAGCCGGTGGTGGAAGGCGTTACAGAAGGAGCTCAACAATGGCGATCACACATTGTACATACACTATATTGTCAAAAGTATTGGGACGCCTGCTTTTACATGAGCTTTAATGGCCATCTTAGTCTTAGTCTGTAGGGTTCAATATTGAGTTGGCTCCGCCCTTTGCAGCTACAACAGCTTCAACTCTTCTGGGAAGGCCGTCCACAAGGTTTAGGAGGGTGTCTATGGGAATGTTTGACCAATCTTCCAGAAGAGCATTTGTGAGGTCAGGCAACTGATGTTGGACGTGGAGTCCTGGCTCGCAGTCTCCGCTCTAATTCATCCCAAAGGTGTTCTATGGGGTTGAGGTCAGGACTCAGGCAAGTCAAGTTCCTCCACACCAAACTCGCTCATCCATGTCTTTATGGACTTTGTTCTGTGCAGTGGTCCAAATCATTTGGTGGAGGGGGGGGGTTATGGTGTGGGGGGGGGGGGTTGTTTGGTGGAGGGGGGATTATGGTGGGGGGTTGTTTTTTAGGGGTTGGACTTGGCCCCTTAGTTCCAGTGAAGGGAACTCTTAAGGCCTCAGCATACCAAGACATTTCGGACAATTTTGTGCTCCCAACTTTGTGGGAACAGTTTGGGGATGGCCCCTTCCTGTTCCAACATGACTGCCCACCAGTACACAAAGCAAGGTCCATAAAGACATGGATGAGCGAGTTTGGGGTGGTGGAACTTGACTGGCTTGACCTCGATAGACCACCTATGAAGCCTTAAGAGTTTCCTTCACTGGAACTAAGGGGCCAATCCCAACCCCTGAAAAACAACCCCACACCATAATCCCCCCTCCACCAAATGATTTGGACCAGCACACAAAGCAAGGTCCATAAAGACATGGATGAGCGAGTCCTGACCTCATCCCAAAAGAACACCTTTGGGATGAATTAGAGTGGAGACTGTGAGCCAGGCCTTCTTGCCCAACCTCAGTGTCTGACCTCACAAATGTGCTTCTGGAAGAATGGTCAAACATTCCCATAGACACCCTCCTAAACCTTGTGGACGGCCTTCCCAAAAGAGGTGAAGCTGTTATAGCTGCAAAGGGTGGAGCCAACTCAATATTGAACCCTCCGGACTAAGACTGGGATGGCCATTAAAGTTCATGTAAAGGCATGCGTCCCAATACTTTTGGTAATATCGTGTATTTGTAAAGTCTCTCAATTATGAAGCTTGTTAGCATTTTTCAGAATAAATTGACATAAACGCACGGCGGTCAGTAACTGGGGAAAAGGACTCAGAAATGTGTAACCGCCATAACTCCAAGGATTAAACGCCTTATTTATTGCCTGGGTAAAAATCAATGGCGTTTAATTGCCCATAAACAAGTGTTTTCCGGTAATCCTGTACACCGGGAGGATAAGGGAAGCCGCCATCATAATTGTGATTATAATGAATAAATCATCGGAGTGTGCGTCCGATCTGATGTGACCGATGACTTTTTATCACTGACGGGGCAACTATGACTTAAAGTGGAACTCTGTGTGATCCTTCTGCTGCGATCATTAATGATCAGATAGGACCACTCGCTGACCAGATATTTTCTGCCACTTTTTCTTGAAATCAGTATTTTTTTCTAGAAAATTACTTATAACCCCCCCCCCCCCAACATATTTTTTTTTTTAGCACAGGCCCTAGGGAATAAAATGGCGATCGTTGCAATTTTTTGTGTCACGCGGTATTTGCGCGGCGCTTTTTCAAACGCAATTTGTTTGGAAAAAATACACTTTAACCACTTGTTGACCAGGATTTTTTCTGGCACTTTTTGTTTGCAAGTTTAAATCTGTATTTTTTGCTAGAAAATTACTTAGAACCCCCAATCATATTATTATTTTTTTTTTTTTTAATTTTTTTTTTTAGCAGAGACCATAGGGGAATAAAATGGCGATCGTTGCAATTTTTTATGTCACACAATATTTGCGCAGCGGTTTTTTAAACGCAATTTCTTTATGTCACGCGATATTCGCGCAGCGGTTTTTCAAACGCAAATTTTTTTGGGGGGAAAAAATACACTTTAATGAATAAAAAACAAACAAAAAAACACAATATATAACCCAATGGTTTTGTATAATGTGAAAGATGATTTTCCGCGGAGTAAATAGATACCTAACATGTCACGCTTTAAAATAGCGCACGCTCGTGGAATGGCGACAAACTATGGTACTTAAAAAAAATCTCCATAGGTGACAATTTAAAAATATATACAGGTTACTTGTTTAGAGTTACAGAGGGGATCTAGCTCTAGAATTGTCGCTCTCGCTCCAACGTTCGCAGTGATACCTCACATGTGTGGTGTGAACGCCGTTTGCATATGCGTATGTGACCTATGTATGCGTTCGCTTCTGTGTGTGAGTGCGGAGAGATGGTGGCGCTTTAAAACTTTTTTTTTCTTCTATATTTTATTTTTTATTTTTATACTGCCCCTTTAATTTTTTATTTTTTTTAATCACTTTTATTCCTATTACAAAGAATGTAAACATCCCCTGTAATAGAAATAAGGGGTGACAGGTCCTCTTTATGGGGATATCTGGGGGGTCAAAAAGACCCCAAATCTCTCCTCTACCTTTAAAAGTAAAAGAAAAAAAAATTCAGATCTTTTGGTTTAAAAAAAAAAAAAAAAAAGTGTTTAATTCCGCCCTAGACCGGAAGTGATGTCATGACGTTGCTCTGGTCCTCCAAGGCCATAGAGGTGATCAGAGACAATCTAGTCTCCCCTTGCCTCTGTGACCAGCCGGTCGCACCGTCTGATCATTTCTTTGGCGTGCCGGTGAAAATGGTAAGAAACACTAATGAGCGGTGAGAGGGGGGATTTATCATTATTATACATTTGTACTTACTTTTTACATAAAAAAAAAATTATATATATATATATATATATATATATATATATATATATATATATATATATATATATATATATATATATATATATTATTTACAATAATATATATATTGTTGTAAAAAACAAGAAGAAAATGAACTGAGCATCTGTGACCCTCAGGAGCCATTTGCTGCTCATTGCACCCTTAAAAACCTAAAAACCACCCTGAATTTTCCCAAAAATTTAACTATTTTTTTGGGAAATGTCTAAATTGTTAACAACATATTGCTGCAGTGAAAAAAATATCAACTTAAGTAATTTTTAACACAAACAAATATATTTAATATATTATTATTATTATACATGTGTACTTACTTTTTACATAAAAAAAAAAATATATATATATATATATATATATATATATATATATATATATATATATATATATATATATATATATATATATATATATATATATATTATTTTAATTATATTTTAATTATTTATTTTAATTATTTATTTTAAAAATAATATATTTTAAAAAACAAGTAAAAATTAACTGAACATCTGTGACCCTCAGGAGCCATTTGCTGCCCATTGCACCCTTAAAAACCACCCTAAATTTTCCCAAAGTTGAATTTTTTTTTTTAATTGGTAACAAAATATTGCTGCAGTGAAAACTATAAATTGAAGTAATTTTTAACACAAAACAAATATATTTACTATATTATTATTATTATTAATAATATTATTATTATACATTTGTACTTACTTTTCACATAAAAAAACAAACAAATTATATATATATATATATTTATTTATTATTGTAAAAAACAATAAAAAAATGAACTGCGTATCTGTGACCCTCAGGAACCATTTGCTGCCCATTGCACTCTTAAAAGCCACCCTAAATTTTCCTGAAAATTGAAATTTTTTTTTTGAAACGTCTAAATTGTTAACAACATATTGCTGCAGTGAACTATCAATTTAAGTAATTTTTAACACAAACAAATATATTTAATATAAATGTAATACCTGTAATAAATAAATAAATAAATAAATACATATTTATTTACATATTTATTTACATTTGGGGATTATGGTCTACTCTTTGATCTGTGACTTTAATTCAACCACCTCCCTCCCTCTTAACCATCCATTGTGGCACGAAGCAGGTTGAAGCGGTAGATGACAGCCAGGCGACCGGTGACTCCGATTGCGGTGGGTCCTCTGCAGCTGTCAGCGGCCCAATAGAGGGTGAAGGCCGGGGGCATCCCTGGAGTTTAACCTCAGGGGGGGGCGAAAGTCAATGGCTTCCTGTTCTAAAAGGTTGAGAACATCAGCCGGCAACATGTCAGAGGACATTGCAATGTGTGGAGATCCAGATAAGGATCAGCTCTGATGTTCCCGGCCCATGGTACCTGTCCCATTACTCACTCTCCACTTCCAGCCAGGTCTCTGATGAGGAGCTGTTGAGTTATAAACCACGGGAGCTGACACATTTTCACATGCTTGGGCACCATGCCATCCCATCTGCCCTCAGAAAACTCTGAATAATCCTTCCACTGTGCACAATTCCGAGAGGAAGACGAAGGTTACGTTTTATTTTATTCAAATGTAGCTAATATTTAACCGCTTCGTCTCCCTGCAGACCACCGATGGACCACAATTATTTATTTCTGCTATGCCTATGGGTTTGTTCGGCAATCATTTCATCATTACTTAAGATAACAAAGTAACACATAGAACCTTTTTTTAAAGACTAAATAATGTTTTCTTTGGATCCTATTATCCTACAAAATTTATTAGATTTTTTTTTTTTGAGTGGAGCTGGTACTCTTTTTGACACGTACTTGCTTCCACTTTCTTAATTCTAACCTAACTTTAACCCCTAAACCTAACCATCAACCCTACCCTAACATCAACCTCTACCTCTATCCCCAACCTTAACCCCTAACCAAAACCCCCCAACCCTATCCTGACCCTAACCTATTCCCAACCCCTAAACCTAACTAACCCTACCGTAATATCAACCTCTAACTCTACCCCCAACCTTAACCCCTAACCAAAACCCCCAACCCTATCCTGACCCTAACCTATCCCTAACCCCTAAACCTAACTAACCCTATCCTAATATCAACCTCTACCTCTATCCCCAACCTTAACCCCTAACCAAAACCCCCCAACCCTATCCTGAACCTAACCTTTTCCCAACCCCTAAACCTAACTAACCCTACCGTAATATCAACCTCTAACTCTACCCCCAACCTTAATACCTAACCAAAACCCCCAACCCTATCCTGACACTAACCTATTCCCAACCCCTAAACCTAACAACTAACCCTACCCTAACCCCTAACCAAAACCCCCAACCTTATCCTGACCCTAACCCATCCCTAACCCCTAAACCTAACAACTAACCCTACCCTAACATCAACGTCTAACTCTACCCCCAACCTTAACCCCTAACCATAACCCCAACCCTATCCTGACCCTTACCTATCCCTAACCCCTAAACCTAACAACTAACTCTACCCTAACCCCTAACTCTACCCCAAACCTTAACCCCTAACCAAAACCCCCAACCCTATCCTGATCCTAACCTATCCCTAACCGAGTGAACTGAGTGAAGAGGGATTAGAACCCATGTCAGTTTTTTTATTTTTTATTGCTGCCTGTGGTGAGATTCGCCTTCTCTCTTCTTTTTTTTTTTTTTTCGTCCTGTATACTGTAGTCACTGAAGGTGAAAGTGAAAGTTCGGGTTGTCACCAGAACGGGAATTAGGAAGAAATCTTCCAAAAGGGAGGAGAGAAGTTCTGGGGTTATCCTCACTTTGCGGGGATTTCCTCTCACTTCCTGTTTCGGCTATGGGACAGGAAGTGAAGGGAAATCATCACTTCCTGTTTTGGCTATGGGACAGGAAGTAAAGGGAAATCTCCCCCAATGGGGGCACAGATAGCAAAAATAAATAAATAAAAAACTGAAAGGAGCTATATCCCTCTACTTTATCCAAAAAAAAAAAAAGTTGTGTCTTTACATTAAATTTAAATGTCCATAGCCTGGCCACATGTTCACTTCAAAAAGCTCATCTTAAAGGAATTTACAGAATATTTCCACATGTTACACGAACGTCCTTTATCATATACACTGGCAGTGAAGGAACCTCCTGCTACACCTCCTGCCCCGAACGAGTTGTCTTGAACTTTCTCGTAGAAGATCGCTGTCGGAGGGGTTGAGACAATTTTTTATGTGTCAACCAAGACACCTTACATGTCAAACAATGCATCAAAGTCATCCCCGTCGGCAAAACTTCGCCCTCATCGCTTAACTATGTTCTCATCTTTCCCTGTAGCCAAAATTCTCTCCCGCTAAGTCACCAGAACGCGTTGTAGAGATAACGTAACAGAGGTGAGGTGAGTCACTTGGTGCGGGGTGGTCTGTTCTGCTACGTGTCCCTCATACCTGTCTCTCGAAGAGAAGCTTTTTTTTTTTTTTTTGTTATTATTGCAGTGTTAAAGAGGAAGTCTGCCACATTTTTTTTTATATATAGAATAAAAAAAAAAAGAGATTTGTGGAGGGAGCTCTGTATTTCAACTCAACCTCATTTAACCTCTGTACTTAAAGCGAAGCTCCACCCAAAAGGGGAAGCCCCACTAGTCCCCCCCCCCTCCCCCCCCGGTGCCATATTTGGGGGGGGGGGGAGCGGGTACCTTCAGTGCCTTGAAAAAGTATTCATACCCCTTGCAATTTCCCATATTTTGTCATGTTGCTACCAAAAACGTATAAATGTATTTTATTGGGATTTTATATGATAGACCAACACAAAGTGTCACATAATTGTGAAGTGGAAGGAAAATGATAAATGATACAAATAAATATGTGAAAAGTGTGTGTGTGGGGGATTTGTATGGCGCCCCCCGGAGTCAATATTTTGTAGAACCCCCTTTCTCTACAATTACAGCCGGTCAGTTTAGGTGGACGGCCATGTCTTGGTAGGTTTGCAGTTGTGCCATACTCTTTCCATTTTCTGAGGATGGATTGAACAGAGCTCCGTGAGATGTTCAAAGCTTGAGGAGATTTTTTTTTATAACCTAACCCTGCTTTATACTTCTCCACAACTTTATCCCTGACTTGTCTGGTGTGTTCCTTGGCCTTCATGATGCTGTTTGTTCACTAAGGTTCTCTAACAAACCTCTGAGGGCTTCACAGAACAGCTGTATTTATACTGAGATTAAATGACACACAGGTGGACTCTATTTACACACAGGTGGACTCTATTTAATAATTAGGTGACTTCTGAAGGCAATTGGTTCCACTAGGTTTTGGTTATCAGAGTAAAGAGAGGGGGGGGTGCTAGTTTCAATGTTTACCAAATGGGGGCGACCCCCTCTTCTATTTTATGTTTTAATTCATGGTTTATTGACTGATTTTTATTGTTAGAGTCACCCTTTAGCAATTGCTGATTACTATAGTCAGGAACGTACATACAGGGGTCACAGGGGTCGCCATTATGACCTGGCCCCATGCACCGGGGGGCCCTTTCGGCCCCCCTGTGCACCTGGATAGGAGGGTGGCGGGGGCGGAGGCATGTAGAGGAACTGTTCCCTCCATGCTGCCGCTGAAATGCCCCCCACACACTTTTTTTTTTTAATTTGTATCATTTATCATTTTCCTTCCACTTCACAATTATGAGACACTTTGTGTTGGTCTATCACAGAAAATCCCAATAAAATACATTTATGTTTTTGGTTGTAACATGAGAAAATGTGGGGAATTTCAAGGGGTATGAATACTTTTTCAAGGCACTATAGTTTTGACAGGTACCCGCTCCCACTTCCTGCTCCCTTCACCGCGCCCCCCCCCCCACACAGTCGGCCCATTCCGAAAGCGCATGCGCAGTAGGAAACCGGCTGTGAAGTAGCAAGACTTCACTGCCGGCTTACCTTTTCCAAGATGGCGCCGCCAGCCCCCAGAGAGCCAATTCAAAAATCGGCTCGGGTGAGGACACCCCAGGATACCTGGACAGGTAAGTGCCCTGATAGTAAACATCAGCAGCTACAGAATTTTTTTTGGGGGGGAGGGGGCAGAGCTCCGCTTTAACAGCTGGGAATTGCTTCCTTGTTTTAATGAGTTGGCTCCTAGACTTGCATTATAAGGGACACTAAGTTCATCCAGAGTCCAGGGCAAGGTTTCGGAACTGCACCCCCCCCCCTCGCTGCTGCTGTTGCCTGCCATAGAACAGATGTACCACTCTGCGCCCATTCTCTGCCCCCTTATTCCATGTGCCCCTGGTTGGCATGGAGCTTGCACTGCACATGCATGGGTCAATTGCTTGCTTTGTAACAGCTAGAAGGAAGTTGCACCTGCACAGTGTGAAGCATCGAGCCCTGGTGGCCCATTGGATGCCAGCCAACTGTCCTGGAGCATGGAGTGAGGGGGGGCAACCACCCACTCCCACCGCTCCGGGGGCAGCTGCCCCTCCTGCCCACCCCCTGTCCCAGCCCTACTACTGTGGGTCAGAAATACACGCACAATCGCCATTATTTGTTAGTGGGGCCATTCCGCAAATACGAGCCAAGTGCTGGCTTGGCACGCGATCAGAGCTGCTGTTAGGGGCCCTATGCAGACCAGCTTGGGAGGGTGTATGGCCCTGAACAGGGCTCCAGACGCATCAACAAACCACGTATTCACGGATCCAGAGTAGCTGTATGAATGGTTCCTCAATTGTGTTTTTTTATTATTTTTTACAATTTTATTTTGTACATTTTTAACAGCCCTGTTGGGGGGGCTTTGGTGATATATCAGTGATTTAAACAGACCCCTGATCAGGGGCTGCCCGTTCATTGTGGGCGCAATGGGCACCACCCCCCCATCCATGCCGCTGCCCTTCCTATCCATGCGCCTGGCCCCTTTCAGGATACCAGTGCATGAATTCCTATGGCGGTGGGTGTTTTTTTTGGAGCACTGATTAGAGCCAGAGGCTCTAATAGGCTTCAAAATAGGGTGGGCTCGGGGCGCAGAGCATTACGTCCAGAGCCCGCCCAGGTGTGTTGCAACAGCAAATGAATAATGCAACACTGATCCTCCTCCCGACCAATCGGGAAGTGGGTCTCATACCCATCACCCGATTGGCTGAAAGGATAGGCGATCCTATTGGACACCTAGGAAAAGAAGGGAGGAGCCGCACAGAAGACACAGGAGCCTGCCTGCCATCCATAGAAGCCCACTACCGCTGGAGCCCGCAACCCTCCAAAGCCAGCAACCTGCTGGTGCCCGCCAAAGCCCGCCACTGCCGCTGAAGCCCGCAACCCGCCTAAGCCAGCCGCTGCCTGATGGAGCCCACAACCCTCCAAAGCCAGCAACCTGCCAGTGCCCACCGAAGCCCGCCACTACCGCTGAAGCCCGCAACCCGCCTAAACCAGCCGCTGCCTGATGGAGCCCACAACCCTCCAAAGCCGGAAACCTGCTGGTGCCCGCCGAAGCCCGCCACTGCCGCCGAAACCCGCAACCCGCCTAAGCCAGCCGCTGCCTGACGGATCCCGCAACCCTCCAAAGCTGGCAAAATGCCGGTGCCCACCAAAGCCTGCCACTGCTGCTGAAGCCCACAACCCGCCTAAGCCAGCCGCTGCCTGATGGAGCCCACAACCCTCCAAAGCCGGCAACCTGCTGGTGCCCACCAAAGCCCGCCACTGCTGCTGAAGCCCAAGACCCGCCTAAGCCAGCCGCTGCCTGATGGAGCCCACAACCCTCCAAAGCCGGCAACCTGCTGGTGCTCGCCGAAGCCGGCCACTGCTGCTGGAGCCAGCCTGCCCACCAAAGCCTGCCAGAGCCCGCTGGGGCCTGCTGGTGTAAGTGCGGGGGGGGTTGCTGAGATGCCACCGACTGACGGGGGGTTGTTTGCCCCCCCCAAAAAAAAAAATCAATCCACCGGCCGCCACTGCCCCTGATGTCTCACTTTAGGACAGAGAAAGAGATTGAGGACACAGATCCTCAATCCTTCCTCTGCAGTCTAGCTGCACTGCAGATGAATGAACAGGAAGTGCTCTGTACAGAGTAAGGTTTCCACCTGTCCGGGATTCACCCTGACAGTGCCTGTTTTGAAGACCACCTGAAACCCGTAATATTCAAAATGGACTGTGGCTCCCCAAGTAGCCGAGTACCACAACCACCGAGTGCAAAGGTGTGCACACGGGCCCCACCCCCGATACACAGACAGGAGAGGAGAGAGGGCTTGATGTGCTCCCCCTCCTTCCCCTTTGTCTGCCCACCCACACTTCAATCCCGGAGCGTTCTGTGCCTCAGGAAGGGAATGCGTGGGCTGGAATTTTGAAGCTCAGCAGCCGGCAGATACATGGTGGATGAAAGGTGTTGATGCCTGAGCCTCCATCCTCGGGTGAGTGAGCTCACCATCCATTGTCTGTGACTGACATCTCCCCTCTCCCCCCATTCTTTCTCCTCCTTCCAAGTGAATGAGCACACTAAGGTAAGGGGGACTCAGATGTAAGGGGCACCCTGTGGACTCTGATGTCAGAGGGGCTTTGGGAACCAAAAGTTAAGGGGGAATGCTGGGAACTCTGATGTGAGATTTGGTGAGCAGAAACTCCCTTACCCATTTAAGGACCGAGCCTCTTTTTGAGATTTGTTGTTTACAAGTTAAAAACAGTTTTTTTTTTGCTAGAAAATTACTTAGAACCCCCAAACATTATACATTTTTTACTAACACCCTAGAGAATAAAATGGCGGTCGTTGCAGTACTTTCTGTCACACCGTATTTGCGCAGCGTTCTTACAAGCGCACTTTTTTAAAAATAAGACAACAGTAAAGTTAGCCCGATTTTTTTTATATTGTGAAAGATAATGTTACGCCGAGTAACAACGCCGAATTGATACCCAACATGTTACACTTTAAAATTGCACCCGCTGGTGGAATGGGGACAAACGTTTACCCTTAGAAATCTCCATAGGCGACTTTAAAAATTCTACAGGTTGCATATTTTGAGTTACAGAGGAGGTCTAGGGCTAGAATTATTGCTCTCGCTCTACCGATCGCGGCGATACCTCACATGTGTGGTTTGAACACCGTTATCATATGCGGGCGCTACTCACGTATGCGTTCGCTTCTGCGCATGAGCTCGGCGGAACGGGCGCGTTTACAATGTTTTTTTTTCTTATTTATTTTACCTTTTATTTTTTATTTTTACACTGTTTTTTAAAAAAAAATCTGTCACTTTTATTCCTGTTACAGGAAATGTAAAAATCCCTTGTAATAGAAAAAAAGCATGACAGGACCTCTTAAATATGAGATCTGGGGGTCAAAAAGACCTCAGATCTCATATTTACACTAAAATGCAATAATAAAAAAAAAAAATGTTCCTGACATTTAGATTAAAGTGTACTATACAATCATTAAATGTCATTCATCGCGCATGTTATTCAACATGTTTCGCCTATTCAGGCTTCTTCAGGAAAATGCGTAGTGATGCTACCCCAAATAATGAAGAGGCAAGGAGTGATTGTACAATAATACAATACAACTCTTAACCTCATCATCGTTTGGAGTAGCGTCACCGTGCACTTTCCTGAAGAAGCCTGAATAGGCGAAACATGTTGAATAACATGCGTGTTGAATGACATTATATGACTGTACGTAACGCTTTTAATCTAAATTTCTGTAATTAAATAAAACTTTGTAATTTTATACTAAACATTTCTGTGTATTTATGTGTCCATGCACCTGAAAAGTCCCATATTTCCCCCCCCCATTTTCTTTTAGTTCTCTATTTGGGGATGTTGGTGCCTCTCGTACTTTGTGTAAACTGGTCTTATCCCAGCAATTTCCATTTTACAATCCTATAGTGTCCACTTATTTTGGTTTGCTCACTATCGCCATTGTTCCCAGTCCTCAGTACTTCCCTTCTGTTTAGATTCCATTAAGTGTTCTCAAGTATCTCCTGCTCTCCACATAAACATCCCGGGTCTACGCCTCGCCTCAATGGTTTTGGTTTGCCCTGTAACACATATTAGATATTCTCCAAGAGTTCTGCTCCTTTCAGCTGTTCAAATATTGATTCACTTTCTCCGTATGACAACGTCTTGCCTCCTCTCCAGTTTTTCCATCGCCTTATATCACCTTTTGCTTGCTCGGCTTCCCCTCGCGTCTGTCTTGCCGATTCACTGACTACTTCCCACTAGTTGGCAGCCTGGAAACGCAGCAAAAAAGAAAAAAAAGAAGGAACAATGAACTCGAGCCCTAGACCGCAGATTGAGAGGTTTGTTTTGTGTGAAATGTTTTCTTTGGATCGGCTGTTGGAATGACGTCGTAGCCGCGAGACAAGAGGAAAACACAAGGCAAGACCGATAGGCACCATGGGAGGAGGCGATGGGAGATGGCGTGGGATGCGGAAAGCGGTTCTTCACACCAAGATCCACTTTGGATACCTATTGATCCGCCATTCTCCGGCAGTTTGGATCAATCATTTCTGGGGAGAGTGTGAACTGTTAATGCATGCCGTAAAAAAAAAAAAAAAAATGGATGGAGGAATCTCTTCGATGCCAGGGGTCAAACGGAGGTTTCGGCGTATATTTACAATGTCCAGACGTACATGACTGTATTAATGCTGACACCAGATTTTTCACCTCCACATTGAGGCCGTGTTGCTGGCCCCGATTATTAACTTGAGGGATATGATTTGAACATTTTTTTTTTAGAATATTATTATACATTTTGTACGGTTTTACATTCTGCAGTGTGACAGAAGAAATCCAGTAAAAGCCCTAAAAATTGAGATGTTTCCAAGACTAAGACCAAAATGTAAAGGGAATTCCATATAGCATTAAAAGCAATGTAGGTTTAAAGCCTATCTCCAGGAAAAAGAAAAAAATCCTTCACACTCAACCTCTTTTAGATGTTCAATATTTTGTTTTCAGAAAGAAAAAAAGTTTCTAAGCTTTGATTTTAGCTGAAGCCGCAGTCACATGACAATCCTTGGCGCCTCTTTCAGTAGTGTAGACCACTGGATGGAAGTTAGACCTTCTAGATCTAGACAGACCACTAGTTAGACCACCTAGACCTTCCTAATGTTACTGTTGTCTTCCCTTTGGTCATAACGTCTTATTCCTCCACTAGGTGTCCTCAGGATCCTGTGGTAGGCTCTTCTGACCCTTGAGTCATGCCATCTTAATGCCACCGATAGACATCTTCAGAACCCTGTGATGGGCTCTTCCAACAGCCAACGGGAACTGCCCTTGTCATTAAGGAGCAAAGTGGGTACTGAAAGTAAGATCCTCTAACACTTCAGACCAGAAGAAAGCAGTCCTTGAGTCATGCCATCTTAATGCCACCGATAGACATCTTCAGAACCCTGTGATGGGCTCTTCCAACAGACAATGGGAACTGTCCATGTCATCAAGGAGCAAAGTGGGTACTGGAAGTAGGATCCTTTAACACTACAGGCCAAAAGAAAATAGCCCTTGCATCATGTAGGGTTGCCACATCATCCCTTTAATCCAGGACACATATTAATTACACGGGTTCTGAGGCTTATTTAATGCAGATAAGGCACCAAGTGAGTTAAACTACCACCTTAATCAGCCACAGAACTTGTGTAATTAATGTGTGTCCTGGATTAAAGGGATGATGTGGCAACCCTAGGGTCATGACATCTTAAAGCTGCCACTAGGCGTCTTCAGGACTCTGTGATGGACTCTTCCAACAGCCAATGGGAAGTGCCCATATCAACAGGGAGCAAAGTGGGTAGTGGAGGTAGGATTCCTTAACACATCAGACCAGAAGAAAGTAGCCCTTGAGTCATGGCATCCTAATGCCTCCACTAGACATCTTCAGGACCCTGTGATGGGCTCTTCCAACAGACAATGGGAAGTGCCCGTGTCATCCAGGAGCAAAGTGGGTACTGGAAGTAGGATCCTCTAACACTACAGGCCAAAAGAAAGTAGCCCTTGCGTCATAACATCTTAAAGCCGCTACTAGGCGTCTTCAGGACTCTGTGATGGACTCTTCCAACAGCCAATGGGAAGTGCCCATGTCAGCAGGGAGCAAAGTGGGTAGTGGAATTAGGATCCCTTAAACTTCAGACCAGAAGAAAGTAGCCCTTGAGTCATGGCATCTTAATGTCACCACCAGACATCTTCAGGACCCTGTGATGGGCTCTTCCAACAGCCAACTGGAAGTGTCCCTGTCAACAGGAAACAGTGTTGGCACTTTGAGTAAAATCCTCACACTTTGCAGACCAGAAGAAAGTAGCTTTTGCATCATGACGTCTTAATGCCACCACTAAGCGTCTTCAGGACTCTGTGATGGGCTCTACCAACAGCCACATGGAAGTGTCCATGCCAACGGGGAGCAAAGTGAGTACTGGAAGTAGGATCCCTAAACACTACAGACCAGAAGAAAGTAGCCCTTGAGTCATGGCATCCTAATGCCTCCACTAGACGTCTTCAGGACGCTGTCATGGGCTCTACCAAAAGCCAATGGTAAGTGCCCATGTCATCAGGGAGCACAGTGGGTACTGGAAGTAGGATCCTCTCACACTACAGACCAGAAGAAAGTAGCCGTTGCGTCATGACATCTTAATGCTACCGCTGGACATCTTCAGGACCCTGCGATAAGCTCCTCCAACAGCCAATGGGAAGTGCCAATGCCACCAGTGAGCAAAGTTGGAACTTTGCTCACTTCTCACACTACACACCTCTCACACTACAGACCAGAAGAAAGTAGCCCTTGCATCCTGACATCTTAATGCTGCTGTTAGGCATCTTCAGGACCCTGTGATGAGCTTGTTTGACAGCGAATGGGAGGTACCCATGTCACCAGGGAGCAAAGTTGGTACTGGACGTCTTCAGGACCCTGAGATAAGCTGTTCCAACAGCCAATGGGAAGTGCCCATGTCCCAGGGAGCAAAGTTGGTACTTGAAGTAAAATCCTCTCACACTGCAGACCGTAAAAAAGTATCCCTTGCATTACGACGTCTTAATGTCACCACTAGGCATCTTCAGGACCCTGTGATGGGCTCGTCTGACAGCCACATGGAAGTGCCCATATCAACAGGGAGCAAAGTGGGTACTGGAAATAGGATCCCTAAACACTACAGACCAGAAGAAAGTAGCCCTTGCGTCATGACATCTTAATGTTACCACTGGACGTCTTCAGGACCCTGAGATAAGCTCTTCCAACAGCCAATGGGAAGTGCCCATGTCCCAGTGAGCAGAGTTGACACTTGGAGTAAAAACTTCTCACACTACAGGCCAGAAAAAAGTAGCCCTTGCATCCTGACATTTTAATACCACTGTTAGGCATCTTCAGGACCCTGTGATGGGCTCGTCTGATAGCCAATGGGAAGTACCCACGTCACCAGGGAGCAAAGTGGGTACTGGGAGAAGGATGCTCTCACACTACACACCAGAAGAAAGTAGACTTGGGAGCCATTCTGTCACATGGCTGCAGATTTAGGTAAGAAATTGGGGCTTTTGGTTGGGTATATCTTAATACTCAACCAAAAGCTCAACCTTACCGAACACCTTTGGGATGAATTGGAACACCGATTGTGAGCCAGGTTTTCTCATCCAACATCAGTATCTGACCTCACAGGTGGGGACAAATTCCCACAGACACCCTCCAAAATCTTGTAGAAAGTCTTCCCAGAAGAGTGGAGGATGGTAATAGCCACAAAGTTGGGCAACTCCATAATAATGGCCATGGGCAGAGGTGAAACTCCATATTAATGGCCATGCTTTTGGAATGAGATGTAGAACAGTGATTATATTGGCATGATGGTCTGGAATCAAACAAATTTTCCCCTGTAGAGCCCATTAATTGCCGGAGCGGGGTGAAACTCCATATTAATGGTCATGTGAGAGGAGACTCTATAATAGTGCCAAATAAGCAGCATATAAGAGAAAGGTCGTACTGCATAATTCAGGATTGCTTTTTGCTTTCCTTTATGTCTCATAACCTAGTGTTTTTTGAAGTAGCAGATGTTTATTTGTATAAAATTAGATGAAGATGTGTCTAACTTTGCATATTTGCTTCATTTTTGTTTTATTAGTGGCGTGGTTATTATCATCTGGACCTATTTTAAGCAAGGATGAATTGTAACTCTGATCGTGAGCCAGGCCTTCTCATCCGGCATTAGTGCCTGACCTCATGAATGGGCACAAATTCCCCACAGACATCCTCCAAAATCTTGTGGAGAGTGGAGGATCTTATTGCTCCAATGGGGGCAACTCCATATTGATGGCTATGGTTTTAGAGTAGGATCCCCAACAAGCTTAGAGCCCTGACCTCAACCCTTCTGAACACCTTTGGGATGAACTGGAACACCAAATGTGAGCCAGGTCTTTTCATCCAACATCAGTACCCGACCTCGCAAATGGAAGAAGTATGTCACCAGCACACCGGCATCTCCAAAATGAATCCAAAGCTTTATTCAGGGATCACATCATGGTTATAACAGCAACGCCTAGTGTTCAGCATGGCTCTGAAACATCGCTATTATAACCATGATGTTAATAAAGCTTTGGACAAGTTTTAGAGATCATGGAGTTACATATTTCTTGCTTTCAACATTCTCAGTTCCAACCTGTGGTCATTACAGAACCCTTCTATACCTACAGCCAGTTTTAAGAACTTGCGCATTGGGAATATTGTACTTGACCTCCAAATGGGCACAAATCCCCACAGACACCCTCCAGAATCTTGTGGAAAGTCTTCCCAGAAGAGTGGAGGATGGTATAACCACAAAGGGGGGAAACTCCATATTAATTGCCATGGGGTGAGGGGGCAACTCCCTATTAATGGCCATGGTGGGGGAAAACTCAATTTTAATATTCAGGTTGGAGGGCAACTCTATGTTAATAGCCATGGTTTTGGAATGAGATGCCCAACAAGATCGTATAGGTGTGATGGTCAGGTGTTCCCAAACATTTGGCACTGTAGTTTATCTTTGGTTTGCAAATAGTATTGAACGTGGCTAATATTATCAGAACCAAATTCCAATGTATGCAAAATCTAGTCCTAATAAATGATAAATTAGCATAACATTGTGCTAAAATTAGCAGAGGAATCCAAAAAAAAAAAAGTCTATCTTATAGTTTTGAGTGTTCTTTGTCAGTTATATTTGGAGATGTATATCTGTAAGTTTGTAGAACTGAAGAAGTGGCTTGGAGAAGCTATGGAATGTCTTCAACATTACAAAACAAGTCCAGTTGAATATGACCAACTACTACTAGCTCCACCATGGCCTGGAGGAATGAGAACCTTTGCAGACATGATTGGTCACACAAATTAGCTAGTAGTAGGTGGTCACATTCATCTAGACATGTTCTGTAGTGTTGAAGACGTTTCGTAGCTTTTCCAAACCACTTTTTTAGTTCCAATGAGTGTCAGTAAAATACCCCATAAGATACCTCTATAAATGCTGAGGTAGCTTCCTGATAGTCATTGGGAGTGAAGAAGTGGCTTTGAGAAGCCACGAAATGTCCTCAACATTAGAGCACAAGTCCAGTTGACCAAATACTACTAGCTATGTTGTGACCACTCATGTTTGTGAGCATTATCAAGATCATGGTATATCTAGTAGTAGTTGGTCACATTTAACTGGACTTGTTCTGTAATGTTGAAGACATGTTGTAGCTTTTCCAAATCACTTCTTCAGTTCTAGTGAGTGTTAGGAAAATTGAAGGTTCTCATTTATCAAGGTCATGGTAGAGGCAGAAAAAGTTGGTCAATTTCAACTGGACTTATTCTGAAATGTTGAAGGTGTTTTGTGGTTTCTCCAAGCCGCTTCTTCAGTTCCAATGAGTGTCAGTAAAATACCCTATAAGATACCCCTATAAATGCCTGAGATATCTTCCTGATAGTCATTGGAACTCAAAAGCTGCTTCTAGAAGCTTTGAAATGTCCTCAACATTACAGCACAAGTCCAGTTGAACATTAATACTACTAGCTATGTTGTGATTGTTCATGTTTGTGAGCGTTATCCAGGTCATGTTATATCTAGCAGTCACATTCAACTGGACTTGTACTGTAACGCCGAAGATATTTTGTAGTTTCTCCAAGCCACGTCTTCATTTCTAATGAGTGTCAGGAATATACCCCCGGGCATTTATAGGTGTATTTTATGGGGTATGTTCCTGACACTCATTAGAACCAAAGACGTGTCTTGGAGAAGCTGCAAAACGTCCAGTTGTATGTGAACAACTACTACTAGATATACCATGACTTGGATAAATGACAACCTTCAATATTCCGAACAGTCATTAGAACTGAAGAAGTTGCTTGGAGAAGCTATGAAATGTCTTCAACGTGACAGAGCAAGTCCAATTTAAAGTGACTAACTACTACCAGCATTGGTCATGGTAGAGGTAGAAGTAGTTGGTCACATTCAACTGGACTTATTCTGTAATGTTGAAGGTGTTTCTTAGTTTCTCCAAGCCGCTTCTTCAGTTCCAATGAGTGTCAGTAAAATACCCCAAAGGATACCCCTATAAATGCTGGGGTATCTTCCTGATAGTCATTGGAACTGAATAGTGGCTTCTAGAAGCTTCAAAATGTCCTCAACATTACAGCACAAGTCCAGTTGAATGTTAATAGTACTAGCTATGTTGTGATTGTCCTTGTTTGTTGGCGTTATCTAGGGCATGGTATATCTTAGTAGTAGTTGGTCACATTTACCTGGACTTGTTCTGTAATGTTGAAGACATATTGTAGCTTTTTCAAACCACTTTTTCGGTTCTAGTGAGTGTTGGGGAAATTGAAGGTTCTCATTTATCCATGTCATGATATTTCTAGCAGTAGTTGGCCACATTCAGCCACCTCCTCAGTTCCAATGAGTGTCAGTAAAATACTCTATAAATGCTGGGGTATCTTCTTGATAGTCATTGGGACTGAAGAAGTGGCTTCGAGAAGCTACGAAAAATCCTCAACATTACAGAACAAGTCCAGTTGAACGTGACTAACTACTTCTAGCTATGTTGTGACCACTCATGTCTGTGAGCGTAATCCAGGTCATGTTATATCTAGCAGTCACATTCAACTGGACTTGTACTGTAATGCTGAAGATATTTCGTAGTTTCTCCAAGCCACGTCTTCATTTCTAATGAGTGTCAGGAATATACCCCAGCATTTATAGGTGTATTTTATGGGTTATGTTCCTGACGCTCATTAGAACCAAAGACGTGTCTTGGAATAGCTGCAGAACGTCTTCAACGTTACAGAACAAGTCCAGTTGTATGTGACAAACTACTACTAGATATACCATGACTTGGATAAATGACAACCTTCAATATAACGAACAGTCATTGGAACTGAAGAAGTTGCATGGAGAAGCTATAAAATGTCTTCAACATTACAGAACAAGTCCAGTTGAATGTGACTAACTACTACCAGCATTACCATGACCTGGATAAATGAGAACCTTCACAGACATTAACTTTTTAGCTGCACTGGAAATTTCTTTCTATGTTCTTCCCGACAGCTGTGTTAGGCTTCCACTATTCCTCCACAAAGAAAAGAGCCTTCAGAAATCTGATTATCTACCATGACATCATAGACACAAGCCATACCCTTTTCCTGATATATCTTCTTTGCTTCCCAATACAGCCCCGGGCCAAGCTACATCTGTATCTGTGATCTAACAAACTCTTCATGAAAGCAACGGAAGAAAAACTGACAGCCCTTACGTCCAATTAGAAGCTATTTTGAACCATTGTTAATCTCCATTATGACCCATTACTAATGTGACTCCCTTGGAGGATAATGTCCCCCAGATCTATTACCACTAACAACCGCTACACCACCGTTATCGGGAAATCTACAATGAACATTTCCTTCTATGTGAGTCAGTGGCATTCACTAACTGGAACCATACAGTATCGACATTCCTCCCAGACACATTAAAAACAGTTTTTTTTCTTCATGCTGAGTCATTAAATCTCACACTTCGCAGAGTTTGGCAACTTCAGCCTATATTTCAAAGTGTCCCTTAATCCCCCCGGGAGCAATTTCATTTTTGTGGATCTTGTCAGAAATGATAACTTGAGTAAACAGTCCTACGATTCCCTCACATCATGTAAAACCATTAACAAGAAGATTTTGGAATGAATCACTGAGTGATTCAGAAGAAATGGAAGGGGGTCCAACTGCAACAATACTTCCCTGATACTACCCAGGATCCTTGGGGTTCCACTGGGAACCATTTGTGGTCACAGTGGTGGAATGAAGCAATGTTTGGTGAAGTGTCTCGGGGTCGTTCTTGGTTCTGATCTAGCTTCCAAAAAATATATTTTTTAAAGCAAATATTGCCTAAATATCAGAATTGTGTCTTCTTCTTGGAACCTTGGTGAGCTATGTGTATTTCTTCCATATCTTTCCAGTACTCCAACGTGAAACTTGTATTGACCTGTAATAAAGACCAGTCATTACTGCTCTCTCCTTCTGCAGGGTTGTTTGTCTTGTCTCCTCCCCCTCCTCTAGTTTTTGGCGGGTAGCCTGTGGTGGGTGGTGCCTGCTGGGCCCCTCTCACAGATCTGTTCTCTCTTCTTGTGCAGGGTGACTAGTCTTATCTCTGCCCCCTGTAGTAGTGGGTGGGGCCTGTTGGGTTCATCCCACAGCTCTGCTCTCTCTCCCTGTGCAGGGTGACTGGTCTAGTCTCCGCCCCCTTCTGTAGTTTTTTGCAGTCAGCCCATAGTGGGTGGAGACTGTCAGGCTCCACCCACTACAGGCTTTTATGGTGCCCCCCCCCCCCAGCATGTGATGCTGGCTCACCTGAGATGCAGAGTCTAGTAACATTTGGTCTTCACCAGAGCACTTGATGGTGGAGATGGGCTGGAGACCCTAGTGGTCCTATTTTTCTTTGCTGCAAACTGGCACCAAGTCTCAGCCCTCAGGATTGCCCTACGAGGGGGGGGGGGTGGCTGGAACAGAAGGGCTGAAGAGTATAGAGACTGTTCGAAAGGGGGTAGACAAGGGAGGAATCAGGTCCAGGCAGAGGTCATGGCAGGTTGAAGGCGAGAGTAATCAGGTCCAAGCAGAGGTCTAGGAAGGTGGCAAGCAAGAGCCTAGTCAGGTCCAAGCAGGGATCTTGGCAGGTCGCATGCAATAGAATGGCCACGTCTATGCGGAGGTGTAGGCAGGTGGCAAGTAGGGGTCAATTCTGTAGCTACATACACCCACTTTATTGGGTACACCTTGCTAATAGCTTGTTGGACCCCCTTTTGCCTTCATTCTTGGTGGCATAGATACAACAAGGTGTTGGAAACATTCCTCAGAGATTTTGGTCCATAGTGACCTGATAACATCACACAGTTGCTTCAGATTTGTCGGCTGCATGTCCATGATGCCAATCTCCTGTTCCACCACATACCAAAGGTGCTCTATTGGATGAGATGTGGTGAGTGTGGAGGCCATTGGAGTACAGGGACCTCATTGTCCAGTGGTGAGATGATTGGAGCTTTGTGACATGGTGCATTATCCTGCTGGAAGGAGCCATCAGAAGATGGGGGACACTGTAGTCATCAAGGGATGGACATGGTCAGCAACAATACTCAGGTAGGCCGTGGTGATTAAACCATGATCAATTGGTACTAAGGGGCCCAAAATGTGCTCATCCCCCACACCATTACACCACCACCACCAGCCTGAACCGGTGATAGCCCATTCTCCACACCATTACACCCCCACCACCAGCCTGAACCAGTGGTAGCCCATTCTCCACACCATTACACCCCCACCACCAGCCTGAACCGGTGATACCCCATCCCCCACACCATTACACCCCCACCACCAGCCTGAACCGGTGATACAAGACAGGATGGATCCATGTGCCAAATTCTGACCCCATCATCTGAATGTCGCAGCTGAAATCCAGACTCATCAG
Source organism: Lithobates clamitans (assembly GCA_037952925.1). Lineage (NCBI taxonomy): Eukaryota > Metazoa > Chordata > Amphibia > Anura > Ranidae > Lithobates > Lithobates clamitans. Next base: position 425,575 of record JBBGZY010001360.1, on the reverse strand, counting down.
ACCAGGTAACGTTTTTCCAATCTTCTATTGTCCAGTTTTGGTGATCCTGTGCCAATTGTAGCCTCAGTTTCCTGTTCTTAGCTGACAGTTAGTGGCACCCGGTGTGGTCTTCTGCTGCTGTAGCCCACCTGCTGTCTGGCTAGGACGTGCAAATTCCAGGACTGGATGGACGTAAATAATTGCTTTGGTGAAACAGTTCACGTAAATGTATATTAAGTAGCTTGACCTGACGTTCAGCTTAAAGAAAAACATCTGAAAATATCCTGCCGAGGGTTATACAAAGTATACAGAACATTCTATTAGCACTAATTTCCCGGGAAAAATAGTCATTATTACTGGTGGATTTATTTATTTATTTTTTTTAGACACTTACAAAACAAACTCTATTTCTACTTTAAAGAAATGTAAACAAAAAACAAAAAAAAAGAAGAAGAAAAAAAAAAAAAAGAAAAAATGTTTTTGGAGGACCGTCTTGCGGTAAAAGGCGATATCTAATGACATTGTATCCTTGTTAACCACACAAACCCATTGAAGCCCCACCTCGAGGAGCGGAGGGGAAACGGTTAAACCGCTATTATTATTAGCGGTGGGATGTGAACATGATCACAGGCGGCTCCAAAAAAAACGGCAAGAAAATGCATAAATCATTTTAGTAAACATAAATCACTTTATAAACTCATTATTCCCGTGTTATTCTCCACCGTGCAGCCTGCGCTCATTGTAGAACCCGCGCATATAAATAAGACTTCACGTACTGAATATGTAATACGGCGAAGGGTAATGAGGCGTGAACGGCGCTCTCCGGCGGGGGGGGGCCTAATCTACCTAAGTCAAGTGACGGAACTCTGCCATGATTCGGAAGTGTGCCGGTTCCTTCGGCTCAGCTGACAAAAACCGCTTGGCTTTGGGTTGATAAGGCGTTCGGATTTAAAAAACAAAAAAAAAAATAATGAAAAAATTCTGTTGCTATTTAACCACTTTGCTTACCGGGCACTTAAACCCCCCTTCCTGCCCAGGCGCCAATTTTCAGCTTTCAGCGCTGACGCACTTTGAACGACAATTGCGCGGTCATGCAACAATATATTCAAATGAGATTTTTATCATTTTTTTCACACAAATAGAGATTTCTTTTGGTGGTATTTAATCATCTCTGGAGGGTTTTTATTTTTTGCTAAACAAACAAAAAAAGTTGGAAAATTTTGAAAAAAAAAATCATGTTTCATATGCTCTGATGAGGCGGCACTGGTGGGCACTGATAGGAACACATAAGGCGGCACTGATAGGCACAGATAAGGCAGCACTGATAATCACTGATAAGGCGGCACTGATGGCCACTGATAAGATGGCACTGATGGGTGGCACTGATAGGCACTGATAGGCTACACTGGCGGGCACTGATAGGCACAGATAAAGCGGCACTGATGGGCACAGATAAGGCGGCACTGATGGGCACAAATAAGGCAGCACTGATGGGTACAGATAAGGCGGCACTGATGGGTGGCAATGATAGGTGGCGCTGATGGGCACTGATAGGCTACACTGGTGGGCACTGATAGGCAAAGATAAGGCAGCACTGATAAGCACAGATAAGGCGGCACTGATAGGCACAGATAAGGCGGCACTGATAGGCACAGATAAGATGGCACTGATAGGCACAGATAAGGCGGCACTGATGGGCACAAGTAAGGCAGCCCTGATGGGTACAGATAAGGCGGCACTGATGGGTGGCAATGATAGGTGGCACTGATGGGCACTGATAGGCTACACTGGTGGGCACTGATAGGCAAAGATAAGGCAGCACTGATAAGCACAGATAAGGCGGCACTGATGGGCACAGATAAGGCGGCCGGCACTGAGGGCACAGATAAGGTGGCCCTGATGGCCACTGATAAGATGGCACTGATGGGCCCTGATGGGTGGCACTGATGGGTGGCACTGATGGGCATTGATAGGTGTTACTGATAGGTACCACTGATAGATGGCACTGATGGGCACTGATAGGTGGCACTGATGGGCACAGATAAGGCGGCACTGATAGGCACAGATAAGGCGGCACTGATGGGCACTGGTAGGTGACACTGATGGACACTGATAGGTGTCACTGATGGGCAGCACTGTTGATGAGGCACTGATTGGTGACACTGATGGGTGGCACTGTGGGCACTGATGGGTGGCACTGTGGGACTGGTAAGTGGCGCTGTTGTGCACTGGTAGGGGGCACTGGCAGGTGGCACAGGTGGGTACAGATGACCTGGCGGCAGTTCTCCTTGATCAGGACCGATGTCCCTCTGACAGCAGCCGGTGATCGGCTTTTTTTTTTTCTCCTCACGCTGTCAGTGCAAGGAAAAAAAATAGCCGATTACCGGCTCTGTTTAGATCACATGGTCAGCTGTCATTGGCTGACAGCTGATCATGTGGTAAGGGGTCGGGATCGGAAGCAAGATAGAGATAGAGCGAGAGCAACAATTCTAGCCCAAGACCTCCTCTGTAACTCTAAAGTGGTAACCTGTAAAAAAACGTCGCCTGTGGAAAATTGTTAAGTACCAAGGTTTGGCGGCATTCCACTAATGTGCGCAATTTTTAAAAGCGTGACGTGTTGGGTATTTATTTACTTGGCGTAATATCATTTTTCACATTATACATATATCCCAGTATGGAGGCGGTGAATTAATTTTTTTTTCCGAAAACGAAAATTCAAAAATTCGGAAATGAGAAAATTTCGAAAAATTCAAAAATCTGAAAATTCGAAAAATCCGAAAATAAGAATGAATTTCGTATTTTTCCGAATGATCTTAATAACGAATACCGCGTCTAAGCGAATGGAACATAACGAATTCAAATTTTTCAGAACTTACAAATGTATTTGAAATCACAAATTTAGACATTATGACCCGGAAAACAATAAAAAAAAAAAAAAAAAAAAACGAATGAAAGGAAAATGAACAAATTTTTCTAAAAAAAATAAATAAAAAAAAAAAGCATGATGCAATTTGATTCAGCAGGGGAAAAAAAATCCTTCCCTGATCCCCCAAGAAATAAAGAAATTTTTTCAAAATTTTTTTTTTTTTTTTTATGTATTTGGCAAAAAATAAAAACCCTAGTAGTCATTAAACACCACCAGAAGAAAGCTCTATTTGTGTGTAAAAAAAAAAATATATATATATATATATTTATGCATAAATTTATATATATATATAAATATCATTTAGGTACGACGTTGTATGACCACGCAATTGTCCTTCAAAGGTGTGACCGAAAATTGGCCTGGGATGGAAGGAGGAGAACGTTTCCACCGGTATTGACGTGGTTAAGAACTAGGACTGAACATCTGGTCATATGAAGTACTGGATCGGTAGCACCGGAAAAATGCTCTCAGCTTTGTACCTCCATGCCCACTAGTTTTAGGCAGACGTGATTAACCGAAGATAAGTTCAGAAATGTTCATGAAAATATTTTAAGCCCACCTGGGACCTACCAAGGTTCCATTACGGGGCTTAGCGTTCTGGTCATCCCATAGTAACCCTACACCTGGAGTGCCTGATTGCAATCACTTTCCACCTAGAGAATAAGATCTAGAATATTTCTTTTTTTTTTCTCCTCCAGCATTCTTCTTCTCCAACTACTGTAAAAGGCGGAAGCCATAATATATACATTTATGCATCCCTCTTTAAAGAGCTAAACCAACAAGGATCTCAGTGTTTTTCCCCTTTAAACACAGCTGGTTCTGCTTTTCGGGGCTCTTATTGAAACATATTTACAAATGCCTTCGCTGGCATCTCGCGCTGTTTATACTGCCGTGTTGTGCTTTGAATTAGCCCCCTTCGAAAATTATGGCTTCAAAGTCTTCCAAGTTCAACAGCAGCGTTCACTTCTTCCTTCGGCGATTTCACTAGATTTCGCATTGCCTTGGTAAAGTCTAGGGTCTATCATGCATTTCTTCCATGGAAAACCCATACTTATGGGCTCTTCGCCATTCCCTCACCGTGAAGACTAAAAAAAAAGTCTCGTTCTGATGGAGCAAGAAAAGAAAAACCCATTCATCCACCGTAGACCAAATGTATTCATTACATTGGGTATAATTTCCGTGCCGAAATCTATAGGTGCCCGTACGGTAAAAGTAAGACAATTTACTGGGCTGATTGATATTGATCAGATGGTGGAATGAAATTCCTGCCGTATTATTAGCACACCACTCATTGCATTCTGACATGGGGTGACCACTTCTGTTGTTTTCCAGGCAGTACGGAAATGATCCCATTGATGGAATGACAGCAAAATAAAATGCAACTCTTGGTGGGAGAACGTACAGGTTAAACCAGGGCAACTGCCTCCTCTGTCTTCAGGGAGGCTCCCATGCCTCCAGGAGGAAGCCCTTCCTGGAGGCATGGGAGCAAGGAGAGAGGACAACAGGAGAAAGTCAGCACATCTAGGAGCTCTCCTGAGAGTCAGTTGGTTGGGCTGGTGAGTGTCAGTCTGGGGGGGCTCTTGCTACCCTCTCTCCTTGCTCCCGTGCCTCCAGGAAGGGCTTCCTCCGTGTGTTTAGGCAGGATCCTTCCAGCACCTGTGCTCCAGGCCGAGGTCACTCCCCCAAACTAGGGGGCACCCTCACCACTGAGCACTCCATCTTCCACACGACTGCCCCTGCTGGCATGACTCATGCCTATTTATGGGGTGGCTTGTTCCCTTCCAGCCCTCCTTACTGGGGATTGGTTAAGGTCTTCATAAATATTCCAAGCTGTCAGAGCTTGGCTCAGCCCTTCCTTCTCTGAGCTGACCGCCCAGCCGTCGGCTAATTGCCAGCTCCTATCTTTCCACAGTTACTCAGCTGTTGATGATCCTGCTCGTCAGTCCTGCCTACTTAAGCCGTCCAGTCCAGAGGATCTCTGCCTTCGCCTTGGTCAACATCACAGAAACTATCTCCTGCGATCCTGTTCAAGACTCGCTTTGCTGACTCCCCTTCTGGCTCCAGTTCCTGCTTGCTGTTTTACTACATTGATCCCTGACTTCTGGCTTGGCTGACTATCCATTCCGGTTACTGAACTTTGGCTATGTTTTGACTATGTTTGTTCTTTTTACTTTTATTATTAAACAGTGTGATTTAACAGTACTTCTGTCTCGGCCTGATTTCATGGTTTCTGACACAAGCAGCTTCTCCAAACCTCCACCCACTATGTCCAGAACATTCTCCAATGTCCCAGAAAACAGGGGGAATCACCAGAGAGCATGCTAGGATGAGTCACCCAGTCCTGAGTCACTGAACCCTGACCCAGATTCATAAATCAGGCTTAGCCCTGAGCTAAACTAATTTTTATCTACATTAACAAAAAAAAACTATCTACATCTAACACACATACTAGAGGGTGCTACAGAATTCTGACACCAGGTGACCACTTCTGTTGCCTTTCAGGTAGTATGGAAATTATTCCATTGCTTGAATGACAGCAAAAAAAAATGTAGCTCTTGGTGGGAGAACGTACAGGTTAAGCCAGGGCAACAGCCTCCCTTTTCTTCAGGGCTGTTGGTACCTACTAACGGAGATGGATGGACTCTCCACAGTAGTACTAGAATTCTTTGTGATGGCAAATGCCAGCATGTAAAATACATTTTACCTAGCATTTGCCATCACAAAGAATTCTGGTACTGCCATGGAGAGTCCATCCATCTCAGTTAGCACGTACCAACAGCCCTAAGGAAAGGGAAACGTTGGCTCAACCTGAACGTTCTCACTCTTTCAATAAGCGATTGTAATCTCCCACCAAGAGTTTTTTGAACACCGGGAGCTTCTTCCTTTTCATTCAAGCATTGGTTCTACTAAAGGCAGGTCTGTCGTATCAGTAAGGTAGCAGCTCAAACCTTCCAAGGGAGATCAGCACTACCACTTACCCACGGAACCACCTAATAACTATCAGTAACCATCTGAACCAGTCCAGCGCGGTCTCTAGCTCTAATTAGTCAGTAATGATTCCAGGCAATGAACACCTGGCATTCACACCTGCCTAAATGGCCAAATGAAGCCACCTCTCCAAAGGAGTTCAGGTGTGTCCAGTGAAGGGTACTGTTTAGACCAACATTTCTTACCCTTTTTACCCCAGAGGAACCCTTAACATTATTTTCAGGTCCTAGAAAACCTCTGCCAAAACCAAGTCACTGGTGGTCAGGAGGAAAAATGCACCATGCATTGGTGGCTAGTGGGAAGAATTCCCTTACATTGGTGGCTGGCTACTGGCTAGTCCTTACAATGGCACCCTTACAGTGGTTCCCAGAATGCCACCTTTACAGAGTGCTTAAAAAGATAGTTGATCCATACAGCTTGCTCTTCCAAGTGGTGTTGTCCCTGGATCTCTGCAGGCACCATCCAATGGAAAGCCAATTAGCCACTGCTCAAAGTACTGGTAGCAACCTAGGGCTCCATCGAACCCTGTTTGAGAATGACTGTTTTAAACAATAGGGGGCTTTCAACATCACGGCAACATTTTAAGGAAGTCCCCTTGAAAAGCGGAAGACCCAGCTCCAATTGTGAGCCAGGTCTTCAGTACCTGACCTCACCAATGGGCCCAAATTCCCACAGACACCCTGTAAAATCTCCTGGAAAGAGCCACAAAGGAGGGCAACTCCATATTAGTATCCATGGTTTGGGAATGGGATGCCCATCTAGCTCAGACAGGCGTGAAAAAATGTTTGGCCCTATATGGGTCTATTTATCAATGTTTTCCTCCAAGATTGGGTCTCAAACTAGTGGCCCTCCAGCTGTTGCGAAACTACAAGTCCCATCATGCCTCTGCCTGTGGGAGTCATGTTTGTAACTGTGAGCCTTGCAATGCCTTATGGGACTTGTAGTTTCGTAACAGCTGGAGGGCCGCCAGTTTGAGACCTCTATTCTAGAGGTATACTATGTAAAAAAAAAAAAAAAAAAAGATAGATAGGCCCCATTGTGCATATTCATCTAAGCCTTTCAGGGTCGAACTCCAGAACTGTAAGAAAAAATACCCTAGCAGTGGGACCCCCGTGTACTGCAAGGGTTGAATGCTCTTTCTATCTAGGGAGTAGAAACAGGCAGTCCCATCAAGTACAATGCAGGGCTACTAACCCCTCATAGTGTGTGGAGGGGGCACACACAGGGCCCTCTTTAACGCAGGGCAACCGGGGGCCCAGTCAATGTTGTGGGGCCCAAAGCAGCTGCCCCTTGAGCCTGTACTGCCCGAAAATAAGTTGATAAGTGGATTCGGGAGGGCCCAAGAAAATGTTTGCCCAGGGTCCAATCAATATCAAAGGCAGCCCTGGGTACGCATGGGCAGGAACATGGTCGCACCAACAGAAGGAGCGTGCAGGAGCCACGAATAAGGTACGTATTACTCCTTAACCCTGCACCTCCTAGATTTTACAAGAATTTAACCCTTGCAGTGTAGGGGCCCCATTGCAAGAGTATTTTTTTTTTTCCGGCCTTGACTTGAGCATTTAGGACACATCTGCTAAAGTTCAAGCCAAATTGGAAATACTCATTTTATTTTTTTCTGGTGCGTGGACGCTTTAAGACTCCTAGCACTTATTAAATAAAGCTTACCATATCACGCCGTTCCTGGGCATGGTAAGGGGAAAGGACGGAGCGGCTGGGTATTTCGCCTCTTCTGGAAGTCATTTGCATAAGTCACAATCAGCTGTTGCGATACAATCAGAGTGCATTGTAAAAATATCTGTTCTCGGGAGGTAGTGAGCTAATTGTGCATTCCGAACGTGAACTACCCTTCACCAGATTATTATCCAGTTATTTGAGCGGGGGCCGGCGCTGGGAGTGCAGAACGGGTTAATTAGGAGTTCAGATCCTGCAGATACAGTAGACGGAGGTTTGGGAGAGCGAGCCAGGCGCTACGTCAGGGTTAAACAGCATGATTCTGACATCCAGCTAATACTGCTGGAAATGTGATTACCATCAAGTTGGTTCAAAAAATAAATCCTAGAGCTGAGCAGAGAACGGGAGATTTCCCCCCCCCCCCCCCCCCCATATCACGGCCTCTTATATCTCCTATTATTCCGTTATAAATGTTCCAACTGTTCTAGAAACAGATATAAGGCATAATTCAGAAATCTAGCATGCCAGGATAAGTATCCTTATTTTAGGATTTATTTTTTTTAATAATTTTATTTATTTATTATTTTTTTATTTAATTTTTTTATTGATTTATTTATTTTTATTACATTTTTTGAATTCTTATTTTTAGTTTATTTTTAGAATTTTTTTACACTTAAAAGTGACAGTTATTCTCAGTTGAGTCACTTGAGCGCTGTGTATCATAAACAGTTGTTTAGAAACAGATATAAGGCATAATACAGAAATCTAGCACGTCAGGATAAGTATCCTTATTTTAGGATTTTTTTTTTAATTATTTTTTTTTTAATTAATTTATTTTTTTTTTATTTTTTTTTTTACTGATTTATTTATTTTTATTACATTTTTTGAATTCTTATTTTTAGTTTATTTTTAGAATTTTTTTACACTTAAAAGTGACAGTTATTCTCAGTTGAGTCACTTGAGCACTGTGTATCATAAACAGTTGTTTAGAAACAGATATAAGGCATAATTCAGAAATCTAGCACGTCGGGATAAGTATCCTTATTTTAAGATTTTTTTTTTTAATTAATTTTTTTTTTTATTTATTTATTATTTTTTTATTTAATTTTTTTTAATGATTTATTTATTTTTATTACATTTTTTGGATTCTTATTTTTAGTTTATTTTTAGAATTTTTTTATACTTAAAAGTGACAGTTATTCTCAGTTGAGTCACTTGAGCGCTGTGCATCATAAACAGTTGTTTAGAAACAGATATAAGGCATAATTCAGAAATCTAGCACGTCGGGATAAGTATCCTTATTTTAAGATTTTTTTTTTTAATTAATTTTTTTTTTTTTTTATTTATTATTTTTTTATTTAATTTTTTTTACTGATTTATTTATTTTTATTACATTTTTTGGATTCTTATTTTTAGTTTATTTTTAGAATTTTTTTATACTTAAAAGTGACAGTTATTCTCAGTTGAGTCACTTGAGCGCTGTGTATCATAAACAGTTGTTTAGAAACAGATATAAAGCATAATACAGAAATCTAGCACGTCGGGATAAGTATCCTTATTTTAGGATTTATTTTTTTATTAATTTTATTTATTTTTTAATTGATTTATTTATTTTTATTACATTTTTTGAATTCTTATTTTTTAGTTTATTTTCAGAATTTTTTTATACTTAAAAGTGACAGTTATTCTCAGATGTGTCCCTTGAGCGCTGTGTATCATAAACAGTTGGTTAGAAACAGATATAAGGCATAATTCAGAAATCTAGCACGCCAGGATAGTATCCTTATTTTAGGATTTTTTTTAATTCATTTTATTTATTTATTTATTTATTTATTTATGTATATTTTTTTTATTGAATTTTTTTGATTGATTTATTTATTTTTATTTAATTTTTTTGGATTATTATTTTTAGTTTATTCTTAAAAAAAATGTATACTTAAAAGTGACAGTTATTCTCAGTTGAGTCACTTGAGCGCTGTGTATCATAAACAGTTGTCATTATTTAAATTTTTTTTTAATTATACTTGCTCTAACCTTTTTTCGTCCTTTTCCCCCGTCTCAGTGCTGATGATCTTCTTCAGCTTCAAGGGGGAAAGATAGAGAGCCACAAGGCCCTAAGTCGGACTTTACAGGCAAGATGGACAATGGTATAGTACAAAAATATATTTTATTCACAATGAATTGCATCAAACAGGTCAAGTGAAAAAGAATTTAAAAACATACGATAGACATATGATAATTGGTAAATGTCTAGTGTAAACAAAGAGAGTTAACACCAAATGAACAGCAAATGAACGCGTCAAAACGCGTTTCGCTATTTTGCTTCGTCAGGACACACTTGGGGGGTAGTTGAAAAGAACAGGTCTCAGTTGTCAGCATACAATTGACTCCACATGGAGAGCTCCCAGATACCAGACACAGAGCCCTGACCTCAGGTACAGAGCCCTGACTTCAACCCCACTGAACATCTTCGGGATGAATTGGAACACTAATGGTGAGACGGGTCTTGGAATGGGATGCCCAACAAGCTCCATATAGGTGCATTAGCAGGAGGAACTTGAGTGGCCTGCACAGAGCTCTGACCTCAACCCTACTGAACATCTTCGGGATGAATTGGAACACTAATGGTGAGACGGGTCTTGGAATGGGATGCCCAACAAGCTCCATATAGGTGCATTAGCAGAAGGAACTTGAGTGTCCCGTACAGAGCCCTGACCTCAACCCTACTGAACATCTTCGGGATGAATTGGAACACTAATGGTGAGACGGGTCTTGGAATGGGATGCCCAACAAGCTCCATATAGGTGCATTAGCAGAAGGAACTTGAGTGGCCTGCACAGAGCTCTGACCTCAACCCTACTTAACACCTTTGGAGTGAATTGGAATGCTGATTGTGAGCCAGGTCTTCTCATCTATCTGTGACCACAAACTACAAAAACTTTCGGAAAGCCTTTCTAGACTGCTATAGTCACAAAGGGGGTCCTACACCATAATAATGGCGGGGGAGATCTTAGAAATCCCAAAACATGTTGGCTGGTTTGTGTCTTCTTGTAATGTACTAAGACCAATAATAAAAGATTTTGAACTCTGAAGACCTTCTGAAGGCTTGGTGTTCTCTTTGGACTTTTTACACGTGGAACCTTCACTCTTGGTCGCCCAGTTAGGGGTAACCCTGCTACTGAACCCCATATGAGTTTGGTTGACTTCCTTCAGCCATGAACCTCTGATAGCTTGAATACAGTTTATGTTTACATGTTCAGGAGTTTCATTATGTCCATTTCCTACTTTATCCAAAACTTAAAAAAAAAAAAAATTTGGCTTTAGATAAACTTTAGACATTGTGATTCCGATCAGTAATTCCCAGAGAACACCAGGAGGGAAGGGTGAGAACGGTTTGCGATGTACAGGCGCATACATCTCTCTCTCTCTTGTTGTCCTGACAGTATAATGGGGTTTTTCTTTATATATTCCGTAGCACGTATTTGTTCTGGCAGCTCCAGCCAGCACCTCCGACCCATTTCCACACCCGAAGGACCACGTGAACCCTTCCAAGATTGGGGGTTGCTGCATTCCTTTTGTAAGGACGCTGTGGATACGAGACCGTAGCCCGGCGCACCAAGAGAATCCGCTAGCAAAACAATGCAAAAGGTCTCCAAGCCCTCCTGAAAAGTCCATATTTGCATTCTGGAGCCGTTGTGCGAGTTTTCTTTGTGAGTTTAATAAACTCGAGCTAAAGATAAAGGGCCTAGGAGAGTTAAACACCTATGACACCGTGTTCTTTACATTTCATTGTTTTGTATGCAACTGTATGCACGGGAAAAAGGATCTTCTGAACAAAACGTTTAATAAACCTGGGATTAGCGCAGGACAGCTCGGTCTATGGAGACATGTCAGATCAGAAAAGATGAGAGACGCCAGATCAGAAATGCTTCGAAGTAGAGAACAAAATGTATTTTTCTCAATATATATAAAAAAAAAATAGGACCATTCAGATCATTTTACTTTGCAGCAGCCAAAAAAACGCATTTTGAAGCCCCACAAATTCCGCTGTTACTTTGAGGGCCCATTCAGACCTTGGCGTTCTGGTGCACTACATTGACACGCATTTGTTAGAGATTTTTATTTTGTGTTGCATTAAGGTTATACACACCCCAAAAAAAAAATAAAAAAAACGATTCAAGTCCGTATTCTTAACCCAAAAAAGCTCCATATAGGTGCATTAGGAGGAGGAACTTGAGTGGTCTGCACAGAGCTCTGACCCCCCCAAAAGCATTATAAAACCGTTGCAATATTTTTTTTTTTTGTCACACTGTATTTGCGCAGGGGTCTTTCAAACGCTTTTTTTTTTTTTAAATACACTTTAATTAATTTAATTTTTTTTTTTACATAAATACAATACAATAGTAAAATATAAAGTATTAAATACAATAGTTACCCCAAATTTTTTGTATAGTGTGAAAGATGATGTTACGTCGAGCAAATAGATACCTACCTAACATGTCACGCTTTAAAATTGCGAACGCTCATGGAATGGCGCCAAGCGACGGTTCTTAAAAAAATCTCTATAGGCAACGCTTTAAATTTTTACAGGTTACCAAAGTTTAGAGCTACAGAGGTCTAGCGCTAGAATTATTACTCTCGCTCTAGCGTCTTGCGGCGATACCTCACGTGCGTGGTTTAAATACCGTTTACATAAGCGGGAGCGATTTACGTATGCGTTGGCATCTGCACGCTAGCATGGTGGGATGGGGCGCTTTAAATTTTTTTTTTTCTTATTTATTTTACTTTTTATTTTTACACTGTCCCTTAATTTTTTTTATTTTTTTTTAATCATTTTTATTCCTATTACAAGGAATGTAAGCAGAAATAAGCATGACAGGTCCTCTTTAATGAGAGATCGAGGGGTCAAAAAGACCCCAGTTCTTTCATTTACCTTAAAAATCTAACGAAAAAAAAATATTTTTTTGGCATTTTGACTAAAAAAAAAAAAAAAAAATAGTTTTTGCCCGAGAACTGTAAGTGACATCAGAGATTGCTCCAGTCCTCCAAGGGCATAGAGAGGTGTGGGGGGGGCATCTTGCCCTCACTTGACTTCCTGCCCAGGATTTCCTGGGCAGGAAGAGGATTTCCAAGGCTGGGTTTTATGAGTCGTCTTCTGAGTGGTGGTGATCCAACGTGGGAACGGTCTACGATGAATGCTGAGAGAGGTGAAGGCTCAGATGCCTCCTGAGGGCACAATGTGAAGAAATCCCCCAATCATCTCCTCCTTCGTGCTGAATCTCACTTTTTTTTAGTTTTTCTTCTTTCTGTTTTTTCTCTTTGCCACACGGCCGCATCGGATCGCTTCCGGGCTTTACTGACGGCTCCGGTAAGCCTGGAAAAGTCTGGGAAGCTGCAGGAGGGGGGCACCTCTTCCACCACCGCTAAAAGTGATCCTGAAGCAATAGCACCCACGGGACCACTTTTATCCTACACGGAATCGCCCATAGTAGAAAACCATACCGGTGTTATGGTATTTAACGTCAAAGTAGTCACATATTTTCACTATGGGCCGGTCGGCAAGAGCCGTGTTTTTGCTTTAACCACTTGTCTACTATGCCTTGGCAGACATGTGGTTAAAGACAAGGACTGATTTGAACCGTACAGTAAGTAAAGGCCCCTCACGAAAAAATAAATAAATGATTTAGAAAAAGGTGAAGAGTGTCTTCCAAGCAGAGGATGAAATAAAAGGCCTCCTCGGTAGAGGATTTCCAAGGCTTGGTCTTCTGAGTGGTGGTGATCCAACGTGGGAACGGTCTACGATGAGTGCCGAGAGCGGTGAAGGCTCAGATACCTCCTGAGGGCATCAATGTGAAGAAATCCCCCAATCATCTCCTGCTTCTTGCTGAATCTCACTTTTTTTTTTCCCGTTTTTCCTCTTTCTGTTTTTTCTCTCTTTGCCAGGTGTGTGCTTTGAGTTTAGTATTACAGCCTTGTGTGCCGGATTTCACTTACCAGGCTCAGTCAACTGTGTTCTATTATGAGCACAGCTGGTATAAATCTGACTCATGGTGGCAGCATACCGCTCCGCTATTGGGCCTAAAGGCCCGCTACGGTTAACAATGTTGTATTCTGGTAACTGTTTGAGCTTACTACCTGTAATGAGAGTTTTTAGTACCCAATTTTTGGGGTTTTTTCAATTCCATATGCCTTTATTTATAATCTTTCGCATAAAAAACATGCAGGCCAAGCTGTCCAGCAAAAGTGGCAAACCATATGTAGCTCACCCTCAGGCACAGCTCCCAACTGTGCCTGATTTGGAGCAATGTCCCTCTGTCCCTCTTTCCCCCCTCATCTGTCCCTCATTTTGGTCTGATCCATATAGCTGTATATAAAACGCACTTTTTATTTTTCAAAAAGGGTTTTCCCAACGCTAAACCTTTCGTACAAATTCTAAATTGCTGCATTTGTACATTTTAAAAGCCAATATAAAGGAATAGTAGTGGTAAAAAAAAAGCCCTTGTGGATTTAATTAACCTTTTTCTTGGGTTAATTCTCCTTTAAGGGGGTGTGGCAGGGGGGGCGTGTCCCATGCCTACATACGTTTGCTGGTAGGTGTTCCTCATTCCCATCTCAAATAGTTGAGAGGTGTGCCCTCAGGGCCTCTGATAAGGCAGTACAACCGACCCTTTTGTACTGGGCCCGGCCTCATCAGCTCATGTTACAATCAAAAACGTAAATATATTTTATTGGGATTTTATGTGATAGACCAACACAAAGTGGCACATTATTGTGATGCAGCTGGTCATTTACCACGTCGCCTGCCACCAGATGCAGCTTGTTACTTGCCACGTTACTTGCCACAAGATGCGGATTGTCACTTGCCACAAGATGCGGATTGTCACTTGCCACATCACTTACCATGTCACCTACCACCAGATGCGGATCGTCACTTGCCACGTCATTTGCCACGTCACTTGCCACAAGATACGGATTGTCCCTTGCCAGTTGCTGTATCCCTGATGTCCCAGAGTGAGGACGGGCAGTGAGAGATGATGTAATCTCTCTGCTGCCTGCAGCTGCACAAAGAGGGCGGAGCTCTGCGGTGATGCAGGGCAGGCTCACCCGCCCCTTCACTGGATTGCCCGTCTGCTTACTAGATTGCCTGCCCGCCCATCCACTCACCCACTGGCCCGCTCACTGGCCTGCCCACCCGCTCACCCACCAGCCTCGCTCACTGGCCTGCCCATCCGATCACCCGCCTGCCCGCTCACTATTTTCTCAGGGAGAGGGGGGGCAATTGCCCCATTGCTCCCCCCCGGATCCGCCCCTGCCTTTAACCAGTGGTCAGATCTTGATTAGTACCCAGAATATACCTACACACCAGTGTAGCACCCTCTTATATAGGTTGCTAGCTAGAGTAGGTAAATGTAGTTCTTGTGGCTCCTCTGTAAATCAGGTTGAGAAGCTTGTGAATGTTTTTGGTTGTTCTGGGTTCTGCAGACTGCAGGTTTGATTGCTTCCTCCTGCTTTCTGGAGGCTTCCAGAATATAGTGGGTTGGAAGAGTCAAAAAGGTAGCCTGATTATTTATGTGGTTTCTGCCAGTCCCTGGGGGAGGGTCCCCAGAACGTGCCTGGGGGGGTGCATAAATAGTGTGAGCCCAAGGCAGCCCTGTTCTTCCTCAGGAAGTGTGATGGGT
The DNA here is from genome assembly GCA_037952925.1 of Lithobates clamitans. Taxonomy (NCBI): domain Eukaryota; kingdom Metazoa; phylum Chordata; class Amphibia; order Anura; family Ranidae; genus Lithobates; species Lithobates clamitans. The sequence continues at coordinate 410,329 of JBBGZY010001360.1, read as the reverse complement.
GGAGCTCTGACATGATGGAGGCCTCTGATGTAAAGGGGGGGCCTCAAATGTGAAGGGGGTCTATAATGTGATGGAGGAACCTAGATGTATAGGGGATCTTTTCTGTAATGGGGTGACCTCTGATATGAAGAGGGGCTCTGATGTGATGACAGGACATCTGACATGATGAGGGACCTCTAATGTTAAGGAGGAACCTCTGATATGAAGGGGCAATTCTGATGTGATGTGGGTACCTCTGAATTAATGAAGGTACCTCTGACGTGATGGAGGCCTCTGATGTAAAACAGGGGCCTCTAATGTGAAGGTGGACAGTGATGTTGTGGAGGGACCTATGATGTATAGGGAGTCTCTGATGTGATGGGGGGACCTCAGATATAAAGAGGGACACTGATGTGATGGGAGGACCTCTGACATGATGAGGAACCTCTGATGTGAAGTAGGAACCTCTGATATAAAGGGGGCTTCTGATGTGATTGGGGGGACCTCTGAAATGAAGAGGGACACTGATGTGATGGGAGGACCACTGACATGATGAGGGACCTCTGATGTGAAGTAGGAACCTCTGATATAAAGCTGACTTCTGATGTGATGGGGGGACCTCTGATTTAATAAGGGGACCTCTGACATGATGGAGGCCTAGGATGTGAAGGGGCTTCTAATGTGATGGAGGCCTCTGATATGAAGAGGGACACTGATGTTATGGGAGGACCTCTGACATGATGAGGGACCTCTGATGTGAAGGAGGAACCTCTGATATGAAGGGGCAATTCTGATGTGATGTGGGTACCTCTGAATTAATGAGGGTAGCTCTGACGTGATGGAGGCCTCTAATGTAAAACGGGGGCCTCTAATGTGAAGGTGGACAGTGATGTTGTGGAGAGACCTATGATGTATAGCGGGTCTCTGATGTTATGGAGGGACCTCTGATATAAAGAGGGACACTGATGTGATGGGAGGACCTCTGACATGATGAGGGACCTCTGATGTGAAGGAGGAACCTCTGATATGAAGGGGCGCTTCTGATGTGATGGGGGCACCTCTGATATGAAGAGGGACACTGACGTGATGGGAGGACCTCTGACACGATGAGGGACCTCTGATGTGAAGGAGGAACCTCTGATATGAAGGGGCGCTTCTGATGTGATGTGGGCACCTCTGATGTATAGGGGGAACTTTGATGTGATGGAGGACTCTGATGTTAGGAGGGACCTCTGATGTGATGGGAGGAACTCTGACATAAAGGGGGATTCTGATGTGAAGTTAATTTTATCAAGACAGTTGCGTACAATGTCCCAGGCTTAGGTTTCCAATTGATAAGTAACATTTACATTTTTTTACATTTTAGACTGGAGTGCCTTGAGGATACTTCAAAAGGTTCCCAGAGCTGAAAAAAGGTTGAGGAAGCCAACTCTGGTCAACACAAAAAACGTATCGCAATTGCCTAAACGGCCAAATTGTAGCTGTTATCCAATAATCCACAATAGCAGCTTAATGGCCTTTAGAGCCAACCATCGCTCCAAACGTTCCTAAACTCTGCGGTGGTGCAAAGTAAAAAAGAAAACCAAAACCAGAAGTACAACAGATGTCCGCTAACTTTCATGAACAGCATACTTCTTTTAGCCCCAGTAGTTACATAAATAGCCCCATAATTTAATTTGTGGATTATAATACAACACCCCAAAGTGCATCCAATCCATTTTTTCAATTTGATAATTGCTACTTTGTACGGTTATAGATTTGTTTAGTTACTCGTGCTTACATTACACTGTAACTGTATATTTGTAACACGTCCAAGGGCCATTCATACATAAAGAATGATTTATTATATTTATATACGCTTTTCTTAAAAGTACTCGTGTTATTAAATCTACGGAATGGTCAAAACATTTGCATATGTCATGGCCAAAAGGTAAAAAAAAAAAAAAAATAGCATTAAACCATCGATACATTTTTTTTTCATGCATTTTAATATAATAATAAAATTATTATGCAAACATATAAATGAAAGGACGAATAAATAAATACTTAAATAAAATGAAATGAACAAAAGAGACCAATAATATTTAAAAGTTGCAATATTTGTTTGTAGTCGCCCCAAGGGAATGGAAATGGAGTGTTAGAGAGACCTAATGGTAATGAGCCGTGTATTAAAAAATGGTTTTACCCCAAAAAAAAAAAAAGTATAATGATTTGTTCATTTATTTATTTTTCACAAATGCTAACTTTTCATAGGATTAATCTGATGTACACCTAAGTATAAGGGGGCTTTATATAAAAAAAAATTTGATCCCAGAATTTGGACCGAATTTCATGAAGTCAAATGTCCTGAGCGGAAATCATAATTTTAGAGTTTTTTGTCGGCCATTGGGAATTCCCAAAAGGCTTCTTGGAGAAAAAAGGATTGAAAGGTTTCTCCAAAGGTTGCTTCTGCCTTATATTTGCCTAACCACTCTTTGATTAGCTGCCATCTTGGTATTCCTGGTAGTACTTTTTATAGGATGTGGCTCAGACCGCTCTTTGGCCTTATCTCTTCTCAAACCACTCTACATAATTGTGTGTAGTCATCACCCCTGGAGGGGCCACTGAGAATACGCCTAGGTTTCCTTGGCTAGTTCTGCTAGTACAGGTCCTAGCAGAACATCTGCCACCAGCAAACCACCAGCTGTAGACTGTAGCTGGCAAACTTCTCTGCCCCATATGCTGCAGCAGAAAAAAAAAATACAGTCCCCGCCACCCACATGCCCAGCGCCTGAATGCAAGCTTGTCAAAGCTGTTGGCTCTCCAACTTCTACCTTTCAGCCTGGTGGATTCTGCCCCTTCTGTGAATTGGCACAATGTGCTGTACCACAATGGCAGGTTCCCAGTCGCTACTACTTTTCACGTAAGGCCGTTCCATCTCTCAACCATTACGTGGAAGGAAATGTTCTGGCAAGGAAGTCAGCCGTAAATTCCACCTTACTGCTGACACGTGGTCCAGCAAGCATGGGCAGGGACGATATATTTAGTTCACAGCACACTGGGGAACGCTGCTTGCAACTCGAAAGGATGAAGGACAGGGCTCGGTGCTGCAGCTTGTTGTGCCCCCATGTCTCCATATAGCTGGTCGTGATGATGCCAGACCTGTGATCTCTACCCCCTCCTCCTCCTCCGCCACCTCCATGCCCTCCTCTGTAGAATTGTCCTATGAACATCAGGTACCCCCTAAGCCTTCAAAGGGCTATTCCCAGAGTCAGGCTAAAAGGTGTCATGCAGGGCTTCAGCTGGTGTGTTTAGGGGACAGGAACCACACCAGAGCAGAGATTCTGGCAGCTCTGCAGGGACAGGCCCAGAGTGGGTTCACACCACGCCAGCTGGAGCCAGGAATGGTGGTGTCCGATAATGGCTCAAACATCCTGTCCACCCTTAGACAGGAAAGTTGACACATGTGCCATGCCTGGCACATGTCCTCAATTTGGTGGTTCAGCGTTTCCTACATAAGTATGTACCCAGGGTTGCAAGATGTATTAAAGCAGGCCATTTCAGGTGGTCATACCCAGCCAGTGCTTGGTTGGCTGAAATTCACCGGGAATTCCACCTGCCTGTAAACTGCCTGATTTGTGACATGCCCACCATTTGGAACTCAACTTTGGGAATGCTGCAGTGACTATACATGCAGCAGAGGACCGTCAATGAGTACCTGTGCCAGTACGGCACGAGAGCAGGCTCAGACCGCCTCAGCTTTTTTTCCCCACGCCAATGGCTGATCATTAAGGATGCATGCACTGTATTGTCACCATTTGAGGAGGCCACAAGGATGGTGAGCCATGACAGTGCATGCATCAGTGACACAATCCCTGTTGTGTTCCTGCTGGAGCAGACTCTGCGTGGCATTATTGACAGGGCACTGGAGGCAGAGCAGCAGGAGGAAGAGGAGGACTTCCTTTCCTCTCAAGGCCCACTTTATCCAGACACCATCATTCCTATGTCACAGAACGCACAGGAGGAGAGAGGGGAGGAGGATGAGGAGGAGGATTCTGGCACTTTCCAACCCCAGGACCCTTGAGAGCAGTATGTGGCTGGGAGGAGGAAGTTCCAGATGCTGTCATCCTGAGTGACCCCGAGGAGTCTGCTTCTCAAGCCTCGGCAAATTTGAGGCGCATGGGCAACCACCTGCTTCAAAGCCTGCGAAAGGACCCAAGAATACGTGGCATAAAGGAGAAGGATGATTACTGGTTGGCAACCCTCCTTGACCACCGTTATAAGGGGAAAGTCTCAGAACTCATCTCATCCTCACAGAGTGCAGAAGATAAAATCTCTTGAGGACACGTTAAAGAGGATTTTATTGAACGTCCTGACTCCAGTAGGCTACAGTGTTGCAAAACGTCCTTTTTGAGTCTTCTGTTGGTCAAGAGAGGAGCGTTGGAGAAGGCGTCTGCCTAAGTGAGGCATTTTGGAATTTTTTTAGTCCTCGCCGCCCAGGGCTGTCAGCTTCCACATCCCATCGGCAGCGTCTGCATCACATGGTGGACGATTACCTCGGGGCCAAGACAGAGGTGGAGAGCTTTCCAGCTGACGATCCACTGACTTACTGGGTCATGAGAATAGGCCACTGGCCAGAACTTGCCCAGTATGCTATTGAGTTGTTGGGCTGCCCTGCATCCAGCGTTCTTTCAGAACGGGCACTCAGTGCTGCAGGAGGTTTCGTTACTGAGCATAGAACGTGTCTGTCCACAGACTCCGTGGACCGTTTGACTTTTATAAAAATGAATTGGTCCAGGATTACCAGCCATGAAGCCCCTGATGCCGATTAAGTCTTTTTGGGATGTGGAATCTCTGCAGGACTTCGAGGCTGCCTAAACTTTGAGGGTGTTCAATCATTTCATCTGGAAGAATGTTTTTGGTATAGGTTTCATGGGCACAATTAACACCCAAAGACCAATTTTTCAGCACCTGTTTGACAGGTGCATATCATTGCAATTTTTTACAGCACGGCCAATTCTTGCTTTCATCAAGATTACCTCTATAGGGTTACGATGAGAAGGCGCCACCGACACCCAAAGACCAATTTTTACGCACCCGTTATTTCTATCCAAAGTTAAAGTGACACCAGAATGTATTCAAATCTCTAATCTTGTTCCCAGTGCACTACATTGTGGCCTCATCATACACACTGGCTCCTCAGCTGTTTCTGAGCAAAATAAAGGCAGCTTGCAGGGAAAATTTTCATTTTTTTCAGATTCTAGACATGGTACAGATCAGCCACTTTACAGGTAGACTAATGCCGTGTACACACGACCGGACTTTTCGACCGAACTGGTCAGATGGAAAGAATCCGTCCGACAATTCAGTCGTGTGTGGGCTTCATCGGACCTTTTCTGTTGAAAAATCTGTCGAACTTTAGAAATAGAACATGTTTCAAATCTTTCCGACGGGCTCGAGTCCGATCGAAAAATCAGTTCGTCTGTATGCTAGTCCGACGGACAAAAAAGGATGCAAGGGCAGCTATTGGCTACTGGCTATGAACTTCCTTTTTCTAGTCCGGTCGTATGTCATCATGTTCGAAATGATCGGACTTTGGTGTGATCGTTTGTAAGCAAGTCTGTTTCGTCGGAACTCCGTCGAAAAGTCCTTCGGAGTACAGTCCGGTGAAAAGTCCGGTCGTGTGTACACGGCATTAGGGAACCCCCCAGGCAATTATATTGGAAGGATTTTTTCATTTTTATGCATTCACTTTAAAAATCAAAAAAAAACTGCTCATTTAAAAATTACGTTTTTTACAAACTTTTTTTTTAATTAATACATGTCCCCCAGGGCAGGACCCAGATCCCTATAACCATTGTATGCCCAATTACTTGCATATAAGCCTTCAAAATGGGCACTTTTGATTTTTGGCATTTGGGTTCCCATGGGGTTCGTTATTCGGGTCCAAACTTTTGCGGTGTTCGGAAGTTCTGGTGTGAACCGAACAGGGGTTCCGTTCGGCCCCTTCCCTAACTAGGATGCCATTAAAGGTCATGTGGGTGCAAAGGCGAGGCGTCCCAATACTTTTGGTAAGATAGTGTATACGAGCATTTGTTTCCTGGACAGTCTGCATAGCAATTTCTCTCCTCGTCTCTGCCTGTTTCAGATCCACTGCCATCTGGGGGGGTGGGGGGCGGCAGGAGTGAGCGTTGGATCACACGGTGGTCAGGGAAGCTCAGGGTGAGAGGAAGCTCCTGCACGCACAATAACTATGGGAAGAGGGAAGTAAAGGGAGAGAGCCAGCGCACCCAGCTACATATTTATAAATAACATGTTATGTTATTCATATTGTTTTTTTTTTTTTTTGTTCTTTCATTTACATCACATTTTTAACATAACATTTCTACTCCGATCGACCGTGGTGATGCATTAAAATAATGCCGCCAGAATAGCCAAAAACATTTACAACGACAATGGAATTTGGAGGGTTATCAAGCTGCCAAGGATAAGCACAACTAATCAAGTGAAGGTGTATTGCGAGTCAAGTTGTCCCTACATAGACAGAAATTGCAAAAAATAAGTGTAGAGCTAAATAATAATGGCTAAGTGAGTAAATAATAAATATATGCATCCAGAATACCTCAATCACAAAGGTGAAATGGATACAAAAAAAATTGTGAACAATAAATAATGTATGACATCAAGATGAACCCCGAAGTGCCGTGGAGTAATAGTAATGAACAAAAATAAAAGGACCAAAAGTCCACATGTAAAATGCCCAATGGTTGGGGAACTCTCTCTTCAATCTTCAACCGAAGCAGAAAATGCACCAAGAAACAAGAGAAGACATTCAGATAGAAGGGTAGGTACACTTACCGGATCAGATGGACGCACGTACCGTACGGCAGTGCGTCTAAAAAGGCTTTAGGTTACTGGGTCCCCAGTGGGGAGGTGATGCCAAACTGGATGGTATCCTGCAGGCCGCAAACTCCAATCCACACGAGGTTGGGAGATGGTTCCGAATGAAGGTTCCAAAGCTATCCGCAGCCAAACCGATCCAAGAATGGTGATGGTCCAAAAAGATGGTCGTCAGTGCTCACGTATGAGGAAAAAGGAGAAAAGGGGACTCCACATGGCGTAGGTCAACCAAGATAGGTTTATTGAAGGTAAAATACCATATGGTATAAAAAGGAGATCACAAAAATATAAAAATATAAAAAGGCAATGTGGGAGGCAAGAGGTGATGGCCCAACGCGTTTCGACTGACTAGTCTTCAACAGGGGCATGTGAGAGAAAGCTCCTGCACACACAATGACTATGGGAAGAGGGAAGTAAAGGGAGAGAGCCAGCACACCCAGCTACATATTTATAAATAACATGTTATTATGTTATTTATATTGTTTTGTTTTTTTTTTGTTCTTTCATTTGCATCACATTTTTAACATAACATTTCTACTCCGATCGACCATGGTGATGCCTTAAAATAATGCCGCCAGAATTGCCAAAACCATTTACAACGACAATGGAATTTGGAGGGTTATCAAGCTGCCAAGGCTAAACACAACTAATCAAGTGAAGGTGTATTGCGAGTCAAGTTGTCCGTACATAAACAGAGTATCAATAGAGCAGAAGAAGCCTCATTTGCATGCGCCGGGGGCTCCGAGGTTCCTGCGTACGGGTCTAGCGGCTCTGATTTGGAACGTCGTAATTGGCTTCCTATCCGACTATCCAAATCAAGACCCGCTCTCTATGAACAATCCTGATTTGCGAAGCGTTAGCTGCAGACAACATCTGCTCGTTGAGCGTAGAACCCTCTCAAGCTCGTTTTGCGTTGATTTTATTTAGTGGCGAACAATCGTTCTAAACAGATAAGGTCAAAATCCCCCCCCCCCGCCCCTTATTGAACGGTGAGCCGCCAGACTTTATTTCTCGCCGTCCTCTCGGCCCCCGTCTGTTTCTGTTTCCACTTATAAACGTTATTTGCTCGGATACGCTGATTGGAAATTGCTGCGGCTGCCAAGTTGCCCCGGAAGGTTCAGATAACTCCGTCGCAGTCTATTGGTCGGGTGTGATGGAACGTGGGGCGGCGATGAGTGCAATCACAAGTGAAAGCGCAATCCCATCAAACATGGAATAAACATTTACAACGGGGGAACATCCTACAACAAGGAGAAGCTCTGATAGGAGAGGCATGCAAAGGTGATTATTATCATAAACATTTTATTGGAGGAAATTCGAAGACGTCGCGTATCCAGTTTTTGGTTTATTTAGAGAGTGAATTGAGTCTGAAATATATTTTACCCGTCACAGGTCGTCGGTGATGAAAAGATGGAGGATATGAAGACGGGCAAATGATTGGCAATTGAGAGCAGATGTCAAAATTATATCCTGAAGGGAGAGTCGGTGATAACAATGTAGCAATGGGAATCAATGTCCTTTTCTTTGTGGTGTATGGACGACAACGGTTCCGGATTCTCCAGGACAGTCCCACATCTTTGATCTCTGTCCTGGCTACGTCCCGGGATTCTGGATTTGCCAGGACTGTCCCACATCTTTGATCTCTGTCCTGGCTACGTCCCGGGATTCTGGATTTGCTAGGAACGTCCCACATCTTTGATCTCTGTCCTGGCTACGTCCCGGAATTCTGGATTTGCCAGGACTGTCCCACATCTTTGATCTCTGTCCTGGCTACGTCCCGGGATTCTGGATTTGCCAGGACTGTCCCACATCTTTGATCTCTGTCCTGGCTACGTCCCGGGATTCTGGATTTGCCAGGCCCGTCCCACATCTTTGATCTCTGTCCTGGCTATGTCCCGGGATTCTGGATTTGCCAGGACTGTCCCACATCTTTGATCTCTGTCCTGGCTACGTCCCGGGATTCTGGATTTGCCAGGACTGTCCCACATCTTTGATCTCTGTCCTGGCTACGTCCCGGGATTCTGGATTTGCCAGGACTGTCCCACATCTTTGATCTCTGTCCTGGCTACGTCCCGGGATTCTGGATTTTCCAGGACTGTCCCACATCTTTGATCTCTGTCCTGGCTACTTCCCAGGATTCTGGATTTGCCAGGACTGTCCCACATCTTTGATCTCTGTCCTGGCTACGTCCCGGGATTCTGGATTTTCCAGGACTGTCCCACATCTTTGATCTCTGTCCTGGCTACTTCCCAGGATTCTGGATTTGCCAGGACTGTCCCACATCTTTGATCTCTGTCCTGGCTACGTCCCGGGATCACAGCGTCAACTTTATTTGAGTTATGGTGCAGTAACTCTAAAAGGCATGAGTTGTGAGTGGGTGGTCCCTGCCTATTTTAAGGTGGGATCTGGAACCACACTGTAAGGTTGGCTTGATGGGTGGTCTCTGCATATTCAGAGTGGGGGGGTCTAGTTAGAAGCAACATGTAAATTAGGCTTGATGGGTGGTCCTTGCATTTTTAGAGTGGGGATCTAGGTGGGAGCAACCTCTAAAGTAGGCCTAATTAGTGGTCCCTGTATATTTAAAGGGGGGTCTAGGTGGGGGCAACCTGTAAAGTAGGCCTAATTAGTGGTCCCTGTATATTTAGAGGGGGTATAGGTGGGGGCAACCTGTAAAGTAGGCCTGATGGATGGCCCCTGCATATTTAAAGTGGTAATCTAGGTGGGAGCAACCTGTAAAGTAGGCCTGATGGGTGATCCTTGCATATTTAGAGGGGAGCTCTAGGTGGGAGCAACCTGTAAAGTAGGCCTGATGGGTGGTCACTGCATATTTGGAGTGGTAGTCTAGGTGGGAGCAACCTGTAAAGTAGGCCTGATGGGTGGTTCTTGCAAATTTAGAGGGGGGGGTGTCTGGGTGAGAGCAACCTGTAAAGTAGGCCTGATGGGTGGTCCCTGCATATTTAGAGAGGGGTCTAGGTGGGAGCAACCAGTAATGTAGGCCTGTTTAGTGGTCCCTGCATATTTAGAGGGGGGTCTAGGTGGGAGCAACCTGTAAAGTAGGCATGATGGGTGTACCCTGCATATTTGGAGTCGTAGTCTAGGTGGGAGAAACTTGTAAAGTAGGCCTGATGGGTGGTCCTTGCATATTTAGAGGGGAGCTCTAGGTGGGAACAACCTGTAAAGTAGACCTGATGGGTGGCCCCATTCATATTTAGAGTGGGGGTCACGGTGGGAGCAACCTTTAAAGTAGGCCTGATGGGTTATCCCTGCATATTTAAAGTTGGAGTCCAGGTGGGAGCAACCTGTAAAGTTGGCCTGATGGGCGGTCCTTGCATATTTAGAGGGGACGTTTAGGTGGGAGCAACCTGTAATGTAGGCATGATGGATGGTTTCTTTAAATTTAAAATGGGGGTCTAGGTGGGGGCAACCTGTAAAGTAGGCCTGATGAGTGGTCCCTGCATATTTAGAGTGGGGCCAAGGTCGGAGCAACCTGTAAAGTAGGCATGATGGGTGGTCCTTGCACATTTAGAGTGGGGCCAAGGTGGGAGCAACCTGTAAACTAGGCATGATGGGTGGTTCTTTAATATGTAGAGGGGATGGGGGGGGGGGGGTCTGTATTAAAATATATAAAAAAATATCTTGGGGGTTTTCAGAAATCTTCTAGCCTAAATTGACATTTTTAAAGTGGTATTAAACCGAAAAGAAAATATTTATTATTGTGCAGCACGGAGGAGGTGATGGTATCTCTTTAAGGACATCCTAGGGACAGTCTCCAGGTCCTTCCCCCTCAAACACATCCAATTCATTTTTCCACATTCGATGCACCACTTCTATTTATATTTGTCAAATGAATTTCAAACTTTGTCTCCTTCTCTGCGTTTGTGCAATTTAGTTTCACCCGTGTCTTCTGCTATTCATCAACGGAGACAGAATGACAAATCCACATGTCACTCAGCACTGGATCATACATCAATGGGCTCAGCACGAAGCCCCGGTAAAATATGGAGTGTCCTCTCTTTGTGGAACAAGGTAATACACAGGAATAAAAAATGACATATACAACATGATTGAGCAACACGCTAGTGAAACATTAAAACATAAACCCCCTCTTATTCAAGCTTTAGGATGTATATTCAATTGCAAAAGTAATTTTTAAATGTGATTAAATCTGCAGTTTTCAAATCCCTGGTGATCCTGCCAAGGAGGTCCTAGATCAGGCACGTCCTGTTATAAGGTGACAAGGCTCTGGCCCTGTCCTCCAATTCAACACACATTCTCCATGAGAACACCATCTCTGTACCAGTCCAACATGTCACCCGCATCCTCCATGAGAACACAATCTCTGCTTTAGTCCAACATGTCACCCATGTCCTCCATGAGAACACCATCTCTGTACCAGTCCAACATGTCACCCGCATCCTCCATGAGAACACAATCTCTGCTTTAGTCCAACATGTCACCCATGTCCTCCATGAGAACACCATCTCTGCATCAGTTCAACATGTCACCCGCATTCTCCATGAGAACACCATCTCTGCATTAGTCCAACATGTCACCCGTGTCCTCCATGAGAACACAATCTCTGCATCAGTCCAACATGTCACCCCCATTCTCCATGAGAACACAATCTCTGCATTAGTCCAACATGTCACCCGTGTCCTCCATCAGAACACCATCTCTGCACCAGTCCAACATGTCACCCGCATCCTCCATGAGAACACCATCTCTGCATCAGTTCAACATGTCACCCGCATCCTCCATGAGAACACCATCTCTGCACCAGTCCAACATGTCACCCCCATTCTCTATGAGAACACAATCTCTGCATCAGTTCAACATGTCACCCGCATCCTCCATGAGAACACCATCTCTGCACCAGTCCAACTTGTCACCCGCATCCTCCATGAGAACACCATCTCTGCATCAGTTCAACATGTCACCCGCATCCTCCATGAGAACACCATCTCTGCATTAGTCCAACATGTCACCCGCCTCCTCCATGAGAACACCATCTCCATATCAGTTCAAAACGTCACCCACATCCTCCATGAGGACACCAGCTCTGTATCAGTCCAACATGTCACCCGCATCCTCCATGACAGCACCATCTCTGCAGCAATCCAACATGTCAACCGTATTCTCCATGAGAACACTATTTCTGCATCAATCCAACATGTCAACCACATCTTCCATGAGAACACCAAATCTGCATTAGTCCAAAATGTCACCCACATTCTCCACAAGAACACCACATCTGCACCAGTCCTACATGTCACCCGCATCCTCCATGAAAGCACTATTTCTGCATCAATCCAACATGTCAATCACATCTTCCATGAGAACACCATCTCCATATCAGTTCAACATGTCACTCAAATTCTCCATGAGAACACCAGCTCTGTATCAGTCCAACATGTCACTGCATCCTCCATGAGAGCACCACATCTGCATCAATCCAACATGTCAACTGTATCCTCCATGAGAACTCCATCTCTGCATCAGTCCAACACGTCGCCCGCATTCTCCATGAGAACACCATCTCTGCACCAGTCCAACATGTCACCCGCATCCTCCATGAGAACACCATCTCTGCATTAGTCCAACATGTCACCCGTGTCCTCCATGAGAACACCATCTCTGCACCAGTCCAACATGTCACCCGCATCCTCCATGAGAACACCATCTCTGCCCCAGTCCAACATGTCACCCGCATTCTCCATGAGAACACCATCTCTGCACCAGTCCAACATGTCACCCGCATCCTCCATGAGAACACCATCTCTGCATTAGTCCAACATGTCACCCGCCTCCTCCATGAGAACACCATCTCCATATCAGTTCAAAACGTCACCCACATCCTCCATGAGGACACCAGCTCTGTATCAGTCCAACATGTCACCCGCATCCTCCATGACAGCACCATCTCTGCAGCAATCCAACATGTCAACCGTATTCTCCATGAGAACACTATTTCTGCATCAATCCAACATGTCAACCACATCTTCCATGAGAACACCAAATCTGCATTAGTCCAAAATGTCACCCACATTCTCCACAAGAACACCACATCTGCACCAGTCCTACATGTCACCCGCATCCTCCATGAAAGCACTATTTCTGCATCAATCCAACATGTCAATCACATCTTCCATGAGAACACCATCTCCATATCAGTTCAACATGTCACTCAAATTCTCCATGAGAACACCAGCTCTGTATCAGTCCAACATGTCACTGCATCCTCCATGAGAGCACCACATCTGCATCAATCCAACATGTCAACTGTATCCTCCATGAGAACACCATCTCTGCATCAGTCCAACACGTCGCCCGCATCCTCCATGAGAACACCATCTCTGCATCAGTCCAACATGTCATCCACGTCCTCCATGAGAACGCCATCTCTGCATTAGTTTAACGTGTCACCTGCATCCTCCATGAGAACACCAAATCTGCACCAGTCCAACATGTCACCCGCATTCTCCATGAGAACACCAAATCTGCACCAGTCCAACATGTCACCCACATTCTCCATGAGAACATCATCTCTGCATCAGTCAAACATGTTGCCTACATTCTCCGTGAAAACATCATCTCTACATCAGTCAAACATGTTGGCTACATTCTCCATGAAAACATCATCTCTACATCAGTCCAATATGTTGCCTACTTTCTCCATGAGAGTACCATCTCTGCATCAGTCCAACATGTTACCCATGTCCTCCATGAGAACATCATCTCTGCACCAGTCCAACATGTCACCCGCATCTTCCATGAGAACACCATCTCTGCACCAGACCAACATGTCACCCGCCTCCTCCATGAGAACACCATCTCCATATCAGTTCAACATGTCACCCACATCCTCCATGAGAACACAAGCTCTGTATCAGTCCAACATGTCACCTGCATCCTCCATGAGAGCACATCTCTGCATCAATCCAACATCCTGTCTGCATTGTCCATGAGAACACCATCTCTGCATCAGTCCAACATGTCACCCGTGTCCTCCATGAGAACACCATCACTGCATCAGTCCAACATGTCACCCGCATCTTCCATGAGAACACCATCTCTGCATTAGTCCAACATGTCACCCACACTCTCCATGACAACACCATCTCTGCATCAGTCAAACATGTTGCCTACATTCTCCATGAGAACACCATCTCTACATCAGTCCAATATGTTGCCTACATTCTCCATGAGAGCACTATCTCTACATTAGTCCAACATGTCACCCACGTCCTCCATGAGAACACCATCTCTGCATCAGTCCAACATGTCACCCACGTCCTCCATGAGAACACCATCTCTGCATCAGTCCAACATCCTGCCCGCATTCTCAATGAGAGCACTATCTCTACATTAGTCCAACATGTCACCCACGTCCTCCATGAGAACACAATCTCTGCATCAGTCCAGCATGCTGCCGGCATTCTCCATGAGAACACCATCTCAGTCTGACATGTCGCCCGCATTGCCCCTGTGAGTCAGACTTACAGTTAAAGGATACGTAAATCCAGCAATGTCCATAGATTGCTCACAGATTGTCTTTAAATATATCTGTAAAAGCCATTTATATACTTTGTCTATGGATATAAAAGCTTAGCCAGTCAACGCTAAACAATTAAAAAAAAACAATTCAATTAAAAAATAAATACAGGATGTAAAAGATAATTATTATTAATGGTTAAACCAATGCAGTGCTATAAAACAAGAACCGGCCTCGTCCTGGAGCCTCCAGAATAACGGAAGACGAGTCTGGGAATAAGACGTCTCTGGAGCCTTAATTGGGGTCAGCGCAGATCTTGTACTGAAATGTTTTTGAAAAAAACATGATAAATGAAGAAGTGCGCGCCAACATAAAAACCGATATACTTGGACATCGCGCTCGTTATCTGTAAGAACATTTGAGAGAACTTTTCCATGAAAGTACGAGATGACCCAAAAAAAAAAAAAAAAATGAAAATGCAAACAATTATTTTAACTAAGCAACGGTACGAAAACATCGGGTGTTCTATCGGGGACCTGAAATGTGGTTTGGTAACACCGAGGTGTATCGCGTGGTAGTTAGTTATATCCAACTGGACTTGTTCTGTGATGTTGAAGACGTTTTCGTAGGTTGTCCAAGCCACCTCTTTGGTTCTAACGAGTGTCAGGAATATACCCCAAAATATAAGGAAGAGGCTCAAAAACCACAAGATAAGAAAGTCCACGATGCTTTCAATTTCAGGTAATTCAATCACATAAAACATCCCACACATTTCGGGACAAACAAACTTAAACTCTTCAACTTTAATGGTGAAGATTCAGGAGCATCCAATAGTTACGAGACCTTTGCATCCTTAACATAGCTATGAGTGTTGATGCAGGCTGAAATGCATTGGAATCCTAATGCAATGCTATTAAATTTCAATCAATAACTTTGGAGAGGATAGTAAACCAAACTCCAGCATTTTTTGTTTCTTCTACCAAGTTACAGTCCGATCATTTGGAGGAGAGGAGACCACTGGTTGGACCTCTGTCATGTCAAAGCAAAAGAAGGTCACTAGCACACCAAGGATCTCCGGAGTGGGTCCAGAGCTTTAATCAGCAATCACATCATTACAGCAGATTGCAACGTTTCAGAGCCAAGCGGGACCCCTTCATCAGGCATGTGCCTAGGCACAGTCACTGGGGGGGGGGAGGGGAGGCTGAGCAAATGCTTCCTTCTGTCTGCAGCAGAATGAAGACATCATCTCGGCCTAGATAAAGTCAATGTTGCAAGGGAAGACTACGGAAATGCTTCCCCCTGCCTACAGCAGACTGATGACATCATCTCATCCTAGGCAGAGTCAGCGGGGGAGGGGAGGAGAGTCTAAGGAAATGCTTGACATATCTAGGACTTAAGCCCAGTCTTCTGATACACCTTTTGTCCCCAAAACTTCCCCCCTCCAAACCCTTCACAAAAGACTTGACCAGGCTTTGGAGTAAATGGCCTTGACGGCCTTTTATTAACCAATTATAACATTAAATAACCTTTTTCATAAACAACCATTAAACTTTAACATATACTTGTTTAGTGTCATAGAGGGAAAACAACATAAATTGGTCACTGCGAACAACTTCTTTTAAACTTTAGGCCTCCAGTCGGAAACCCCTGACTCGGAGGCGGTACCCAACATTCACAGTGACCTACCCCCATCCTTTCATGGATGGGTACCATAAACGACCCCCATCCTTTCATGAATGGGTACCAGAAACAACCCCCATCCTTTCATGGATGGGTACCAGAAACAACCCCCATCCTTTCATGGATGGGTACCAGAAACAACCCCCATCCTTTCATGGATGGGTACCAGAAGCAACCCCCATCCTTTCATGGATGGGTACCAGAAACAACCCCCATCCTTTCATGGATGGGTACCAGAAACAACCCCCATCCTTTCAGGGATGGGTACCAGAAACAACCCCCATCCTTTCATGGATGGGTACCAGAAACAACCCCCATCCTTTCATGGATGGGTACCAGAAACAACCCCCATCCTTTCATGGATGGGTACCAGAAACAACCCCCATCCTTTCAGGGATGGGTACCAGAAACAACCCCCATCCTTTCATGGATGGGTACCAGAAACAACCCCCATCCTTTCATGGATGGGTACCAGAAACAACCCCCATCCTTTCATGGATGGGTACCAGAAACCACCCCATCCCATGGATGGGTACAACATGTTCCATACATGTAACCTCTATCTTCTCCTTCTCCATCGACCCAAAAACTGCCGATTATCCTGACCTGTCCTTTTATCTACTTTCTGACCATCTCAGGGCGGGTGGGTGGGAATCGCTTCCTCCTCCGCTCTACGATTGATGTCACTTCCCCTTCTCCCTTCCTCTCACCAGCTCTGAGCGCCGCCCTCATCAAGCCCCCTCCCCTTTCTAAAAGGGGAAACCCTGTTCTTAAAGCGGCCACTGTGCCGTCCAGCAATGTCATGTTGTCCCTCCACCAATTTCTCTCCTTTCTATGGCTCCGGGACTCTCTTTCTCCTGCTTGCAGCAGACTGATGACATCCTCTCAGCCTAGATAACGTCAGTGTTGAAAAGGAAGACTATGGAAATTGCTTCCCCCCCTACAGCAGAGTGATGACATCACCTCAGCCTAGACTGAAGCTCAAGGTTCACTTTTTTAGCATAAATTCAAAGTCACTGGGGGGGGAGGGACTGAGGAAATGCTTTCTCCTGCCTGCAGCAGACTGATGACACCACCTCAGCATTGATAAAGTCAATGTCAAAGGGGAGACTTCAGAAATGCTTCCCCCTGCTTGCACCAGACTGATGACATCCTCTCAGCCTAGGCAGAATCACTGAGGGAGGGAATCTGAGGAAATGCTTCCTCCTGCCTGCAGCAGGCTGATGAGTTCATCTCAACCTGGGTAAAGTCAATGTCGAAGGGGAGACTGTGGAAATGCTTCCTCTTGCCTGCATCAGACTGATGGCATCGTCTCAGTCTAGATTGAAGCTCAAGGTTCACTTTTTTTTATCATAAACGCAAAGTTGCTGGGGGAAGGGAGACTGAGGAAATGCCTTCTCCTGCTTGCAGCAGACTGATGACATCATCTCAAACTAGACAAAGGCTCTGTGGGAAGGGAGACTGTGGAAATGTTTCATCCTGCCTGCAGCAGACTGATGACATCATCTTTGCCTGGGCAGAATCACTGGGGGGAGGGGAGGCTAAGGAAATGCTTCCTCCTGCCTGCAGCAGACTGATGACATCATCTCTGCCTGATGACATCATCTCTGCAGCAGACTGATGACATCATCTCTGCCTGGGCAGAATCACTGGGGGGAGGGGAGGCTAAGGAAATGCTTCCTCCTGCCTGCAGCAGACTGATGACATCATCTCTGCCTGGGCAGAATCACTGGGGGGAGGGGAGGCTAAGGAAATGCTTCCTCCTGCCTGCAGCAGACTGATGACACCATTTTAGCTTAGGTAAAATCAGTTTTGAAGGGGAGACTGTGGAAATACTTCCCCCTACCTGCAGCAGAACGATGACACCAGCTTGGCCTAGGCAGAGTCACCGGGGGAGGGCAGGCTGACAGCATTGATAAAGTCAATGTAAAAGGGGAGACTACGGACATGCTTCCCCCTGCTTGCACCAGACTGATGACATCATCTCAAGCTAGGCAGAGTCACTGGGGGGAGGGGAGACCGAGGAAACGCTTCCTCCTGCTTGCAGCAGACTGATGACACCATTTTAGATTAGGTAAAATCAGTTTAGAAGGGGGGACTGTGGAAATACTTTCCCCTACCTGCAGCAGAACGATGATACCATCTTAGCCTAGGCAGTGTCACCGGGGGAGGGAAGACTGACAGCATTGATAAAGTCAATGTAAAAGGGGAGACTACAGAAATGCTTCCCCCTGAGTGAAGACATCATCTCAAGCTAGGCAGAGTCACTGGGGGAGGGGAGACTGAGGAAATGCTTCCTCCTGCCTGCAGCAGACGGATGACATCATCTCAGCATGGGCAATGTCACTGGAGGTGGGGGGGGGTAGAGGGGACTAAGAGAATGCTTCCTCCTATCTGCAGCAGACTGATGACATCATCTCAACTTAAGCTGGAGCTTAAGGTTGACTTTTTAATCATAAATGGTGAATTTTATGGTAGAAACATAAACCCCATTGCTGTAAATTGTGATATGTGTCAGGGATTTATTCAAGTAGAAAGTTACTAAAAGGTCTTCTCTAAGCAGGCTCGGCTTAACTTGTTTTCTCTGTCACCGGCCTACTCAGCGTTACAAGCTGCAGCCCCACTTTCGAGGCGTAAAAGAAACACATAAAGCCTTCACGTAGGGTGGCTTCTGAGAGTTGCGTTGTTTGGCTTGGCAGGAGGGGCGCACGGCATGAGGGAAGGTTTAGAGGGAGCGAAAAGGTAGCACAATCGGTTATAGAGATGCCCCGGTGTTTGCTGCCATTTTTATTTGCTGTCCTAGAGGCCTATTACACGGCAACGGTGAGCCAAGACTCACAGAAACAGCCCATAAATCTGCCGAGCCGTGTGCTGTGCACCTGCTGACACCGGCCTCGCAAAACCTCCTCCTCCTCCTCGTTTCCAGCAGAATGCCGCTCTCTCGCTTTCCTCTTCACTGCCATCCCGCTCCAACTGGGCAGATTTTCAGAAAAGAAAAACCATTGTTCATCCCAAAAAGGTTTTCCTTTTCTACTGGCATCTCGAAATATCCAGGTAATCCATGGAATCTGGGTCATTCCTTACCGCTTTAGACCTAAATAAACACAACATGGCATGGTGAACCCAACGGATGGTGCCATCACTGAGATCATAAATGCCAAATGTCACCAATACACCATTAATGGTGTATTAGTGATCCTTTTGGCTAAGATCAAGTGTAGTATCAGTTCTTATCAGTGTCCAGTAGGGGCACTCAGGGCCGGCGCTACCTATAGGCAAGTTAGGTGCCGGCCTAGATTGCACATCATTGTTAAGCAAGCATGCGCTGTTTGTCTTCCGGGTCTTCCGGCTGGGCCCAGAGGCGCAAGTGCGGGCCCGGGGCCTGTGGACCATGGCTGGTGTGAGGAAGCGAGCCGGTGCCGCTACTATTTGTCTTCAAGCCAGGTCCAGAGGTCTCAGATGCAGGCTCGGGGCCTGCGGACCACGGCTGGCATAAGGAAGCGAACCGGTGCCCCCGCTATTTGTCTTCAGGCCGGGTCCAGAGGCGCAGGTGCTGGCCCTAGGCCTGAAGACCACAGCTGGTATGAGAAAGCAAGCCGGTGCCGCCACTAATTGTCTTCAGGCCGGGTTAGGAGGTGCAGGCCCGGAGCCTGCAGACCACGGCCGGCATGAGGAAGCAAGTTGGTGCTGCCACTATTTGTCTTCAGGCCGGGTCCAGAGATGCAGGTGCTAGCCCGGGGCCTGCGGACCACGGCTAGCATGAGAATGCAAGCTGGTGCTGCCACTATTTGTCTTCAGGCTGGGTCTTCAGGCCAGGTCCAGAGGTGCAGGTGCCGGCTCAGGGCCTGCAGACCATGGCTTGCATGAGGAAGCAAGCCGGTGCCTCCACTATTTGTCTTCAGGCCGGGTCCAGAGGTGCAGGCTCGGGGCCTGCGGACCACAGCTGGAATGAGGAAGCAAGCTGGTGCCGCCACTATTTGTCTTCAGGCCGGGTCTTCAGGCCGGGTCCCGAGGCCCAGGTGCAGGCCCGGGGCCTTCAGACCATGGCCGGCATGAGGAAACAAGCTGGTGCCACCACTATTTGTCTTCAGGCTGGATCCAGAGGCTCAGGTGCGGGCCTGAAGGACCACGGCTAAAGAAATAGGTGGAGAGGCGCTGCAAAAATCTCCACCTCCACAATATACATGGGCGGGGCTAAGGGGGTGGAGTCATGGGCGGAGCCAATCCGTGGTTGTCAAAAATCCTTGCACCAGCCCTGGGGGCACTCCACCATCATTCTGGCCTTTTTGGCTGGGGTGGTAGCTGTATAGCAGCCTACCTGATAGAGCCCTTCGATTTACAAAAATTTTAATTGTGTCTGTGTCTCTCCCTCCAGCTGTTGAAAGCCAGCAGGAAGGAGAAAGGGAGAAACCAGCTTTTAGCTGCTGGAGGGAGAGATACAGACACAGTGCATTGTTCTGTAATTGTCCTCCCGTCCCACCGCACCGATCCCCCTGCTGTCCGGGCCCCTCTGTGGTACCCTTCTATCAGTGGCCCTGCCTGCTGGTATGATGGGGGCCCTGCGAGATCTTCCTCATGGCAAGGAACCTGAATTAAGTGCCTACTGGATATGGTGGGGGGGGGGGTCAGCAGTATTTCCCTATTGTGTAAGTTTCTTAGGGACCAGTGCCTACTGGTTTCAGCGGTGCTACCTTGTCTGGCCAGGGAGATAGAAAAGCCTCTGGTGTTACGTGCCCCCTACGTGTGGTGACCAAAGGGTTGATCTTATTATTTTGGTGAGGCACTAGGCCTCAATAACTTTTGATTTTTATCTGCACATCACCTCATGGGCTAGCCTTTTGCCTGAGACCGGGACAATTTTCGTCACCAGGCCGCCATTGTGCATACATTGCCATCTTTTTATTTTTCATACTGTATGTCTCACTGCACTTTATATGTGCGTTTTCCTTTAGCTCACAAGATTGTAGGGTGTGGGTGTTCAGGCCTATACTGAAGTCTAGAGGGGAGGATGTGGGGTGCTTAGGGTTCTTCCCCTCCTGCCTTGGGGAGGTCTCTCTTCAGGAGAGCCCCTCACCTAGTACTCATTGACCATCCCAGGATTTTAACAAAATCCTGGTACTCCACAGATCCAGGCTGAGGGAAGTACCTTTCCCTAGCCCCCCGGAGCACAAGATTCCTGGACGGGGGCAAGACACACTTAGGTCCACCTAGCCAAAAGGCCAGGTCAACATCCCTTATGATCAGTCAAAGCCGACCGATGAGTACTAGGTGAGGGGCTCTCCTGAAGAAAGACCTCCCAAGGCAGGGGACGAAGGAACCGAAGGGCCACACATCCTCCCCTTAAACTTCAGGTTAGGTCTGAAGACCCAAACTGGAATGGGAATCTGGGACGGTTGGGAGGTATGATTTTGCGCCCCCCAAGAATTTTGCCTCCGGGGCAACCTCCCCTGTGGCCCCACCCATGCCACTGATCTTCTTTTTTAATTATGCCCATTTGTAGGACTGATACGCAAGCTACTGTCACACAAAAGGTATAGAAAGCCAAAATCAGCAAAATCAGAATTATCAGTTACATAGTTACATAGTTACATACATAGTAGGTGAGGTTGAAAAAAGACACAAGTCCATCAAGTCCAACCTATGTGTGTGATTATGGTTCTCCATAACAGCTCCAACACACACTGACAATATGGGGCTGTGACAACAAAGTAAACCAAAAAAATGGATGTGAACACACACAAAGAAAAGTGCACTAGGGTGTGTCTTGGTTACACCCAGGGGTGCTTTACACCGCAAGCCCTCTGCCTTCCCGGCCCTCAACCAGACAAGTTAGCACAGTTAAAATCAGGAGGTTCTAGGCCCCTCTGAACACTCCACACTAGGGAAGTACTACCGACCCACACCTTACCTAGTGGGCACTCAATTCAGAGGAAGGTCCCTCAGGACCCCCAATATACCAGCAGGCATACCATACCGCCAACCACCCCAGCTGAAGGCCAGAATGACACTGGACACTGATGAGAACAGGCACTACACTTCATCTTGAGCCAAAGGGCCGAGAACTGGTAACAGCTGTGTTCTTTCACAACAGTGGACCATATCTGCATAATGTGTATTTAAATAACCATTAGAAGCCCATGCAAAAGGTTGACAGTGCAGGAGCACGATTGGGAGACAGGGATAGAGTGTCACCCTATTACAGGAAGTGCTTGAACAAGGACTTTAATGGCAGGATCACTAGGGATAACTATTTTACTGAAGGCTCCAGCCCACTAAATGAAGTTCCCGGGGGGGGGGGGGGGTTCCTCGGCACCAGACAGTGTCAATAGATGATATCATTATCCCTCTTATTACATTTTAACGAGATCCATCAAAACATTTACCGCTCACCACCTGAGCCTTTTTACGCCTTTTTCAAAGATCGTCAGATATGACAGACCTCAGCCGAGATAAATAGGACTCTTCCGTGTGACGCCAACGGCTTGCCATTGAAAATAGGTCACATGATCCGGGGGCTTTCAAAAAACTGCAAACATATGCAAGATGATTTTATTTCATGTGACACCAAAATGCCAATCATATCCGGGCTGTAGAGAGGATTTAATGGAAGATGCCGGATAGTCGTGATTTTTTCCCTAATCATTCGGCCTATTCTTATCCTTTGTAGACACATTCTCTGTACTTCACGCACCGCAACCCAACGAATCCGCTCATCGTGAATAGAGTTTGATGCAGAGGGTACTCGCCGTACGCCATTAGAGCACTCGTAGATATGGAGAGCAACAAGAAGAACCTGCGGAGAATTATTACCGTCACTCTGAAGGAGGAGATGATACCACTCCACAAATCACGGGAAGAACCTCATTAATGGGTCAGTGGAAAGCTGGAGGTCAATCTCCCAGGAGGACTGGAGCAAATTATCCCTGAGCACAAAAAATAGTTCATGGTTTATATCACCCGGGTTATTGTTTACAGACCAAGAAACGAAAAGATGTGTTGGAAGGGCTCCAGACCAAAAAGAAGGAGAAACTGAGTTCAATCCAACTTGTGAAGGCTGTTCTCTGTCAACCAGGGTGCCCCTGGGGGTCCCCAGAGCAGTCCATGTGAAAGGGTAAGAGTGCCACAAGACTCGGTAGACAAATCCAATGAGTTTCAGGAACCCCAAATTCCCCGTTTGTCAGGGCCTGAATGGAGACAATGACTGGAGATAATACTGGACAGGTCATCGTAAAAACCAACATTACAGTAATTGCGATTTGCTATTTGGGTTGGCAGGCTTACAGCCTGGTTGGTCAGATTGGCAACGCGTTCCACAATTACGGTGAAAAAATAATCTTTTACTGGAATTATTCTAGATTTATGGCCTTCCCATCCTTTCACATACTATAGTTACATGGTTTATAAGGCTGAGAAAAGACACAGGTCCACCAGTTCAACCTACGAGTGATTTTTATTTTCTAACAATTCCCAGAGTCCTGTATAAACGGTTTCCTAAGGCAGACATCTACGTTTTTTTGAGTGGTTGACAATCTAAGTTAGTTCCACTTCCTGGGGGAGGGAGTTCCACATTTTTATTGCTCTAACAGTAAAGAACCTTTTCCCTGATTTAAATCTAAACCTCCTTTCTTCTAACCTCAATATGTGACCGTATGTCCTCTTCAGAGATCTTAGAGCAGGGATAGGCAACCTGGAGCCCTCCAGCTGTTGCAGCACTACAAGTCCCATCATGCCTCTGGGAGTAAATGTAACTGCCAGCCTTGCAATGCCTCATGGGAAATGTAGTTCCACAACAGCTGGAGGGCCCCAGGTTGCCTACCCCTGCCTTAGAGTAAACAGTTTATTATGGTTAGTTGAGTCACCTTTGATATATTTGTGCATTGTAATCTTAACCCCTTTTAAGCACTTCCTGTCTATAGTGAATAATTGTAATCTATGTTATCGATCCTCATAGCTGAGGTCCTCCATCCCCCATAGCTGAGGTACTCCATCCCCCCATAGCTGAGGTACTCCATCCCCCCATAGCTGAGGTACTCCATCCCCCATAGCCAAGGTCCTCTATTCCCCATGGCTAAGGTCCTCTATCCCCCATAGCTGAGGTCCTCTCTTCCCCATAGCTGAGATTCTCCATCCCCATCTCTCTTTCATTTTCCACAGCTAAGTTCTTCCATCCCCTATAGCTAAGCTCGTCCATTCCCCATAACTGAGCATCTCTATTCCACATAGCTGAGCTCCTTCATCCCCCATAGCTGAGCTTCTTCTTTCTCCATAGCTGAGGTCCTCCATCTCTCATAGCTGAGCTCCTCCATCACCCATAGCTGAGCTCTTCCATCACCCATAGCTGAGTTCTTCCATCGTCCATAATTGAGCTCTTCCTTCTCGAATAGCTGAGCTCTTTTATCCCCCATAGTTGAGGTCCTTCATCCCCCAGAACTGAGCTACTCTATCTCTTATAGTTAGGGTCTGCCATCCCCCATAGGTAAGCTTTTCCATCACCCACAGCTGAGCTCTTCCATCTCCCACAGCTTAGCTCCTCTAGCCTCCTGTCAGAAACCATGAATCAGACCGAGACAGAAGTACAGTTTATCACACTTGTTTAATAATAATAAAATGGTAAACAGTGTAAGCGTAGTCAATACATAGCCAGAGTTCAGTAACCAGATTGGGTAGTCAGACAATGCCAATGTCAGAAAGCCAGAGATCAACGTAGTAGTACAGCAAGCAGGATCAGGAGCCAGAAGGGGCATCAGCTGAGCAAGTCTTCAACAGGAATGCAGGAGAAATCTCTGGGATGTGACCAAAGGTGAAGGCAGAGATGAAGTGAGCTGGACGACTTTAAGTAGCCAGGACTGACGAGCAGATCATCAACAGCTGAGTCACTGTGGAGAGAAAGGAGCTGGCAATTAGCCGACAGCTGAGCGGCCAGCTCAGAGAAGGAAGGGCTGAGCCCAGCCCTGACACCTCCATAATTGAGCTCTTCCTTCCCCCCATAGCTGAGCTATTCCATCATCCATAGTTGAGGTCCTCCACCCCCCATAGCTGAGCTAAGCTATCCCTCATAGCTGAGGTCTAACATCCCCCATAGCTAAGCTTTTCCATCACCCACGGCTGATCTCCTCCATCTCTCGTAGCTGAGCTCCTCCATCTCCCATAGCCGAGCTCTTCTATCCCCCATCAAAGAGTTCCTTTGCCCCCCATAGCTGAGCTCTTCCATCCTCTATAGCTGAGCTCTTCCATCTCTCATAGCCAAGCTCCTACTTCACTCATAGCTGAGCTCCTCCATCTCCCATAGCTGAGCTCCTCCATCTCTTATAGCTGAGCTCCTCCATCTCCCATAGCTGAGTTCCTCTATCCCCCGTAGCAGAGTTCCTCTGTCCCCCATAGCTGAGCTCTTCCATCCTCCATAGTTGAGGTCCTCCATCCCCCATAGCTAATCTTTTCCATCACCCACGGCTGATCTCCTCCATCTCTCATAGCTGAGCTCCTACACCTCCCATAGCTGAGCTCCTCCATCTCTCTTAGCTGAGCTCCTCCATCTCCCATAGCCGAGCTCCTCCATCTCTCATAGCTGAGCTCCTCCATCTCCCATAGCTGAGTTCCTCTATCCTCCATAGTTGAGGTCCTTCATCCCCCATAGCTAATCTTTTCCATCACCCACGGCTGATCTCCTCCATCTCCCATAGCTGAGCTCCTCCATCTCACATAGCCGAGCTCCTCTATCCACCATAGAAGAGTTCCTTTGTCCCACATAGCTGAGCTCTTCCATTCCCTATAGCTGAGCTCCTGCATCTCTCAAAGCCGAGCTCCCCCTTCACTCATAGCTGAGCTCCTCCATCTCCCATAGCTGAGCTCCTCCATCCCCTATAGCTGAGCTCCTCCATCCCCTATAGCTGAGCTCCTCCATCTCCCATAGCTGAACTCCTCCATCTCCTATAGCTGAGCTCCTCCATCTCCTATAGCTGAGCTCCTCCATCTCCCATAGCTGAGCTCCTCCATCCCCTATAGCTGAGCTCCTCCATCCCCTATAGCTGAACTCCTCCATCTCCCATAGCTGAACTCCTCCATCTCCCATAGCTGAACTCCTCCATCTTCCATAGACAAAGTCCTCTACCCCCCTTTACAGTATAAAGACTAGAAAGGTAGAATGGTACAGGTGAGTATACCTGCATGCATTAACTCTGCTTGGTTGGCACATGCTGGCAACGAGGTCATTTTGCTCTCTTCTCCTATCAGCACGATCCTTGTTAGCACCTGGGCATTGCAGCCAACCCGATGGCTCCTTGTGCTGCTTCTCCCTCTCCCAGTCTGAACTTTGCTGTACAGGGATTAAGCGGATATTAAGTCAAATTCGGGTTACATTGCTTGCATTTAAAAAATACACTTAGGAATGTAATGGAGAACACAGAGTTCATTCCTTCGTGTCTTTTATATCTGCCGGGAGTTCAGCTTTAACAGCAGTCCAAGTATAAAACAGGCCAGGCAGATAACGGAATCACAGCAGACGTATAGTCAGATGGAGCGTGAAGGTAACATTAATCCTGGAAAAATAACAAGGAAATGCCTGCGGATATAATTACACATTTCCCACAGCGAAACGTTCACAAAATCACCAAAACCCGGACGAGCGTTTCCACAGGTTTAGTGTGAGAACTCTGCCGGGGCCTGACCGGGTTTACACTCTTTTCTTTCATAGGTTAAACAGCCTATATGTCCTGTGCAGAGGTTGACTTCATATATGTCTCGTACGGAGGTCAGCTACCTATATATCCCATGTAGACGCCGGCTCCCTATATGTCCCATACGGAGGCTGGCACCCTATATATCCCATATGGAGGCTGGCACCCTATATGTCCCATACAGAGGTCAGCTCCTTATATGTCCCGTACAGAGGTCAACTTCATATATGTTCCGTATGGAGGTCAGCTCCCTATATGTCCCATGTAGAGGCCAGCTCCCTATATGTCCCGTACAGAGGTTGGCTCCCTATATGTCCTGTACAGAGGTCAGATCCCTATATGTCCTGTACAGAGGTCAGATCCCTATATGTCCTGTACAGAGGTTGGCTCCCTATATATCCTGTATGGAGGTCAGATCCCTATATGTCCTGTACAGAGGTCAGATCCCTAGATGTCCCGTACAAAGGTCAACTTCATATATGTTTCGTATGGAGGTCAGCTCCCTATATGTCCCATGAAGAGGCCAGCTCCCTATATGTCCCGTACAGAGGTTGGCTCCCTATATGTCCTGTATGGAGGTCAGATCCCTATATGTCCTGTAGAGAGGTCAGATCCCTATATGTCCTGTGCGGAGGTCAGCTCCCTATATGTCCCGTACAGAGGTCGGCTCCCTATATGTGCTGTACAGAGGTCAGCGCTCCCTTTATGTCCCATACGGAGGTCAGATTCCTATATGTCCCATACAGAGGTGAGCTTCATATATGTCCTATACGGAGGTCAGCTCCTTAACAACCTGCTGCACAGTCTGTCCACCATGGTGTCTTCACCACATCTGCCTCAAGCCCAGGAACAAACCTTCCTTTTCCTTTACACAGAGCCCCGGTCATGCTGTGTAATTCCATTGCCAGTCTGATACACAGGCTGTCTATCTAGGGACTACATCTCCCACGAGTCTCAGTTCCTCCCAGCAGGCTCTTGTTGTCTCAGGATGCACAACAGTTTATATCCCTCATCTTCCCATCAACTCTGACCAGCTTCCCTGGCCCTGCTGAAGAAAAGCATCCCCACCACATGATGCTGCCACCACCATGTTTCACGGCGAGGGTTGGTGTGTTCAGGGTGATGGGCAGTGTTAGTTTTCCGCAACACATAGCGTTTTGCTTTTAGGCCAAAAATTTCAATTTTGGTCTCCTCTGACCAGATCACCTTCTTCCACATGTCTGCTGTGTCCTCCACATGGCTTCTCACAAACTACAAACAGGACTTCTTATGACTTTCTTTCTCCAATGTCTTTCTTCTTGTCACTCTTCCATAAAGGGCAGATTTGTGGAGAACACGACTAATAGTTGTCCTGTGGACAGATTCTCCCACCTGAGCTGTGGATCTCTGCAGCTCCTCCAGAGTTACCATGGACCTCTTGGCTCTTCTCTGATGAATGTTCTCCTTGCCCGGCCAGTCAGTTTAGGTGGACGGCCATGTCTTGGTAGGTTTGCAGTTGTGCCATACTCTTTCCATTTTCCGATGATGGATTGAACAGAGCTCCGTGAGATGTTCAAAGCTTGCGATATTTTTTATAACCTAACCCTGCTTTATACTCCTCCACAACTTTATCCCTGACCTGTCTGGTGTGTTCCTTGGCCTTTATGATGCTGTTTGTTTACTAAGGTTCTCTAACAAACCTCTGGGGGCTTCACAGAACAGCCATATTTATACTGAGATTAAATGACACACAGGTGGACTCTATTTACTAATTAGGTGACTTCTGAAGGCAATTGGTTCCTCTAGATTTTATTTAGGGGTATCAGAGTAAAGGGGGCTGAATACAAATGCCCCTCCCCCCCCCACACTTTTCACATATTTATTTGTAAAAACATTTTTAAAACCATTTATCATTTTCCTTCCACTTCACAATTATGTGCCACTTTGTGATGGTCTATCACGTAAAATCCCAATAAAATACATTTACGTATTTTAGTTGTAACATGACAAAATGTGGAAAATTGCAAGGGGTGTGAATACTTTTTCAAGGCACTGTAAGTTGAAACATCAAGACTGGGCCAAAAAATATCCGAAGACAGATTTTTCAAAGGTTTTATAGACTGATGAGATGAGAGTGACTCTTGATGGAGCAGATGGATGGGCCTGTGGCTGGACCAGTAATGGGCACAGAGGTCCACTTCAACTCAGAAGCCAGCAAGGTGGAGGTGGGGTACTGGTATGGGCTGGTATTATTAAAGATGAGCTAGCTGGACCTTTTTGGGTTGAAGATGGACTCAAAATCAAATCCCAAACCTACTACCAGTTTTTAGAAGACACTTTATTCAAGCAGTGGTACAGGAAAAAGTCTGCATCTTTCAAAAAGACCATAATATTTCTGCAGAACAATTCTCTATTGCATGCATCAAAGTACTCCACTGTGTGGCTAGCCAGTAAAGGCCTTAAAAGATGAAAGAATAATGACATGGCCCCCTTCCTCACCTGACCTAAACCCTATTGAGAACTTGTGGGCCCTTCATAAACAGGAGTTTTACGGAAAAGGAAAACAGTTGGTGGTCAATGGGAAGAATGTCCTATACATTGGTGATCAGTGAGAAGAATGTTCCTTACATTGGTGATCAGTGGGAAGAATGTTCCTTACATTGGTGATCAGTGAGAAGAATGTTCCTTACATTGGTGATCAGTAAGAAGAATGTTCCTTACATTGGTGATCAGTGAGAAGAATGTTCCTTACATTGGTGATCAGTGAGAAGAATGTTCCTTACATTGGTGATCAGTGAGAAGAATGCTCCTTACATTGGTGATCAGTGGGAAGAATGTTCCTTACATTGGTGATCAGTGAGAAGAATGTTCCTTACATTGGTGATCAGTGAGAAGAATGCTCCTTACATTGGTGATTAGTGGGAAGAATGCTCCTTACATTGGTAATCAGTGAGAAGAATGTTCCTTACATTGGTGATCAGTGAGAAGAATGTTCCTTACATTGGTGATCAGTGAGAAGAATGTTCCTTACATTGGTGATCAGTGAGAAGAATGTTCCTTACATTGGTGATCAGTGAGAAGAATGTGCCTTACATTGGTGGTCAGTGAGAAGAATGTTCCTTACATTGGTGATCAGTGAGAAGAATGTTCCTTACATTGGTGATCAGTGAGAAGAATGTTCCTTACATTGGTGATCAGTGAGAAGAATGTTCCTTACATTGGTGATCAGTGAGAAGAATGTTCCTTACATTGGTGATCAGTGAGAAGAATGTTCCTTACATTGGTGATCAGTGAGAAGAATGTTCCTTACATTGGTGATCAGTGAGAAGAATGTTCCTTACATTGGTGATCAGTGAGAAGAATGTGCCTTACATTGGTGGTCAGTGAGAAGAATGTTCCTTACATTGGTGATCAGTGAGAAGAATGTTCCTTACATTGGTGATCAGTGAGAAGAATGTTCCTTACATTGGTGGTCAGTGAGAAGAATGTTCCTTACATTGGTGATCAGTGAGAAGAATGTCCCTTACATTGGTGGTCAGTGAGAAGAATGCTCCTTACATTGGTGATCAGTGGGAAGAATGTCCCTTACATTGGTGATCAGTGAGAAGAATGTTCCTTACATTGGTGATTAGTGAGAAGAATGTTCATACATTCCATACAGAGATCAGCTCCATGCTTTCCCCTCCTCTGGATTTCCAGGCTCCATCCTGGTATACATTTAGGTGTAAGCAAGGTGAGGACGGGTCTGGTTACATAGAGAAGATAATTTCCATTAGTCCCACTTGCATTCAAAATAAACATGAACACACGCCGCAAAAACCCCAAACGCGGCGTCCCCTATCAGTGAGATCACATAACACTTATTACAAGTGTTATGACAAGTAATATCTCTGCACTCTGTACGGGAACAAAGCGGCACATTGTGCAGATCCCGACACTTCGCTGCAGAACCCGGAGAGTCTTCATTGGAAAAACATGTGACTGCGCCCCAGCTTCGCACTCTGCGAAAAACACATCCTGGGAGAGGAGGTGGCCAAGGAATATCTTGGCGGGACGCGGTTTACAGGAAGCCCCCGGAGCAGCGGAGGTGTAAATAACATGCTAAGACCTATTTTGCTACAAAGTCCATGTCACTTCCATTTTCATTATGGCCGTCTGGGTTACAATTACTGAGGAATTCCCAATGAGGTGCCTCTTCACACCTTCGCCTCTGATTTATGGTGACTTCTTTGGGGTAGGAGCGGGATATGAGACATTTCTCAAAGACCAGACGTTGACCTGTCTATGGTACAACAGATTCCAGCACGGTCTTTAACCCTTTCACTGCCAGAGCCGTTCCCATGTGTTTTTTTGCACATCAGGTTAAAAAATCATTTTAGGCCTGAAGATTACACAAAACAACCAAACATTATATATTTTCTAAAAGCAGACACCCAAGAGCAGTGGTCTCCAGATGTGGCCCTTTGCTGGCCTTTATCCAGCCCTTGGGGCACTATTTCTCCCACTGACACCAATGATGGGACACTATTCTTCCCACTGACACCAAAGATGGGGCACTATTCCTCCCACTGATACCAATGATGGGGCACTATTCCTCCCACTGACACCAATGATGGGACACTATTCCTCCCACTGATACCAATGATGGGACACTATTCCTCCAACTGATACCAATGATGGGGCACTATTCCTCCCACTGACACCAATGATGGGGCACTATTCCTCCCACTTATACCAATGATGGGGCACTATTCTTCCAACTGATACCAATGATGGGACACTATTCCTCCCACTAACACCAATGATGGGGCACTATTCCTCCCACTGATACCAACAACGGGGCACTATTCCTCCCACTGATAGCTTATAGAGCATTGTTTACTATTATTGATGCCAGGGAATTTTCTACTCTCACTGGTCACAATCCAGCCCCCTCAAAGTCTAAACGACAGTAAACTTGCCCTTTGTTTAAAAAGTTTGGAGACCCCTGCCCTAGAGAATAAAATAGTGGCAGTTCAATGTTATTAAGTACTTGAGTGTAACTTTAATTTGCTGAACTTCTTTTTTCCCATCACAGAGGCCCAAAAAGTCCCCTAAGTGATGTATTTTTTGGTGACAAGATTTCTTTAATGAGACATCAGGGGGCTTTTAGTCTCACCTGTCCCCCAATGAAACTAATGAAGTGCACTGGGGAAAGCAACGCCGGGACCCAGGAATGATGCTTTAAATGTTGCTTCCGGGTCGGTAACAGGAAGGGGAGACTTGCATTCGCTGATCAACCTCCCCTCTACCTGACAGTAGCTGCCATGGGTGGGGGTGGGGGAAGCAGGAGTTACCTGGGGGATTCTTTCACTGACTGACCAACATCCCTGGGGCCTTCTTCTTCCCACTGATTGCCAACGCTGGGACATTTTTCCTCCTACAGATCACCAATCCTGGGGTATTATTCCTCCCGCTGACCACCTACATCGGGATATTTTTTCTCTATTGACCACTGACACTGGGACGTTTTTCCTCCTACTGATCTCCAAATTGTGCCATTCTTCCTCCCACTGATCGCCAACATTTTGTCTTTCTTACTTTCACTGATCACCAACCTTGGGGCATTCTCCCTTTCACTGACCCCCAGCACTGGAGCATTCTTCCTCCCTTGACCACTAACCCTGGGGCATTCCCCCTCCCTTGACCACCAACACTGGAGCATTCTCCCTACCTTGACCACCAACCCTGGGACATTCTTCCTCTCTTGACCACCAACCCTGGGGCATTCTTCCTCCCACTGACCACCAACACTGGGACATTCTTTCTTCCATTGACCACCGACACTAGGAGATTCTATCCCCCACTGACCACCAACACTGGGAGATTCTGTCCCCCACTGAATACCAACACTGGGAGATTCTGTTCCCTACTGACCACCAACACTGGGAGATTCTGTCACCTACTGACCACCAACACTGGGAGATTCTGTCCCCTACTGACCACCAACACTGGGAGATTCTGTCCCCTACTGACCACCAACACTGGGAGATTCTATCCCCTACTGACCACCAACACTGGGATATTCTGTCACCTACTGACCACCAACACTGGGAGATTCTGTCCCCTACTGACCACCAACACTGGGAGATTCTGTCACCTACTGACCACCAACACTGGGAGATTCTGTCCCCTACTGACCACCAACACTGGGAGATTCTGTCCCCTACTGACCACCAACACTGGGAGATTCTGTCCCCCACTGACCACCAACACTGGGAGATTCTGTCACCTACTGACCACCAACACTGGGAGATTCTGTCCCCTACTGACCACCAACACTGGGAGATTCTATCCCCTACTGACCACCAACACTGGGAGATTCTGTCACCTACTGACCACCAACAATGGGAGATTCTGTCCCCTACTGACCACCAACACTGGGAGATTCTGTCCCCCACTGACCACCAACACTGGGAGATTCTGTTCCCTACTGACCACCAACACTGGGAGATTCTGTCACCTACTGACCACCAACACTGGGAGATTCTGTCCCCTACTGACCACCAACACTGGGAGATTCTATCCCCCACTGACCACCAGCACTGTAGAATTCTTCCTCACACAGATTACCAACACTGGGAAGTGGTTCCACCTCTGACCTTCAACCCGGGAGCTTACTTCATCTCGCTGACCACCAACACTGGGAAATTTTGTCCCCCCATTGACCAGCAACACTGGGACATTCTTTCTCTACTGACCACCAACACTGGGACATTTTTTCTCCAACTGGTCTCCAACCTTAGGGCATTCTTCCTCTCACTGATCACCAATGCTGTCATTATTCCTTCTACTGATTGCCAACTCTGAGACAATCTCCCTTCTACTAATCGGCAACCCTTGACATTCTCTTTTCCACTGATGCCCAACATTGGGACATTCTACTTCCCCTGACCGGCAACCCTTCCTCCCCTCCCACCAACATTCTGTCCCTTATTGAACACTAACACTGGGAAATTCCATCTTCCTCTGACCACGTTTGTGACATTCCCCATCATTTCTCAGTGCCTATAAGTGCCAAGATGGTCACCTGAACAGAAAGTGAGGGGAAACGTTTTCTGAATAAGGACTCAACCACCAGTAAAACTTAACAGCAGCCCTATACCTTCCTTCCTCAATCTAAAAGTGAAAAATAGTTTCAGCTTAATTTCGACTTTGAGTAGGTGCACAGACTTACTTTATTCAGTAATTAAAAAGCAGAGTTGTCAGATTGCCAGTGCATTCCTTTTAATTACTTCATCTGAATTTACAAGTTTTGTGCTAATTAAGTGTAGGTAAGGTAGACTAAGTCTTATTAGCCATGGTACCTGCACTACTTATATCTGCCCGTAATTAAATTGATTGATCTGATTAGAGGGCTCATTAATCATTGTATCGGAAGGATGGAGACTGTGGCAGGACCACCATGTTTGGAAAAAAGGAGTTGGAGTTAGGCGCAAAATAAGGCTTTGTACTTCCACAAATAAATTTAGTTTTGAGAAACTTAAAGGCCTGTTTTAGGATATTTTAACAAATATAAAGAATTGTGTTTGTTCTTTTCCATCTCTGGATCCTAATTTTTTTTTTTGCCACTCGTTTTTGATGATACCTTGATGCAAATAAACACTTACAATACCTTTCAATCTTTATTTACGTTGTATTTGACCATGCTCAAAAAAGTGAAGATTTACTATGCGATAGAAAGTATATAGAAAGGGTTAATTTTTGCTAGTCAGTACCCTGAAAAAAATACTTTTAATCTTGAATTCCTCCTAATAAGTAAAAGGGCACATTCTGTGCCTAGGCACTCCTGTTTCTTAGCTTCAAGAATATGTAAAGGTTTCTTGAGCACTCTGTTGGAGAGCCGCTCTCCCTTGGGGCACACGTGCGGGCGCGCTCCCGTGTCCTCCATTGACACAGACAGCAGGACTCGGCCCCGCATCCCCGGCTCCCGCCTCATTGGATTTGATTGACAGCAGCGGGAACCAATGGCTACGCTGTTATCAATCTATCCAATCAGGACCAGAGACACCGGCTGGAGCTTGTGTGCTCGTCCCCGACGCTGCATAGATCGGGTTCAGGTAAGCAAAACGGGGGCTCTGGGGGGCTGCTGCATCACAGGAGGTTTTTCAGCTTAATGCATAGAATGCAAAACTCGAGGGTTTACAAACCCTTTCATAGCTGTAGCTCTATCTGACTGCTAATCTCAGGAGATATGGAGTAAGATTTGCTAATGTCACTACTGTGCTGCTCATTGTTCTCCTTGCTGGAAAGGAAGCTGTACCTGAGGACCTGCAGTGCAAGGATCTCCCTGCTTCTGCTTCCTCCATTCTGTGGGTTTTTGCTTCCTCCACCTCTTCATCAATACCCCCCACTAGTTATGAGGGGGACAGCTCTGACATGAGGAAACAAAGCCCAGCTCCTCTATCAAGATGACCACCTCCATGAATAGCCAGTGCAGAACAAGGCATTGTAAGTTAGTAACGGGGAAAGGATCGGTTGTAGAGAGACCACAACATATGGTGGCCAAGTCCTACCTCTGTACTGCTCACTGTGCTCCTTGCTGGATAGGAGCATGTACCTGAGGACCTGCAGTCCAAAGATTTTGCTGCTTCTGCTTTATTCATTCAGTGGATCTGTCATTACCACACCAGTCATGGGTTTGGGGGGGGGGCAGCTTTGACATGAGGAAGGAAAGCCCTGCTCCTCTACCAAGGTGGCCACCTCCACACAGAAACCCAGAGAAGAACAATTCAATGTAGGTCAGCAACAGGGAAAGAACCAGCTGTGGAGATAAGCATAATCGATGGCTAAGTCCTTCTACTGTACTGCTAACTGAGCTCCTTGCTGGAGAGGAAGCTATACCTGAGGACCTGCAGTGCAAGGATATCCCTGCTTCTGCTTTATGCATTCTGTGGATCTCTGCGTTCTCCACCTCTTCATCATTACCCCACCAGTCATGAGGGGTGCAGCTCTGACATGAGGAAGCAGGACCCTGCTCCTCTACTGAGATTGCTATCTCCACACAGAGACAGCATAGAACAAGGCATTGTAGATCAGTAACAGGGAGAAGATCAGTTCCAGGGAGACCACAAGCAATACATGTGCCTAGTTTGACTTCTGTGCTGCTCACTGTGTTCCTTGCTGAAGCTGCAGCTGTACCTGAAGAACTGCAGTGCAAGAAAAGAATCTCCCTGCCTCTGCATCATTCATTTTGTAGTGCTGTGCTTCTTCCACCCCACCCCCACCCCCCCGCTTTAACCATTACAAAATGGCACAGTTGCACCCAGGTTATAGGGCTTACCAGCAGACCTTTTTAACATCCCTACATTTGTGGGACATAGTCTGCTACACTTGCATATGTCCTTCTTCCCCACACTGTCAATGTCCTAGGCTGAACCTTCCTCCCTGACTTTGGTTTGAAAGGAAGAGGCCCATTGACTGAAATAAATTTTCAGGCAGCAGAATGTATTGGCTCATTGGAACGCTTCATCTCCAAATTTACCAGCGTCACTTGAAGGGTGGACTTTGAGAGGTCTACTTAACACCAATTACACTGATGAGCAGTGGGACATATTCAGGACATAGTGGGCTGTGCCCCCTGAATACAGGACTGTTGGGGGTATGGTGGTTATCCACCCAAGAGAGCCCTGCGGCCACCTATTTATAAAAATAGATTTCACCTCTCTTGCTGATTCTTCACTGTTCATCCACCGGTCACCAGATCTGTCATTAGAAAGTGAAACCCTGCTCCTCTACCAAGATGGCCACCTCCACATGGTAATGAGGCATAGTATGTCAACCCTGGGGGTTAAATCAGGGAGCCTACAGGAAATACAAAGGACTAGTCCTTAATCCTCTGCTTGGCTCTTTGGGGACAAAGCTTTCGCTGTATAGGTCCTCTTTCAATGACAAAGACATTGTAGACAATTGTGCTCTCTCAACCCTGTGGTAACAGTTTGGTGAAGACGCTTTCCTGTTCCAGCATGACTGTGCCCCTGTGTAGAAAGCCAGCTCCATAAAGACATGGTTTTGACCACTTTGGTGTGCAAGAGCTCGCGTGCCCTGCACAGAGCCCTGAACCTCAACTTCACTGAACACCTTTGGGATGAGTTGGAATGTTGAATGTGAGCCATGTCTTCTCATCCAATTTCAGTACTGACCTCACAAATGGGCACAAACTCTCACAGACACACCTATATCTTGTGGAAAGCTTTGCCAGAAGAGTGGAGGATATTATAGCGACAAAGGAGGGCAACCCTACATTAATGGCCTTGGAGGGTGGAAGGAGCAACTCAATAATAATGCTCATAGTTTTGAAATGGGAGCTCTTATAGGCGTGATGGGTGGAGGAACTGTTTTGCACAGAGTCAACTCCATATCAATGCGTATGGTTTTGGAATGGGATAGCCAACAAGCTCTGAGACCTGACCACAACCTTGTCTTCTCATCCAACATCAATACCTGATCTCACAAATTGCACTAATTCCCACAGACACATTCCAAAATCTTGTGGAAAGTTTTCCCAGAAGAGGTGTGTTGGTCATGGCTCCACAGCCTCCTAGGGATCACTTTTGGGATGAATTAGAACATTGGTGTAGAACCATGTCTTCTCATTCAACATCAGTACCGGACCTCACAAATCGGCACCATTTCCCGCAGACACCCTCTAAAATCTTATGGGAAGCCTTCCCAGAAAATTGGAGGGTGTTTTAGCCACTAAAGGGGCAACTCCATATTAATGGCCATGGCTTTGGAATGGGACATCCAACAGGCTTATATAGGTTTGATGGTCAGGTTTCTGCAAATGTTGGCCTTACATTGATTATCAGTTGCTTAAATTGACTATGAAATGTGTGACTTCAGCATTAGCATTTGTCACTCAGCTTGACTTTCCCTCTGCGATAACGTGGTCTCATTCGCCATAAACTGCTGTAAATATCTCCTATTGAAAGAAAAGTAATAAGCTGTATGTGTACCAGAAGTCTTTACTGACGTACTCTGTAACTTTTCTGTTTGTGGCTTCTGAATAACCTCTTGGGGATGACTGCTGTCAAACATAGCAGTTTCATGCGGCCTATAATTGGAAGAGACTCGGAAAGGAACAGCGGTGATAGACAGCTCTGCTTCATCAGAACTTCTGGAGCGGGTGATGTCAATATCCCAAGTCAAGGTGGATTTCTATCTACATATGATTATCTGTACAGATAAGGAAGGCTGGTGGTAATACGTAAAAATGAGAATCGCTGACTACTGACAAGCATAAGAATATTCCATGATTGCTCTTTCGCTATGTATTATTTTTCATCCCAATGTGACTTTTGGATATCTGTTAAAGGGGTTAAATGTACACTATATGGCCAAAAGTTTGATGGTCACTTGGCCATCACACCTACATGAAGTCGTTGGACATCCCATTCCAAAACCATGGCCATTAATACGGAGTTGTGGTTATAACAGCCTCCAATCTTCTGAGAAAGATTTCCACAAAATTTTGGAGGGTCTCTTTTGGGAATTTGTGTCCATTTTTGAGGTCAGGTACTGATGTTAAATGAGAAGACCCAGCTGACAATCGGTGTTCAGTAGGGTTGAGGTCAAGGCTCTGCGCAGAACACTCAAGTTCCTCCATGACCTCAAACCTACTGAACACCTTTGGAGTGAGAAGACCTCATCCCAAAGGTGTTCCGTAGGGTTAAGAATGAGAAGAACTTATTCCAAAGGCCTTCAAAAAGTAGAGTTGACGTCAGGGCTCTGTACAGGACACGCCAGGTCCTCCACACCAAACTGGTCACAACATGTCTTCATGGAGCTGGCTTTGTACACAGGGGCACAGTCATGGTGGAACAGAAAAGGGTCTTCACCAAACTGTTACTACAATGTTGGAAGAGCACAATTGACTACCATGTCTCTGTAGTATCAATACTCTTCACTGGAACTTCTGCATTTAATGCCCACTGTCATACTCTTCATATTCCTCTTCTGTACATGCTGCCTGCTGCCATAATCCTACACTTTTTCTGTTCAAACTGCCCCGTGCTATACCCCTCGGTTCTCCTCTTCTGTACAAACTTCCTTAGTCATACCCCCCATACACCTTTAATGTACATACTGCCTACTGTCACACCATCCACATAACTCCCCTGCACAAACTGCCCACTGTCATATCCTCCACACTCCTCTCCTGTACATACTGCCCACTGTCATACCCTCCACACTCCTCTCCTGTACATACTGCCCACTGTCATATCCTCCACACTCCTCTCCTGTACATACTGCCCACTGTCATACCCTCCACACTCCTCTCCTGTACATACTGCCCACTGTCATATCCTCCACACTCCTCTCCTGTACATACTGCCCACTGTCATACCCTCCACACTCCTCTCCTGTACATACTGCCCACTGTCATATCCTCCACACTCCTCTCCTGTACATACTGCCCACTGTCATACCCTCCACACTCCTCTCCTGTACATACTGCCCACTGTCATATCCTCCACACTCCTCTCCTGTACATACTGCCCACTGTCATACCCTCCACACTCCTCTCCTGTACATACCGCCCACTGTCATACCCTCCACACTCCTCTCCTGTACATACTGCCCACTGTCATATCCTCCACACTCCTCTCCTGTACATACCACCCACTGTCATACCCTCTACACTCCTCTCCTGTACATACTGCCCACTGTCATACCCTCCACACTCCTCTCCTGTACATACTGCCCACTGTCATACCCTCCACACTCCTCTCCTGTACATACTGCTCACTGTCATACACCACACACTCCTCTCCTGTGCATAATGCCCACTGTCATACCCCACACACTCCTCTCCTGTACATACTGCCCACTGTCATACCCTCCACACTCCTCTCCTGTACATACTGCTCACTGTCATACCCTCCACACTCCTCTCCTGTACATACTGCCCACTGTCATACACCACACACTCCTCTTCTGTATATAATGCCCACTGTCATACCCCACACACTCCTCTCCTGTACATAATGCCCACTGTCATACCCTCCACACTCCTCTCCTGTACATAATGCCCACTGTCATACCCTCCACACTCCTCTCCTGTACATAATGCCCACTGTCATACCCTCCACAGACTACTGTACATAATGCCCACCGTCATATACTTGGCCCTCTTGTTCTGCACATACCACCCCCCCAATTATGCTCCTCTCTCTTTACTTTAATTACGTTTCTATCTCATAAAACACTTCTTGCTCATCAGCAATCTTTTGCTAATATACAAATATACTAAATTCACCATTCAGCATTCTGAGGTCCATCCGAGTCCTCAGACAACCTCACATTTGTGTTTGGTGCCAGGCAGAGCAGGTAGATATCTTGGCCTGGCTTGCAGAACGATGTGGACTCATCATCACTAATCACGCTCGCTTTGCCTCCTCCTCGGGGGAAGAGGTAACAGAAGTTTGCGCTCTTTGCCAGATATTAAACAACCTCAATTTGGAAGCCACCTGGGTTCAGGCTGGAAGGATGGACATGAAACAGAACGACACGTGGCTTGTAAAAGAGTCCTCTCTCTCTAATAAGAGGGAGAAGCATTCCGCTGCTCAAGTCCTGAGATGAATTCACATTTTCTAGCGGCCAAATGTCTCAATTATGAATGGTGCTCAGCAAAGCCTTGGCTCCGGGTCAGAAATGGATGCTGGCTGGGATGACGGAAGCCCAATCACCTAAAAACTTTAACTTGTTAGTGCCATTTCCAGAGTCATTCTCAGTCTTTATCAGCCCTCAACTTTTATCAAACCCCCCCCCCCCCCGTGATGATCCTGCCATGAAGGTCCGGTAGGGAGACAACTCAGGAGAACCGCTGGGAGACAGGAACAAAGCGTTGTCACCCTACCCAACACCCTCCATTTAACCAATCTTTACTCTATCCAAAACCATATACACTATATTACCAAAAGTATTGGGACGCCTGCCTTTACACGCACATGAACTTTAATAGTCATCCCAGTCTTAGTCCGTAGGGTTCAATATTGAGTTGGCTCCGCCCTTTGCAGCTATAACAGCTTCAACTCTACTGGGAAGGCCGTCCACAAGGTTTAGGAGGGTGTCTATGGGAATGTTTGACCATTCTTCCAGAAGAGCATTTGTGAGGTCAGGCAACTGATGTTGGACGAGAAGGCCTGGCTCGCAGTCTCCGCTCTAATTCATCCCAGAAAAAATAAATAAATATATATGTATTTAAAATCTAAAATTTTCTTCGCTCCATAAGAGGTATACAGGTAAGAGACTGGAAGTGGCTACCCATTCCTCATTCTATCCAAAAATGTAAAATACAGTAAAACCTTGGATTGAGAGTGTTTTGCAAGATAAGCAAAATATAAAATAAATCTTGACTTGATATACGGTGAGGGAAAAAAGTATTTGACCCCCTGCTGATTTTGTACGTTTGCCCCACTGACAAAGAAACGATCAGTCTATCATTTTAATGGTCGGTTTATTATAACAGTGAGAGACAGAATAACAACCAAAATATCCAGAAAAACACATTTCAAAAAAAGTTATAAATTGATTTGCATTTTATTGAGCAAAATAATTATCAGTCCCTTTCGCAAAGCATGATTTACAGTGCCTTGAAAAATTATTCATACGCCTTGAATCATTTCTATGGCGCCCCCCGGAGTCAATACTTTGTAGAACCCCCTTTCTCTACAAGTCTTTTTGGGGATGTCTCTACCAGCTTTGCACATCTAGAGAGGACATTTCTGCCCATTCTTCTTTGCAAAATATCTCAAGCTCTGTCAGATTGGATGGAGAGCGTCTGTGAACAGCAATTTCCAAGTCTTGCCACAGATTCTCAATGTGATTTAGGTCTGGACTGTGACTGGGCCATTCTAACACATGAATATGCTTTGATCTAAACCATTCCATTGTAGCTCTGGCTGGATGTTTCGTGTCGTTGTCCTGCTGGAAGGTGAACCTCCCCCCAGTCTCAAGTCTTTTGCAGACTCTAACAGGTTTTCTTCTAATGCCCTGTACACATGACCGGTTTTGCCATCGGAATAAACTCCAAAGGTTTCTCCGACTGAACTCCAACGGAATTCCATTCAAGCGGTCTTGCCTACACACAGTCAAACCAAAGTCCGACCAAAGTCCGTCCATCCAGAATGAGGTGACGTACAACACGTACGACGGGATTAGAAAAAGGACGTTCAATAGCCAGTAGCCAATAGCTTCCGTCTCGTACTTGCTTCAGAGGATGCGTCGTTTTTGGTCCGTCGGAACAGCATACAGACGAGCGGTTTTCCCGAAAATTGATTCCGTTGGAAATATTTAGAACATATTCCATTTCTAGGTCCGTCAGAATTTTCGAAAAAAAAAAGTCAGATGAGGCCTACACATGATCGGTATATACGATGAAAAGATTCCGTCGGACTCTTAATGTCGGACATTGTGCTCGAGTGTACGCGACTTAAGATTGTCCTGTATTTGTCTCCATCCATCTTCCCATCAACTCTGACCAGCTTCCCTGTCCCTGCTGAAGAAAAGCATCCCCACCACATGATGCTGCCACCGCCATGTTTCACGGTGGGGATGGTGTGATCAGGGTGATGTGCAGTGTTAGTTTTCCTCACACATAGCGTTTTACTTTTAGGCCATAAAGTTGAATTTTGGTCTCATGTGACCAGATCACCTTCTTCCACATGTTTGCTGTGTCCTCCACATGGCTTCTCACAAACTACAAACAGGACTTCTTATGACTTTCTTTCACCAATGTCTTTCTTCTTGTCACTCTTCCATAGAGGGCAGATTTGTGGAGAACACGACTAATAGTTGTCCTGTGGACAGATTCTCCCACCTGAGCTGTGGATCTCTGCAGCTCCTCCAGAGTTACCATGGACCTCTTGGCTCTTCTCTGATGAATGCTCTCCTTGCCCGGCCGGTCAGTTTAGGTGGACGGCCATGTCTTGGTAGGTTTGCAGTTGTGCCATACTCTTTCCATTTTCCGATGATGGATTGAACAGAGCTCCGTGAGATGTTCAAAGCTTGGGAGATTTATTTATAACCTAACCCTGCTTTATATTTCTCCACAACTTTATCCCTGACCTGTCTGGTGTGTTCCTTGGCCTTCATGGTTTTTTCTTTTTAGGGGGGTGATGTAGTCTTCTGGCAATATCAACGTTGCCTTGAAAAGTATTCATACCCTTGAAATGTTCCACATTTTGTCATGTTACACCAAAAAGTAAAGTATTTTACTGGGATTTTATGTGATAGACCAACACAAAGTGACACATAATTGTGAAGTGGAAGGAAAATGATAAATGATACACTTTTCACATATTTATTTGTATCATTTATCATTTTCCTTCCACTTCACAATTATGTGTCACTTTGTGTTGGTCTATCACATAAAATCCCAGTAAAATACATTTACGTTTTTGGTTGTAACATGACAAAATGTGGAACATTTCAAGGGGTATGAATACTTTTTCAAGGCAACTGTATGATATTGCCAGAAGACTATTCCATCACCCCCCTAAAAAGAAAAAACCATGAAGGCCAAGGAACACACCAGACAGGTCAGGAATAAAGTTGTGGAGAAGTATAAAGCAGGGTTAGGTTATACAAAGATCTCCCAAGCTTTGAACATCTCACAGAGCTCTGTTCAATCCATCATCGGAAAATGGAAAGAGTATGGCACAACTGCAAACCTGCCAAGACATGGCCGTCCACCTAAACTGACCGGCCGGGCAAGGAGAACATTCATCAGAGAAGAGCCAAGAGGTCCATGGTAACTCTGGAGGAGCTGCTATACAGGTGTGAGACTGGAAGAGGTTACACTTTCCATATTCTATCCAAACTTAAATAAACTTGGGCTTCGGACCTGAGATGCTCGGACTATTGGTATTGAGTTACTCCTTTATTTATGCAATCAGCATTTTTGTAAAATTAGTACATTTTTCTTCCTGTATGTTGCAAAAAAATATCTAATTAT
Organism: Lithobates clamitans; assembly: GCA_037952925.1. Lineage (NCBI taxonomy): Eukaryota > Metazoa > Chordata > Amphibia > Anura > Ranidae > Lithobates > Lithobates clamitans. The sequence continues at coordinate 366,648 of JBBGZY010001360.1, read as the reverse complement.
CACTACTTACTTTGCTTGTTATTTCACTTCTGGATATTTGTTTATCCTCGGTTGGAGCGCCCAGTAGACCTCTCACACCCCTCCCATCTATGATAAAGCTCTTTTCATGCTTCCTATAACACGCCACACATTGCCGCTGCTCCTGGAAAGCTGCACAAAGGCCGCCGAATATTAGAAGTGAAAGGTCTGAAGTTTTGGCTGCATTGGGCTGCATTGTCACTTATTTCCTAGACATTCAACATCCACCACCCCCGACTCCCAACCTCCTCGCCGTTGCAGGCTGCCCACTTCCTTCTCATTTAGCACCAAAGCTTTCCCTGCCAATTTAGCAAAATTACGAGTTTGTTTAAGTCGTAAACGCACTTTCACACCTAGGGATACAGTGGCCCCCCTTTTTTTTTTTCATCCAGCGATCCAAAATGTCATCAAAAGCAAAACACATGAGAAGAAATTTACCAACAATAAAAAAAATGCAGTAAACACGGCTTAGAATAACATAAACACGCTGATGATGAAAAGATGTATTGACGTTCATAAATCTTGCCAAATTCATCTTTGCCAATTGCCATGATGTTTACTGTTTATTAGTTTGAAGAGAGAGCCAGATTTGCGGTTGAGAGTCCAATTCAATTTTTATTTGACGTAAAAGTAAAAGAAGGATATCCAACCGGTTTTGAGGGTTTACCCCTGACACCTACAGAAGCCCTGATGAAGCAGGTTAAACCCATGAAACAGCCATTCTCAACTAGGGTTCCTCCAGAGGTTGCTAGGGCTCCATGAGCTGTGAATGGTTTCCGGCAGCCATTCTTTACCAGGGTTCCTCCAGAGGTTGCTAGGGTTTCTTGAGCTGTGGATGGTTTCCAGCAGCCATTCTCTACCAGGGTTCCTCAAGAGGTTGCAAGGGTTCCATGAGCTGTGGATGGTTTCCAGCAGCCATTCTCTACCAGGGTTCCTCCAGAGGTTGCTAGGGTTCCTTGAGCTGTGGATGGTTTCCGGCAGCCATTCTCTACCAGGGTTCCTCCAGAGGTTGCTAGGGTTCCTTGAGCTGTGGATGGTTTCCAGCAGCCATTCTCTACCAGTGTTCCTCAAGAGGTTGCAAGGGTTCTTTGAGCTGTGGATGGTTTCCAGCGGCCATTCTCTACCAGGGTTCTTCCAGAGGTTGCTAGGGTTCCTTGAGCTGTGGATGGTTTCCAGCAGCCATTCTCTACCAGGGTTCCTCAAGAGGTTGAAAGGGTTCTTTGAGCTGTGGATGGTTTCCAGCGGCCATTCTCTACCAGGGTTCCTCCAGAGGTTGCTAGGGTTCCTTGAGCTGTGGATGGTTTCCAGCAGCCATTCTCTACCAGGGTTCCTCCAGAGGTTGCTAGGGTTCCATGAGCTGTGGATGGTTTCTGGCAGCCATTCTCTACCGGGGTTCCTCCAGAGGTTGCTAGGGTTCCTTGAGCAGTGGATGGTTTCCAGCGGCCATTCTCTACCAGGGTTCCTCAAGAGGTTGCTAGGGTTCCTTGAGCTGTGGATGGTTTCCGGTAGCCATTCTCTACCAGGGTTCCTCAAGAGTTGGCTAGGGTTCCTTGAGCTGTGGATGGTTTCCGGCAGCCATTCTCTACCAGGGTTCCTCAAGAGGTTCCTAGTGTTCCTTGAGCTGTGGATG